>OX638372.1:76950991-77550991 GCA_951812925.1 Calliopum simillimum | reverse complement strand
TGTTTATTTAAAACATTAATCATATTTGTTTGTATAATATACTCTAAAAAGGCAAAAAAATAATACTTCTATTTTGAAAAATTGTTCTTACTCGTAAAATAATTAAGGTGAGAGAGCCTTCGTTTACATTATTAAGAGCCGTTAATGACTAAAGTATCTTATAAAAATCTTTTACTTTTTATAGGTATAGTAATGTCACACTAGCCGAGTTTCTTTTAACGCGTATATATAATTAGCCAAATATTTGTATTAAGCGATATGCCAAAAATATTTACATGCGCATTTTTCACGAGCGTGAACGCATATTTTTTTGTATGAAATTCATAGAACAATGTGTATCACGCATGCTTTGCGTATCACGCAATGCATGAAATTTCCCAATTTTGAAATTGGAAAATTTCATTTTGACAATCATTTGTTTTGAAAAATATAAAAGCACAGTGGAAGCATCATAGTTGACATTCAACAGATTTTTATAAAATAACCCGATCAAGAAAAGTTTATCAAAAATATATCAAAATGATATCCAAAATTTGTCAGTGACATACTAAATTTTGACAAAAAAAGGATATCACAGTGATATACGGAATGTAACGCTTTGCATATATCACCATGATATCAAAATGATATCAAAAAAAGATATCGAAATGATATCAAAATGATATACAATTTTTGTACATTTCTGATACAAAATTGACATAACCAATTTTGAGTCTGATAATTAAAGCGACGCAAATAATATCCTACCAGTTTGAAAAGTAACTTTTGGATGACGCCCTCTACGGCATATTTTTAAGACAATATTTAACAATTTCCAATAGAAATTTTGTCAATAAATATAATAGTTTTTTCATAATAAAATTTTTAAAAAGTGATTTTTTTTTTCAATTACAAAGGCGAATGTAACCTTAATAAAAGCGATTGAAGTTTCAAATACACGTTTCTAAAAAAAGCAAAAATCTACCCAGAAGTGTGTGGTAATATACCAATTTAGTATATTTAGTGCGCTACTTATAAATTGTTTATTTCAGCCCATAGTCAAAATTCGGCATCCAATGTCAACTCAATAGCTGCACATGTGTTTTACGTGCAGAATCACGCACGTAAATGAATGCGTGAAAAATGCTCATGTATTTTGAGCATATTCAAATTCTAGCCAAATTCAAACTTGGGAAATTTCATGCATTGCGTGAAAATCAATTTCATAGCTACTTGCGCGATATGCAAGGCATGCGTGTTTCAATTTCCCACATTGTTCTATGAACTTCATACAAAAAAAAATGCGTTCACGCGCGTGAAAAATGCGCATGTATTTTGGGCTCGAAAATGCATTTTTTTTGTATGAAGTTCATAGAACAATGTGGGAAATTTTTTCGAAGTTCATAGAACAATGTGGGAAATTGAAACACGCATGCCTTGCATATCGCGCAAGTAGCTATGAAATTGATTTTCACGCAATGCATGAAATCTCCGAAACCATATAAGATATAGCAACTCTGATGGCAGACCTTTTTTCAAAAACTGCATAAATCTTAAGTGTTACTTAAGTCCAATTACTAACAAAATGAGCCATGTCGGCTCAAAATCGGGGCTTGTTTAACAAAATTACACGATTTTTTCTAATTTGCCTGCTCTGTTACAGAAACACAAAGTTCTATCTGGCAGTTAGAACTTTGTGAAATTAATTTTAGTTTGAATAGTTGGTTTGAATGAGTTGGCGATAGCAAACGTCGCTTATATCATAATTAGAGATAAAAGCCAGTGCTGCCCATCAAAGATGAGTAGATTAGATCAGATAAGTTTAGATAAGATTTTATTGGGTATATCTTAAGAAAATTTTACAATATATCGATATAGTAAATTCGCCACAAAAAAAAACTAAATACGACACTGACATACTACATGTTGTGTGTCGGAAAATGGTATGAGTTACAAATTTGATTTTTTCTCTCTTTCTTATTTATTTTATATCAAATGAATAGAAACATGTGGATATAGTTTTTTTTTTATAGTTAAACATATTAATTTTTACAATGCTCAGTTAACAGCATATTTCTGTATTTTAAACTATGACATAAAAAAGTGTACAACGAATGGTAGTTTTTTCCATTCAATATACTAGTCTAAGATCCAGCAGTAAAAAACTGTATCGATCGAGTTTTTAGTTAAAACATTATCTTTACATATATTTAGGAATGGGAGGATATATTTATGCTGGGTTGCCTCTCAAAATGTGGCCGCAAGTATTATCAAATTGTGATAACTTATGAACCGTGAGTCTCACGGGGAAGAGTGTCAAAATCTTTTTTATGAAGAGTCATATGCTCTACATGTAATTTTCATTATATACTAAAAAAAATTTACCGTTTAAGAATTATTTATTAAGAACCGATTTTTTTTAAATAAACAATAAACGTAAAAAAAATCGGTTTTAAATAAATAACTCCAAGGCGGTAAATTTTTTTTTTTTTACACATAATGAAAATTACTTGTATGTAGAGCATATAAAATCCCATTAGAAAATAAAATAAATCAATAAATAACACAAATAATTTTCAATAAAAACGCATGGATACATATGTTCGTACATACATACATCAAACGCATTAACACATTCACACCCCGACTCGACTCGCGCAAACACTGCCATTTAAAACTGTATTATTTGTGGTACCTTAGCAGTAGTTTGGCTAAAATTCTTCCTTAAAATTGAAAATGAAAAAGACCATTCCGTTTCATGTCCAATGAGTTACACTTATTTAAACAACAATTTAAGACAGAAAACATTAACATTTCGAGACTGTTTTCACAGTCTTAGAGCTTAAAATAACTTAGTGATGACCAAAGTGTTGCCATAATCTATACCAAGATGTCCAATTAGTCTCAATAGAATGCCCCATATATAATATATAAATATAGTTTAAGTTTATGAATTATTTGCAAATTAATTTTTTATTTTTGTTTTTTTATAATTTCTTGTTCATTTTTATTAATAAAATGAACGTTTAAATTAAAACGATTGACTGTTTAATATAAATTGAACATTTTAATAAATACTTACGTTCTTATATTCTAACTGTAATGTACTGGTTGAGTATGATAAGACATTGCCCATGAGTTCAGGTAGCAGAAGAGATCGAGGGCGGGAGCCATTAAAGCCACTAGCTTCAGTCGTTGGGGGAGTTCGTGACCAATTCCGCCTACATTAACACCATATACAAAAAAATATTATTATAGACTCCCTAAAAAAATAACTTAAATGGGCCTGCACGACCATATGCAAAACCAAGCCCCAATGGTCATGTTAAATAATTGAAAACAACTGAAAATATCCGTATCTATACCATTAATTTTACTGAAATATCTCCAAGATAGTCAGGAAGATATGCGCTCAAAACCCGCCCTACCATTGGTCATATCGCGCCTACATATTTGTATATGACCCCGTAAAAAACCTACTTATCCATACCCTGCCATATCACTCAAAGGAAACTAAACTGAATTTAGTTCAACATTTTATATAATTATAATTTATTCATATTAAAAGAATAATTTATTTTTAACATATTTTATAAAGTATTGCCTCAAGACATTCTTAAAAACAGATTTAATTTAACAAAATGTTTTTCTTATTGTGATTTTCCGAAATCATTCAACGATCTACTCAAAAATATTCAATTCATATTATGGAGTAAAAAAGCTTTATGATTTAGTAGTAAACAAAAATAGTAACAAAATTTTGGTACTAAATTTTTATCATTATGAGTATTAGCATCATTAGACTTCAACTAAATTTCTGATTTTTTGACATTTAAATTAAATCTTAATTAATTTAAATTTTAGTTAAATTCATTTTTATTAAATTTTTATAATAATTTAAAGTTAATTGAAACACAATTTCCTTAACTCTTATCAAATGCAAAATTTCTCACTAAGACCATTTTGGCTACAACAGCAACTCTATCAACAATAGAAATTGAATTTATTGAGAGAAAGATCGCTTACGCTACTCTTTCTCCATCATAAAATGTTCATAAAAACACTCAAGTGCAAAACTCTACACTCTATAACAAGAGAAAGCGTGAGCGAGCTTTTGTACTCACTATAAAAAAATGGTTGTTGTTGTAATCGAAATAATTTTTTTTGTTTAGATAAAAATCAACAGTTTATTTTGATTTTAAACAAAATTATTTTCGCGAATTCATTTTTTAATTTTCGTATTATTTATAGAAAATTTGATTATAATAACAAACTCACTTTGTGTTTAGAAATGCTGCAATCCATCGATGAAGGCCTTCAAGATGTTGTAGAGCATTGGCTAAAAGCTTTCATGGCTAACCAAATAATAAACTTATGTATGAGATGTATAAGATTGCATAGGTAGTGGTAACAAAAATGGCTAAAGCACTAAATCCTGGCTTAATGACACTAGCCAACAAATTTTGACTTTTAAAAATTTTTTCGATCAAATTGATTTTTTTTTTTTTTTTTAAATTTAGGTAATTAAAATTATTAGAATAAGCACTAACTTATAAGTTTAGGGAAATTTAATTTCAGCAATTTATATAGACAACTAAATTAAAGATTTTCAATTCTATTAACTAAATATGTGGCAATCCACTGTAATTAAGTACTAAACAATATGCTATGTTTACTTCTTCAAAATTTGCGGTATTTAGTTTTTTTGTTTTTCTTTTATATCACAACTTATATGTATTTTTTTTTTTTTTTACTGTAACTTATGTACTTATTAAATTCACTGTTTCTATCATTTTTTTTCTTTATGTTTTTCACACTTTCTTTTATCAATATTACCTTAATTTAAATCGACTATTTTTTAAAGGTTTAAAGACGAATTTTAGGGGACACTTTTACTTATTTTTTCACTATAAATTTTACCATTTTTGAACTGTTTTTCTTTTTCTAATTTTACATTACACGATGCTTTTCTCGAACGCCAAACTAACGCTGCTATGTCGATACCGTACTGAAAACTAAGTTGAAGCTGATATTGACTATACTCCCGCTATTCTTGATGAGAGCAAACTGATAAACGCCTGTGACTGATGGAACTGGAACAATTAAATGGTCTATAGGGCATGCGAGCTGTTTTTGGCCGTGACCCTATTAAAAATTTTTGTTCTGTAAATTTGTTTAGATTTTTTGTTTAACCTTAGGAAAAATTATTATTGTATTTTAAATTACTTTACCTATTTATGAAAAAATTGTGAAATATTCTGGATTTGAAGACTAAGTATGGATGATTTTTCATCAAATAGCGTATTCCAAAAATTATGTTTTCCGTAAAAAGATTCAAGATTCAATTTTTAGGAAATAATATTCCTGTTGAAAACTTCCGGCTGAATTTTTCCAATTGGCTTTATTGCCGCAATGTGGTCAAATTTCCTAGAACTTAAAAATAAAGAATGGAATCACTTAAAATTGCCAAATAACGCGTTCAGCGTATAAAAATCTGAATTTTATGGAAAATTCATGAAAACTTTATCAAAAAAGTTAAATGATTTTCTAAAACTTACTTGATTTTTTCCTTTAAAATTATTTGAAATGTTTTATATAGAATTTTTATCACGACACAACTTTTCTGTGCTGCAACTCGATGAAAAAGGAAGTTCAAAAAATTTTTCTCAGTTTAGCCAACCTATGCTCTCACTAAATACAGAAAATAACTTTAAAATCATGCTTGAACATATGTTCAATGAAGGCAGTACTGCCAAATTGTAGGAAAACGGTGTATGTCCCAACTAAACATGATAATTAAGTTAAGGCTAAAACACAATCAACAAACTTACAGAATTGTTCATTACAAAACCAGATAATATTTTGGTTCTAACCAAAATATTAGATGGAAATTGAACAATTATTGTCGAATGTCTTTCGCATGGAAAGTACCTACCAAGTTCCCTTGTAAATCTTCTAAGATATAATAATGGTTTCCTATTTTCTCACGAACGCGAGCTTTAACAAATACTGGGCTAAGTTTCTTATTAAAATTTTTCACGAAACTGCTTTGTACAAAATTACGTCGAAATATCTCTTGTCCTTTTTTGAAAGAAACTGGACGAGAACGAAGATTGTATGTTTTCACATTTTGATCATAAGCTTTCGATATATTTTGTCGAATATCTCTGCGTAATAAGGACATTTGGTCATCACGGTTTAGTCTGCATGATGGCTCGTCAAGAAGGTTAAGGTTTTTCAAGAGTGTATAAGTTGATCCATGTGTGATCATTTCAAATCCGAATAATGCATGATATGGGGAACAGTTGATAGATTGATGAAGTGAATTTCTTAAAGCGCAACTTATAGCTGTCAGATTTTCGTCCCACTGACGGTGATCATCCTTAAGGTAAGCTCTAATCGCTGCAATCAGAGAACGGTTTACGCGTTCTGACGCATTAGACTGAGGTGAGTATAAAGCAGTGTAAACATGCTTTATACCGAATTTCGTTAGAAATGCATTGAAATCATTTGCTTTAAATTGAGAACCGTTGTCACTTATAAGAAGTTCTGGCACTCCATAGACATGAAAAATGTTTTCTAAAAGATACTTCTGAATTGGTGCTGAACAAAACTTTTTTAGCGGACACAACCAATGGAATTTGGTCATATGGTCTACAACAATCAACAATCCTATATTGCCTAGTTTACTTCTCGGATATGGTCCTAATAAATCAACATATATACGTTGAAATGGTCTTTCAGACTGAGCTTGTGCTCCCATCGGTGGTTTTAAAATAATATTTGTCGCTTTTGTAGATTTACAAATTTCGCAGTCCCTAACAAAGTTTCGTACATCTCGTACCATACCTGGCCAAAAAAAATTTCTTTTCAAAAGATTTAAAGTTTTAACAATGCCTCCATGGGATGAAATAACTGGGTCATGTGCTCTTTTAAGTACCTGCAGACGAAGCTTCTCAGGAATCCACAATTTCCATGCTGTATTTTCTTGGTCAACTTCACCAGAATAATGTTCTGTTCTAAAATAAACATACTTGTCCATGATTTTCAAATCAGGAAATTTTCCTTCATTTGCAATTATTTTCGCTTTTAAAGCTACATAGTCAGAATCTTCGAAATGAGCTGAGCTTAAATCAATTTCTGGGCCAACATCTTCGACTGCACAGATTTCTTCGCAATAGACTCTAGATAAGGCATCAGGCACTATATGATTTTTCCCTTTACGGTGACTAACTGTAAATTTATACGCCTGTAATTTTAATACCCATCTGGCTAATCTACCACTTAAGTCTGGCTGTCTCATAAGCCATACTAAACTTGAATGATCTGTTATAACTTCAAATTCTTGAAGTTCTAAGTAACATCTAAAGCGTTTAATCGCTTCGATTGCTGCTAAGCATTCGCGCTCGGTTACGCTGTAGTTCCGTTGAGCACTGTTTAATTTCTTAGACATAAATGCCACTGGTTTTTCGTCACCTTCATCAGATATTTGAACTAAAACAGCGCCGATACCGAAGTCGCTAGCATCGCAATGCACATAAAATTTCTTCGTGAAATCAGGATTTATCAAAACTGGGGCAGAAGTGAGCAAAATTTTGACGTTTTCAAAAGCTTTTTGAGCCTCGTCAGTCCAAAGAAACTTTTTTTTTGTTGAAAGAGTTTCCGTTATGGGAAAAGTAAGATCTGAAAAATTTTTCAAAAAACGTCTGTACCAACCTGCTAAGCCTAAGAAACCACGAACTTGTTTTAGATTTTTAGGTGCGGGCCATGACAGAATAGATTGAATTTTATCTGCATCCGTCGAAATACCTCCATTACCTATATTATAACCAAGATATTTCACTTGTGTGACGCAAAACTGACTTTTTCTGACATTAATAGTCAAGTTGGCTTTTTTAAACTGGTACGCAATTCTTTTTAAAATTGAAAGATGGGTCTCAAAACTTTCCGATACAACACAAATATCGTCTAAATATCCAAAGACACAATGACGCAAGTCAGGTGGAATAATTTCATCAACGAGACGGGACATAGTTTGAGCCGCATTGCACAGTCCGAATGGCATAACATTGAACTGATACAATGGGCGTCCTGGCACGGTAAATGCCGTTATATGCTTTGACTCTTCAGTGAGGCTGATCTGCCAAAAAGCATCTTTTAAATCTATCTTTGAAATTATGTTGGCTTTCGGAAGCCTAGCAAAAATACCTTCTATGCTCGGGAGAGGATATGCGTCTTTCTTAGTGACCTCATTAATTTTCCTTGCATCTAAGCACAGTCTTACTTTATTTGGCTTAATGACCATTCTCATTGGGGAACTCCATCCGCTATTGGATTGTTCTATTACACCTAAATGTAACATTCTATCTATTTCTTCAAAAATTAATTTTTCGACCGCCGGTGACACGGGATAAAATCTTTGCTTGACAGGCTTTGCTTCTCCTACATCGATATGATGTTGGATTAGGTCAGTCTTTCCAAGACCTTGAGTTTCAAAATCGGGGAACATGGATTTAACCATTTCTAACTGATGTTGTTGCTGTTGCGTTAAAGGATATAACTGTTTATCTAGTTCTTTCGTATCCACTTCAGAAATTAATTTTGTGTCATCAACTGGTGTAATTATATTCGGTGCTAAATCAAATTTTTTCCAAAAATCTATTCCTAATATTAAACGTTGAGAGAGTGATGGAATTAAAAATAATTTTAATTTTTTAACTTCATTTTTATATTCAAGATCAACGTCTATCCAACCTAAAACTTTCTGTGATCTACCATCTGCAGTTTTGACCGTGGATCTAGTTGCATGAAAAGAATTCAAATGTGAAAAATCTTCATTTGCTAACTCCGAGCCTAAACAACTAATGTTAGCTCCTGTATCTAACAGACCGTATTCAGTTTTTTCTAAAAACGACACTTTTGCATAAAAGCGTTTATCATCATTACTGGTGACAATTGAATTGATTAGCAGTTTTTTTGTTTGCCTTAAGGCTTTCCAAAAATTACGCATTCGTAGTGTAGATCTTTTTACTTTATAATTTGAATTTGAAAAATCGTTAAAAATTCTTTTCTTCGCAGAAATATATTCATTTAATCGCACGTGATATGGACGTATCGGTTGCAAAATTGGATTTGATTTATTTGTATTTAAATTGTCGCGTTTTAAAATTGTTACGTTTGAAAAATCATTCTCAATTGTCTGAGCATTCTCAATTCGTTTACTTGAGCTAGCCGGCAATTGGTTATCTATAATTTTACTTGAACTTATCGGGTCGCCGTTCGGCTGTTTTTGAAGGTGCCCGCTTTGGAGTTTTCCGCTCGTTTCGCTAAACATCTATTGCATTGTGGCTTGTACGTGTTTTTTGCCCCACAACCATAGCAAAAAATTTTTCGGTCACAAAGGCAATCCTCCCAGTGATGACCCTCTTCATCACAGTTCCAACATTTAGAAACTGGTTGTTGCAAAGCATCAACTACAAATGGAGTTTCTTGTGAAAATAATTCACCTTCGGCTATTTCACTAAATTCGATTTCGTTGACATTACGTCGAGGTACAAAATTATTTGGCAAGTTCCGAGCTGGCTGATTTCTTCTAAAGGCTTCATCAGATAAAAGATTTTCACGCATTTGACATAAGCTGCGCAAATGAGCAATAGAAAAAATTCTGATATAAAGGAGTTCATGTCGTATATCTGGTCTCAAATTTCGGGTGATAATTTCTATCAAGTCAGAATCAGATATACGTACAGACAATCTATCAGTTATTGACAAAATCGCTTCATAGAAAGTTTCAAACGATTCTGTTGGTTTTTGCTTTCGGCTTCGTATCTCCTCCCTAATATCATAATCAGACTTAAAGTCTCGATACTGCTCTTTAATAGCACTGCAAAATGTATCCCAATTGATTTCGTTTCGCATTTGCTTATGGTATCGCCAGTACCATTCTCTGGCTTTACCGAAAAGTAAAATATGTAGATTATTACACAAAGCTTGGTAATCATTATTTAGTAAAGAAGATGTCAAAGATCGAATCCGATACAAAAATTCGTCGACACTTAAGCCGTTCATAGAACCATCAAATTTGACGTTCCAATTTTGAATGATTGATGTAATTTTTTCTGGACTCAAAGTTGAGTGAAAATTGCTTTGACTATTCAAAAAATTTTGTCTGTTTATGTTCTCAGTATGTAAAGGATTATTGTGAGAATGAACATTTGAACTCTCACGGTTTGGTTGTAAGTTCAAGCGACCTAGCATACGTTGTAGACTACTTTCTATCATATTCGAAATCTGATTATAATCTATTGGTTGCACACTTGCATTATTATTCGGCATACTTGGCGTATGAGTAACATTAATCCGTCTTGCAGAATTACTATTTGACTGAGGAAGATCTAAATCTAGCAATGGCAATGGCAATGTATAGTTTCGCTCATTGTTATGGTTTACGCTTGAAGCATTTGAAGCGTTTTGGTGTAAGTCCGGTAAAGATGACTGAACTGAATTTTCATCAAGTCTACGTCTAAAAGCACGTGTATGATGACGCTTAGGAATTGCTCCGCGACCACGAATAGAAGAATTTCTCTGACCGCGCGTCGAATTTTGAATTGAATTTACACGATTGTTATTATCATTAGGAATATCAATACTAATGGGGTGTAGCTCATTAACTTGACTAGAACGCCTACAATTAGGACATTCTTGGGAATCTCTTAACCAAAGCTCAATGCAATTTTTGTGAAATACGTGATTGCATCGGGTGATTAAACACTCTGACCCATTGGTCAACGGTTGAATACAAATGGTGCAGGACGTTTCATTATGAGGCACCAACGCTGGTATGTCCTCTGAACTGTGCCTTACAGCCATTTCGAAAATGACGCGTTCTTAAAAGATAACGTGAAATAAACTTTTAACTTTATAACAATAATAAAATGTTTCCTTTGTTTGGTGATATGGAGTCATGGATAAGAAAATACTAAATGGTATAGATTGACATAGGAAAAAAAACTGGACTATTGTATGAAGAAACTATAATATCTTTAAAATGAAACTACTAAATGAGTGTATCTGTTTGCTATACTTTGGACAGAAATTCGTTCACTGCAAATAATCTGTATTTCCAGAAAGCAAAGGCAAACTGAATTAGTTTTTTTTTTCGAACTCTTTTTTCATGATTGGACAGATATATACTCAATGATGCTAATCTGTATATCCTAAAAATGAAGCTTAGCAGAAACTATCAATTAAAAAGACCTATAATCACTAAATTCGCTTGCAGATGTTAAAAGCTAGAGTCAACTATGGCAAAATTGCTTTTAATGAAAAAATATGCCTGAGCGCAAATCGGTCGGTTCTATTTGGTCTGAAATCGCCAAATAGCCGAGTTTCCAGAAATGATCAAACACAAATTAAATCAAGTAACAAGGTACCAAATTGTGCAATAAACTTATGCGAAATTTAAATTTGAAATTTATTTAACGGAGAACAGACTTTACAGAAGGCTTAGAATGTCCTGGGATGTGTGGAGACACATATCTAATTTTCAAGCTGTTCTTTGCAATGTGCAAATAGACAAGCATAAATCAAAAATAGTTGAGATTAGTCTTACAAAATATGCGTAAACTAAACGTACAATTAAAGATAAATCGAGTGTTGTATGAAAGATACGTGGCTGCCCCACGTTGGGCGCCAAAATTTTTGTAATGTACTGGTTGAGTATGATAAGACATTGCCCATGAGTTCAGGTAGCAGAAGAGATCGAGGGCGGGAGCCATTAAAGCCACTAGCTTCAGTCGTTGGGGGAGTTCGTGACCAATTCCGCCTACATTAACACCATATACAAAAAAATATTATTATAGACTCCCTAAAAAAATAACTTAAATGGGCCTGCACGACCATATGCAAAACCAAGCCCCAATGGTCATGTTAAATAATTGAAAACAACTGAAAATATCCGTATCTATACCATTAATTTTACTGAAATATCTCCAAGATAGTCAGGAAGATATGCGCTCAAAACCCGCCCTACCATTGGTCATATCGCGCCTACATATTTGTATATGACCCCGTAAAAAACCTACTTATCCATACCCTGCCATATCACTCAAAGGAAACTAAACTGAATTTAGTTCAACATTTTATATAATTATAATTTATTCATATTAAAAGAATAATTTATTTTTAACATATTTTATAAAGTATTGCCTCAAGACATTCTTAAAAACAGATTTAATTTAACAAAATGTTTTTCTTATTGTGATTTTCCGAAATCATTCAACGATCTACTCAAAAATATTCAATTCATATTATGGAGTAAAAAAGCTTTATGATTTAGTAGTAAACAAAAATAGTAACAAAATTTTGGTACTAAATTTTTATCATTATGAGTATTAGCATCATTAGACTTCAACTAAATTTCTGATTTTTTGACATTTAAATTAAATCTTAATTAATTTAAATTTTAGTTAAATTCATTTTTATTAAATTTTTATAATAATTTAAAGTTAATTGAAACACAATTTCCTTAACTCTTATCAAATGCAAAATTTCTCACTAAGACCATTTTGGCTACAACAGCAACTCTATCAACAATAGAAATTGAATTTATTGAGAGAAAGATCGCTTACGCTACTCTTTCTCCATCATAAAATGTTCATAAAAACACTCAAGTGCAAAACTCTACACTCTATAACAAGAGAAAGCGTGAGCGAGCTTTTGTACTCACTATAAAAAAATGGTTGTTGTTGTAATCGAAATAATTTTTTTTGTTTAGATAAAAATCAACAGTTTATTTTGATTTTAAACAAAATTATTTTCGCGAATTCATTTTTTAATTTTCGTATTATTTATAGAAAATTTGATTATAATAACAAACTCACTTTGTGTTTAGAAATGCTGCAATCCATCGATGAAGGCCTTCAAGATGTTGTAGAGCATTGGCTAAAAGCTTTCATGGCTAACCAAATAATAAACTTATGTATGAGATGTATAAGATTGCATAGGTAGTGGTAACAAAAATGGCTAAAGCACTAAATCCTGGCTTAATGACACTAGCCAACAAATTTTGACTTTTAAAAATTTTTTCGATCAAATTGATTTTTTTTTTTTTTTTAAAATTTAGGTAATTAAAATTATTAGAATAAGCACTAACTTATAAGTTTAGGGAAATTTAATTTCAGCAATTTATATAGACAACTAAATTAAAGATTTTCAATTCTATTAACTAAATATGTGGCAATCCACTGTAATTAAGTACTAAACAATATGCTATGTTTACTTCTTCAAAATTTGCGGTATTTAGTTTTTTTGTTTTTCTTTTATATCACAACTTATATGTATTTTTTTTTTTTTTTACTGTAACTTATGTACTTATTAAATTCACTGTTTCTATCATTTTTTTTCTTTATGTTTTTCACACTTTCTTTTATCAATATTACCTTAATTTAAATCGACTATTTTTTATAGGTTTAAAGACGAATTTTAGGGGACACTTTTACTTATTTTTTCACTATAAATTTTACCATTTTTGAACTGTTTTTCTTTTTCTAATTTTACATTACACGATGCTTTTCTCGAACGCCAAACTAACGCTGCTATGTCGATACCGTACTGAAAACTAAGTTGAAGCTGATATTGACTATACTCCCGCTATTCTTGATGAGAGCAAACTGATAAACGCCTGTGACTGATGGAACTGGAACAATTAAATGGTCTATAGGGCATGCGAGCTGTTTTTGGCCGTGACCCTATTAAAAATTTTTGTTCTGTAAATTTGTTTAGATTTTTTGTTTAACCTTAGGAAAAATTATTATTGTATTTTAAATTACTTTACCTATTTATGAAAAAATTGTGAAATATTCTGGATTTGAAGACTAAGTATGGATGATTTTTCATCAAATAGCGTATTCCAAAAATTATGTTTTCCGTAAAAAGATTCAAGATTCAATTTTTAGGAAATAATATTCCTGTTGAAAACTTCCGGCTGAATTTTTCCAATTGGCTTTATTGCCGCAATGTGGTCAAATTTCCTAGAACTTAAAAATAAAGAATGGAATCACTTAAAATTGCCAAATAACGCGTTCAGCGTATAAAAATCTGAATTTTATGGAAAATTCATGAAAACTTTATCAAAAAAGTTAAATGATTTTCTAAAACTTACTTGATTTTTTCCTTTAAAATTATTTGAAATGTTTTATATAGAATTTTTATCACGACACAACTTTTCTGTGCTGCAACTCGATGAAAAAGGAAGTTCAAAAAATTTTTCTCAGTTTAGCCAACCTATGCTCTCACTAAATACAGAAAATAACTTTAAAATCATGCTTGAACATATGTTCAATGAAGGCAGTACTGCCAAATTGTAGGAAAACGGTGTATGTCCCAACTAAACATGATAATTAAGTTAAGGCTAAAACACAATCAACAAACTTACAGAATTGTTCATTACATAACAAAAAAATGTGCTTTTAATGTAAAAATAAAAATCATACCTAATCCCGAAAACCCGGTATCGTCAAAATGCCTGAAAATTGGCATCCCTAGTTTATACCCTACACCCAGGTATATTCACTCTGTCCTTCAGTTTGTAACGCAGAATAGGCGTGGCAGGTATGGAAAAGTATACATATTCTTTATCAGCGTCACCTCCTGAGTCGATATAGCCATGTCCGCCCGTCTGTCTGGATGGCTGGGTGTCTGTGCGTGAAAATAAATTTTTTGGGAAAACTGAGCAATATTATTCAATGAAATGTGGTACTCTGGCTCCGCCCATACAAATAATATGCTCAAAACGCAATATTAGGAGCATTATTTGTGATAACGTAAGCAAAATACACATGATTACTAGTTCTGAGAAAAAGTAAGCGAATTGAGGCTAGAGGGCTTGGCACCTCCCATATCAGGAAAAGTTTCAAAATGCTATATTGACAGCGTTTTTTGAGATAATCCAACCAAATTTCAGTCAGACACTAAGGACTATAAATGTAAGCTTTAAGCATAAGCTTGGCGAACTTGGACAAGAGGGTGTGGCACCTCGCATATAAACAAAAGCTTCAAAACCCTATATGAAATCGTTTTTTGAGATAACCCAACTAAATTTCACTCAGACACTAAGGACTATAAATGCAAGCTCTGAGCATAAGCTGAACGAACTTGGAAAAGAGGGCTTGGCATCCCCATATAAGACAAAGCTTCAAAACGCTTTACTGAAGGCGCTTTTTGAGTTAAGCGAACTGAATTTCACTCAGACATTAAGGACTATAAATGCAAGGTCTGAGTTAAAACTGAATGAAATCAGACAAGAGGGTGTGGAACCTTCCATTTAAGCAAAAGTTTCAAAATGCTCTGCTGAAAGAGTTTTTTGAGATAATTAAATGATAAAGATAACTAAATTTCACTCAAACACTAAGGACTATAAATGGACGCTCTGAGCAAAAACTAGGTGAACTTGGTCAAGAGGGCGTGGCACCTCCCATATAAGCAAAATTTTAAAAATACTACAGATTAGGGTATTTAATGTTTGGCCCGTCCAAAGGTTATACCCTTATTAGTGTTTAATTTTCTTTTCTAATATTTACAAGATGGCTTAATACTTAAAGGTTATAAACATAATGAGAATTATAAAGTGACATACTATCTCTAAATGATCAATAACTTTGGTAAATGCTAATAACAACAACAACAACAACAACAATAGATCTAAGCTATGCTAGTTATGCACGCATGCAGAGAGTATAAATAAGGTAAAGAGTAGACCGGTGCGTTTTGGACGAAAGTTTGAAATTCGTCGCGCAACCGGCAGAATTGTAAAGTTTAACTATCGACATGAAGATTGCCGCCACCTTAGCTCTGAGAGATGACGGGAAGAGGTGTCGATATATTTTTGAAGGTTGAAAAACGTGGATTAAAAATGCATTCTCATAGGTCCGAAGTGAATCAATTCTCAGCTTCGTAGTAGGTCCAAAACTGAAATCCAAGACATGGATTCTTATGGATTTTTTCCCTTAAAATCGAATGGCATCATTAGTTTTCTGATAAGACGCCCATTTTCGGCGTTAAGTGAACTTTTCAGCTCAAAAAAGTCGAAATTTTTCCAAATCCCCTGTTTGAGCACTCCACAATTGAACAGAAAAAATCTTAGAAAAACATGAAATGTATATTTTGTTAGGATTTTTCCAGACGAATCCAGTGGTACCATTTTTTTTGCGCTATGACATTATTTTCATTCATGAAAAACGAATTTTTGATTTTCATTATCAAAAAATATCACGAAATCGGGCGTAAATATTTAGTCAACGACGGTTCTCAACGTCCGGAGGGTTTTTTTTTTCGGTGCCCCCTAGTAAAATTTTTTTAGAATATTTTTGGAAATTTTTTTAACCCATTATAAACAAGTTTTTGAAAAAGGGATCAAAAAGACCCTTAAAAACAGGATATAATGGGTTAAGATGTTCACATAACTTAATGTAAAATCAAGCATGGAACAATATTTTAGAACATCTTAACCCATTATAAACAAGTTTTTGGAAAAAGGGGTCGAAAAGACCCTTAAAAACGCGTTATAATGGGTTAAGATGTTCTAAAATATTGTTCCATGCTTGATTTTACATTAAGTTATGCAAACATCTTTACTCATTATATCGCGTTTTTAAGGGTCTTTTCGACCCCTTTTTCCAAAAACTTGTTTATAATGGGTTAAGATGTTCTAAAATATTGTTCCATGCTTGATTTTACATTAAGTTATGTGAACATCTTTACCCAATATACTGTTTTTAAGGGTCTTTTTTTACCCCTTTTTCAAAAACTTGTTTATAATGGGTTAAAAAAATTTCCAAAAATATTCTAAAAAAACTTTACTAGAGGACACCGAAAAAAAAAAAACCTTCCGGACGTTGAGAACTGTCGTTGACTAAATATTTACGCCCAATTTCGTGATATTTTTTGATAATGAAAATCAAAAATTCGTTTTTCATGAATGAAAATAATGTCATAGCGCAAAAAAATGGTACCACTGGATTCGTCTGGAAAAATCCTAACAAAATATACATTTCATGTTTTTCTAAGATTTTTTCTGTTTAATTGTGGAGTGCTCAAACAGGGGATTTGGAAAAATTTCGACTTTTTTGAGCTGAAAAGTTCACTTAACGCCGAAAATGGACGTCTTATCAGAAAACTAATGATGCCATTCGATTCTACGGGAAAAAATCTATGCCTTGGATTTCAGTTTTCGACCAACTACGAAGCTGAGGATTGATTCACTTCGGACCTATAAAGATGCATTTTTGATCCACGTTTTTCAACCTTCAAAAATATATCGACACCCCTTCCCGTCATCTCTCAGAGCTAGGGTGGCGGCAATCTTCATGTCGATAGTTAAACTTTACAATTCTGCCGGTTGCGCGACAAATTTTAAACTTTCGTCCAAAACGCACCGGTCTAGTATAGAGGTGGAGTTCGATCGAGCATGTCAATCGAACAAAAAGACCACGAAAATTTATTGAGGTATGAGAACTCTCTACTTCAAGGTCAAATTAATTTTTATGAGTGCAAAGATGTGGCACTCTTTTCAGCGAAATTCATTTTTTAGCTGCCAAGTGATCATAAAAATTAGCAAGTGGATTTCTTTAAGAAAAACCAAAATATGTAAAAAAAATAAACATTACCTAATTCATTCACACATGCGCAGTTTAACCTGCAGACCATTTGCATTTCATTCCCTCCTACGTTGTTGTATTTGAAATTGTCTTTTCTTGTTGTTGGTATATTTTGTTTGCAGGTTTTTTTGCTATGATCGTAAATGTTTCTTTTCTCAGAAGGAGTTTGTATTTTCATTTGTTGTTGCTTTTTTTGTCTGTTTATACAAATAATTTTGAAGCAAAAAACAAATATAACCGGCGCGCAGGAAATTGAATAGGGTCAAAATTAATAAATTAAAGATTGTTTTTACACCCTACACTTAGGTTACATTCACTTTCTCCAATCGTTTGAGACGCAGAGAATGAGCCGTTTTAGGTTAAGAAAATTATAAAAGGTAGGCGGGAATCGGTAGAACACCGTTAAATGTTAAATTCTGAACTACTTTTCTTAGTTCCATTTTTCGAAATTCCTAAAACGAACGGAGATATAGCCATCGGAAGATCGAGATATAGCTTTATGAAAACCGGTATAAGTTCAGAACTCCTTGATGCATTTTAATAATATTGGTATCGTTTCAAAGCTATTTTAATTGGCTTCAAAATCGGAACACAAAACTTTAAAATCCGTGTGATTTTCGAAATATGGCGAATTTTCGGTGTTATTGTAATGTTTTGCGAATTCTCATGAAAATATCTTTGTTTTACTTTTTAGTTTTTCTATAAAAAAATGTGCTAGCGAAGGAAATCAAAGACAAATTGCATATCAAAAGACAGGAAATAGATTAGGCTTTCATATTTTGTTACCAAAGTTATGAGTAAATAAGAGTTTTTGAAAAAAAAACTTGTCAAAATTTTCGAAAACTCGCCATATCTCAAAAAGCTTGACTGGGATTTAAAACTTAACTGCAACAATTTTGTATCCAATTAAAATAACTTTCATATGACACCAATATTATTAAAATCCATTAAGGGATTCGCAACTGAAACCGGTTTTGATAAAGCTACATCTCCGTTTCGGAAAATGGTACTATGAAAAGTACAATAGTTCCGAATAGTCCCAAGATTTTTACATTTTCCGTCGTTCTACCGATTTCGGCTTACCCTGTATAACTCATTAAAAAATCGTTTGAATTAAAATGCAAATTTTCAGAGGTAGACAGAACTTTTAGTGTGTGCGGTATATACATACGTAGGGTACATAATATTTCGCTTTATTCTTCATTTTTTGTTTGCTGCTGCGGGGATTGTTTTTTTTTTATTCTATGAATTGTTTTTTTATTTTGTTGTTGGAACGATGGTTTTGTTCATTTGCAACTATGTTGCCAAATTTCGAAAAGAACAAAGAAATAAATTTATAAAATTTTCATTTCATGCTCATATTACAAAAATGGTCTAAGTGGTATATTCTTTGTTTCAAGATATTTAAAGGCCTGCATTAAATAAATTAAAAGATGAATATATGACAGTTATAAAATATTTAGTTGTTGATGCATGAAGTGCTGAATTTTACTTTACTTTATATTAGAGGAAGGTTAAATTTCGCAGATTATAAGTACTTTATTTTAGTGTTAAAAAAACATATTTAGGGTACAAAATAGTTGTTAAAATCAATACGAATTTTGACAGTTTTTCGAGTTTACAAGGTTTTCGAGGCATTTACTCGTTTTAAGATATACCCTAATTGTCTTTACAAAATGATATAATTTTGATCCAACTTTAATAAAAATAGGCTTTTTTATAATATCTTGTTTTTTTTAGCGACGACCTTTGTAATTGAAGTAAAAGTCTTAGATCTCACAATTTTCCAGCTAAATGGTTTCAGGTAATTTTGTCTAAAACAAACCATTTTCCGGATATTCACAAAAAACCTTTTTTTTATTAAATAAAGACCAAATTATGTCAATTTGCAAAGATAATATCTGTGGACTTTTCACAAAACAACCTTACTCGAAATTGACAACTTTTCAGGAGAGCTAAAAAACTACTTTGATGCTTCTCAATTCTGTTTGTTTAAGAGTTGGAACAAATGTAAAAGTTTTTTATTATACATGAATACTAAACGAATATTTTCCAGTATTTTTTTTTTTTGCTCTAAGGTCAATAATTTTTAATACGGTTGAAATAAGATGTTTTTGTCAAATATTTTTTGATTTAAGAAATTCAGTTTTTTCCATAGGAAAAGTAACTTATTTCGAAGAAGTGTTTTTGTCAAAAATTTTTTTGTCGACTTAAGATGTTTTGTGAAGAAAAACACCTTTTTCGTATGTCGACTTAATTTGTTTTGTGAAAAGCACTTGTACATTGAGATAGGTTGATTTTCTGACTTTTAGTTGCAGAGATATTTTAATTTCATATATATGATTAAAATCTTAGAAAATTGACTTATTTCGAGATAGGTTGATTTGACAAAACAGATATGTAACTCTAAACAGTAAAATAACATATAAGGTGTTTTCGGAAATACAACTTATCTTGGTTGCACTGTGCATCGCATAGTATAATGCTCAACACTAAACCTATTACCGCGCTTTTTGCTTAAATATTGCGCTTCAATTATTGCATTTATAACTATGTGATTAGAACAGTGTTCCCAGAAGGTGCACTATGTGAATATAAATTATGCTACTGCGTTAGTACTACCCACGGTGCTCTTGAACAGTCGATAGATTTTTTGTATATGTGGAGAAAATCTGTGAATGGGGTTTCATTTGTATTAGTTTAGTGGTCTGAAAAATGTAAACCCCGAAATCGTAGCTGATCATCCCCGCGAAATATCGCAAAAATACATATCCCATATAAAATAAAAAAAATTCAAAAAAAAAAACACAACAATCGAATATCAAAATAGGAGAGTATGCTCACAGTTATTTACACTTGCAAATCTGCATTTGCTACGATGCAACAAGATCGTGAATACGGCTAATGAAAATGCGATTGCAAAGTTTGAAAAAATAGAGTTTTCAATCCTAATTCCAAATGTAACATCCCTCCAAGAAAAATTTACGGTTCGTTAATTGCGTACCAAAAGCGAATCGCTTACGAACTGTAATTTCACTAACAAATGCATACATTTTGTACATGTAAACGTTGTTTTATTTGTCAGTTTTAAATTTTCAAAAAAATTAAAAAATCAAAAATAGGCTGTGGCATCTGCTGCTGATGATGCTGCGATAAGCTTTGCTACACTTAACGCCAACTACGCTGATACCAGTATCTATGGTCTTATTGCGTTTGCCGATGCACAAAGCAATTGTAATGTAAAAGAATGCATGGAAATGAATTAAAAATGGAATTATTTCAATATATTTAATTGGATTTCATTAAGATTGTTGATGCTGCTTCTCATGCTTAAAAATCTGGCAGTGTTTCCTCTGAAGATGTCAACCGTGGAAAGCTTTGCTTTATGCCTGCGTTTTAAATGCATTTCATCAAACAGATCGTGGAACGTGGGCGCATATTTTTGGAATAGGTAAGCTTACAAAACTTGTAGTTGTTTTCTTACATTGATTATTTTGTTTTAATTTTCTGACAACAGATTCAATTGAGACCATTTAACAGGCGCATTGGCATCTCACCTGCTACGGTTGTCATGAAAAGCGAGCTGGTGAGCCATCCATGTCACATGCGCTCTACAGGCTGGCTTGTATATGACCATGTAATGAATATTATCAAACTGTTAACTATACAAATTAACTAACATTATTTTTTTTTTCTCAATAAATAATATAAATTATTAAAAGTTAAAAATGGAATCTTATTTTAACCATCAATTTTATATGCATTAAATCAGCTCGTAAGCGATACCATTTTAACGTATCAAAAACGAACCGCTTTGATGTTACGTAAACGTTACTATTTTGTGAGCTAAAAACGTAGTACCAATACATAGAAATTACTACATTTTTAATTCTACTGTTCTTATTTTAACATTTACATTAGGTGTGTTATCAGGAAGGTATAACATTTTCTTAATTAAATACCTTTGAAGTTTTTCGACTTGGTCGAAACGCTTAAAACCCCAAATATCTGGAGAGCCAAGCTTAGTTCTCGCATTTCAAAAGGTGAGTCAAGATAGGGGTCAACAAGCCCAGGCAGAGCCCAATGCAGCAAATTATTATTATTGACTTGACTAAGGAGTAACATAAAATGATTGCGTAGTTCATCTATATGTAAATTAGAACCTATTTTAAGTGTTTGTTTCTTCATTGCGTTTGCTAATTTCCACAAATCAGCTATATTCTTCACTATGTTAAGTTTTTCAATGTTTTTCCGTTTAAGATCAATTTTCTTTTCGTTACAAATATACCGAGATCTACTTCACACTGGCTATCATACCATTAATTTTTTGGCTCAAAACTTTTTTTGGAAGTAGGACATCCCGTAGCAAATATAATTTTGTTTGTTAAACTCTGTACTAAAGAATCAATATTTGAGGACTGAGAAATATAATCAGTTTTAGCAGACATTTGTAGGGTATCAATAAAGTTAGTTGCATTACTATGTGCCACTTCAGTCTTGGGGACAGGTAGAGATTTTTTGGCATGTCTCGAACATGATTCAATAACAATGGTTATGGAAAGTTGTCAAAATAAACAAAAATTGGAACCCAGATCTTGCCTTGCTATTCAACCATGGTCTCGAGAAGATTTTGATGCAAGATCTAATGTCAATAGGAAGTGATCGGAGTATATTTTACGTGGTATATTGAAGTTGCTGACCTTGGATTCTTCGGATGACCACGAAGGCCGAAGAACGGGTAGTTAATAAGTTAATTAGTTATAATATGTAATGAAAAAAAGTAAAAGACTTGAATACATTTGAAACAAAAGATAAACTATGTTATTTTGCTTAAAAAATTTATAGAAATTATAAAAATTAGTGACGCGTTTTTGTTTAATGTGTTTTTTTAATGTTTGATGTTACTTTGTGAAAAATTTTTAGGCATACAAAATAGTGATGCGTTTTTTAATGATTTTTTTTTTCTTCGCACATACAAAGAAAAATAACGACATAACACTCTTAAACAAAATCGAAATTTAAAAAAACAAAAATTCAAATCTTTTGGACTAACATACAACAAAAATTGGTTTGTAAACAAAACAGAAATTGACTTTCCACTAGAGAACAAGTGGCTTCTTTCACTCGGGAAAAATCTCGTCATGCCCATCGACAACATAAAAAATCACGGCACTCATACAATTGCTGAAGTCGAAGAATGCATCAAAACAATAGAGGTAGAAAGAGAAAGAGACATAACGAGATCTAAATTCGCCAACAACTTAATAAACTACGAAAGAATACAGAAAAGAAACGAGAGAGACATTTACACACTAAAAGTATACAATGGCACAAAAAAAATTGTTGCAAAAACACAAAAACGAAATAATTGTAACCACTGCAGACAAAGGCAACACAGCAGTAATTTTATACAAAAACGACTACGATAAAAAAATTAAAAAACTTGTAGAAGACAAAAACACATACAAAACAATTAGAACAGACCCAACATCAAAACTTCAAAAAGAAAACAACAAAATTGTTAGTGATTTGCTCAAGCTAAAGTTCATAGACAAGAAATTAAAAAACAGACTAACATGTAACACAGCATCTCCCCCAAGGATTTACGGTCTACCAAAAATCCACAAAGATGGTACTCCGCTCAGGCCGATCGCCTCTTCCACTCAGGTCCCATGTTATAGTCTAGCAAAACACATGGGTGAAATATTAAAACATATAATTTCGGACAAATACAACGTTAAAAACTCACTACAAGGCTGTGATCATCTCACTTTTTTCGAAATTTGCAGTTGGGTTCTCTGATTTTTATAAAAATTCACAGAGATGTTCCAAGTGCTTAGCATGGAGACCTCTCATTATTAGTTTTGCGAAAAAAAAATTTTTTTTCCAAGTTATGGGCAAGTTCAGAGTGTCCAAGTGGTGTTTTTGCGAAAAATCGATGCAATTTTTTTTTTCTAAGTCCCGCCATTTTGTCAAAAATAAATTTTTAAAATTTTTGTTTTTGGATTCTTGTAGCATTTTAAACGTAAATTTATTTTCCATTTTTAAATTTGGAAAATTTTGTAAATTTACAAAATGGCGGCCATTTTTTGAAAAATCTTAAAAGTTGATTATCTCAAAATATTATCTTTTTAATTTTTTTATTTTTTTTATAAAAATCAGAGAACCCAACTGCAAATTTCGAAAAAAAAGTGAGATGATCACAGCCACAAGTAAAAAACGAGTTAAAAAACACAAACTTAAAAACTGACGAAATAATTGTTTCATATGATGCGGTTTCATTATTTACAAACATACCCATACATTTGACAATAAAAGTAATAATGCAAAAATTGTCTCAAATTCAAACACACACAAAAATCAACAAAAGCTATTTTTTAAAAATTTTAAGCTTTTGTTTAAAAAAAAAACAATTATTTCATATTGGAGAACATAGCATACCACCAAGTTTACGGTATGCCAATGGGAAATCCATTGTCACCCCAAACAGCCGACATTGTCTCGGACGACCTCATCGACAACACGTTAGACAT
The DNA here is from genome assembly GCA_951812925.1 of Calliopum simillimum. Taxonomy (NCBI): domain Eukaryota; kingdom Metazoa; phylum Arthropoda; class Insecta; order Diptera; family Lauxaniidae; genus Calliopum; species Calliopum simillimum. The sequence continues at coordinate 77,526,825 of OX638372.1, read as the reverse complement.
CCTAGCAAAAAAAGACATACAAGTTAACAAAAAATTCTCATACGTGGACGATATTCTAATGATAATCAACAAAAATGATACCAACACAATACATGACATCATAAACTCCTATCATCAAAAGCTAAAATTCACCGTAGAAGAAGAAGAGAACAACGAAATACCGTACCTAGACATCAAGATACATCACTTGGGAGAAAAATTAAGTTTTGATTGGTACCAAAAGCCGACATCATCAGGAAGAATGATAAATTTTCACTCCAATCAACCTTAGCACCAAAATCAACACAGCAAGGAACATGATCAACAGAAGTTTAGCAACAAGCGACAAACAATTTCTAAACAAAAACTTCCAAAAAATTTAAAAAATACTAAAAAACAACAACTACCCAAAAAATCTAATAAGCAAACTTACAGCAAATGGCAAAAATCAAAAAAAAAAACAAAAACAACACATTAGAACCCCCAAACAACACAATACGGGAATAAATACAACATATAAACGAGTACCATACATCCACAGGCTTACTGACAACTACCACCTCCGAAAAATTATCAACAACAAGAACATCACATTTGCACATCCAGACTAACTAAAATATTGTAATGGTAGCATGGATATCGGATTCATTTTCACTTACATCGATGTGTTATCAGGAGGAAATAGGAGTCAGCACGTACTGGCAGTGGCTTTTGCTCGTCGGAGGGGGGGATCTTTCCTATTACTCACTGAAGCTCCATACACTAGAAAAATACGTGCTTAATACATACTAAATTCACAGACAGACAGAATAAACCGACTAAATAACGGACGGACTAAATAATCTAAAAACCAGAATCTAAATATCACTCAAAAGTTACACATCACACAAATTCTTCAGCAACCATGGACTTGCTGTTGTTGTCCATCTATGCTCTTGACCCAACCATGGCCCTTAAAGATACCTCTTTTACTTTTATTTAACAACCCCACACATGCTTTAGCCCAACATTGGATTTAGCTCAAATCATAGTTAAATTTAGTGTAAACTCATTGTTTCAAATTCAAATATAATTGTATTTATTCAAACAAAACAGAATTTCATGATTGAAAGTTATTAATTTAACTGACACAAACGGCAACACTGTCTGTGATCTCCAAATAATATGCAAAAATGATCTTAAAATAGAATACAAAGTTTTATAGAAACGAAGTGAAAATGAAACGTTTAGTTAACATGATAATTAAGTTTCTGATTATAGGTCTATGGTGAATTTACCAATGTAAACCTAGATTTCAAATTTGAGTCCTATGATTGGATCTCAACTTACAAAAAAAAATTTTTTTTTATTATTTTTTTTCTTTGTAATATAGCATTATTTTTTTTATATATATATAAAAAATAATCTAAATAAGTATTTTTGTTTTTTTTTTCAACTTTAAATTAATTCAAAGTAAACATAAGAAATAAATCTATGAAACTTCATAACAGCACTTACGTTAGGGGTGTCCGTCCGCAGCAGGCCTGATGCAGGAACAGGTTCGCTAACTCAATGCGAAATTATATAAGATTTTATTTTATTTTGTTATTATTTATTTATTTTTTTTGTTATTTTTTTATGCATAGGTATTTAATTTTAACTGAATTAAATTTAACTAAATTTTCTAAACCTTAATCACCTTAATTTTATTGAAACTTTCTATGTACTATATGCTTACTGTTTTTGTTTTCACTTTGTTTCTGATTCTATATTATTTCAGATTACCAATATAACTTTTTTCGCGGTATTTTACATTTATATATATATATATTTTTTTTTTTTTAACTTGGTATTTTATATTTGATATATCTTTTTTTTTATAAGTTTATAAATGGGTCGTTCCACGGTGGATTTTTATTCAAAAATTTTTTTGACCCGAATTATTTTTTTTCGCATTCTTTGACTCAAAATAAAGGACACTTATTTTTTCTTTTCGTCAGGATATGCACATTTCTCAAGTTATGAGTTTTTCAATTTTTCAATTTCAAAAAAAGTATATTTAATTAACAATGTATCAAAACATGATGAAATGTATGCTTTTTCTCAGCTTTCGAATGAAGGATATTACAAATCGATCCAAATAATTGTTTATAAAAAAAAATTACGTTTTCCTAAACAAATTAATTTTTTTCAAATTATAACACATTTGCAGATACCCTCAAAATTTCAGAATGGTTCGTCAAGAATTGTGGCTGCAATGAATTTTTAAACTTGTGCGTTCGCACTGGGAAATGCGCGTGAAATGCGATTGCTTTGGCAATCATAAATCGCGACAGAAATGAACACGCTTGACGCGAACCTGAGCGAGCGCGCGCATTTCCCAGTGCGAACGCACAAGTTTAAAAATTCATTGCAGCCACAATTCTTGACGATCCATTCTGAAATTTTGAGGGCATCTGCAAAAGTGTTAAGAAAATATTTTCCCGCAAAAAAATCGAAAAAAAAAACAGTGCCAAATTTGAAAAAAATTAATTTGTTTAGGAAAATGTCATTTTTTTTTGTAAACAATTACTTGGATCGATTTGTAATATCCTTCATTCGAAAGCTGAAAAAAAAGCATACATTTCATCATGTTTTGATACATTGTTAATTAAATATTTCTTTTGCATATTAGCAAGTATAAAGAGGAACTTTTTTTGAAACTGAAAAATTGAAAAAATCATAACTTGAGAAATGTGCATATCCTGACGAAAAGAAAAAATACGTGTCCTTTATTTTGAGTCAATGAATGCGAAAAAAAATTATTCGGGTCAAAAAAATTTTTGAATGAAAATCCACCGTGGAACGACTCATATGCATATTAGGGTGGGCCAAATTGTATGGAGGAAATTTTATCGACCTCGGCTACCCCCCTATGTGAAATTTCATTCAATTCTATGAATATTTGCCCAAGGAACTATACTTCTGCGTTCAACTTTAGTTCGGCGCATTTTTATCGAAAATTGTACCTTTCATCAATATTTTTTTTTATTTTCATACTAAATTATAAAAATTTTTATAAAGACAAAAGTAATGTCATTATATGATTTGGCTGGTATTCTGTCAGTAATCAATTAAATTGGGTTCTGTTTACATAAAAAGTTCACTTGATGGTGTGAAATTGATGCAATATATTTAAAAAAATTATATGGGTCAAATAGCCGATTATTATGACTGACTTTCAAAATAAACGATTCATATTTTTGGATGAATCTTGTCAAACAAAACACCAACCTAGGCTGAAAGTTCATTCAATTCTATGAATATTTGTCAAGGAACCATACCTCTACGTTCAACTTTAGTTCGGCGCATTTTCAATTGAAAATTTTACCTTGCGTTTAATATTTATTTTTATGCTTGGTTTTCAAAATTCCTATAGAGACAAAAGTAATATCATAATATGTTTTGGCTGGTATTTTGTCAGTAATCAATAAAATTGGGTTCTGTTCTTACGAAAAGTTTACTTGATAGCGTGGAATTGATTATATTTATTCCAAAAAATTATATCGGTCAAATTATATATATTTATTGTATTATAAACGATTCATATTTTTACATAGATTTTTGGTATATTGTTCTATTAAATTAAAAAAAGCGGCTAATTTATTTCCTAAAACTGCCACTAGATGTTGCCCTGGAAAATAAAGAATGTCAGATTCGGCATCCTAGCATCCAAAAACACTTGGGTTGGTGTTTCGATTGAAAAAATCCATGTACAAATATGAATCGTTTATAATAAATCGGTTATTTGACCGATATAATTTTTTGGAATAAATATAATCAATTTCACGCTATCAAGTAAACTTTTCGTAAAAACAGAACCCAATTTTATTTATTACTGACAGAATACCAGCCAAAACATATTATGATATTACTTTTGTCTCTATAAAAATTTTGAAAATTTAGCATAAAAATAAATATTAAACGCAAGGTAAAATTTTCGATTGAAAATGCGCCGAATTAATTTTGAATGTAGAGGTATGGTTCCTTGGGCAAATATTCATAGAATTGAATGAACTTTCAGCATAGGTTGGTGTTTTGTTTGAAAAAATTCATCCAAAAATATGAATCGTTTATTTTGAAAGTCGGTCATAATAATAGGCTATATGACCCATATCACTTTTTTAAATATATAGCATCAATTCCACACCATCAAGTGAACTTTTTATGTAAACAGAACCCAATTTAATTGATTACTGACAGAATACCAGCCAAATCATATAATGACATTACTTTTGTCTTTATAAAAATTTTTAAAATTTAGTATGAAAATAAAAAAAAAAATATTGATGAAAGGTACAATTTTCGATCAAAAATGCGCCGAACTAAAGTTGAACGTAGAAGTATAGTTCCTTGGGCAAATATTCATAGAATTGAATGAACTTCCACGTAGGGGGGTAGCCGAGATCAGTTTTCAAATCGGCCCACCCTAATGTATATAGCTTTATATACATATTTTTTTTATGTTATATATGTAGTATTTTTTTTATTTAATTTTGCAAAGTGTAGCAATTTTTACTACTATTTTTTTGCTAAGCTAAGCTCATTGTATGAGAAAAAAAAGTCAGAAGTTTGTCGTTATGAGAATAGCAAGCTAAGACGTCATAAAAATCGTAAAGTGAAGTAACGTAAAGTAGAGACAAGTAAAGTAAATTAACGCAAAAAAAAAGAAAAGAAATTTGTAAAGTTAAACGAAAAGTGTAAAGATACTTATAATTGTTATTTTTTTATTTTTCATTTTTTTTTTAAATTAACAATAATACCTACTTTGTACTTTTACTTAAAATGAACTGAATTAAAACCCACAAAATAAGAAAATAATTGATAAAACCCTACTTTTATTTTCCTACATGGTGTCAGAAGTGGGATTTTAAAGAAAACTAGTAAGGGTGGTATCTTCGGCCTGGCCAAAAACTAAATACCCTACACTGCATTTCAAGTATATTATTAGGAGAGTATAAGAACATATTGCTTATATGGGAAGTGTCACGCCCTCACCTTGGAGCTTACCTTGATTTTGCGTAGAGCTTGCATTTACTGTTCTGAGTGTTTGAGTAAAATTCGGTAGGGTTTTCTTAAAAAAATCTTTCAGTATAGCATTTTGAAACTTTCGCTTGTATGGGAGGTGCCACGCCTTCTTATCCTACTTCGCCTTCTTTAAGCTTAGAGTTTACAATTAATGTTCTTCGTGTTTGAGTGAAATTTGGTTGGATTATCTCAAAAAACACTTTGTTATTATATAATTTTTAAACTTTTGCTTATATGAGAGGTGCCACGCCCTCTTGTCCGAGTTAACCTAGATCTTGCGTATAGCTTGCATTTGTAGATCCGAGTGTTTGAGTGTAATTTGGTTGGGTTATCTCAAAAAACACTTTCCGTATAACATTTTGAAACTTTTGTTTATATGGGAGGTGCCACGCCCTCTAGTTCGAGTTCACCTAATTTTTTCTCAGAGCTTCTACTTACTTTCCCTAGTATTTATGTGTATTTTGCTTCTGTTATTGCAAATAATGCTCTTATTTTTGCATTTCGAATATATTTTTTGTATGGGCGGTAGGCGTGTCCGTTGACCGATTTCGCTCATTTTCAATCCCCCGAGCTATCTTTGGCGACGGAGGTAGTGTACCAAATTTCATTGAAATATCTTGCTCAGTTTTCCCAAAAAGTGTATTTCAACACACAGCCAGCCAGCCACCCAGCCAGACAGACGGACATGGCTACATCGACTCAGGAGGTGACGCTGATCAAGAATATATATACTTTTCTATATCTGCCACGCCTCCTTCTCTGCGTTACAAACGGAAGGACAAAGTGATTATACCCTGGGTGTAGGGTATAAAAAGTACATTAGTAGACGGCATTAAAAAGAAAAGACGTTTTTATGAGTGAAGGTGACCTTTCGTCGTTAACTACAAGGCAATTGCAAGAACAATTGAAGCAGTGTGGATTGCCTTATTGGTACAACAAAAAGCAAGACCTTGTTGTACGACTACAAAAATTTATGGACGAGGTTGGCAAAAACAACAACTTTGCAGAAGATCCGCAAAAGTCGCCGTTAGAAGTCAACACTGATGCCGATGGTTGGGGGGAAGACGAGAGAGAGGCAAGCGAAAGCAACAATAGTTTTGGTAAGCAGCAAAATTTGCAGTTTGTTGATTGTAGTGCAGACGAAGGAAAAGAGAACGAAAACGACAGCAGCACCCTTGATAAGCCGCAAAATTTGCAGTTGGAGGTCAACGTCAACGACAATCGTGTAAGTGTACAAGAAACTGATCATCACCTTAATCAGCTAAACGACAACGCATCAGAAAGCAACGCATCAGAAAGCAACGCAATGACAGACGAAAGGGGCGCAAATACTGGCAATGTGGTGCAGAATAATATCCACCTCAAAGACGTGCAAGAGTCACTGGAAAAATTTAACGGCGAGACTGGAAAGAGCGTAAGTGAGTGGCTGGGAGAAATTGAGAATATTGCATCTGTTTGCAGATGGAATGAAGTGCAAAAATTTTTGTACGCTAGACAACTGTTGGTGGGAGCGGCAAGGTTGGCTGTTGAAGCTGAGTTAAATATTTCAAGGTGGCAAGGCTTAAAATTAGTTTTGAAAAATGAGTTTGGTTCGCGTGAGATCGACAACGTACACAAACTGTTGGAAAGCACAAAGAAGAATGAGAGCGAAGCATTATTGGAATATTTGTACAAAATGAAAAAATTAGCAGCAAGAGGGAATGTCGAAACTCATCACTTAATTGATTACATTATTGCAGGCATTCCAGATGAAGCTACAAATAAAACAATTTTGTATCAATTTAGCGAATAAAAACAAATATTATTTCGTATGAAAAATTGAAAGCTGATCAGCGCAGCGAAAAGAATTTTTGTGAAAAAAATAAAGAAAGACGTAACAACGATAGAAGTGTTAGTAGCAGCGGCGGCGAAAGAAGTTTTTTTAAAGGGAAAAGCGACGAAAGTGGTGCAACTCAAATCGTAAGTAACAACAAAAGATGCAATAATTGTGGTGCTAAATCGCACTGGGCAAGAGATTGTCCAAATAAAGAAAAAGGAGCACGTTGTTTTAAATGCAGTGAATTTGGTCATATCGCACCAAATTGTCCTACCAAGTTCAAAGCTAAGCAAGACGAAAATAAAGATTTTAGCGCTCGTGTAAATAGAATAAAATTTCCAGATATAAGTGTAGATGTCAAAATTCGAGACAAAACTTTTAAGGCGATGTTAGATACTGGAAGTGACATAAGCATAACTAGACAGTGGGTAAAATATGAATTTAAGATCCAGCATTTTGATGGCCCCGGAACTGGCGTAATAGCGTTTGGTGATAGCAGCAGAGCTACACTGGGTTACATCAATTTAGATGTGGATATTGAAGCTGAAACTTATCAACTTGATTTTGATGTCGTGCCAAACAATTGGATCAGCGAAGACGTAATATTGGGTAAGAATATTCTGCAATATGCTAATATTTTGATAGAAAAAGGTAAAGTAACAACTTATAAAGACGGTGTCAATGAAGACAAAATTATGTTAGCACAAGTAAATCTTATAAAATACTCGGAAGTGCGCAAGGAGTTTGAAAAGATGGAAAGTATTTTAGATCCGAAATTGAGGCGAACAATTCACAATTTGATTTTGTCATATAATCCGAAAAGTATTGAGGCATCGTGTGTTAAGATGCACATTGTCTTGGAGGATGAAAAACCTATTTATCAAAAACGAAGAAGACTTGCACCCAAAGAAAGAGAAATAGTTAATTTGCAGATTCAGGAGTGGTTGGAAAACGGTATAATCCAACAAAGTTCATCCGATTTTTCTAGTCCAATTGTATTAGCTCGAAAAAAAGATGGTAGCCATAGGTTATGTGTGGATTACCGAAAAATTAACGCGAAGGTTATTCGCGATAGGTATCCTCTACCAAATATAGAAGAAATTTTGGAAGGTCTTTACCGTTCACGAATTTTCACGACGCTAGACTTGCGTAATGGTTTCTTCCACGTAGACGTAGACAGAAAAAGCATGAAATATACATCGTTCGTAACTCCCGATGGCCAGTCAAGTTTATGAAAGCTCCGTTTGGACTTTGTAACTCGCATTCCGCCTTTCAAAGATTCATCAATACTATTTTCAAGGATTTGATAAGAGATGGTGTCGTTCTTGTTTATATGGACGACTTAATTATACCGGCAAATGACGTCACAGATGGTATCGATAAGCTGAAAAGAGTTTTACAAGTTTGTGAGGACAATGGTTTGATGATAAAGTGGGAGAAATGCGCCTTTTTGGAAGAATCTGTTGAGTTTTTGGGCCACGTAGTAGAAAATGGATCTATTCCTCCATCTGATGTGAAAACTAAAGCGGTACAGAAATTTCCAGTACCAAAAAATTTACACGATGTAATGAGTTTTCTAGGCCTTACTGGATTTTTTCGTAAATTTGTAAAAAATTATGCGTAGCTGCCAAAGCCGTTAACTGAACTTACAAAGCGAGATGCAGTATTTAGATGGGGTGGATTTGAAAGTGAAGCCTTTCTTTAACTTAAAGAGCAGCTATGTGCGGAACCTGTCCTGAAGCTATTCAATCCAAATCTGGAAACCCAACTTCATACTGATGCAAGCAAAGATGGATTCGGAGCCGTATTACTTCAAAGACATGACGACTACGAGTATCATCCAGTTTTTTATTTGAGTTATAAAACAACAGCAGCAGAAAAAAATTATTCTAGCTATGACTTAGAAGTTTTAGCCATCATTAAGGCGCTGAAAAGACTAAGAATTTACCTATTGGGACTAAAATTTGATATATTTACAGATTGAAAGGCATTCCAGTTAACAATGTCGAAGAAGGCACTCAACAGTAGAGTAGCTCATTGGGCTATGCAGATTGAAGAATTTGATTGCTCGGTTAAACATCGATCAGGTAGCTGCATGCATCACGTAGATGCGTTAAGTCGTCACCCGATTGTTTTTAGGGTCGAAAATGCTATTCTACATGCCATCAAGAAATCGCAAGCAGAGGATAAGACGTGTCAAGCTATAACAAGATTGTTAGAAAATGGAGCATATGAAGATTTTGAATCGCGAAGTGGTGTGCTGTGTAAATTCATCGATGGCGCTTATCTTTTGGTCATAACAAAATCAATGAGACGTGAACTTCTCACAAAATTACACGAAAGAGGACATTTGAGTACCAGCAAAGTATATGCAATGGTTAAGCAAGAATATTACATACCTAACGCTCGAAAATACATTGAAAAAATCATTTCGAATTGTATTGTTTGCATTTTGGCAAGCCGTTAAGCCGGAAAGCAGGAAGGATTTTTAAATCCGATTGAAAAAGTCGACGTGCCATTACATACTTTTCACATGGACCATATTGGACCGTTACCTTCGACAGCGAAGTCTTATAAATATTTACTTACAATAATAGACGCTTTTACGAAATTTACATGGATTTTCCCGGTTAAGTCTATAACTACGGCAGAGGTTCTCAGCAAGATAGAAAAAATAAGCGAATCATTTGGATATCCGTACCGCATAATTACGGATAAGGGGGCAGCATTTACTGCAAACGACTTCAAGGACTACTGCAACACTCACAATATATTTCATCATGCGATAACTACAGGAGTTCCCAGGGGGAATGGACAGGTCGAACGGATGAACAAAATTATAATAGAAATGTTGACAAAGATATCTTTAGATGATCCGAAGAAATGGTTTAAGCACGTAAGTCGCTTGCAAAAATTTATTAATTCCACTACTTCCAGAAGTACTAAAAGGACTCCCTTTGAGCTAATGTTCGGCACAAAAATGTTTACTTCCAAAGACTTAGAGCTGAGCAGACAATTTCAAGAAGCTGTAATGAAAGATTTTGAGCAGGAGAGACAAGAAATTCGCGACGATGCAAAGCAGCAAATTTTAGAAATTCAAGCCGAGAATAAGAAGCAGTTCGATAAAATGCGTAAGCTAGCAAACACATACAGAGTTGGTGACCTAGTCGCTATTCAACGCACGCAGTTCGGCGTTGGACTCAAGCTTGTTCCAAAGTTTCTGGGTCCCTACGAAATTACAAAGGTAAAGCGTAACGATCGATGTGAGTTGCGTAAAGTTGGCGAACAAGATGGACCTAAAAATACTTCAACTGCAGCCGATTTTATGAAACGTTGGAAAGACTATAAAGGTGAAAGTGATAGCGAGTCGTCTGAGGCATCCGACATACAGAATGGCCGAGTGAAGTATTTTTTGTATTTAATTTTGCAAAGTGTAGCAATTTTTACTACTATTTTTTTTGCTAAGCTTAGCTCATTGTATGAGAAAAAAAAAGTCAGAAGTTAGTCGTTATGAGAATAGCAAGCTAAGAAGTCATAAAAATCGTAAAGTGAAGAAATGTAAAGTAGAGACAAGTAAAGTAAATTAACGCAAAGAAAAGAAAAGAAATTTGTAAAGTTAAACGAAAAGTGTAAAGATACTTATAATTGTTATTTTTTTATTTTCCATTTTTTTTAAATTAATAATAATACCTACTTTGTACTTTCACTTAAAATGAACTGAATTAAAACCCACAAAATAAGAAAATAATTGATAAAACCTACTTTTATTTTCCTACATATATATAATTTGTTCTAGTTTTTTTTATAGATAGAGTTTCTTTTACTGATTTTTATATTATGCAAATTTTTATAGGTTATTTATTTTTTTTTATCTGTGGCAACAAACCAGAGCAGCTTAAGTCGACATAAGTGAAAATTGAGTTTTCATGCTATAATTATTTAGGTTTTCAAAAGGCTTATTTCTGTTCAACCTTTTCCAAAAAATATCGTGTTCAAGCAAAGTTATGATGCTTTATTTTATAGCTTAAGTTTTTTCAAATAATTATACATTTGCCAAAACATCTTAAGTCAAGTAAGTTTCCGGTCATTTGTTTCACTGTTCTATAATTTTTTTAGCAAAAAAACTTAAACCTACATTAGCTAAAAATATTTCAATAAAAAAAGCATCCAAAACATCTTATCTACAGTGATCCCTTTATTTCAATTTTAGTAGAAAATCTTATGTTTAGTTACAATCGTTACAAACTACGTTTAAGCTCCAACAGAACCGCTTAATTTTACTTAAGGCGCTGTTTTTATCAAAACAAATTTTCACAAAAAATCTTAAGTATAAAACAGTAAAAATACAGGATTTCTTATGATTTTTTTTTTATACCCTACACCCAGGTTATATTCACTTTGTCCTTCCATTTGTAACGCAGAGAAGGAGGCGTGGCAGATATAGAAAAGTATATATATTCTTGATCAGCGTCACATCCTGAGTCGATATAGCCATGTCCGTCTGTCTGGCTGGCTGGCTGGCTGTGTGTGGAAATACATTTTTTTGAGAAAACTAAGCAAGATAATTCAATGAAATTTGGTGCACAGCCTCCGTCGTCAAAGTTAGCACGATAATACAGCCAAAATACACATATATACTACGAATTGTGAAAGCAAGCTCTGAGCGAAAACTGGGCGAATTCGGACAAGAGGGCGTGGCACCTTTCGTATAAGCAAAAGCTTCAAAACGCTATACTGAAAGCGTTTTTTGAGATAATCGAACTAAATTTTCCTCAGACACTAAGAATTATAAATACAAGCTTTAAGCAAAAACTAAATAAAATCGAACAAAAGGGCGTGGCACCTCCCATATAAGCAAAGGGTTCAAAACGCTATGTTGAAAATATTTTTTGAGATAATACAACCAAATTTCACTATAAATTCAAACTCTAAAAAAAAATACGGGGTAAATTCGGACAATAGGGCGTGGTACTTCCCATAAAAGCAAAATTTTCAAAATACTGCTGTGTAGGGTATTTAATGTTTGGCCAGGCCAAAGGTAACACCCTTACTAGTTAAAATTCGCCTCTCCTCGTCTTACTCAATCCATTAACTACCTCTGAGATTAAAATAATTGCGGTAGCTTCAAAATATAGCAAAAACGGTCTTTTTTCCTTGTTTAGGCTAAGATATCTCAAAAACCGTATGAGATACAGCAATTTTAAGGCTGGATTCGGATTCGACATTGCAAAATACATTAAATATAACTGTTTTTATATTTGTTTGTTCTGTTTTTTTTTTCTTCATTTTTTTAATTTTATATGGTTTTCATGCAAGTGCATACCGTGAACACAAAAATGTGCATAACTTCCGAAGACGAGCAGCTAGGATTTTAATTTTAACAGTTTTATAATCTAGAAACAATACAGAAACTTTCTGCATTAGCCGATTTTGGATCCATTTTAGCTCCACATACCCCCTTTTCAAGCTCACCGTGGACATCAGCTTCCGCTGAAGCTAACAAAGACAAATCTCCACTATGCCTCACACTCATTTCAGTTACAAAATAAAAAAAAAATATCAAGAACAAATAAGGTAATAATTATTTGTAGGTCAAAAGAAAAATCTCAAGAGTTCAAACTTTTTAAACAAAAAAAAAAACTTTATCGTATGACCACGAATAAGAAAATTAAGACTTTTTGTTTATAATTTTATAATTTAGTTTGCACGTAATCGAACCCACAAATACTAATTATGGAGTATTTGAAAAGAGTTGTGTTTATTATTTATTTTTTTAAATTGATTGAGCCGTACCAATGTTGGACTAAAATTGTTTTGTTGCTTACAACAATTTCATGCGATGTACTTTAATTAAACTGATAAACACAATTTGAGCTTTATTCAATGCATTAGTTCTGCTTCAAATGTTTCAAACGGACGAATATTTTATACTTGAACAAGCTACAAGGATTGAGTCACAAGCGGTCAGGCATTGAATTGTAAAAATTTTACAATCAAACCCGCAATTCCAGCCTGATCTCATCAAAACTTCAACTGAAATCACCAAAGGGAGAAAAAAAAACATCGAGCGAACAAGAATCATAGTGTTGAGATGTTAATATGAACACAAATTGGGATATCTTGTTTTCACCCAACGTAATGGTAGCATGGGGTCAGCCTGTACTGGCAGTGGCTTTTGCTCGTCGGAGGGGGGGGGGATCTTTCCTTTTCCTCACTGAAGCTCCATACACTAGAAATACTATGTGCTTAATACATACTAAATTCACAGACAGACAGAATAAACCGACTAAATAACGGACGGACTAAATAATCTAAAAACCAGAATCTAAACATCACTCAAAAGTTACATATCACACAAATTCTTCAGCAACCATGGACTTGTTGTTGTTGTCCATGTATGCCCTTGACCCAACCATGGCCCTTAAAGATACCTCTTTTACTTTTATTTAAGAACCCCACACATGCTTTAGCCAAACATTGGATTTAGCTCAAATCATAGTTAAATTTAGTGTAAACTCATTGTTTCAAATTCAAATATAATTGTATTTATTCAAACAAAACAGAATTTCATGATTGAAAGTTATTAATTTAACTGACACAAACGGCAACACTGTTTGTGATCTCCAAATAATATGCAAAAATGATCTTAAAATAGAATACAAAGCTTTATAGAAACGAAGTGAAAATGAAACGTATAGTTAACATGATAATTAAGTTTCTGATTATAGGTCTATGATGAATAACAAGTACTTACTTATGTTGAATTTACCATTAGCATTTTTGATTCGAATGTGAAATCGGTTTTGTTATATGGGTGCGAAACATGGCTTGTTACTGAACAACTAACAAACAAGCTGCAAGTATTCGTCAACAAATGCTTAAGGCGTATATTAAAGGTTTGGTGGCCTCGCACTATATCAAATGCCGAGCTACATCAAAAATGCAAACAGAAGGCTATAGCAAACGAGATCAAGCTGCGCAAATGGGGATGGATTGGTCACACTCTCCGGAAACCACACAGCGAAGTTTGTCGCCAGGCCCTTGAGTGGAATCCACAAGGCAGTAGAGGACGTGGTAGACCCAAAACCAACTGGAAAAGGTCGTTGGAAAAGGAAATCCAAAAATCGGGAAAATCGTGGCAAGAGATCAAAGTCATCGCAAGGGATCGTGACAAATGGAGAGATTTCATATTGGCCCTATGCTCCTCCTAGGAGTTAAAGGAGAATACATACATACATACATACATTATTTTTTTTTATATATACATATAAAAAAATAATCTAAATATTTTGTTTTTTTTCAACTTTAAATTAATTCAAGGTAAACATAAGAAATAAATCTATGAAACTTCATAACAGCACTTACGTTAGGGGTGTCCGTCCGCAGCAGGCCTGATGCAGGAACAGGTTCGCTAACTCAATGCGAAATTATATTTAAGATTTTATTTCATTTTGTTATTATTTATTTCTTTTTTTTCATTTTTTTTTTTTATGTATAGGTATTAAATTTTAACTGAATTAAATTTAACTAAATTTTCTAAACCTTAATCATCTTAATTTTATTGAAACTTTCTATGTACTATATGCTTCACTGTTTTTCTTTTCACTTTGTTTCTGATTCTATATTATTTCAGATTAGCAATATAATTTTTTTCGCGGTATTTATTTATATATATATATATGTGTATTAGGGTGGGCCGATTTGAAAACTGATCTCGGCTACCCCCCTATGTGAAAGTTCATCCAATTCTATGAATATTTGCCCAAGGAACTATACTTCTGCGTTCAACTTTAGTTCGGCGCATTTTTGATCGAAAATTGTAACTTTCATCAATATTTTTTTTATTTTCATATTAAATTTTAAAAATTTTTATAAAGACAAAAGAAATGTCATTATTTGATTTGGCTGGTATTCTGTCAGTAATCAATTAAATTGGGTTCTGTTTACATAAAAAGTTCACTTGATGGTGTGGAATTGATGCTATATATTTAGAAAAGTGATATGGGTCAACTAGCCGATTATTATGACCGACTTTCAAAATAAACGATTCACATTTTTGGATGAATTTTTTCAAACAAATCACCAACCTATGCTGAAAGTTCATTCAATTCTATGAATATTTGCCCAAGGAACCATACCTCTACGTTAAACTTTAGTTCGGCGCATTTTCGATTGAAAATTCTACCTTGCGTTTAATATTTATTTTTATGCTTAATTTTCAAAATTCCTATAGAGACAAAAGTAATATCATAATATGTTTTGGCTGGTATTCGTCAGCAATCAATAAAATTGGGTTTTGTTTTTACGAAAAGTTTACTTGATAGCGTGGAATTGATTATATTTATTCTAAAAAATTATATCGGTCAAATAACTGATTTATTATGAACGATTCATATTTTTACATGGATTTTTTTCAATCGAAACACCAACCCAAGTGTTTTTGGATGCTAGGATGCCAAATCTGACACTCATTTTTTTCCAGGGCAACATCTAGTGGCAGTTTTAGGAAATAAATTAGCTGCTTTTTTTAATTTTACAGAACAATATACCAAAAATCTATGTAAAAATATGAATCGTTTATAATACAATAAATATATATAATTTGACCGATATAATTTTTCGGAATAATTATAATCAATTCCACGCTATCAAGTAAAGTTTTCGTAAGCACAGAACCCAATTTTATTGATTGCTGACAGAATACCAGCCGAAATATATTATGATATTATTTTTTTCTCTATGAGAATTTTGAAAACTAAGCATAAAAATAAATATTAAACGGAAGGTAAAATTTTCAATCGAAAATGCTCCGAACTAAAGTTGAACGTAAAGGTATGGTTCCTTGGGCAAATATTCATAGAATTGAATGAACTTTCACATAGGGGAGTAGCCGAGGTCGATAAAATTTCCTCCATACAATTTGGCCCACCCTAATATATATATATTTTTTTTTAACATGGCATTTTATATTTGATATATCTCTTTTTTTTATAACTTTATATAGTATGCATATAGCTTTGTATACATATTTTTTTATGATATATATATAATTTGTTCTACTTTTTTTATGGATAGTTTCTTTTACTGATTTTTATATTATGCAAATTTTTATAGGTTATTTATTTTTTTTTTTATGTTATATATATAATTATTCTTATATATATAAGCACATATTTTTTTTTTTATTTATTCTTTACTCCCTTTATGGGGACGGTTGGCTGATTTTCAGATGATGAGCAGAAGTGGCACGCTGGATTGCCATAAAATTGATGGACATATGCTATGATATGTATGGAAACTGGAGAACTTGGGATTTTTATCTGAAACGTTATCTGAATTTAGTTTTCTGCTTTAGTTTTTGCAGTTTTATAGCTATTTACCTGTTAAAGATTTTGTGTTAAGTTAAGATGGGTGAAAAAATTATAATTTTTGCTATATTGAAGGTCTGGTCTCTTTACTGCCAAAACGGAAAGAAACATGACAATTGTCATGCGAAACTCTTGACATTAGGTAATTATGGTTCAGTGAAATGACTGTGGTAACCCTTACGAGTTAGTTATGTTCTCGTTTTTAATTTCTTTTTATTTTGAGGGAAATTAATTTAATTGCTTTTCTTATTTTATTTTATATTTATTACAAAATAAAACAAAAGAAGGTAAATCAAAAGAAAAATTTGAAATATGGCTAACATTTTAATTGAATTAAAAAAAAATTTTAAATTTATGCTTAAAATATAAATTCGAAATAAATATATCAAATATTTAAAAAAAAAAAAAAAATTGAGCTAGTAAAGGAAAAAATTAGGTGACCGTCACAATATTCACAAACACAAAAACCCCAATCGACAACAAACAACAATGCGACAAAATCTACATCGGAACCACGAAGAGAGCACTAGGAACGAGAATCAACGAACATACGAATGACATCAAAAACAAAAAAGAAACAACTGCACTGGCTCTCCACAATAAAAACACTGGACACACAGCTGATCTGTGCAACGTCAAAATCATCGACAGAGAAAAAAAACCAAAATGTGAGATTCACATTAGAAAGCCTTCACATACAAAAAAACATCAAACACACGATCAACAGAAAAGAAGACGTCGACAACATAGGCACAGCCTACTACATGGCCCTTCAATAGATGACTCATGTTTATTTGAATTTTGTTTGTACATGTTATATAGCAATTTTGTTTAAGTATTGGTTTTTTTCCAAAAATTTGCAAATTGTGTTATTGTTTGGCATTTGTAATTTTACTTCTAGTTAGACGCCCTGATGTAGCGAACAAAAAATTCACGAAACGTCGGCAATTTTTATTAATTATTAATTTTTAGATATAAATAAATTTTTTAAAAATTAATAAAAGAACAAAAATTAAAAACAACAACCATTGTCTTAATTTTAAAAAAATTTATCACAAAAATAGCCTTTATACTCTTAAATAACTTTAAAAACGTGATCTAATATCAATCTTAGATTTTTTTTTTCTTTTATTTGAAATCACATGGTCTAAATGTGTATATGTTTTTACCGTTTGAGAATTATACCGTTCGATTGTATAGTCGCGCGATATTACAGTAAAATTCTCTATATGAGAAAAATAAAATGGACTTTTTTACCGTTCGCGGTTAATTCGCGCGGGGCTTGGTGTTGGCCTCCGGGAACGTGCTGGTGGATTACGCTAAGGATTACCAAAAGGACCTCGAGTTCATGGTAGTCCTTCCCTATACCTTGTACTGTTTGCAGTATTCAGTACACTAGAAGAAGAAGAAGTTGCTGACCAGTTCTGCAAAATTTAAAAGAGCATACACAATAATCAATTACCGAACTGCCAGCACCTCCGCAGAACGTAAATCAAAGATGAGTATTTCTCGATAAACTTCAAATACAAAAAAAAAACACAAAAAACACGTCAATAAAATTGATTCTAAAAAAAAGGCAGAACAAGATAAAAGGTAAATAACAATTTGTTTGTTGGCATTCATTTATTTTATGTAATTTTTATTTTTCCGTCAGCTTGCAAATTTTCTTCAGTGCTGCCAAACTTTCGAATGTTGTATTTAATTGTAGATGCGCGTTTTTTTGTCATACATAATTAATTATATATACGCGTCAAAAGAAACACGGCTACTAATTCGTTCAGCAGTGCAAAGCTGTTGATTGGGAAATCATAGAAATTGTATGTTTTCAGAAAAGGCGTTTTGATCTCGTAAAAAATATCGATTTATATTGTTTATTTGAAACTTTAATCATATTTGTTTGTATATTATGCTCTTAAGTTGCAAAAAAATAACAAAAATATTTGTGTTATAACACTTCTATTTTGAAAAATTGTTCTTACTCGTAAAATAATTAAGGTGAGACTACCACAGAAATATTAGCAAATACATAGCTTTCTTGTGTATTTTATAACTATTAATGTAATTAAAGCTTTTCTTATTATATTGCTAAATATTTTTATAAACATTTTACATTTGCACATAAGCCAAAGACATTCACCAACAATGGCTAAAATTGAAAAAAAACTCTGGCAACCTCAAAAAATATTTGACATTTTCGTAATTGGCGGTGGGCCAAAGGAGAACTGTTATACTATGTTTACACCAAAGATTTACGGCTTTTTTGAGATTTAGCTCTATATCTTGCCATATATCGCGTGATTTACCATAAAATAATATATCTACTTCCAACGTGATTTAATTTATATCTTCTAATAAATCTGATTAGGGCTACCGATTTTGGCTATTTTCAAACATGTGGCACCTCTAAACTTTGAAAGTTTGAAGTTTTGTTAAAATTTATGTCATTTATTTGTTTACTTTCGGCAGGAAAACAAAGAAGCGTGCAAGTTTCTTATTCAATAATCAAATTGTTTTCTACTTCTATTATATACCAATGCGTTCAGCTTCATGCTTTTAGTCTTGGATGCGATGATTTAAGGCCGGCCTTTTGCGATTCGAAGACATGTTACGCGCCGTTTAGCATACGACAAAAAAAAAATTACGAAAATATTTTCACTTCTAAGACAATCGGGTACAAGCGGCATGAAAACTGTCAAAACTCTGGCTACACTATCTGATGGTCGTGCTTCTCCCTTTTAATCTAAACGCGTAATCATTAAGATAGCTCTACTTAAAAAAAAAATTAATGAAAATAAACTTAACCCATCCATGCATTTAAGCCATCCAGTGACATTTGGTTTTGTCACTTTGAGTGCATTGGGCCCACCCCACCTTGGCAGTTCAGGCACTCTGTTATTTTTGGAACTGCCCCATTTCTCTACCTGCCTTACAGAATACTTACATGCCGATCTACCTTCCTGTTAAATTATGAAAATTTAAGATTTCATGTCTGTAATTTTTAACAATGCAAAAATTTTATTAATTTCATGTTTAACTTCAAAGTTTTTTCGAAAAAAAAGACAAATATGGCTATAGTTATATAAATTTATTATTTCCCAGCGCGAACGCACAAGTTTAAAAATTCATTGCAGCCACAATTCTTGACGATCCATTCTGAAATTTTGAGGGTATCTGAAAACGTGTTAAGAAAACATTTTCCCGCAAAAAAATCGAAACAAAAACAGTAACAAATTTGAAAAAAATTAATTTGTTTAGGAAACTGTCATTTTTTTTTATAATATGCTTCATTCGAAAGCTGAGAAAAAAGCATACATTTCATCATGGTTTGATACATTGTTAATTAAATATTTCATTTGCATATTAGCAAGTATAGAGAGGAACTTTCTTTGAACCTAAAAAATTAAAAAATTCATAACTTGAGAAATGTGCATATCCTGACGAAAAGAAAAAATACGTGTCTTTTGTTTTGAGTCAAAAATTGGGAAAAAAAATTATTCGGGTCAAAAAAATTTTTTAATGAAAATCCTCCGTGGAACGACCCATATATATTTATAACTTACATACAAAGAATTTAAGTTTAACCGTAAAAAGAGAGAAATAAAAAAAATTTAAATTAAATACTTGAGATGCTGTATCATTGCTTTTGAAATACTGCTGCTAATGATGCTTAAATTAGAGTTGATTTGTGGAGTTTTTCGTTTCGCTGTTGTTTTTTTTTGATGGTGTTTAAATTTTTTGTAGAAAGTAGTAGTTTTAATCGAAATTTTTTCGGTTTTTTTGTTGTTTTTTTTTTATCTTTTTAAATTATAAACTAGAGGTTTTATTTACTATTTTTTTTGAAACTATGTATGTGTTTAATATCGTCACTAATTTAGTAATAGCAAAAATCATTATTTTAAGCAAAGGTGGTAACCCTATAATTTTCTATCCCAGCTTCCACATCTCTCCTAAATTACCAAATATATATTCCCAAAAAGCTCTCTCCCGTCTTCATTATTCCAATTCCCATTCCCGTTCATGCTCAATGCATTATGCAAATTTATAAAGCTTTGCTTAAAATCAATCCGCCAAGGCAAGTAGAAGTGTAATTTAATTTCTCTTTTTTTTGTAAAGTAAAATACTTAATAATAATTAAATTTCGTGATTTTTATTTAAAAAGCTATCGAACATTTTGGTCCTTCGAGCCGGATTTTCTTTTAATAAAACATTTTGTTTAAAATTTAATTAGAAAATCGTGCTAAGCGCGCTTTGTGAAAAACGTGGCTTAAAATTACGCAATATATAAGTTTTACTTATACGTAAATTACATAGAGGTGAAATGTGTTTTGTTGCTGCAAAATGTTTGTGTAAAATCAAATTTTGCATTTTACATATTTCTTTCGTACACATAGGGCCTGTGCCAATCGAAAACATTTCACTCACCTATACAAATTCTGACGTCCCAAATACAATTTTTGAAGCATATGAGGTGAAATTGTTGTGTCAAAATTTGTACTAGCCCAGAGGCTACTGAAAATTTTGAAAATCGAAATTGAAAACAAACAAATTTAAAAATTCACATTAAAAATTTTTATTTGTCTGAAAAAATATTTATTGTAACATATCTTAAAAATGTAAATTAATGAAATATGGAATGGTGCATGGCAGCGTGGCCATATTGCACCGGAAGTTATTTAGACTTCAAACGACAAGTTGTGCTTCGTGAGGGCATTCCTATGGTTTCGATTTTGCTGCAATCAAGTATATCAAAGTCATACATGTCTCTGCCACGAGTTCGTGAAATTTTTCCTGGCAAATTGATTTCCACGCAGTATGTATGTAACCCCTATGGGTTTTTTCCTGTGGAGTTATCTCAAACCTAAAATTTACGCTAAGATACCAACTTCTTTGGCGCATTTCAAAGAAAATTTTCATCAGAAAATGGCAGCCATCACAAAGTCAAATTTTAATGTTTTAAGAAATGAATGCCATGACCGCTAGGACTTAAATTTGGACGATATTATTTTTAAGGAATAAACTTTAATTAGTAATAAATACATTTTCGATAGATGGCCAGTATTTTTATTTTTAATTGTTCCGCCAAATAAATTTTTTATGACACTTTGAAACACGCTTTTTTTGTTAAAAATTAGCTCCACAATTGCGTCATTCGCTGACTCAGCTCCTTCAGCATATTAATTTTTCTTAAATCATGAATTTTTTAACGTATTTACTTTCTGCAATTGCTATAAATTTAATAAAACAAATGTAAACAAAGTTCGTTCCTGAAACGTCAAAAATTGAATCTGTCGGAAGTTGTAATGCATTTGGCACAGCAAAAATGGAAATTTTAGTCACCAGAGTGAAATTTTTTTTCACCCCTATTTGCTTAAAGTAAAAGTTTCGATTTAGCACAGGCCCATAATATACGTATATGCAAATAACATATTCTTATGTGCTACACCTTATATATTGTGCTTTCATATACAACCAGTTTTTCGGTTCTAATGGCAAATGTAAATTTCGATTCCTACTGAAGTTGCGATTGATTTTAAGTCTTCATTTTGCGGCTATATTAATTTTTTGAAAATATACATAGTGTTTAATATTTTCATATTCGCTTTCTTTTTCAATTCTTTTTTACATAACTTCATAGCACATGTATGCATAAAAAAAAATTAAAATTTTAAAATTTTAATTTTTCTTAAATCTAAAAATTAAAAGAATATTTTTTCTTTCGAATTTTTGTGACTTATTTGCATTACCTTTTGAGTTTCGGACGAAACTAGATTTTTCTTTTTTTATACTCCAATTCAAAATAGCTACAATTGCTGAATTGCTTATACTTCAAGAAAATGCTAAGGAAGATTTAGTTAAGTTTGAGGCTAATTTTAATAAAAGTGGCAAAGAACGTCTAGCCAAATTGAGTTATTTAAACGGTCGTCTTTCTTTATTAGAAACTTCAATGCAAACTTTTAATAAGAACCATATAAAAGTTTCCTTGCTTGCTAAAAGTCAAACACCCAAGCCCAAATTAGATGAACCGTATTTCAAAGCAGATCACTATGAAGACTATCAGGAGTTATATTTGGATCTTAAAGCTGATTAACCTGATAGAATCGAACAGCTTAACTCTTCTTCATCTGCTGAAGTAGTAGATAATATCCGCGGTGATCGCAGTTCTAGTGAAGATCATAGCCTACAACTTCCTGTCATGAAGCTTCCAGAGTTCGATGGAACATATAAAAGTTGGCCTGCTTTTTTGATTCACAACAAGCCAAATTTGTCTAGCTCTCAAAAACTTTACCTTTATAAATTCTATAACCTGTACAGCTGCAAACTATGAACCCACATGGAAGGCTCTTTGTGAAATGTTTC
Source organism: Calliopum simillimum (assembly GCA_951812925.1). Taxonomy (NCBI): domain Eukaryota; kingdom Metazoa; phylum Arthropoda; class Insecta; order Diptera; family Lauxaniidae; genus Calliopum; species Calliopum simillimum. Next base: position 77,504,259 of record OX638372.1, on the reverse strand, counting down.
AAAACAAACGCTTCATTGTAGAATCTTATCTTGAAAGTCTTTGTGAGCAGCCTGTAATGCAGAAAGAGTCTGCTTCTTCTATAAGAAAACTTCTTGATAATTCTAAAAAATTTCTGACTTCTATTCAAAGTCTTGAAGTACCAATAGCTACTTGGGATGTGCTTATTGTGTTTATATTATCCCAAAAGCTAGACATTCAATCTAGAAGAAACTGGGAACGTTTTTTAACCACAAAAGGAGGCACAGGTTCGTCAAAAGATGCTTCACCTTATGAGCTTCCTAAGCTTTCTGATTTTTATGAATTTTTAGAAGAAACATTTCGTTCATTGGAAGCAGTTGAAAATAACATCACATTATTCTCAAATGAGAATAAAGATAAAAATGTAGGACAATATAAAAAACCAGCACAAGTTCGCACCTTTCATTGCTCAAGTCACATGGCTGCCTGTCCATGTTGTTCTGAGTCTCATTATCTATATTTATGTAATCAATTCAAGTCACTTTCACATCAAGGCAAAATTGACTGTATTAAATCAAAAAACGTGTGCTTGAATTGTCTCACACCAAATCATTCCGTACCTACTTGTAAAAGTAAATCATCATGTCACAAATGCAATAAAAGACATCATACTTTAATGCATATTGAATCTAACCAGTTTTCTAACAAACAAGGTTCTACTGATACTACAGTGATTGCAAAAAGTGAAACGACTTCCCATCTTTCGACTAACTTGAACTGCATGCCAGTTTTTTAAATATTACTTGCCACTGCACAAGTAAAAGTGTCCGGTGCTGCTGGAGACTTTGTTTTAAGAGCTCTTATTGATCAAGGGTCTCAAACTTCATTTGTGACAGAAAGATGCGTTCAAAAATTAAGATTACAAAAAGTTCCTCTTCACTGCGCTGTAAGTGGGATTGGATCTTCTTCTACAAAGGTTATCAATAGTTTTGTGAATTTTAATATAAAATCATGCTTTTGATAAGCAACTATTTTCCTACGCATAATGCTTTGAAACCAATAAGCCATCATTTTGACAACATCATCTTGGCTGATCCTTTATATTCTGAGCCTGGTCAAATTGATATTCTTTTAGGGGCAGATGTATACCATGATATTATCCTTGATGGTATCATCAAGGTTAGCAATGGTCCTCTAGCTCAACAAACTCGTTTGGGTTGGATTTTTTCAGGACCTATTGGCTCTTCCGATACTGGAATTAATAGTAGCTTTCATACCCATTTTTCTGTTACTCTACTTTCACAGGTAAATATCGACAATTCACTTCGAAAGTTCTGGGAACTTGAAGAAGTACAAGTTTCACGCTTTTCAACCCCCGAAGAAAAGGCTTGCGAAACTTATTTTGAACAGACATACTCTCGTTCTTCTACAGGAAGATACATTGTAAAACTTCCTTTTAAATCCAAGGTAGCTGGCGGAAACTATTCAATATTTCAAAATTCAGAGCACAATGCTTTAAAACGATTTAATCATTTGGAACAAAGGATTTTTCTTAAAAATCCTAAGCTAAAAATCGAATACTGCAAATTCTTAAAAGAGTATCTCGATTTGAATCATCTAAAATTTAAATGCAATTTTGAAAAGCTTCCGAAAACTAATAGTGTTTTCATCCTTCCCCACCATGGTGTGTGGAAAGAAAGTAGCTCTACTACAAAGCTCCGTGTTGTATTCGATGGTTCATCAAAACCTCCATTTTCTAGTGCTCTTAATGATGAGCTTCTGGCTGGTCCTATTTTACAAAACGATTTGCTTGCAATAATTATGCGTTGGCGTACTTATCGCATTGTATTTACTTCGGACATTGAAAAAATGTTTCGACAAATACTCGTACACACTGACGAAACTCAATTTCAACTTATTTTATGGAGACCTGATCCAAATGATGAACTTCAAGTATTAGAGCTCCTAACGGTAACTTACGGTTTGAAACCGGCGTCTTATTTGGCAATTCGTGTTTTAAAACAATTAGCACATGACGAGTTTAACAAATTTCCACTTGGATCAAAAATTCTTGAAAGAGATTCATATGTTGACGATGTGTTTTCTGGTGCTGATGTCTTACACACAGCTAAAGTTATGCAAAAGGAACTTAAAGAGCTTTTGCTTTGTGGAGGCTTTAATTTGAGAAAATGGTCCTCCAATTGTTCTGAACTTTTATACGATTTACCAGCAGAAGACTATGAAATATCACTTGAGCTAGACGGAATCGTTGATAGTTCCATAAAAGCACTTGGACTTTAGTGGAACCCAAAAACAGACAATTTTTTCTTTAAGGTTTCACTACCATCTCGCACGTTGCATACAAAAAGAACATTAGAGTAACTTCGGGTAATGTGATATAGGCGGGTAATGTGATATACCAGCATATTTCCTTAAATAAACAACTCTCGATAATGATTTTTTCGTCAACACCACAGTAACTGAAAAAGAAACGTGCTGCAAGTTTTTGAGCACCCACCTTTATTTTTTCTGCCTTCAGTGTGGTAAAATCGATTTAGCAGTGAAAAAAAAACTTTATTTGCGTGTGCTTTATGTTAGGATCTAGCCAAAACTAAAATTGATATCATAGCCACAATAGTAAATTCTGCTAGTGGGTGAATATACCTAACCATAAATAAATTGAATTTTTTATTTGCTAGAGTGTGTTTTTCAAAAATAACCTGATTGTTATAAAACTGAAATTCGGGTAATGTGATATAGTGCACTTCTGGCACCGAAAATATTTGATGTTCCACTTGCAATGCAAAATGTTTGGCACGATGGTCTTTTGGCCCAAATCTAAAACGTTTTTCCTTATTAACGATTTGTTGGTCCAACATTTTTATATAAAGGTCACAGTTTTTAAGAAAAATGAGCTAAAGCTTTGTAAAAACGATTTTAGTAATGTTTATCACTCCTTACCTGAAGTAAAAGTTCCATAACTAAAGTTTCATAACACGATGATCTTTTTGCCGAAAATGCAATTTGTTGGGACATGGGATATAGTATATCACAATGCCAATTTTATTTTTTAAATTTTTTTGCCTTTTTTCAATTTTGTTGAAATAGCTTAAGATTGGCTGACGCTAAAAAACTCCAAAATCATAATATACTGCACAATACATCAATAAAACATAAAGTGATAGCAGCTACGCTTTGAAAACTACGAGTAATTTAAAAAACAAAAATGCCTATATCACATTACCCGAACTTACTATACTTTCTGATGCAGCCAAGTTATTTGATCCTCAAGGTTGGCTTGCACCGACACTTGTACTGGCAAAAATTTTTATTCAAAAACTATGGTGTGCTGGCATTGGATGGGATGATCCATTGCCTTCTTCTATTCGTTTTGAATGGGAAAATTATCGAAACAATCTTCCTAATCTTCAAGATATAAAAATTCCTAGATGGCTACAAACTACTAGTTCGTCTTATAGTGAATTACATGGGTATTGTGATGCTTCAAATGCTGCTTATGCAGCTGTTTTGTATTGCCGTTTTATACGAGATGGTAAGATATCAGTTAGCCTCATAAGTGCAAAAACCAAAGTTGCCCCCATCAAACAAGTTTCAATTCCTTGCTTAGAGTTATGTGGCGCTTTACTTTTAGCGAAGTTATATACAAAATTTTTGGCCGCTGTAGAAAAAAATCCTGATAAAATCAAATCATATTTTTGGACCGATTCAAAAATAGTCCTAGCCTGGATTCAATCTCTCCCTACACGTTGGAAAACATTCGTAGCTAATAGGGTTAGTCAAATTCAAGAAATGACTAGTATTGCAGATTGGCACCACATTCGTTCTGTCGATAATCCTGCTGACTGTGCCTCTCGAGGTGTAAAACCAGATGAATTAAAAGATCATCCTTTATGGTGGTCTGGCCCTAGCTGGCTTGGTTTACCAAAATCTTTATGGCCCATTCATGAGGCATCTGATTTCCAAACAGAGCTTGAACAAAGATATGTTTCTACATGCCTAGCTTCTTTTTCATCAGATGCTGAATTTGATTTGTTATCCAGATTTGACAGCATCAAGCGTCTTCTTCGCGTGACTTGTTTCATATTCAGATTTTTTAATTCAGCTCGCAAGGCTTCAAATCAAGTTGGCATTCTTAAGTCAGAAGAAATACAATTTTCGCTTTCAAGATTGATACTATTATCACAATCCAAAAGTTTTCCGGTGGAGATAAGAAACTTACAAAATAAACTGTTAATTCCTACTAAAAGTAATATACTAAATTTGCATCCATTTATTGACGAGCTTGGCATTTTGCGTGTCGGAGGCTGACTTCGATTTGCAGAAATAGATGACCAAGCAAAGCATCCTATAATTTTGTCAGATAGTTCCAAGCTGATTTTGGCTGACTCTCATTTTAAAACTATTCATGGAGGTCCTCAACTAATGATGTCTCATATATGTACGTCAAAAATTTTGGATTCTAAACCTCAGAAATTTTGCAAAATCGGAATTTCATAAATGTACATTGTGCCACCGATTCAATTTGCATCGTTCAAAACAATTAATGGGATCTCTACCTAAAGCAAGAGTCAATCAAACTCGTCCATTTCGTCATACTGGCGTTGATAACGCAGGACCATTCGATCTTCGAGTGGCCAAAGTAAGATCATCTAAAACATACAAAGGTTTCATATGCGTATTTATTTGCTTAGTGACAAAGGCAATCCACATTGAACTTGTGTCTGATATGACATCAAAAGGTTTATTGCAGCTTTTCGGCGCTTTAAGGGGCGTAGAGGTAGATGCAGCGATCTTTACAATGACTGTGGCACAAATTTCATGGGTGCTAACAAAGACATGATGAAGAAAAGAGACACTCTAATAGCACTGCTGAACGAAAACCTACGAGAAATGATGGAATCCGAAGGAACTAAATGGCACTTCATTCCTCCTGCTTCGCCGCATTTTGGAGGGTTGTGGGAGGCAGGAGTGAAGTCAGTTAAGTATCACTTAAAACGCATTCTTTTTAACCGTATCTTAACTTTTGAAGAACTAAATACGCTTTTAATTCAAATCGAATCTGTACTTAACTCTAGACCTCTCTGCCCAATGAGTGATGATCCATCTGATTTGAGTGTATTGACTCCTGCACACTTTCTTATAGGAGAACCAACAAACACTGTTCCAGAGCCATCGCTGCTAGATTTAAAAACAAATAGGCTTGATCGTTGGCAGCAAGTACAACAAATGTTACATCACTTTTGGGAACGTTGGCGTAAAGAGTTTCTAACCAGATTGCAACAACGTCCACGGTGGAAAGACGAAATGCAAAATTTTGCGATCAACGATGTTGTACTTCTCACCGACGAACGTTATCCACCAGCTAAGTGGCCTTTGGCACGGGTTGTGTAAGTTCACCCTGGGCCCGACAACAACGTTCGAGTAGTTACTGTAAGAGCTAATGGAAAGCTATATAAACACCCCATCACGAAGCTGAGCCTACTTCCAGTAACAAATTCCACACCAAATCTATTTCAAGAAAATCATGAACAGCAGATATAAATTAAGTAGCTGAACCAGCTATAACATCATTATCTTTTGTTATTATAATTTTTTTTGTTTTTTTTTATTTTCTCAGCGAGTATCAGGCGCTGTAAATCCTGGTCTATTAGTTTTGTTATATTTTAAACTTTATTTTAATGAGAGGAAATGCTCACTTAAAATCTTCAAAAACTGAATAATTAATACTGTAACTAAAATTTGTATACCATAGTAAAGAACAGACGTTCTTGGCCGGCGGTATGTTTAATATCGTAACTAATTTAGTAATAGCAAAAATCATTATTTTAAGTAAAGGTGGTAACCCTATAATTTTCTATCCCAGCTTCCACATCTCTCCTAAATTATCAAATATATATTCCCAAAAAGCTCTCTCCCGTCTTCATTATTCCAATCCCCATTCCCGTTCATGCTCAATGCATTATGCAAATTTATAAAGCTTTACTTAAAATCAATCCGCCAAGGCAAGTAGAAGTAATTTAATTTCTCTTTTTTTTGTAAAGTAAAATACTTAATAATAATTAAATTTCGTGATTTTTATTTAAAAAGCTACGCATTACTATGCATATATTTACACAAATTGCGTTGCATTTTTAGTTTAATTATTGTTATTTAAATTTTAAATAAAGTATTGTATTAAAGATGGTGTACTTTATTTCTTTTTTTATATATTTTTCTATATTCTTTTCTTATTACGTTGATTTTCTTTTATTTTAAAAATAATAGTTTCTTATTTATGTCTTTTTAAATTCTTTTTAGTTGTAATCTGGTCCATATTTTCTTTTATAAAAGCAAATCAAAAACTTTGCACAGTGCAATTTAGAATCGAAAATTTTTTTATAATCTAAACTGACATTCAATCATTTTTGCAAAAGACGTCGACACTGAAAATAGGTTTTTTGTCTTTTTTGTTTGTTTAATTTTCTCCTTTTATTTTCAGACATATAAATTTTGCTCCGGCTAAATACATTTTCTCTTTTTCACAAAAATATCAGGTTTCTCTACACAAGCAAAATGTCGATTAAAATTGTAATTTTTTTTCTTTTCTTGTTGCACTTTCACCATCCAACTTCTTGTTTTAAAGACTAAAGTTCACTTTTTGTATTTATACTTATTTCAATAATGCAGCAATTTTTCTGTAACTGTGCACTATTTTTCATTAATTTCTATCATTCCTGCAGTGGAGTTTTACTTGATTTCCTCAATAAAAAAAAGGAACGCAACACCAGTAAGCCGCAACTAACTGCACAATTTTTTTGCTGACGCCAAAATCACGCCATCATGACATTCTATCGAAAAAAAAAAATACGGTACTTCTACAAGTTACCAACTGTCAGAAGCAAAAGTATGCATTATCGATTTTTTTAGTGTTGCCATTTCAATGCACTAATTGAAATTACACAATCGATAGGGGAATGTATGTACGATATTCTAATCCAATCAATTAAAAACACTCTCCACTTTAATTTAGTTTAACATTTTATTATTATAATCTTAAAGTTTTTAATTTACACATATTAAAGTTTGATGTTCTTGTCTATTTTATTTACATTGCTTAGCGGCACGTCTTAACTCTACTTCGTCGTTTACGCGACTCAACTGTTCGTTCTTTTTTAAATCTGGTCTAGTCCGTTTTTCGTTTAATATTTTCGTTCTGTTGTCTCCGTCTTCGTTAAAGTCAGTGTTGCTGTTCCGTTAGTAATTTCGTCCACTTCTAGTCAAACGTTCACCTCCTCTACTGTCAGTTTGTCTGACAGGCTCACTTCCTACATTCGGCCGTCCTGATATGTTATTCGCCCCGAATGACGAATTCCATGGTTTCATAAATTCGACTACTGTTGTCGTGTTTATTGGTCCTTCCTGATTTCCTACCTTTGTTACCTCATACCTCCCGTGGTTTAACTTGTCGGTTACCCTATACGGTCCAAGATACTTAGCTTTTAATTTCAAACTTGTTCCAAATTGGGTTCTTTTTATTGCTACTAAATCGTTAACTTTGTAGTCAATTTCTGTCTTCCTTTTCTTGTTAAATGTTTTGCGATTTTCTTTTTGAATTTTATCAATATTTTCTTGAGCATTTTTTCGCACTATATCTCGCTCCACATTTAACTCCTCTATTTCCGTATTATTTAAAATTTCTCGTAAATCTGGGTAATCATTGTTTCTCATTTCTAATCCTGTTAAAATTTTGAAAGGTGTTGTTTTTGTACTTCGCGGAGCAGTATTGTTTATCAACTGTTGGACTTTATACACATGACTATACCAGTGTGTTGGATTATTATGGCATAATTTTGCTATCATTGGAACAACTATTTTGTGCACACGCTCCACTTGTCCATTACCGCGAGGTACTCCTGTCGCTATCAGTAAGTGTTGTATGTTCTCACTGTCACAAAACTCCCTAAAAAGGTTCGAAGTAAACGCACTCCCTCTATCGGATACGATTCGTTTTGGGTTACCAAAAATTGCTGATTGTTTTTGTAACCTGTCAATAACTTCCTCTGCTCCTGTTGACTTAGTGGGATATAGCCAGACAAATTTTGAAAATCCATCCACTATGACCAAAATATGATTGTATTTTTTATGAGTTTCCGTCAACGGACCAACATGGTCTATATGATACGTTCCCAAGGGTTCACATGCTTTGTCAATTGGTGTTAACAAGCCTTCTTTTTTCCCTGCCTTGGATTCCATTATGATACACTCAACACAACCTTTTACTACTTTTTTGGCTTTCTCACCTAAATTTGGCACGTTATAACATTTTTCTACTAACTCTTGCGTCTTTTTGGCCGCAAAGTGGCCTTGACTGTGCGCTAACTTCACAATTTCTTCCTCCATAACAGATGGTACCACTAAAAGTTCCTTTACTGGATCTTTGTAAAGTAAACCATTCCTCATGAAAAAGTCATCGTAGCTATCTTTCTCTAAAACTTTTCTCACCGCCCTTATCCAATCGTCCTCTACTTGCGCTTCTCTTAATCTAAATTTTAACGAATCTTCGATTAAAAGGCTATAAACACGACTCAAAGCATCGACATGCTTCATTCGCGAACCCGCTCTATGTTCTATAATATAGTCGTATTCTTGTAAATACATTGCCCACCTCATAATTCTATCTGGTACGTCTTTCTTTTTTACTGTCATTGCGAAAGCATTACAATCGGTGACGATTTTGAATTTCATATCCTTTACATAAATTCTCCATTTCTGTAGAGCTTTGATTATTGCTAAAACTTCAAGTTCATAAGAACTGTACTTTTCTTCACTACAAGTAGTTTTTCGGCTCAAAAATTCAACTGGATGTAATAACTGATCTTCAGAGTCTTTCTGCAATAAAACTGCCCCATAACCGTATTTCGACGCGTCTGCGTGAATTTCTGTCTCAGCAATTGGATTGTACAATTTTAAAGCTGGTGCATTAATCAATGCATTTTTCAATTCCTGTATTACTAACAAATGTTCTTCCGTCAACTTAAATTTTTCGTCTTTCCTGAGCAAATCCGTAAGAGGTTTGGCGACCACTGCATAATTTCTCACAAAACGTCTAAAAAATGAAGTTAACCCCAAAAATCTTTGCATTTCCTTCTTACTTGATGGTATAGGAAACTTTTCTATAGCATTCGTTTTTTCCCTTGATGGCAAAATTTTCCCTTCTTCAATAATATAACCTAAAAAATTTATCTGTTTCCGCAGAAACTGACATTTGGACCACTTAATGCTCAAACCATTTTTGCTAGCATGTTCCAAAACTATTTCCAGTTTTCGAATGCCTTCATGTTCATCCTTTGCGGGAATCACAATATCATCCATGTAAATTATTACTGTTTCATCTTTTAATAATTCCTGAAAAATAGCCTGAACATATCGACAAAAGACTGCTGGCGAATTCGAAATTCCGAATGGAACAAAGCGAAACTCATATTGTCCATTCGCTGTTACAAAAGAGGTGTATTTTCTAGAACCTGGCTCTATAGGCACGTGAAAAAATCCATTTTTCAAATCGAGAGTCGTAAACACGTTTGCTCCATGCAATCTATCTAACACTTCGTCAATCCGAGTCATTGGAAAATTGTCCCTCACTATTTTTTCATTTATTTTTCTATAGTCACAACATAATCGTTTAGATCCGTCTTTCTTTGAAGTAACCACTACTGGTGAGGCATATTCTGACGTGCTCGGTTGCACTATCCCTTCATCCAGCCAGTTGGAAACCTGCTCATCTACCCAACGCTGATCTGCATACGACATTCGACGAGGCCGCTGATAAACGGGTATCTCGTCAACCAAAATAATTTTCATCTCAATTGGTGAACTAGCTGGTTTATTTGGCGAATAACTAGCTATCAATGTCTCAATTTTCTCAGCTTCAACTTTTCCTAAATTTGTGAAATCTACATCAGAAGATGCTTTATTTTCCTCAAAATCTGTTGCTAAACACAACCCTTCAAATTCCTTCAATAAAAAATTTTCGGTTTTAGCCCTTTCCATTTGCAACTCATTGCTTCCCATCTTACGTGCTGTTACCTCCGTAACATCTGCACTCATTGCATGATCATCATTTTGTGCTGTTACCGCAGCAACATCTGCACACTTTACATGATCTTCCCTACGTGCTGTTACCTCAATAACATCTACACCCATTGCATGATCATTTTGTGCTGTCACCTCAGCAACATCTGCACACTTTACATGATCTTCTCTACGTGCTGTTACCTCAATAACATCTGCACACTTTACATGATCATCATTTTGTGCTGTTACCGCAGCAACATCTGCACACTTTACATGATCTTCCCTACGTGCTGTTGCCTCAGCAACATCTGCACCGTCATTCACCTCAATGACATTATCCGTTACCACAGTAACAGGGCTTTCATCTTTCGTAACCGCAGCTACATTTTTTCCAAAATTTCGGAATTCTATTCCATCTTCTTTAACAACTAACTCAAAATTTTTCAGAACATCCCTTCCAATTACCGCCGCATACGGTAAATCGCGTTCCCTTACCACGTGAAACTTAATTCTCATTACTACTTCATCTACAGAAAATTCAATTTTAAAGCTACCCAATGTCGTGAGTTTACCTCTACCTATTCCATATAATTGTAATCTTTCCTTATCCAGTTCAATATTTTCCAACATCATGAGAGTATCGTACCTCATAACTGAAAATTTGCTGCCTGTATCTACCAGTGCACTAAAAGTAAAATTATTTACTGTCATATCCAGAAAATAAAATCCGTCCAACTGTTTCGCATATGTTTCTGCTTTTCCATCACTTAACATATTAACGCGTTTCATATCATTTGTTTGTTTGCCCTTGCAATCATAAGAATAATGTCCTAACTGCTTACACTTAAAGCACTGCACGGCACTAGCTTTACTAGTACTAGCCACTGCATTATCACCATTATCGTTCTGACAATCTTTAGCGAGATGCCCCTCTTTGCCACATCTAAAGCATTTTCTTTTTGTATCCCCAAGCTGATTTTTATCCTCGATTTTTATTCTTGAAAAATTTTGTTGCACGCTCGATTTATTTTGCGATAAATGAGGGCTCTTAATTTTTTCATACACACGAATTTGTTCTTTTAACTCCTTTAAAGATCTAGCCTGATACAACATTACTTTATTTGCCCTACTATCCGATATCCCTTCAACAAAGTAATCGATAGTGCTTTGCTCATCGAGTGAAATTGGTTTTCCCATTTCAATTAACACATATAAATACTCCTGCAAACTTTCTTTAAATTGCCTACGCCTGTTTTTTAATGCACGGTGCACTTCAGAAGCACACAACTTCTCACCAAACTCGTCAACAAGATTTCTTTTCAAAGATGTCCAATCTCTAATACCAACTAAACCTCGGGTAAAAAGTTTCGCGGCACCTTTTAAAAGTTGTTTTGCATATACATATCTTTGCAAATTATTCCAACCCACTGTATCAGCTACGTCATCAAATTCTGAAACCCACTGATTTACGTCATGTGTACCGTCCCCTGAAAATGATGATATACTACCTTCAATAACACGCAAAGTAAAAACAACCCTTTCTGTCCTTTGCACACTTACACCGGCTGCTGCTGCGTCAGCGTATACAGAATTTGTCGATTCGTTATCGCTAATTTCTTCATTTTCCTCACTATTCAAATTATAATGCTCTAAAAGTCTGCTTTGCAATTCGCTTTTTCGCCCATTTGTACTCAAATTGATCTCACTCAATTTCTCTTTAAGTCTATCAACTGTCATCGAAAGTATTGTCGTAGCATCCATCTTATAAAAATATTTGTAAAAAAGTAATACTTAAAAATTCATACGATCATTTAAATTCATACGTAAAGTTAATAACCAAATTAATTCAATATCAATATTCAATTACTAAATTGAATTTACATTTCATTTTTACTATTAAAAATAACTCAAAATAAAAAAATAACTACCAAAATAATAAAATACAGCAGAACATTTTTGCTCACGTAGCTTTGCCTTTCCTTTGTTTACTTTTCTCTGCTTTCTGTTACTCGCATTCAATCATCTTCAACCAGATCGATAGTTGTCATTCTTTTCCCTTTCTTTTGTTTACTTTTCTCTCCTTTCTGTTACTCGCATTCAATCGTCTTCAACTAGATCAATGGTTTTCGTTCTTTCTCCTTTATGAATTTGTGTCGCTCAGGTTGTGGTTCTCCTTTTTTGCTTTTTTGTCGCTTGGCTATGTTTGCGCTCACTGCGTGCTGTATACTCAAATTTCTTTGCGCAATTTGCTTTGCGCCTACAATTCGTTTCTTTTGAATTTTTCTATGTACTACTCGCGGTTGACGACGCTTTCGTAACTGCCACTTTAAAACTGTTCAACGCTTTTGCATATGCATCGCTTTTGCTTGTACATATTTCTGTACATATATTTGCAGCGACCAACTGATTTTCAGTACAATTCTTTTACACTTTTTACTTTGTATAATGTTTCAGTTTTTACTTTTAAGCAACTCTTTGCTTAAACACATTCAATGTTTTTCATTTTAAATTCTTTATTTTAAATTTTATCTTGTTTAACATAAGAAAAAATTTTAGCGTCACTTCACTTGGCTCAGCTCAATTCCGGGCGAGTCCCCAATTTGTAGGATATTCTAATCCAATCAATTAAAAACACTCTCCACTTTAATTTAGTTTAACATTTTATTATTATAATCTTAAAGTTTTTAATTTACACATATTAAAGTTTGATGTTCTTGTCTATTTTATTTACATTGCTTAGCGGCACGTCTTAACTCTACTTCGTCGTTTACGCGACTCAACTGTTCGTTCTTTTTTAAATCTGGTCTAGTCCGTTTTTCGTTTAATATTTTCGTTCTGTTGTCTCCGTCTTCGTTAAAGTCAGTGTTGCTGTTCCGTTAGTAATTTCGTCCACTTCTAGTCAAACGTTCACCTCCTCTACTGTCAGTTTGTCTGACAGGCTCACTTCCTACATGTATTACAGACAAGGTCTTCAATCTTTGCATATTTGAGTGGACGATAGACGTCATCGTAGTCGAGATCTTCTAGATGTTCGGTAAAGTTCCATCGAATACCTCTTTTGGCTTTATTAAGAGCTTTATCTAGGATATCGTCAAGAACGATAAGGAAGAGAGATTTTGATAGTAAACAGCCCCCGTTGTGTTACACACTGCATTTAAAGCCTTCATTCTGTGCTAAATCGGCTATCCCTTTACTACCAAAATGTAAGGGGCCTACGTTCAAAGGCGCATGATATATTTTTAGCAACTCAGAATTTTTCCGACGATGTTATCGTTTTTACAGAGACTTGGCTAAATACCAATATACTTAACTCAGAGTTATTTGACAATAGTTTTAACATTTTTAAAAGACTACACACAAACGATCTTTCTCCAGTCGGTGGAGGTGTCCTTAATAGCCATAAAAAATCACTTGACGAGTTCTTTGTTCGACATTCCCTGTGCATCTGACATTGAACTAATATGCGTTGAAGTTATAATTCGTAAGTCAAGTTTTTATATTCTTAACGCTTATATTCCCCCTAATAGTAGCACAGAAGTCTACCATAGTCTTGACGTTAATGACGACATTTTACAATATTGCTAGATGATTTTAACTTGCCAGACTTAAAATGGACATTGTCGGTCGACGACACATATCATTATGCGTCTTGTCCTAAAACCCGACAACAACAAATATTTGTTGACGACATTTAAACGGATTTACAACAAGTTAGTTGTATAACGAATTCTCACGGACGACAACTTGACTTAGTTTTGGCTACAGATAGAAGTAAGGTTGTTGTAAATAACGCTTCCAATGCCCTAAGTGTGGTTGATACTTATCATCCACCTTTAAATATTTTGTTTCAGTCGCAACAGGGCCTGGAAAAAATACATCTGTAGCCAAAACCGAAATGATTTGGTTAATTATAATAACCTGTTTCAGGAATTTAAGTTAAAATCAGCTTCTGTTTATTCTGAATTTTTGAAGAAAATGAAGATGAACATTCTAATTCGAAAAAAAAGTCGGACGAATTTCCATCTGAGTTCAAGACTGGTGACGGGCTTACCAGCAACCCTGAAATAATCGCGGGGTTGTTTGCTAATTTATTTGAAAAATCCTTTTCAGCTAATTTTTCAGCCCTGATGGCCCCTATTTTGAATACATGGAAAATGATCAGAAAGTTTCGTTCAAAGCTATATCTTTCTCTCCTGAACTCTTGGAAAAATATATTGCATCTATTGATGACGACCTGGGAAGTGGACCTGATGGCATTCCAGCAACATTATTAATTAATTGTAGTTCTAACTTGAGTCATCCACTCAGCTTTTTATTTAATAAATCTATTAACGATAATTATTTTCCTCAATTTTGGAAGGGATCATTCATAGGTCTAATCCTTAAGAAAGGATGTAAAAATTATGTTTCAAATTACAGGCCCATAGCCAAGCTATCATCAATACCGAAGCTTTTTGAAAAAATTATAAATGATCAAGTCAAGGTGTGCTGTGGTGAAGTTATTATATCACGTCAGCATGGTTTTGTTAATAGCAGATCTACAGTATCTAACCTTCTTGATTTCAATTCTTTTATGTACATTAAACTCTTTGGACTCCGGTGGGCAAGTTGACTGTATCTACACAGACTTTAGTAAAGCATTTGACAAACTACCACATAACTTAAATTTATTTAAATTAAAAAAGCTTGGATTTCCTTTAAATTTTGTCAGTTGAATTGAATCTTATTTGTCTGATCGTTCATATCAAATAAGATTCCGGAAGGTGTTGTCCTCACCATTTACTGCGTCTTCAGGTGTTCCGCAAGGAAGCCACTTGGGACCCCTCCTGTTTATTTTAGCAATAAATGATGTTATTCACATTATTAAAAACTCTCATTTGTTAATATATGCAGATGATATGAAAATATGCAGGATAGTGAAGGATGATGAAGACATTTTCCCAGTCTAACTTGAAATCTTTTGAAATTTGGTGTTCTAAGGGCCAATTTCACAGTATGAGCTTAAGCTTTAGCTTAGCTAAACCGTTAGGGTAGCTTAAGCGGCCCTTAAATATTTTCCAATTTCACAGTGGACTTGCTCACCTTTGTCATTAGCGTAGATACGAACCAAAAAAAATGTAAATAAATTTGACAGTAAACAAATTTTGTTTATGTGAAATTTCTTAAAAAAATATTTATTTTTAAATTCATAGCATGCACACCGCGATTGTGCCGTTGCATTGCTTTTAATGTTTTTAAAAAATAGCTGCATAATAGGGGACACAAACAATGATGACATCGAGGCAATTGTCTTGCCGGAAGCTCTGTAAACAATGTATCATCGAAATGAGTCGCTGACTGCCGTTGGATGTTTTGGCATAATGCTATCATTACATATAGCGAAAATGATACTACATGATAAAATAAAAAAGTATGGATATGGTTACCAAAATGCTTAGCGATTTGGCACGATGTGGTTGATGATGCTGTTAATCAGCTAGCGAAGAAATTTCAACATGAGGCACGCTACCGCCGGAAATAAATGTGTCTTATGTGCGTCTTGTAAAAAGGAACGATACGAAGGATTACGCACATTTGTATAACTCCGAGGAATATTGCGAGTGTTGAAGTATGGAATAAATCATATCTAGAATACATTGGAGTATCTCAATTAAAACTAATAGATTTACTTTTCATAAAAGTTTTAAATTGAAGGTATAAATAAATACAACAAGAGCTTAGTTATTTTCTTTTGACTTAAACTTCCAATTTGATTCTTCCTTGTTGATGCCGATATTGGAGAGAAAGCAGTCAGAATTGAACGTTTGAAATTGAAGACGTTGGGCTACAATTTATAAATTAAGACTCTCATCCCATTGGCCCCATGCTCCTCCTAGGCGTACCAGTAGAAAACGTACATCGCATCCATCGAATCATGACACAAATGTATGCACCACAATTTTGTTTTTGTCTTTCTGGTACTTATTTAACTTGAAACTTGATCTTGTTCCTGGAAATTTATTGAAAGTTAGTTAATATAAATCATTAATATTATCGTCCGAACATTCAGATATGCAAAGCAAAATTGAAGACCTTGTCTTGGAATCACAAAAAGCCGGCCTAAAAATCAACGTATCCAAGACTAAAAGCATGAAGCTTAACGCAAACAGGGACATCACGTTTAGAGCTGGCAGTGATGACATCGAAAACGTCGATAGCTTCTCATATTTAGGCAGCATTATCTCCATGGATGGTGGAGCAAAAGAGGATATCAACTCAAGAATAGCAAAAGCAAAAGGCGCGTTTGGTCAACTGTACAAAATATGGTCTTCTTCCGTTATATCCACCAAAACGAAAGTGCGCATTTTTGATTCGAATGTGAAATCGGTTTTGTTATATGGGTGCGAAACATGGCTTGTTACTGAACAACTAACGAACAAGCTGCAAGTATTCGTCAACAAATGCTTAAGGCGTATACTCAAGATTTGGTGGCCTCGCACTATATCAAATGCCGAGCTACATCAAAAATGCAATCAAAGGGCTATAGCAAACGAAGTCGAGCTGCGCAAATGGGGATGGATTGGTCACACTCTCCGGAAACCACACAGCGAAGTTTGTCGCCAGGCTCTTGAGTGGAATCCACAAGGCAGTAGAGCACGTGGTAGACCCAAAACCAACTGGAAAAGGTCGCTGGAAAAGGAAATCCAAGAATCGCGAAAGTCGTGGCAAGAGATCAAAGTCATCGCAAGGGATCGCAACGAATGGAGATTTTTCATATTGGCTCTATGCTCCTCCTAGGAGTTAAAGGAGAATACATACATATTATAAACTTACCAAAACTATTCAATTCACTCAAAATTTTCAATAATTGTTTATTTGAATTTATTTTTGAAATTAAATTGTTTTTAATGGTTTTTTGACAACGTGAATTGTGACACAAACCTCCCTAACTATTTTCAGTGCCGAATGACTGGCGCTTAAGCGGCCCTTAAATTAAAATGACTGTGAAAATTATATTTAAAGTTAAACTACACTCACCAGATAAACTACGCTTAAGCTCACACTGTGAAATTGGGCCTAAAAATAGCTTACATCTTAATTCTGATAAATGCCAAACAATGACTTTTTTAGAAAGAATAATATTATAGTGCAGTAATAAATTCAATGAAAAACAAATCTGTCGTGTCGATTCAGTCAAAGACCTTGGTACAAATTTTGATGCTAAACTAATGTTCAATGAACATATTAATCAAATTTGTAAAAAATCTTCATCACTGCTTGGCTTTATTAAACGATGGGCAAAAGAATATAATAGCCCTTTAGTAACGGTGACTTTATATAACACAATTGTGCGTCCTCACTTAGAGTACGCTAGCCAAGTTTGGTCACCATTTTATAATATACATGTAAGAATGTCATGTACAAGAGAGCCAGCAGCATGCCCTGCGAAGCGAAGCTAAGGTTTAGTCAGTCGTTCGTGTTCAGTCGTCGTAGCAAGTCGTCGTAGCAAGTCGTTGGTTTTCTGCCGTGCACAAAAGAAGCTCGCTTTATTTTATTTTCTTAAGTTTTGTTCTTTAAAATAACTTAATAATTTTCTTGCTATGAAAGCTTTTCTTTATTAACTTTAAACTCACGAATGTCAATAAAAATTGTACTTTTAATTATTTTCTTCTAATATAAATAAATACTTTACATTTGGGGGCTCAATCCGGTCGTGAGTTCATAAAGTGTCAGAAAAAGGTGCGGTTGTTGGTGCGTGGCATAAACAGTTGATTGGAATTTGGAAAAGTAGCTTAAAGTTGATTTAAAGTTGTTTTACAATTGTAAAAGTTGGTACAATTGTTCAAAAAATAAATTTTAACAGTCGCCAGAATTCCAATAATTCAGTTGCAGACAAACAAAGCAGTTAAAATAACTGCACTCACGAAAAAACGAAAGGTACGTAAAAAAGACAAAAAACGAACATCATGCCGACTAGAAGGACGCCAGCAAAAAACAACAAAACACCGAAGGAAACAGACGACGATACAAAAGAACGAAAGATTGAAGAAGAAAGTACGATAAATAAGCAGAACGGTGAAAGCAGTACAAGTGAAGGGGTGAGCATGGAAGTGCAAATGCAGCAGATGATTCAATTATTAAGATTGAAAATACAAGTTGATGAGCAACGTGAAAATCAAACGAAAATTTCAGCAGACAATTTCGAAAAAGTAATTAATGATTTTGATGGCTACGTAGTGCCGATAGAAAAATGGTTCGAAATATTTGATCAGAATGCTGAAGCGTATGAACTGACAGAAAAACAAAAATACGTACAAGCGAGAGGGAAAATGATTGGCGCTGCAAAATTGTTTTTGGAATCTGAATGCTTAAATGATTACGAAGAATTGAAAGAGAAGTTGATCGACGAATTTGAAAACAATTTCAACAGTGCAGATCTGCACCAACAGTTGATGGAAAGAAAAAAGAAGCAAAGTGAATCTTTCCATGAGTATATGCTAAGCATGAAGAAGATGGCTGCTATGGGTAATGTTGAAGAAGCTGCTCTGTTACGTAATATTGTTGACGGGCTGCAGATGAAAAATGAATACAAAGGGCATTTGTATGCATGTAAGTCATATAAATCACTAAAAGAACAGCATGAAATTTACGAACGCCTTGAAAAAAGCGAAAGGCCAAGCAGTGGACATAATAAAGGAACTTCGTATGCAAAAGAGCAGGTTAAGAAAAAAGAATTTTGCTTTAAATGTGGTTCGAGTGAACATAAAATAAAACAGTGCACTTCACAAACAAAATGTTTTCATTGCAACGAAGGTGGCCATATAGCGCGTGTTTGCCCAAAAAAAGTTGACAATGTGCGAACAATTGTTATCGATTGCAGCCGTATAAAGATGATTTCAATTAACGATGTTGACATTGATTGCCTGGTCGATACGGGATCTGACGTCACTATTGTCAAGGAAAGTGTGTTGCAAAAGTTGGGAGACATACAAATCAATAAGAGTCTATCAACGTTGTGTGGTCTAGGTAAAAAGAAAACAAGGCCCATTGGTTCTTTTACGGCCGATGTCGTAGTTGACGATCTCCATATTAATCAAAAGTTTTTGATTGTAACAAATGATGTAATGGATTTCGATGCTTTGCTGGGATACGATTTCACCAAAAAGTTCAACTTTCGCTGCGATGATGATGGCTTTAAATTCATAAGACTTAAAGCAAACACTATGTTGGAAGATGAGTATAATCATGATGTTTATAATATTTTTGATTTGGGTAGTTCGTTTACAGCTCCCTCGCAGTATCAAAAAACCGTCGAGTTGCTGATAAATAATAGTTACCAGCCAACAGCCCTAACACCAAAACAGTGCGACATTCAACTGAAAATAGTTCCTGATGGAGCAATAAAACCATTTCGTCACTCTCCAACCCGCTTACCAGAAGTTGAAGCAGATGCCGTCAAGAAGCAAGTAGACGAGTGGCTAGCGCAAGGTATAGTGCGGAAATCTTCATCAAATGTTGCAAGCAGAGTTGTCGTTGTCAAAAAGAAGGACAACACTATGAGAGTATGTGTAGACTACAGGAAGTTGAATAGTATGGTGCTGGAGGACTGTTTCCCTGTACCGCTTATAGAAGAAGTTCTCGAAAGATTACAAGCTGCGAAGTTTTATTCCATAATGGATCTGGAAAATTGATTTTTTCACGTTCCAGTTGAAGAAGCCAGCAAGCCGTATACAGCGTTCGTTACTAGGGAGGGGCTATACGAGTTCAATAAAGCACCATTTGGTTTTCGAAACTCTCCAGCTGCTTTTATACGGTTTGTAAACCACGTTTTTCAAGAGCTGATTAATAAAAATATAATGCAGTTGTATATGGACGACATTATTGTGTATGCTTGTTCTGACGAAGAATGCATAGAGAAAACGAGAAAAGTTTTGGAAACCGCAGCGCAGTACGACTTGAAAATAAAGTGGAAAAAATGTAGTTTTCTGCAATCTCGAATAAATTTTCTTGGTCACATTATCGAAAATGGTAAAATTTGGCCTGGTAGCGAAAAAACAGCCGCCGTCAGTCGATTTGGTACGCCGATGAATATAAGAGCCGTTCAGTCGTTCCTTGGTCTCACAGGGTTTTTTAGAAAGTTTATTCCAAGGTATGCACACATCGCGCGACCGTTGACAAACTTACTAAAAAAGGACAGTCGCTTACGACCGAACCAGTACTACGAATTTATTCAAGAGGGACACTAACCGAGTTGCATACAGACGCATCGAAAGATGGTTTTGGTGCTGTGTTGCTCCAAATGTTTGAAGGTAAGCTTCACCCTGTTTATTTTTGGAGCAAGAAGACATCGTCATCAGAAGAAAAATGTCACAGTTATATTCTCGAAGTAAAAGCAGCGTACTTGGCGTTGAAAAAATTTCCCTATTATCTGCTTGGTCTACGTTTTAAATTAGTTACAGATTGTATCGCCTTTAAGCAAACAACGAGCAAACAAGATGTCCCAAGAGAAGTCGCTCAGTGTATTTTGTATCTACAAGATTTCAGCTTTGAATTTGAACATAGAGTAGGAGAAAAAATGAAGCACGTCGATCACTTAAGTCGCTACCCGAAGTCGGTGCTAACTATAACAACAGAGGTGTCTGCACGTATAAAAAAGGCTCAACAAAATGATGATCATATAAAAGCTATTGTCATCATACTGAATAAACAGCCGTACGAGAACTACAAATTAAAAGGTGGACTTTTACATAAATCCGTCGATGGTAATGATCTAATTGTCGTCCCAAAACTGATGGAAAGAGAGGTAATACGAGAGTCACACGAAGTCGGTCACTTTGCAGCACGTAAAACTATGCATTCTATTCAACAACAATATTGGATTCCGCATTTAGAGAGCAAGGTATCGAATTTTATTAATAACTGCATTAAATGTATCATTTACAGTATGAAATTGGGAAAGCAAGAAGGACTTTTGCACAATATCGATAAAGGAGATGCGCCTCTGCACACGTTGCATATCGACCACTTAGGCCCAATGGATGCAACGTCCAAGCAGTATAAACATATTTTGGCAGTAGTTGATGGGTTTTCGAAATTCGTCTGGTTGTACCCAACCAAAACAACCGGAAATGAAGAAGTTGTGAAAAAGCTGAGTGAATGGTCAAATGTGTTTGGTTTTCCTAGACGCATCATCAGTGATAGAGGTGCTGCGTTTACTTCCGAGGCATACGAGCGATTTCTTAACGAGAACAAAGTAGAGCAAATTTTATCAACAACAGGAGTCGCCAGAGGCAACGGGCAGGTTGAACGCGTGAATCGCTCAATATTATCTGTCATTGCAAAGTTATCAGCCGATGAACCTACAAAGTGGTTCAACTTTGTGCCTCAAGTCCAAAAGGCTATCAATACGATTGTACACTCTTCAACGAAGTCGTCGCCATTCGAAGTTATGTTCGGGGTAAAAATGTATACAAGCGGAGAGTCACCTACTGGAACTGCTTGATAATGAATGTATTACGCAATTTAATGAAGAACGTGAAAAGCTGCGCATCGAAACTAAGAAGAACATCGAAGAAGCTCAACAAGTCTACAAACGCAATTACGACAAAAAACGGCGAAATGAGCATGTCTACAAATTAGGTGAATTCGTGGCTATCAAACGAACACAATTTGTTGCTGGACGCAAGCTTGCAAGCAAATTTCTCGGTCCCTACGAGGTCGTAAATATCGGAAGAAATGGTCGCTACGACGTCAAGAAAGTTGCGCATGTTGAAGGACCAAATGCTACATCAACCAGTTGTGACAACATGAAGCTATGGAAATTGGTCGCCGAAAATGAGGAGCTTTTGTCTTCTGGGACAGAAGACGATATTCAGGATGACCGAATGTTAGAATGTCATGTACAAGAGAGCCAGCAGCATGCCCTGCGAAGCGAAGCTAAGGTTTATTTTATTTTCTTAAGTTTTGTTCTTTAAAATAATTTAATAATTTTCTTGCTATGAAAGCTTTTCTTTATTAACTTTAAACTCACGAATTTCAATAAACATTGTACTTTTAATTATTTTCTTCTAATATAAATAAATACTTTACATACATATTGATAGAATTGAAAGAATCCAAAAAAATTTTGTTCGTTTTGCTCTCAAAGGCTTTACTTGGACGGATTCTTCAAACCTTCCTCCTTATGAGGATCGTCTGAAGTTGTTATGTATACAGTCTTTGAGTACGCGTAGAAATATACCGGATATACTTTAGCTGCATCAGCTTATTACAGGGTCTCTTGCCACTCTAGAGCATTTTAAATACGTATATTTATTTTAATTTTAACCAAAGAAGTAATCGTCACTCTAATCAATTATTTTATCAACCGGTTAGTAGAACTAATTATATGGCTTCAGCCCCTTTAAATCGCATGGCAACTCTTATAAATCATTACGAAGTATATCGCATTAGCTTGTCAAAAGGTCTACTCAAACTTGGATTGAAAAATTATTATAATTAAATTTGCTGGTTATTGGTTGTTTCTTATTTAATGTTTGTGTTGTCCGAGCTCCACAGCATGCAGGGTTAATTTTTTCTAACATTCATTCCTTGGAAAATGTTATCACATATATACAACTGCATTTGTGTATTTATAGTTATATATGCACGTGATCTGAGTGGGTATATTGAGAAAGTGCGAAAAAGCTAAGAAAAAATTATAAAAAATTATAAAAAAATAACACATTAAAACTCATCATTTTTTCATTTTCACAATATTTAATATGCTTTACTTGATTTAAAGCTAAAAGCTAAATAACCAAGAAGGCTAATAGATGTAGTAGCTAAACTCTATAATTACACTAGTTTACAGCCAAAATTCCCAGTGAATGCCATTATTCATTTTATATGTAAAATGGGCTGCTGATTCCGAAAATCGCATTATTTTTTTTTCTTTCGTGTCGTTTTCGAGATATCGGTCATTTTTGGTTTTTGGACCAAAAAAAAAAGATAGTTCCACTTAAATACAAATATCTCAAGAACCAATGCTTTTGTTTAAACGTATATGTCATTTTGATCCCCACAAAATGACTTACATGTGGGGGTTTTAGAGGGTTAAAATTGTTTACAAAAATATTCCTCGTAATAACCTGAATCAGTTTACTGAACACATGATACACCTCAAATGTAAGTGTCATATAGTAAGATTCATCGATTTAACACAAGAATGCGTTATTTTTTTCATGTACAGTGGATTAAAAAACTTCAAAAATCGATAAAAAAAAAATCTGACGTGCTGGAGAAAAACGACGAGACACGGGTATTTTTTTTAACGGCTACTTTAAGAATTTTTTGGATTTTCTCATGTGTTTTACAAAAAGTTTCAAATTATCGAACAGTTTATTACAAAAAAAACGAAAAAAATAGGCAAAAACGCATTTTAGTAATTTATCAATAAATTGTATACAACTTTTCATTTTTCCATCGATTTTCGTAAATTGTATTTTATTTGCTTAACAAATGTATAGACTATGATCTAAAAAACAAAATGATTTTTTAAATTTTTCTTTCTTATATAAATCTGCAGTTGATTTTGACTTTTTTTTCATTTTTTCGGAAAAAAATATTTTTATTTTCAGAAATCAATTTATTCCTACGAAACTAACAAACCAGCCAAAAAGTGATATGAACATCATTTAAAGGTAATTTAAATACCTTTAATATGACATACAACAAGTTAAAACACAAACATTGGTTCTTGAGATATTTGTATTTAAGTGGAACTATCTTTTTTTTTTGGTCAAAAAACAGAAAATGACCGATATCTCGAAAACGACACGAAAAAAAAATAATGTGATTTTCGGAATCAGCAGCCTATTTTACATATAAAATGAATAATGGCATTCAATGGGAAAAAAATTTTTAGTCATTTGTAAACTAGTGTTATTATTAATAGAATTTTGTATCTTCAGGGCTTTTAATTTTATTTTAAAAACAGAAAACATTTCTTAAAATTTCACACAATAAAAACATGAATATATCTATACGCTTACTTTGTGTTTTTATAACATTAATAATAAAAAATATAAAATGAAAATCTTTTAAAAATCAAAAATACAAAAATTCACAAATTGCACTACTTTTAATTTGTGTTTAATATTGCTGCATAATTGTAGCCAATGCTGTCAGTATCTTCTTTGAAATTAAACGCCTCGTCGCGTTGTTGTTGATTGTTAAACATTCCAAAGTCATTCGTTTCATTGTTTTTTTTTTTCCATATCTAAAATATTCATGTTGTTAAAATCAGCTGTGTGAACTGTTTCCATTTTGAGTTGTGCAAGTGCTATCGTCATCTTTTTGTTTTTTATATCGTTTCTATGTTCTTGCATTCTTATTTGGACTGCGTACTTCGATTGACCGATGTAAACAATATTCGTTGACCCCGATGTTTTGATCTTGCGTTTCATTGTTTTCTTCTTTTGTTTCTCTCCTCTTTTTCTAATTTTGTTTTTGTAAATATGTATGTTACTTCCCAATGGAGAATGGAGCGCATCAATAGCGCTTCTGAAGCGCTCTAAAGCAGCTGTGAAGCGCACCTCTCTCGTATCCAAAAGCGCTGAAATTAACGTTGGCATGTCAATGGAAGGAAGCGCTTCGTTCTCGCTACCAGAAATGCTCTTTGGATGAGCATCGCTCTTGCATCCAGAAATGCTTTTTGGATGCGCATCGCTCTGGCATTCAGAAATGCTCTTTGGATGCGCATCGCTCTCGCATTCAGAAATGCTCTTTAGATGCTTTTTGGATGACAGTAAAAATATTTAAAAAATTAATTTTTAATTGAAGTTTTACGTCTTTCGCCACAAAGACTCATCAGACAATTTTTGTTGTAATTATAATTGTTTTTATTTTACTGAATTAATTATAATTGAAAAATTGCAAGTTGAAAAACTGTGTTTGGTCTGAGCAAGAGTTGAATTGAGGACGTCAAGGTTGGTACAACTCTCAAGCAGTGCCAGTTGCTAGACCACTGCTCCATCCTTGCGCTCTTGCGAATCCGACTTATTGATTTATTTTATTTTGTGTATAAATACGTGACCGAAAACGCTTCGTTCTCGCCACCAGAAATGCCACTGTAGAAGCTTCAAAAGGTATTTCAAAAGAAAAGTGTAGTGACATGATGAGTTTGATACCGTATATACCACCTATTTACCACCAATAATTCATATCGCTGAGTGTAAAGAATACCAAGTTTTTATTTATTTTAAAGTAGTCATTCACTTAGTTGTTACTTAATTTTTTCGTAGATATGCCTTGGAAATCATTTTGTTTTTAGTAATCTTAGTTAGCAAAAATTGTGAAAAACATTAAAGAAGACAGTAAGAATAGAAAATTATCGGAAAAACATCCAATAAATGTAAATGTGTTAACCAGAAAATTATCGAAAAACATTTGAAATTTTTAAAAAGGTCGGAAATCATCAAAAATATCGAATAAGTCCACAGTAATCAGAGTTCATTGAAAATTATCGAAAAATATCGAAAGATATTGAAGGAATTAGAAGTAATCGGAAAAACATGGAAAAAGTCTACAGGAATCGGAACTAATCGAAAACTATCTAAAACATCATTATTGTTGTTTTTATTGCTGTTATTGTTGATGATGTTGTGGTATTATTGTTGTTTTTGTAATGATTTGCTAAATTTCATGAAAATTTCTTTGGTTTACTTTTTTGTTTTCCTATAAAAATGTGCTATGAAGGAAACTAGGTACAAATGGCATGTCAAATGTTACTAAAATTATGAGTAAATAATACTTTTTTTTTTTTGAAAAAACGTGTTTTAAAAACAAAAAATGGTCAAAATTTCTGAAAATGTATTGTTGTAATCGGCTTCTTTATGTTACATTTAGTGAAAAATGCTGAGCTACAGCCGTACGAATAAAAACAAAAGAAATGTTTTTATGTATTTTTATTTTCAATATTTCGGCTTAATTTTTAAGCAATCATCAGGAAAAATCTACGAACAAAAACAGATAACTTTATAATTTTCTTAACAATATAAAAACAAATAATAATTTTACATACTTTTAACATTTTTCCATAACTCTTGTCGTGCAAGCAATGTCTTTCGTTCGTTGTCTAGCTATCGACTGATTTTATGTCTAACAAGGAGTTTATAAATATGCGCGCAACCGTCGGTGTCTGTCTTGAAGTTAAGTCGTTTATTTGTCGGTGTATTGATAATGTGTAGCATTTCTATTGTGTATCGTCTCATGTAATTTTGTTCTTGTTGTAAAATTTTTGTGTTTTCGAAGCCAGGTGTATGTTTCTCTTTTATGCAATGTTGTGCGCATATTTATAAACTTCTTGTTAGACATAAAATCAGTCGATAGCTAGACAACAGACGAAAGACATTGCTTGCACGACAAGAGTTATGGAAAAATGTTAAAAGTATGTAAAATTATTATTTGTTTTTATATTGTTAAGAAAATTATAAAGTTATCTGTATTTGTTCGTAGATTTTTCCTGATGATGGCTTAAATATTAAGCCGAAATATTGAAAATAAAAATACATAAAAACATTTCTTTTGTTTTTATTCGTACGGCTGTAGCTCAGCATTTATCAATTTCTGAAAATTTCATGAAAATTTCTTTGGTTTACTTTTTTGTTTTCCTATAAAAAATGTGCTATGAAGGAAAATAGGTACAAATTGTATGTCACATGATACCTAAAATTATGAGTAAATAATACATTTTTTTGGAAAAAACTTCTTCTATCTCCGATGTTTGGAATATGCTGATAAAAATGTGCAAAATAAATTATTATCCAGATGAAAACGTTACAGTAGACATAGTAATTCCCAAATAGAGGACGAAACGGATTCATCCATTATAATCCGTCAATCACAGTATCAGCATCAGTATTGTTGTACGTTTCTAAATTTAAAAAAATTTATTTTTGACAAAATGGCGGGACTTAGAAATTACATCGATTTTTCGCAAAAACACCACTTGGACACTCTGAAGTTCCATGGCCATAACTTGCAAAATTTTTTTTTTTTTTCGCAAAACGAATAATGAGAGGTCTCCATGCTGAGCGCATAGAACAGCTCTGTGAATTTTTATAAAAATCTAGGACCCAACTGCAAATTTCGAAAAAATTGAGATGATCATGGCCTGTTATATTTTTTTAAAATTTCATAAAATTTTCCAAAAATCGTCCTATCTCGAAAACTTTTCATTTGATTTAAAAATTATTTAGAACATTTTTATAGACTTTCAAAATACCTACTATATGACCCCAACATTTTCTAAATCCACCATGAGTTCCCAACTTAAAGCAGTTTTCATAATCGATATATCCGGATCATCCGATGGCTATATCTCCAAAACCAGATCTCGCCGATACTTGTTTTTGTTGTGATTTTAGGACGTAAAAAATAATTTTTTTTTTTTGCGAATTTATCCGAAAAGTAAACATGCTCCCAGTTTCTTATAATTTGTTAAAAGCAAAAAAGCAAGATTGTCGTGTATTTTTATTGCATTGAAAATTGTCATCATATATTTTTTCACGCACATTACCGTGTATTTTGTCTTTCTACTATCGTGTACTTTTTGCTGCATGGAAATCTACAACCGAGTATGATTTTTCATGCGCAATATCATGTATTTTTTCATGCACATTACTAATGTAAATTTTTTTAATTTACCTTTTGACGATAGTCAAAGCAGATGTAATTTCCAAGAGACGACTTACAGCCAAATCAGAGAAGCCCAAAAATGTCACTAACGAAAATTAAACGCTCAATATTATGAATATTCTTCTTATTTATGGTGTTTTAACTTTGTTTTTAGTTAATTATGGATGATATTGCCTTAGCCGCTAAAGCAGATCTACGTTTAGAATTAATCGTAAGCGAGTTCCAATCTTTCCGTGATGAAGCGATTATGCAGGTCAACGTGTTTCGCTGTACAAACGTGCGCAAATACTAATTGGTGATCTATGGGCATGTTATCGAGGAAAAGGATTGGTTAATTTTAATGGTTTTCAAGATATTACCATATTCGCCGACTATTGTATACCCTAAGTGTTAGTGCACTTTGGTTCTTTATATGCAACAGAGCTGCTGGAAGTGCATCTCGCAGACGCAGTATTGTAAATTCGCAAAACCAACGGAGTTATTGGATTCACTTTTAAAAACGACTAAAATTACTCCGTCAAACTTCGAAAAATGAAACAAAGCAAATTTGTTCAGAATAGTCCCAGGAATGATTTTCCGGTGTACCGATTCACGCTCACCCTGTCTACCTTAAATTTTAAAGTGTTGCTTAAAAAATACAATAAACTAAATAAAATGAAAAAAATTTTTGCAAATTTCAACTTTCCCTTAAAATATCTCTACATATTTCCTTTCTACTTAAACGGCAGTATACATTTATAAAAAGTACATTTATAGTGGTTTTCATAGTAAATAGTTAAAAAATCCGAAATCGGTTAAAAAATAACTGAGCTACAAACTTTTAGGCTCTCATTCACCAAAAAACGGTTTTTAAGTGTTACTTAAGATTTCGAGGGTGTATTACAAGTTTTAAGTAGGCATGTTAAGTACTAGACCAGACCTACATTATTTACTAGATCTGAAGTGTAAAATCTCTGTAGCTGTATTATCAGCTGATATCAGCACCAACACTAATAAAAAAAAATGGCAGCATTGTCCGAGATTTGTTTGTTTTTACCAAGCTTCTCGAGGAAAAATTTATAGAGCTCCGTCAAAATATGAGCAATATCGCGCTGATTCACTACCTTTCCAAAATAGGTCAGAACATGAAAATCTGTTAAGGAATGGCCTAGTTATGAAATATTTTTTGTGTGCTTTGTGAGGAACTATCGTCAATTTAATGTTTTGAAATGTTCATCATAACTCACGGATCGTTTGAACGAACTCGGCTATACCGATGTCCTCCCAGTCCAGGTTTGTTCACACTCTGGGGTCCAAATATACAGGAAAAGTTTTTTCCATAATCGATGAACGAGCTAATCGATTTTCAAGATCCAATTTCAGTTACCAAATGGTATTCACATTGTTTCTCAGTGGGGATTGCACCTAGTTTTTATACCCCTACTAATTTTAAATTTTTTTTTTTTTTTCAGCAAGGTTTGAGTCTATTTAATACATAAAACGCATATTCTGTAAAATGAGCGATATGTATGCAGCATGCCTTCATAATAATGGTTAAGTTATAAATTTCCATTTTTATTTACAATTTATTGTACAATTTAACTAAATATAAATTCGTTTTTAGGCATATCCAGCGGTATAACATTCCATCCAAGTATTAAATAGCTTTGTGGGATCCCCATAGCCATGTGAAGCTATAACATTTCGATAACTTTCGGGGTCCAAATATTTTGCTTTCTGAAAGTAAAATGCCGGACAATGCGTGGTATTAATATTAGCTTTAAGTGCTAATATTGATAGATATATATCGTCAAATCTAAAATGTTCAGTGTACATGCTAACAAAATACATTTCAAAAAGCGCTTCTTTTGATAAAATATATGCTCCAGCAGTTACATATGGTGGCCACATATCAAATGGGTATTCGCTTAAAGGAATGTACCACTTACTCAATTTATGTCTGTGTGGTGAAGAGTTTAGTACAAAGCCGGCATAAAATTTTACGTGAATTAAACTCTGCTCAGTGAAAGCAATGGTATTTTGAAAGTTTTCCGGTCCAAATTTTGAATTTAAGCCAATTGTATTTTCTTGTAGTTGCGGCAAGTCCAAAATATCATTAGGATATGTTAAAGGATCCTTGATAAATCGTAAAACATTTTTTATTGAAATAAAATAATCGTCATCAACAAACAAATAATATGTGCTATCCGGACAGTATTCTACGACCCAGCGAAAGCCAATCATCGTTTTGATAGTGTTGTTGTAATAAGAATCGACGAAATCTGCCATGACAATATCTCCATACTGATTTGATTCATTTTGTACAAGTTTCGCTAAAACCTTATCTTTGCTATTTCCTAAAAGGAATACAGAACGAACTATTGTATTTTTTCGTTTGTATTCTGAGCCCCATGTCTTTCGTATAGTGACTCGCCGCTCGAAGTGATCCAATGCAGATTTTACTAAAATCGTTACTCCCACAGCACTTGGTGTTAAGCTTTTCAAGCATTTTTGAGCACAATTATAAAGAAAAGAATAGTTGTATTTATTTATGGGAGATATTTTAACCACTTTGTTTAAACGCAACTGATGAGCATAACGCAAAACCTTGCCATGCATGGGATAATGAAATTCCGAATCAAAGTTGAGTTCAAGAACATGTTTAGCTATTCCAGAAAAGTCGATAACAAGCACCACTAAAATAAAAACTACAGTGTACTCCACAACAAAATAGATTTTTCGACTTAACATTTCTTTAATGGCGGGAACAACAATTAGGCATAAAATTTAATAAAGTCTTTTAGATGATTAGCAGTGTACACACTATCAAAATTTGTCGATTTTATTTTGATGAATTCGAATTTGTTTGGCATCACTAATTTTGAGTTTTGAATGTACACACCAACAAATCACTCTTCAAATTTCAGTTTTGCTTTGTACGCCGATGAGGTAACATCGCAATAGCGGATGAATTCTGGAAACTAATTATTCAAATGTAGTGGAAATACCATAAATTAAATCTTATTTGCAGAAATAAATTATTCCATCCATTGAAAAAACAATTAAAAATTATTTTGTTACTATTTTACACAAAAAATATACTTTTGTACATAAATTCTTCAGTAGCTGCATCTAAAATTACACATGTAAATGCAAATCGGCTAGGAAGTTATTTAAATAAATTTAATTTATTTATATAAATTCAAAAACAAAAAAAATGGCAAAATACAATTTGATTAAAGAAATTTTAGAATGCACTAAAGATGCAGTTGATATAAATTCGGACGATAGTGTTAAAGAAGACATCATCATAGGTTTGTGGTGGCTCTGTGCAGTAACTCTGTGCAGTGCTTCATTTAATTGTTTTGCGTTATTTCATTGGAATTACTTTACAGAGCTGTTTGTGGCATTAAAATTAAATATTCTTTTATTCGAAATAAATAGGATTGATTGATATATGTGGAAGAGCTTCATCATTACCCACTCCAAGACCCAAGAAACTGTGGATAAAGCCATGGAGAAAAGCCAGGAGGGAGCGCGGCTTCCCTATGTAATAATTGCTGACGATGCGTTTCCCATGCAAAAGCATATAATGAAGCCATATCCGCCATCACACGAATTGCGACCGCAAAAAAATGTTCTATAGGAGGCTTTCACGTGGAAGACATGTTGTTGAACATGCGTTTCGTATACTGTCCAATAGGTTCAGAATTTTCCTTATAAAAATTCAGTTAAAAATAGAGACTGTTGAATTAATCATTTTCGCTTGTTGTGTTCTTCACAACTTTCTTTTGGAAAACGATTCCAACCACATAAATAGTGTCGAAAAACCTGCCGAAAGCTGCACTTCCATTTCAGATGAATACAAATTATACAACCCTCGAAAGGGTGAGGCAGAAAAAATTCGGCAGGATTTTATGGCCTATTTCAATAAAGAAGGCAAGTTGGATTAGATGTAATGAAGGACACTGAATATTTCTGGCGGGAAATTACGGGGGAAAATTAAACTTTAAAACTTAAAAAAACTGGGGAAAATTTGCGGGGAAAACGAATAACTCGCGGAGTTTGTTTAAAATATAGACTTTATTGTTTCATCGACATGAGAACAATGTCGTTCAAAAAGGGAGCGAGAAGCGCTGCCCACACAAGAATTAAAGGAGAAGAAGGAGAAAGGAAAAACATAGAAAAAAACCTTATTGAACTAGAATCAACACCGCTGTACAAACACAGGGTGTTCATTACTGGTGTAAACATTCCGCCCGCCTTGCAAGAATGCAACATCTAAAATCTGGAGAAAAAGAAACGGCATAAGGAAGAGGAAAAAAGATATAGAAATAAAAACCTCTTACTTGGCACGCTGTTTCTAGGATCACCAGGAACAGGGTCCTGACAGAACATACCCGAAGATAGTGTTCTGAGCTAAAGGCTGGCCACTTGTGGTAGGGCACACGCCTGTCAGCATAATCCTGGGGTGGATGTCTACCCCAAGCTGGATGTGTACCGGCCCCGATTTTAAAAAAGCTTGGATCGGCTAGCTTCAAATTGATGAAAGGGTCTTGAGCCCTTGCATCCAGCGTACGCGGGGGAGTCAGCAGCTCACACCTCGCATCAACGACCGCCATGACATCGATAGTCATGCTGGTGCCGTTTCTTGCCCGCAACTGCAACGCACACACCTCTTCACCGTCGAAGTGAGAGGTATGCAACCGCCACTTCCTAAACAAAGACCCAGAAATCAGAGTCTTTGGTGAGCATGCGTCCAATAGCGCACGCTCCGTCACAAGGCTCCCATGCAACATGACCCGCATCAACACCGTGGGTAACAGCGTTACCAAGCGTTGAAGTGTCAGCGCAGAAAGTGTTGCAGGGACATGTGCCCTAGTCGAGGACGCATTTGACCCTGACTGCGGTCTCTGACGGGACCCCGCATTTGACCCCTGAAGCGCTGGCTGACCACGGTGATGACTGGGATAGTCTCGCTGTGCCTTTGCCTTCCGACCCGCTCTCCATCTTTGGGACCTTCTGGAAGAGGAGGACTGCCGAGAACGTCCCCGAGTGGGTGAGTGCAGAAGAGTGTGGTGATCATCATCACAGTGGTGACATCTTCCGGTGCATCGGCAGCCCTGGCGCAAGTGACCTGTGGACAGGCAATTGGAACAATATCCATGACTGAATACTGCCCTCAATCGCCCCTCATGGTTCTTGTCCAGGAACTGACGACA
Source organism: Calliopum simillimum (assembly GCA_951812925.1). Classification (NCBI taxonomy): domain Eukaryota; kingdom Metazoa; phylum Arthropoda; class Insecta; order Diptera; family Lauxaniidae; genus Calliopum; species Calliopum simillimum. The sequence continues at coordinate 77,471,367 of OX638372.1, read as the reverse complement.
CCCCGCAAGACCATGCTTCAACGAGCACAAACGACACTTCGTTTGACGTGCCACTTGTACCACCACACTTCTCACCACATCCGGAGAACGCTCCCGAACAGTCTCGGGTTCACTAGATTGAACCTCGGAATCTGTCTGGAGTATCAACTCTTCCCGAAGATCACCAGCGATGGAGGAGGTAGAAGACATTCTGAAACGAGACAAAAGATGTTATTTTAAAGAGAAAAAAGTGATTTGAATTTTATGCCGTTGGGAGCACGACAAGTTTTATTATTGGTCGCGTGATGCAACCACGCTAAGTTCGGATGTCCGCGACGCGTGTACGATTATCGTTACCGGGATAAGTTTTGATTATCCTACCTAACCGCCACTCATTTGATGGCAAATTCTCCTCCTTAACGACAACTAAATCATTAAGGCAAACATCCTTTTGAAGAGATTTCCACTTAACTCGCCTATGTAACTCAGTTAAATATTCACTTTTCCATCTCTGGCAAAAGTGTTGTTGCATTGGTTTGACTTTTTGCCATCGATTGACAATTTTCAAAGGCTGTTCTGCAATTTCAGGCTCAGCTGTAGATAACAACGGCCCGCCGACCAAAAAATGCCCAGGAGTAAGTGGTTGAAAATCATTTGGATTTTCCGACATGGCGTTAAGTGGACGTAAATTAAGGCAAAATTCGATACGACTTAGCAAAGTGAGAAATTCTTAGAAGGTATAACTCATAGCTCCGGCCATCTTTTTGAAATGGCTCTTGAAACTTTTAACCCCAGCTTCCCATAATCCTCCCATATGAGGAGCACCAGCAGGAATAAAATGCCAAGCGATCTCTTGGTGAGCATATTGCACCTGCACGATATCCTTGCACTGATTTAGGAAATCCTTAAATTCTCTTCTAAGCATCTTTGAAGCTCCTACGAAGTTGGTGCCATTGTCCGAATAAATATTTGCTGGACAACCACGACGAGCGACAAATCTCGTAAATGCTGCCAAAAAGGTAGGTGAAGAAAGATCGCTGTTGGCTTCCAAATGAATTGCTTTTGTGGAAAAGCAGACAAAAAGGCAGACATAGCCCTTAGTTATTCGACAGGCTCTACCCAGGAAGCTCTTTATATCGAACGGACAAGAAAAACCAACGCCTGTAGACGACAAAGGACGCAACAGGACAGTTCGCTCTGGTGGAAGAGCCGCCATTATTTGAGATTTTAACTATTTTTTGTGTATAACACAAGTTTTACAATTGAATAAAGTCGTCTTTATTAGGTTTTTTGCACGTGAAATCCAATATTGCGTTCGAATAAGTCGAAGCATTAGTTGATTCCCCCCATGAAGTGAATCTTCATGAATAAATCGTACTAAAAGTCGAGTAAAATGACAGTTGTATGTCAAGATAACTGGAAATCTTTCATCGTAAGTAAGTGAAGGTGAAGAGGCTAGCCGCCCACCAACACGCAAAAGTGCATCTGTGTGCAGAAACGGATTTAGAGATAACAGCTCACTTTTAGGACCAAGGGTTTGCTTGGTCTCAAGTTTGTGGTACTCTTTCGAAAAATTTACTTTTTGGCACAACAAAATCAAGCGATTTTTAACAAATTTTACTTCTTCACACTCTACACATGTGAGGTGACTTGTGCGAAAATGCTGCACGAGTTTGCAGGCGGGTACGATTTATAAAACCAAAAACGTATGTCAACACCCGTTCCAAGATATCTTCATACCTTGAAAAATACGAAATGTGAACTTTAACAGCTTTTCGTTCGAGAGACGTCTTAGCTGCTGAAGGTTGCGCTTTTCCCTGCCAATAGATTTCTAAAGAAAGCCAAGATGGCCCTTGCCACCAAAGAGAATTATCAGCTAACTCTTGAGGTGAAATCCCACGAGTTGCTAGATCAGCAGGATTTTCATGTGTGTCAACATGTGGGAGGTCCACTTTGGCATAGCAAAACCTAAAGAATTAAGAGCGGATATAAGCTCATTTCTAGCCCTTAAAGCAGTTTCAACATCGTGAGCGCCTGCGAAACAAAGCATCGTCCACATATGTGAAGTGCCTAAGTATTTGAGCAGCAAGTGGAAATTGCTGTTGAATATCATCTGCTAACTGCAGCATAGTTCCAATGGCTAGATAAGGTGCACAAATGACACCAAAAGTTACGGTTTTCAACTCAAAATCTTGAATTTCACTATCAGGTTAACTCCTAAAAAGAAATCGTTGATAGGTAGAATGCTTTGGATCCACAAGAATCTGACGATACATTTGTTGAATAATGCCATTAAAAACATATTTAAAAAATCGCCATTTTAAAACCAAAAGAGTCAAGTCAGCTTGAAGAGTTGGACCAACGTACAAGACATCGTTCAAGCTAACTCCATTTGAAGATGGACTCGACGCATTAAACACCACGCGAACTTTCGTGGAAGTGCGATCAGATTTTATAACCGCGTGATGCGGTAAATAGTAGTAAGATGGTGAGATCTCTTAGCGGAGCAATATTTTTCATGTGATCCAGTTTTAAATATTCGTTGACCACATCATCAATCGAGTTTCTCCCCTTAAAAATTGTTTAAAGGCAATGCCTCGAGAGAGTCCTAAATTAAGTTCATCGGGGTAACCATTTTTAAATGGCAACGTGACTATATAACGACCCCTAGCGTCTCGTCTAGTCGTTTTCTTATAATTGTCTTCGCAAAATTGATCAGCTTCAGTTAAAAATTGTTTTTTAGGAAGTTCCTCCAACTCCCAAAAACGTGCGATCTGCTTATCGATCGCAACCTCACTGAAATGAGTAAAGCAAGTAGTAAAACTGGAGATTTCTTTACGAGGCATCGGGCATGTAAATATCCAGCCGAAAACAGTTTCTTGAGCAAGCAGTGACCCTAAAACGTTTCTTTTAATGCCATCGAGAATTATGGCGGGGTACAGATCGCCACCGATCAGTACATCTATTTGACCATTGTGAAAGAAGTGTGGATCTGCCAATTGAAAATCTGGCAGAGTCTGGCACACAGCTGGGTCAATCAAAACAGACGGCAAATTTCAGTAACGCGTGAAAGCACAAAAGCAGTGGCTTCAATCTGGAATTGTCTGTTTCTAGGAGAACTGAGTATCAGATCACTAGCATTTGAAACCTGTGCTGAAACTGCGTTATTTACGCCCGAAATCTTAGCATTGACTTCCCGAGTAGGGAGCTTTAAAAGCTTCTGTAAACGCTCGGAAACAAACGTACCTTCAGAGCCAGAATCGATAAGCGCTCTGGTTGTATACGTTGCTCCAAAGTTTTTCCACTGGACCTAGCCGCGAGTTGTATATGTAAATGGCCGTAAACATGTCCCTAAAGGACGGCCACGATAGGTAATCGCCATCGAAAACCTCTGTATCGCAAGGTGGTACAGCATCGACGACCCTTTGCTTAGGTTTTTTCTGAGAAAACTCAGAAATTTTTCCTGCCACGCGAAGATAAGCTTGGTAGCAGGTGCGATACTTATTTTTAATTGAATCAATTTCACCGTCTTGATCCATTTCGGCTAAACAAGCTTCATAGGAAACTTTAATTTTCCTCCACTGAGCCTTGAGTTCATCATTTTCAGCCTCTAAGGAGAAAAAATTATGCTCTTCAGCATTATCAAATTCAGATATGAATTCGATGAACGAATCAGACAGACGGATGAATTGTCTGTTTCTAGGAGAACTGAGTATCAGATCACAAGCTTTTGAAACCTGTGCTGAAACTGCGTTATTTACGCCCGAAATCTTAGCATTGACTTCCCGAGTAGGGAGCTTTAAAAGCTTCTGTAAACGCTCGGAGACAAACGTACCTTCAGAGCCAGAATCGATAAGCGCTCTGGTTGTATACGTTGCTCCAAAGTTTTTCCACTGGACCTAGCCGCGAGTTGTTTATGTAAATGGCCGTAAACATGTCCCTAAAGGACGGCCACGATAGGTAATCGCCGTCGAAAACCTCTGTATCGCAAGGTGACATAGGAGCATCGACGACCCTTTGCTTAGGTTTTTTCTGAGAAAACTCAGAAATTTTTCCTGCCACGCAAAGATAAGCTTGGTAGCAGGTGCGATACTTATTTTTAATTGAATCAATTTCACCGTCTTGATCCATTTCGGCCAAACAAGCTTCATAGGAAACTTTAATTTTCCTCCACTGAGCCTTGAGTTCATCATTTTCAGCCTCTAAGGAGAAAACATTATGCTCTTCAGCATTATCAAATTCAGATATGAATTCGATGAACGAATCAGACAGACGGATGAAACTCAATTTCATTTCTTAGTTTCGCGAAGGACGGACGTGTCATTTGTGCTCTTGTGTAAATTTGTTAATTTCAAAAAGGAAAAAAAAAACAAAGTAAAGATAATATCTTTTTATTGTTGTCCAAAACAAAACTTGAGATAGAGACTCAATAAAAAAAAAATTAATAAAACCCAAAATTTAAACAAATATAAATGTAAGAAAAGTGCATCAGAGAGAAAAAAAAAAAAAAACAAAGAATAAAAGCGAATGCTGAGATCGCCTCAAAAACCGAAAACAGCTGGAGCTCTCTCCAATGCTTCTCCTAATAATCAGCCATCTCCCTCTTACGCAAATGTAAGTAATGCACACATTTCAGTGCCTAAAAATTTAATAGGAGGTTTCTCTCCCGCGCAAAATAAAAATTCCATCCCATTCCATCCATTTACGAATAATAAAGAAAGCATCAACAATGCTGAAGCACAGCTGAATTCGTTAAATAAAAGCTTATGCATGACAACTCCAAAAACTACAAAGGAAGTTAGCAGCAAACAAACAAACAAAATTACAGAAAGTTCCACTTCAACAGAGAGTCCATTCTCTATAGAAAGTTCTAAAAAAATTACAGCAAGCTCTACTTTACCAGAAAACTCTAATGCAACAGAAAGCTCTTACATAACAGAGAACTTTCAAACAAAGCCGAGCTTAAGCTTAACAGAAAGCTCTGGTGTATCCACTGTTAAAAACAACCCAGTAAACACTTTGTCTAAATCCAAGACTGATAGTGCATCCAACAAATGGTCAACAATGTGTCCAACTCCACCCATCCAAACTGGCTTAGATAGATATATTATTTATACCAAGAGAAAGCGTAGTCCAAGGGCGCAAAATACCTTATCGGAAAATGTAAAAAAACAAAATACTGGTGCAAAGTTTTCTGAAAATCGGTTCCATTTACTTGCTAATGAAGAACCTCAAAGCAACACTCCACCCATTAGGGACCTAAAACCTCCACCAATATATCTGAGAGAGCAAAATTCTGGTTTATTAGTAAACAGTTTGATAAAACTTTGGGTTTTCATGTGGTTTCTTTAAGAAAGGGTAATATTGCTGAGACTAAATTACAAATTTACAATGAAGCAAACTACAGAAAAATAGTATCGTAATTTAAAAATCTGGTAAAAGATATTATACTTTTCAGTTAAAGAGCAGTAAGTGTCTCTCGGTAGTCATAAAAGGTATTGAAAGCAATATCCATCCAAATGAAATCAAAGAAGCTTTAGAAGTCGAAGGCTACAATATAAAATCTGTTTTCAATATTAAAGATAAAAACCAAACCCCCCAGCCAATGTTTCGTATTGAATTAAGTCCTGAAACTAAAAACTTGAAAAAAGGTGAGATACATCCTATCTATACTCTAAGGTATTGTAATGTAAAGGGATTTCCTAGGGGTTTCATAAGCCAGCATAGAATGCCACAAGCTAATTACTTCCCAGTTGACCTATTTCCGTTTAATTGAAAATGCCAAATTTAGTTTCGGCTGCTTAAACAGAAGTGATCTTCTTTATTTAAAAATTCGTCTTATATATTATTTCCTTAACATTAGATACAAATACAACTATCATTATACCTTAAAAATAATAACAAAAAGTATTACAACTAAATACAAATACAATTTCCCTAAATCTTAAATCTATGCATAAAAAATGTGTCCATTGATTTTATCTCCCTTTCTCTTGTTTTAAGCTTTGCTTGTGGAACGCATGTTCTACATGATCCACACTTACTTCTTTGTTTACGTTTTCAACACTTTTCCAACGCATGCGCAGTGACACTTGTTTTTGTTATTGCTATTCGCTGATCTTATTTGATGCATTGCGCGACCTTGCAAGTGTCGTTGAACTTTGTAAATTTGCAGCATTTATTATGTGCGTGGATTCTACCAATTGTAAACACAATGCAGGTACATAGGTACATAGTGTGATTACCCATTAGGAAAGATAAGAACAATGATTACATGTATAATATATATACGGATATATGTGTTGCAACACTACAGTATCTTATTTATCGTAGAATATCTGTTGAAGAACCACACAAACGCTCTGGACCACCACAGTGTAGCAACTGCCAAAAATTTGGTCACACTCAAAAATATTGCACTTTAGCAAGTGTTTGCGTTAATTGTGGTGATTTACACAAAACTTCGGGATGCATTAAATCAAAAGATGATACAAATGTTAAAAAGTGCAGTAACTGTGGAGGAAATCATACTGCGAACTACAGAGGTTGTCCAGTTTTTAGTTCGATTATTGAAAATCGAAATGCGCAAAAAACAGTTACTCGCAAGTCCTTTTCCTACACTAATTCAAGGCCAATTTCCACGAGGCTCAAACCTAGAGCAAATTCTTCAAAACTTTATCCAAAATGTATCTCAAGTCATGCAATCAATGCAAACTCTAATGCAGGAACTGTTGAGAAATCAAAATATGTTACTACAAGCAGTATTACATAAGCCATGAAAAAACTGAAAATTTGTCACTGGAATGCAAACGGCTTAAGCCAACACAAGCATGAGTTAAAAAACTTTCTTGAAAACTACCAAATCAATGTGATGTTAATTTCCGAGACACATTTTATCTTCAAAAACAATTTTCAAATATAGGGCTATAAAATCTATGATACCAAACATCCTTTTGGAAAAGCACACGGTGGTTCAGCTGTTCTTATCAAAAACCGAATAAAACACTACGTAAATGATAGGTACTGCAAAGACTATCTTCAATCAACATCTGTATGTATTGTAGAAGGGTTAAGTAGATTATCTGTAGCTTCAGTGTACTGTCCTCCTAGATTTAATGTTAGTGAAAATCAATTTAACGATTTCTTCAAAACGTTAGGGAACATATTTGTTGCAGCAGGTGATTTTAATGCGAAACCCACTTACTGGGGGTCAAGACTAGTTTCACCCAAAGCTCGCAATCTCTATTCAACCATATTAAAATATGGCTTAGACATTATATCCAGTGGTCAACCTACTTATTGGCCAACTGATCTTAGTAAACGGCCGGACTTAATTGATTTTGGTATAACAAGAGGTATAAATAGGAGTCGAGTTCTAACCGAGCAGGTTTTTGATCTCTCTTCTGACCACTCACCATGAGTCATCACACTTGACTTTGTTGATTGCTCTTCTAAAGACAAATTGATTTTGCATAGTAAAATCAACTGGTTGAAGTATCGTAAATTTGTAAGCTGTCATGTTAACTTGAACACCGCACTGCAAAGTAGCTCTGATATTGAATCAGCTGCTACCAATTTTACTCTTATAATGACAGAAGATGTTCATGCTGCAACAACTCAAATCCGATTTAAAGACCGAACTAAATCAATATTTTCAGCAGAAATAAACGATGCAGTTACCAATAAAAGATGCATCCGAAGAGAATGGCAGAAAAACAGATCACCTTTCCTAAAAAAACAGCTGAACGATTGCACAAAACGACTTCGTGAGCTCCTGAAAACCAAAGCCGATAGCCATATGCAGAACTATATTAAAAATCTTTCTCCATTTAAAGATTCCGACTATAGCTTATGGAAGGCTACGAAATCACTTAAGCGTCCGGTTATTATGGAAGCACCACTTAGATTACCAAACGGTAACTGGGCAAAAAGTGATGAAGAAAAAGGTTCAGCATTTGCCACTTATCTGGAAAATGTATTTACTCCAAATTTATCATGCGATCATTTTAGACTACCCGAATTATTTCCAAGTCAGATTCAACGTCCATTGAAATTTCAATTCCAAAATCTGATTAAAATGTTGAAAGAAAGTATTAATCCAACTAAATCGCCAGGCTATGGCAAAGTCTCTGGAAAAATGCTAATAGAACTTCCTCTTGTTGCTCTTAAGCATCTGTAGCATATATATAATGGTATATTGAGAATAGGTTACTTCCCCAACTCTTGGAAAATCGCGCAAATAAAAATGATTCCTAAACCAGATAAGGACGCATCGCTGGTGGCATCATACGGACCGATCAGCCTTTTGCCACTCCTCTCCAAACTTTTTGAGAAACTGCTTCTTACCAAAATTGATCCTTTTATCCAAAGGGAAATGATTATTCCAAATCATCAATTTGGGTTTAGACGTAGGCACAGCACTATCCAACAAGTACACCGAATAATATCAGTGATTAGAAAAGCGTTTGAAGGAAAGAAGTATTGTACTGCAATCTTTTTAGATGTCGCACAGGCATTTGATAAGGTCTGGCACGAAGGTCTTATTTTCAAAATTAAAAAGCTATTGCCTCCAAGCACACATCAAGTCCTAGAGAGCTATCTAAGCACTAGAAAATTCCAAGTAAAATATAAAAGCTTCACGTCCAGAAGTTATCCAATAAACGCTGGAGTCCCTCAAGGAAGCGTGCTAGGTCCGTTTTTATATCTTTTGTATACTTCTGACCTTCCAACTTCAGAAAATGTGCATACATCAACATTTGCAGATGATACGGCAGTTTAAAGTATTCATGATGATCCAAACTTAGCATCACAATCCCTACAAAACCATATCAAAAATATTGAAACTTGGCTCTTAAACTGGAGAATAAAAGTTAATGAATCAAAGAGTACTCAAGTGACATTCGCACTAAAACAAGGAAACTGCCCTCCAATCACTATTAACAATCTTACAATTCCCCAGAAAAACGATACTAAGTATCTAGGTATCCACCTTGACAGAAGACTAATTTGGGCCCGACACATAGAAGCAAAAAAAGTTCAAATAACTATAAAGCTTCGCAAAATGCACTGGTTATTTAACAAAAACAGCAAAATGAGCTTAGAAAACAAAGTGCTGTTATATAAAGTATTATTAAAGCCAATTTGGTCATATGGAATTCAGCTATGGTGCACAGCCTTAAACTCAAATATAGATAAAATTCAACGCTTACAATCAAAAATCCTCCGAACTATCACAGGAGCACCATGGTACATGAGAAATTAAAATATCCACAGGGACTTTGAAGTCCCACTAGTAAATGAAGAAATGAGTAAATACTGTAGTAGATACTGTTCCGCACTTCGATCACATCCAAATGCTCTCGGAAGGGAATTACTAAACCGACATTATCGGAAACGATTAAGACTCACAAGATGTCGGAATCATATGACACAACTCACCAGTTTTATCTACAAATCCAATCTTCCAATTTCCACTTTTTAAATTATACATTAACAATGAATTCACGAATTTTTAAACACAAGCATTACTTTAGATTAAAAACATTTGAAATTAATATTCTTTGATTTACAGTATAATATTCCAACAATGGTAGTGAATATTTCTAAATATTAGTTATAAGATTTGAAATACTTATTGTAATTTTCTACATAAGAAAGATCCAATAAAATTGATTATGAAAAAAAAAAAAAAAAAAAAAAAACGAGAATTATGGCGGGGTACAGATCGCCACCGATCAGTACATCTATTTGACCATTGTGAAAGAAGTGTGGATCTGCCAATTGAAAATCTGGCAGAGTCTGGCACACAGCTGGGTCAATCAAAACAGACGGCAAATTTCCAGTAACGCGTGAAAGCACAAAAGCAGTGGCTTCAATCTGGAATTGTCTGTTTCTAGGAGAACTGAGTATCAGATCACAAGCTTTTGAAACCTGTGCTGAAACTGCGTTATTTACGCCCGAAATCTTAGCATTGTAAACGCTTGGAGACAAACGTACCTTCAGAGCCAGAATCGATAAGCGCTCTGGTTGTATACGTTGCTCCAAAGTTTTTCCACTGGACCTAGCCGCGAGTTGTTTATGTAAATGGCCGTAAACATGTCCCTAAAGGACGGCCACGATAGGTAATCGCCGTCGAAAACCTCTGTATCGCAAGGTGACATAGGAGCATCGACGACCCTTTGCTTAGGTTTTTTCTGAGAAAACTCAGAAATTTTTCCTGCCACGCAAAGATAAGCTTGGTAGCAGGTGCGATACTTATTTTTAATTGAATCAATTTCACCGTCTTGATCCATTTCGGCCAAACAAGCTTCATAGGAAACTTTAATTTTCCTCCACTGAGCCTTGAGTTCATCATTTTCAGCCTCTAAGGAGAAAACATTATGCTCTTCAGCATTATCAAATTCAGATATGAATTCGATGAACGAATCAGACAGACGGATGAAACTCAATTTCATTTCTTAGTTTCGCGAAGGACGGACGTGTCATTTGTGCTCTTGTGTAAATTTGTTAATTTCAAAAAGGAAAAAAAAAAACAAAGTAAAGATAATATCTTTTTATTGTTGTCCAAAACAAAACTTGAGATAGAGACTCAATAAAAAAAAAATTAATAAAACCCAAAATTTAAACCAATATAAATGTAAGAAAAGTGCATCAGAGAGAAAAAAAAAAAAAACAAAGAATAAAAGCGAATGCTGAGATCGCCTCAAAAACCGAAAACAGCTGGAGCTCTCTCCAATGCTTCTCCTAATAATCAGCCATCTCCTTCTTACGCAAATGTAAGTAATGCACACATTTCAGTGCCTAAAAATTTAATAGAAGGTTTCTCTCCCGCGCAAAATAAAAATTCCATCCCATTCCATCCATTTACGAATAATAAAGAAAGCATCAACAATGCTGAAGCACAGCTGAATTCGTTAAATAAAAGCTTATGCATGACAACTCCAAAAACTACAAAGGAAGTTAGCAGCAAACAAACAAACAAAATTACAGAAAGTTCCACTTCAACAGAGAGTCCATTCTCTATAGAAAGTTCTAAAAAAATTACAGCAAGCTCTACTTTACCAGAAAACTCTAATGCAACAGAAAGCTCTTACATAACAGAGAACTTTCAAACAAAGCCGAGCTTAAGCTTAACAGAAAGCTCTGGTGTATCCACTGTTAAAAACAACCCAGTAAACACTTTGTCTAAATCCAAGACTGATAGTGCATCCAACAAATGGTCAACAATGTGTCCAACTCCACCCATCCAAACTGGCTTAGATAGATATATTATTTATACCAAGACAAAGCGTAGTCCAAGGGCGCAAAATACCTTATCGGAAAATGTAAAAAAACAAAATACTGGTGCAAAGTTTTCTGAAAATCGGTTCCATTTACTTGCTAATGAAGAACCTCAAAGCAACACTCCACCCGTTAGGGACCTAAAACCTCCACCAATATATCTGAGAGAGCAAAATTCTGGTTTATTAGTAAACAGTTTGATAAAACTTTGGGTTTTCATGTGGTTTCTTTAAGAAAGGGTAATATTGCTGAGACTAAATTACAAATTTACAATGAAGCAAACTACAGAAAAATAGTATCGTAATTTAAAAATCTGGTAAAAGATATTATACTTTTCAGTTAAAGAGCAGTAAGGGTCTCTCGGTAGTCATAAAAGGTATTGAAAGCAATATCCATCCAAATGAAATCAAAGAAGCTTTAGAAGTCGAAGGCTACAATATAAAATCTGTTTTCAATATTAAAGATAAAAACCAAACCCCCCAGCCAATGTTTCGTATTGAATTAAGTCCTGAAACTAAAAACTTGAAAAAAGGTGAGATACATCCTATCTATACTCTAAGGTATTGTAATGTAAAGGGATTTCCTAGGGGTTTCATAAGCCAGCATAGAATGCCACAAGCTAATTACTTCCCAGTTGACCTATTTCCGTTTAATTGAAAATGCCAAATTTAGTTTCGGCTGCTTAAACAGAAGTGATCTTCTTTATTTAAAAATTCGTCTTATATATTATTTCCTTAACATTAGATACAAATACAACTATCATTATACCTTAAAAATAATAACAAAAAGTATTACAACTAAATACAAATACAATTTCCCTAAATCCTAAATCTATGCATAAAAAATGTGCTCATTGATTTTATCTCCCTTTCTCTTGTTTTAAGCTTTGCTTGTGGAACGCATGTTCTACATGATCCACACTTACTTCTTTGTTTACGTTTTCAACACTTTTCCAACGCATGCGCAGTGACACTTGTTTTTGTTATTGCTATTCGCTGATCATGTTTGATGCATTGCGCGACCTTGCAAGTGTCGTTGAACTTTGTAAATTTGCAGCATTTATTATGTGCGTGGATTCTACCAATTGTAAACACAATGCAGGTACATAGGTACATAGTGTGATTACCCATTAGGAAAGATAAGAACAATGATTACATATATAATATATATACGGATATATGTGTTGCAACACTACAGTATCTTCTTTATCGTAGAATATCTGTTGAAGAACCACACAAACGCTCTGGACCACCACAGTGTAGCAACTGCCAAGAATTTGGTCACACTCAAAAATATTGCACTTTAGCAAGTGTTTGCGTTATTTGTGGTGATTTACACAAAACTTCGGGATGCATTAAATCAAAAGATGATACAAATGATAAAAAGTGCAGTAACTGTGGAGGAAATCATACTGCGAACTACAGAGGTTGTCCAGTTTTTAGTTCGATTATTGAAAATCGAAATGCGCAAAAAACAGTTACTCGCAAGTCCTTTTCCTACACTAATTCAAGGCCAATTTCCTCATTAGTTCAATCGCACGTCTCCTATGCAAACGCAACTAAAACTACTGAAAATCATACAGCACAAAGTGCAACACGAGGCTCAAACCTAGAGCAAATTCTTCAAAACTTTATCCAAAATGTATCTCAAGTCATGCAATCAATGCAAACTCTAATGCAGGAACTGTTGAGAAATCAAAATATGTTACTACAAGCAGTATTACATAAGCCATGAAAAAACTAAAAATTTGTCACTGGAATGCAAACGGCTTAAGCCAACACAAGCATGAGTTAAAAAACTTTCTTGAAAACTACCAAATCGATGTGATGTTAATTTCCGAGACATATTTTACCTTCAAAAACAATTTTCAAATATAGGGCTATAAAATCTATGATACCAAACATCCTTTTGGAAAAGCACACGGTGGTTCAGCTGTTCTTATCAAAAACCGAATAAAACACTACGTAAATGATAGGTACTGCAAAGACTATCTTCAATCAACATCTGTATGTATTGTAGAAGGGTTAAGTAGATTATCTGTAGCTTCAGTGTACTGTCCTCCTAGATTTAATGTTAGTGAAAATCAATTTAACGATTTCTTCAAAACGTTAGGGAACATATTTGTTGCAGCAGGTGATTTTAATGCGAAACCCACTTACTGGGGGTCAAGACTAGTTTCACCCAAAGCTCGCAATCTCTATTCAACCATATTAAAATATGGCTTAGACATTATATCCAGTGGTCAACCTACTTATTGGCCAACTGATCTTAATAAACGGCCGGACTTAATTGATTTTGGTGTAACAAGAGGTATAAATAGGAGTCGAGTCCTAACCGAGCAGGTTTTTGATCTCTCTTCTGACCACTCACCATGAGTCATCACACTTGACTTTGTTGATTGCTCTTCTAAAGACAAATTGATTTTGCATAGTAAAATCAACTGGTTGAAGTATCGTAAATTTGTAAGCTGTCATGTTAACTTGAACACCGCACTGCAAAGTAGCTCTGATATTGAATCAGCTGCTACCAATTTTACTCTTATAATGACAGAAGATGTTCATGCTGCAACAACTCAAATCCGATTTAAAGACCGAACTAAATCAATATTTTCAGCAGAAATAAACGATGCAGTTACCAATAAAAGATGCATCCGAAGAGAATGGCAGAAAAACAGATCACCTTTCCTAAAAAAACAGCTGAACGATTGCACAAAACGACTTCGTGAGCTCCTGAAAACCAAAGCCGATAGCCATATGCAGAACTATATTAAAAATCTTTCTCCATTTAAAGATTCCGACTATAGCTTATGGAAGGCTACGAAATCACTTAAGCGTCCGGTTATTATGGAAGCACCACTTAGATTACCAAACGGTAACTGGGCAAAAAGTGATGAAGAAAAAGGTTCAGCATTTGCCACTTATCTGGAAAATGTATTTACTCCAAATTTATCATGCGATCATTTTAGACTACCCGAATTATTTCCAAGTCAGATTCAACGTCCATTGAAATTTCAATTCCAAAATCTGATTAAAATGTTGAAAGAAAGTATTAATCCAACTAAATCGCCAGGCTATGGCAAAGTCTCTGGAAAAATGCTAATAGAACTTCCTCTTGTTGCTCTTAAGCATCTGTAGCATATATATAATGGTATATTGAGAATAGGTTACTTCCCCAACTCTTGGAAAATCGCGCAAATAAAAATGATTCCTAAACCAGATAAGGACGCATCGCTGGTGGCATCATACGGACCGATCAGCCTTTTGCCACTCCTCTCCAAACTTTTTGAGAAACTGCTTCTTACCAAAATTGATCCTTTTATCCAAAGGGAAATGATTATTCCAAATCATCAATTTGGGTTTAGACGTAGGCACAGCACTATCCAACAAGTACACCGAATAATATCAGTGATTAGAAAAGCGTTTGAAGGAAAGAAGTATTGTACTGCAATCTTTTTAGATGTCGCACAGGCATTTGATAAGGTCTGGCACGAAGGTCTTATTTTCAAAATTAAAAAGCTATTGCCTCCAAGCACACATCAAGTCCTAGAGAGCTATCTAAGCACTAGAAAATTCCAAGTAAAATATAAAAGCTTCACGTCCAGAAGTTATCCAATAAACGCTGGAGTCCCTCAAGGAAGCGTGCTAGGTCCGTTTTTATATCTTTTGTATACTTCTGACCTTCCAACTTCAGAAAATGTGCATACATCAACATTTGCAGATGATACGGCAGTTTAAAGTATTCATGATGATCCAAACTTAGCATCACAATCCCTACAAAACCATATCAAAAATATTGAAACTTGGCTCTTAAACTGGAGAATAAAAGTTAATGAATCAAAGAGTACTCAAGTGACATTCGCACTAAAACAAGGAAACTGCCCTCCAATCACTATTAACAATCTTACAATTCCCCAGAAAAACGATACTAAGTATCTAGGTATCCACCTTGACAGAAGACTAATTTGGGCCCGACACATAGAAGCAAAAAAAGTTCAAATAACTATAAAGCTTCGCAAAATGCACTGGTTATTTAACAAAAACAGCAAAATGAGCTTAGAAAACAAAGTGCTGTTATATAAAGTATTATTAAAGCCAATTTGGTCATATGGAATTCAGCTATGGTGCACAGCCTTAAACTCAAATATAGATAAAATTCAACGCTTACAATCAAAAATCCTCCGAACTATCACAGGAGCACCATGGTACATGAGAAATTAAAATATCCACAGGGACTTTGAAGTCCCACTAGTAAATGAAGAAATGAGTAAATACTGTAGTAGATACTGTTCCGCACTTCGATCACATCCAAATGCTCTCGGAAGGGAATTACTAAACCGACATTATCGGAAACGATTAAAAAAGAAAGACTCACAAGATGTCGGAATCATATGACACAACTCACCAGTTTTATCTACAAATCCAATCTTCCAATTTCCACTTTTTAGATTATACATTAACAATGAATTCACGAATTTTTAAACACAAGCATTACTTTAGATTAAAAACATTTGAAATTAATATTCTTTGATTTACAGTATAATATTCCAACAATGGTAGTGAATATTTCTAAATATTAGTTATAAGATTTGAAATACTTATTGTAATTTTCTACATAAGAAAGATCCAATAAAATTGATTATGAAAAAAAAAAAAAAAAAAAAAAAACGAGAATTATGGCGGGGTACAGATCGCCACCGATCAGTACATCTATTTGACCATTGTGAAAGAAGTGTGGATCTGCCAATTGAAAATCTGGCAGAGTCTGGCACACAGCTGGGTCAATCAAAACAGACGGCAAATTTCCAGTAACGCGTGAAAGCACAAAAGCAGTGGCTTCAATCTGGAATTGTCTGTTTCTAGGAGAACTGAGTATCAGATCACAAGCTTTTGAAACCTGTGCTGAAACTGCTTTATTTACGCCCGAAATCTTAGCATTGTAAACGCTTGGAGACAAACGTACCTTCAGAGCCAGAATCGATAAGCGCTCTGGTTGTATACGTTGCTCCAAAGTTTTTCCACTGGACCTAACCGCGAGTTGTTTATGTAAATGGCCGTAAACATGTCCCTAAAGGACGGCCACGATAGGTAATCGCCGTCGAAAACCTCTGTATCGCAAGGTGACATAGGAGCATCGACGACCCTTTGCTTAGGTTTTTTCTGAGAAAACTCAGAAATTTTTCCTGCCACGCAAAGATAAGCTTGGTAGCAGGTGCGATACTTATTTTTAATTGAATCAATTTCACCGTCTTGATCCATTTCGGCCAAACAAGCTTCATAGGAAACTTTAATTTTCCTCCACTGAGCCTTGAGTTCATCATTTTCAGCCTCTAAGGAGAAAACATTATGCTCTTCAGCATTATCAAATTCAGATATGAATTCGATGAACGAATCAGACAGACGGATGAAACTCAATTTCATTTCTTAGTTTCGCGAAGGACGGACGTGTCATTTGTGCTCTTGTGTAAATTTGTTAATTTCAAAAAGGAAAAAAAAAAAACAAAGTAAAGATAATATCTTTTTATTGTTGTCCAAAACAAAACTTGAGATAGAGACTCAATAAAAAAAAAATTAATAAAACCCAAAATTTAAACAAATATAAATGTAAGAAAAGTGCATCAGAGAGAAAAAAAAAAAAAAAACAAAGAATAAAAGCGAATGCTGAGATCGCCTCAAAAACCGAAAACAGCTGGAGCTCTCTCCAATGCTTCTCCTAATAATCAGCCATCTCCCTCTTACGCAAATGTAAGTAATGCACACATTTCAGTGCCTAAAAATTTAATAGGAGGTTTCTCTCCCGCGCAAAATAAAAATTCCATCCCATTCCATCCATTTACGAATAATAAAGAAAGCATCAACAATGCTGAAGCACAGCTGAATTCGTTAAATAAAAGCTTATGCATGACAACTCCAAAAACTACAAAGGAAGTTAGCAGCAAACAAACAAACAAAATTACAGAAAGTTCCACTTCAACAGAGAGTCCATTCTCTATAGAAAGTTCTAAAAAAATTACAGCAAGCTCTACTTTACCAGAAAACTCTAATGCAACAGAAAGCTCTTACATAACAGAGAACTTTCAAACAAAGCCGAGCTTAAGCTTAACAGAAAGCTCTGGTGTATCCACTGTTAAAAACAACCCAGTAAACACTTTGTCTAAATCCAAGACTGATAGTGCATCCAACAAATGGTCAACAATGTGTCCAACTCCACCCATTCAAACTGGCTTAGATAGATATATTATTTATACCAAGACAAAGCGTAGTCCAAGGGCGCAAAATACCTTATCGGAAAATGTAAAAAAACAAAATACTGGTGCAAAGTTTTCTGAAAATCGGTTCCATTTACTTGCTAATGAAGAACCTCAAAGCAACACTCCAGCCGTTAGGGACCTAAAACCTCCACCAATATATCTGAGAGAGCAAAATTCTGGTTTATTAGTAAACAGTTTGATAAAACTTTGGGTTTTCATGTGGTTTCTTTAAGAAAGGGTAATATTGCTGAGACTAAATTACAAATTTACAATGAAGCAAACTACAGAAAAATAGTATCGTAATTTAAAAATCTGGTAAAAGATATTATACTTTTCAGTTAAAGAGCAGTAAGGGTCTCTCGGTAGTCATAAAAGGTATTGAAAGCAATATCCATCCAAATGAAATCAAAGAAGCTTTAGAAGTCGAAGGCTACAATATAAAATCTGTTTTCAATATTAAAGATAAAAACCAAACCCCCCAGCCAATGTTTCGTATTGAATTAAGTCCTGAAACTAAAAACTTGAAAAAAGGTGAGATACATCCTATCTATACTCTAAGGTATTGTAATGTAAAGGGATTTCCTAGGGGTTTCATAAGCCAGCATAGAATGCCACAAGCTAATTACTTCCCAGTTGACCTATTTCCGTTTAATTGAAAATGCCAAATTTAGTTTCGGCTGCTTAAACAGAAGTGATCTTCTTTATTTCAAAATTCGTCTTATATATTATTTCCTTAACATTAGATACAAATACAACTATCATTATACCTTAAAAATAATAACAAAAAGTATTACAACTAAATACAAATACAATTTCCCTAAATCCTAAATCTATGCATAAAAAATGTGCTCATTGATTTTATCTCCCTTTCTCTTGTTTTAAGCTTTGCTTGTGGAACGCATGTTCTACATGATCCACACTTACTTCTTTGTTTACGTTTTCAACACTTGTTTTTGTTATTGCTATTCGCTGATCATGTTTGATGCATTGCGCGACCTTGCAAGTGTCGTTGAACTTTGTAAATTTGCAGCATTTATTATGTGCGTGGATTCTACCAATTGTAAACACAATGCAGGTACATAGGTACATAGTGTGATTACCCATTAGGAAAGATAAGAACAATGATTACATATATAATATATATACGGATATATGTGTTGCAACACTACAGTATCTTCTTTATCGTAGAATATCTGTTGAAGAACCACACAAACGCTCTGGACCACCACAGTGTAGCAACTGCCAAGAATTTGGTCACACTCAAAAATATTGCACTTTAGCAAGTGTTTGCGTTATTTGTGGTGATTTACACAAAACTTCGGGATGCATTAAATCAAAAGATGATACAAATGATAAAAAGTGCAGTAACTGTGGAGGAAATCATACTGCGAACTACAGAGGTTGTCCAGTTTTTAGTTCGATTATTGAAAATCGAAATGCGCAAAAAACAGTTACTCGCAAGTCCTTTTCCTACACTAATTCAAGGCCAATTTCCTCATTAGTTCAATCGCACGTCTCCTATGCAAACGCAACTAAAACTACTGAAAATCATACAGCACAAAGTGCAACACGAGGCTCAAACCTAGAGCAAATTCTTCAAAACTTTATCCAAAATGTATCTCAAGTCATGCAATCAATGCAAACTCTAATGCAGGAACTGTTGAGAAATCAAAATATGTTACTACAAGCAGTATTACATAAGCCATGAAAAAACTAAAAATTTGTCACTGGAATGCAAACGGCTTAAGCCAACACAAGCATGAGTTAAAAAACTTTCTTGAAAACTACCAAATCGATGTGATGTTAATTTCCGAGACACATTTTACCTTCAAAAACAATTTTCAAATATAGGGCTATAAAATCTATGATACCAAACATCCTTTTGGAAAAGCACACGGTGGTTCAGCTGTTCTTATCAAAAACCGAATAAAACACTACGTAAATGATAGGTACTGCAAAGACTATCTTCAATCAACATCTGTATGTATTGTAGAAGGGTTAAGTAGATTATCTGTAGCTTCAGTGTACTGTCCTCCTAGATTTAATGTTAGTGAAAATCAATTTAACGATTTCTTCAAAACGTTAGGGAACATATTTGTTGCAGCAGGTGATTTTAATGCGAAACCCACTTACTGGGGGTCAAGACTAGTTTCACCCAAAGCTCGCAATCTCTATTCAACCATATTAAAATATGGCTTAGACATTATATCCAGTGGTCAACCTACTTATTGGCCAACTGATCTTAATAAACGGCCGGACTTAATTGATTTTGGTGTAACAAGAGGTATAAATAGGAGTCGAGTCCTAACCGAGCAGGTTTTTGATCTCTCTTCTGACCACTCACCATGAGTCATCACACTTGACTTTGTTGATTGCTCTTCTAAAGACAAATTGATTTTGCATAGTAAAATCAACTGGTTGAAGTATCGTAAATTTGTAATCTGTCATGTTAACTTGAACACCGCACTGCAAAGTAGCTCTGATATTGAATCAGCTGCTACCAATTTTACTCTTATAATGACAGAAGATGTTCATGCTGCAACAACTCAAATCCGATTTAAAGACCGAACTAAATCAATATTTTCAGCAGAAATAAACGATGCAGTTACCAATAAAAGATGCATCCGAAGAGAATGGCAGAAAAACAGATCACCTTTCCTAAAAAAACAGCTGAACGATTGCACAAAACGACTTCGTGAGCTCCTGAAAACCAAAGCCGATAGCCATATGCAGAACTATATTAAAAATCTTTCTCCATTTAAAGATTCCGACTATAGCTTATGGAAGGCTACGAAATCACTTAAGCGTCCGGTTATTATGGAAGCACCACTTAGATTACCAAACGGTAACTGGGCAAAAAGTGATGAAGAAAAAGGTTCAGCATTTGCCACTTATCTGGAAAATGTATTTACTCCAAATTTATCATGCGATCATTTTAGACTACCCGAATTATTTCCAAGTCAGATTCAACGTCCATTGAAATTTCAATTCCAAAATCTGATTAAAATGTTGAAAGAAAGTATTAATCCAACTAAATCGCCAGGCTATGGCAAAGTCTCTGGAAAAATGCTAATAGAACTTCCTCTTGTTGCTCTTAAGCATCTGTAGCATATATATAATGGTATATTGAGAATAGGTTACTTCCCCAACTCTTGGAAAATCGCGCAAATAAAAATGATTCCTAAACCAGATAAGGACGCATCGCTGGTGGCATCATACGGACCGATCAGCCTTTTGCCACTCCTCTCCAAACTTTTTGAGAAACTGCTTCTTACCAAAATTGATCCTTTTATCCAAAGGGAAATGATTATTCCAAATCATCAATTTGGGTTTAGACGTAGGCACAGCACTATCCAACAAGTACACCGAATAATATCAGTGATTAGAAAAGCGTTTGAAGGAAAGAAGTATTGTACTGCAATCTTTTTAGATGTCGCACAGGCATTTGATAAGGTCTGGCACGAAGGTCTTATTTTCAAAATTAAAAAGCTATTGCCTCCAAGCACACATCAAGTCCTAGAGAGCTATCTAAGCACTAGAAAATTCCAAGTAAAATATAAAAGCTTCACGTCCAGAAGTTATCCAATAAACGCTGGAGTCCCTCAAGGAAGCGTGCTAGGTCCGTTTTTATATCTTTTGTATACTTCTGACCTTCCAACTTCAGAAAATGTGCATACATCAACATTTGCAGATGATACGGCAGTTTTAAGTATTCATGATGATCCAAACTTAGCATCACAATCCCTACAAAACCATATCAAAAATATTGAAACTTGGCTCTTAAACTGGAGAATAAAAGTTAATGAATCAAAGAGTACTCAAGTGACATTCGCACTAAAACAAGGAAACTGCCCTCCAATCACTATTAACAATCTTACAATTCCCCAGAAAAACGATACTAAGTATCTAGGTATCCACCTTGACAGAAGACTAATTTGGGCCCGACACATAGAAGCAAAAAAGTTCAAATAACTATAAAACTTCGCAAAATGCACTGGTTATTTAACAAAAACAGCAAAATGAGCTTAGAAAACAAAGTGCTGTTATATAAAGTATTATTAAAGCCAATTTGGTCATATGGAATTCAGCTATGGTGCACAGCCTTAAACTCAAATATAGATAAAATTCAACGCTTACAATCAAAAATCCTCCGAACTATCACAGGAGCACCATGGTACATGAGAAATTAAAATATCCACAGGGACTTAGAAGTCCCACTAGTAAATGAAGAAATGAGTAAATACTGTAGTAGATACTGTTCCGCACTTCGATCACATCCAAATGCTCTCGGAAGGGAATTACTAAACCGACATTATCGGAAACGATTAAAGAAGAAAGACTCACAAGATGTCGGAATCATATGACACAACTCACCAGTTTTATCTACAAATCCAATCTTCCAATTTCCACTTTTTAAATTATACATTAACAATGAATTCACGAATTTTTAAACACAAGCATTACTTTAGATTAAAAACATTTGAAATTAATATTCTTTGATTTACAGTATAATATTCCAACAATGGTAGGGAATATTTCTAAATATTAGTTATAAGATTTGAAATACTTATTGTAATTTTCTACATAAGAAAGATCCAATAAAATTGATTATGAAAAAAAAAAAAACCAGAATTATGGCGGGGTACAGATCGCCACCGATCAGTACATCTATTTGACCATTGTGAAAGAAGTGTGGATCTGCCAATTGAAAATCTGGCAGAGTCTGGCACACAGCTGGGTCAATCAAAACAGACGGCAAATTTCCAGTAACGCATGAAAGCACAAAAGCAGTGGCTTCAATCTGGAATTGTCTGTTTCTAGGAGAACTGAGTATCAGATCACAAGCTTTTGAAACCTGTGCTGAAACTGCTTTATTTACGCCCGAAATCTTAGCATTGACTTCCCGAGTAGGGAGCTTTAAAAGCTTCTGTAAACGCTCGGAGATAAACGTACCTTCAGAGCCAGAATCGATAAGCGCTCTGGTTGTATACGCTGCTCCTAAGTGACATATGGTCACCATTGCTGTACCAAGCAATACGTGCTTAGTACTCGAAGCCAAGTATGTCTGGATGTCGTTACTAGTGGACTGTATTTGTGTTGAATGAGATTGAGTGTTAGAACCCGGGGGATTGGGTCGCGAATTCGACTTACTTGAGTCTACACTTAAAGCTGGGGCAGAGGCTGGAGTCGAATTGCGATGCAAAAAAGTATTGTGACGTTGCTTGCACGTCGCACAAGTATACATACTTTTGCACTCTTTCACCTCATGAGAATTTGCCAAGCAGTTGATGCAAAAGTGATGCTTTCGAACAACTGCTAAGCGCTGTTTAGCATCCATTTTTAAAAATTTCGTACAATAACGCAGCGCATGTTGTTCCGACAAACAAATTTTGCAATTGGCCGAAGTTATCTTTACCTGATAATTATTTAGCCGTTTGCTAGAACTAGCGCTTTGATTTGAAGTAGCTGGCAAGGAATTCACTAGAGCTGCGAATATTAGAAAAAGTTCAAGTGTCTGAAACCTGCTTGTCAGGAAAGAATAGAGGTCTTTCCATTTAGGGATTTCATTTTTATTTTGAATGGATTGCTCCCACAAAGAAAGTGTGATCACAGGCAATCATGTAGAACATAAGTACACTAAGATTGCATCCCAATTTGAGATATCAACATTGTGAGTTTGAAGCGCAAAAATACAAACTGTTAATATCTCCTTGAAGCTTTTTTGAGCTCAGCGCCAGACTCTTTTGGCACTTGAGGCAAATTAAAAAGAACTTTATGCTGGCTATTGCCAAGGATACGTTTATTCTGTCAGACAAATTTTGCCATGCTTGCATGAAACCATCATTTGTCAAAGGAGATTTCCGTACAATCTCCTTTGCTTCACCACGAGTTTTTTGATTTAGGTGGAAAAGTTTTTCCACTGGACCTAGCCGCGAGTTGTTTATGTAAATGGCCGTAAACATGTCCCTAAAGGACGGCCACGATAGGTAATCGCCGTCGAAAACCTCTGTATCGCAAGGTGGTACAGCCATGCTGTGACCAACTTCTGACAAAGGAGGATCGACGACCCTTTGCTTAGGTTTTTTCTGAGAAAACTCAGAAATTTTTCCTGCCACAATTATATTTCACCGAAATAAGTGATTTTCATAAAAAAACGCAACAATAAATAGCGAAATTGAAAAAAAATATTAAAAATTTTCAAAGCATATGACAATGAAAAAAAATGTTAGCACAAAAAGTCAAAAATTTAAAGCGAAGTATAATTGAATTTCACTCAAATAAGTGCTTCTCACAAAAAACCGCAACAAAAAACTTTTTTTAAAAAATATTTAGAAATATACATATTGAAAACAAATATAAACATGCCCGATTTGTCCGCAAAAACAACAAATTATTACAAAAAAACACAATTATATTGCAGAGAAAATTTAATTGCAACCTTTTTTTATAAAAAAAAATTAACCATTGAAAAGTTAAAAACAAAAATATTTTTTGGCTCACTGTGAGTTTTGCTCACAATATGTATATGAATCGAGAAACAAAAAAAAATTCACTATACAACATATTTTTACCAGTCAAAAATATTTTCAATCCACTTTACAAATTTCTAACAAAAACGCAAAAAAAATATCATAAACGTTAAATATATGTATATATATGTACGTATAAATTAAACGAAAAACTTATGTGTGTATATATATTGGCTTTTCCAATAAATGCACTTTTTTACAACAAGAAAACTCACTTTGCGAATAGAGAAAATTAAAAATTTACGGAAACCGAACCGAGACTTTGGGAAAAATTGTTTTATATAGAAAATATATAAGCCAATCTCTAATTTTTCGCACTTTAAAATAACAAAAACCACACGTACCTCTATTTTCTTTGTTTTTTAAAGAAAATTTAAAACAATCAAATGCAGCAGTTTGCCGACGGCAAAACAGATGATCGATGATCTTGTTGTTGTTGTTGTACGCTGCTGCTATTGATGCTGCAGCTGTTGATGCTGTTCTTGATGGTGGTGGTTGGTGTTTATTTTGAACACTTTTTGCACAATTTTCAATATATATGCCGTAGTACTGTGTGCTTTTAAATACAAAACGACAAGCAGCGTCTCTTATGTCAAAGCTTGGGTGGAATCGACTGGCGCTACTGAATAATTTTGAGAAAGCAACATATGAAATTATTCTGAAAACGGTAGTGGCGAGATCGAGACTGCCTCGTTTTAAAATTCATAAAAAAATAATTTTCAAATTAAGTTTTAAAAAAATAAAATAATTTAAATTTAAAATAAAATCCGAAGTTTTTATTGAAATACTTAAATGGAAGACAGTTCGACATCAGAAGTGGGATTGACCCAAAATTCCCTACAAGATGTAAGCGAAGAAAAATGGCGCCTACTGTTCGAGCAACAAAATTGTAGCTTCTTAGCCCTTGTAGAAGCACTCAAACCATCGCCCAGCGTTAATACGTATTTGCCGGAATTCAACCCAGATGTTGAGAATGAGGCACTTAATCAAACAAAGCTCGACCCAAAGTACAAAGGTCCATTTAAAGTGACAGAAGTTTTGGACGGTTGTTAAGTCTTTAAATTGTAATCGGACGTACAAAATAGCTCATGACCGTATGAGACGAATGCTGAAATTGATGATGATAATGATGAAGAGCAGAATAATTGAATTTTTCTGTTTATGTATGATTAATATAATTTGAAATGTAAGGATGTAATATGATTGTTGTGGTCAGAAGTGATTGCATTGCTGGATAGAAGAAATGTAAATGTGTAAAATTGTAAAAATATCACCGGATAGATTTGGTATGAGTTGTTTGTGAAGTTGATTTTTATTTTTGGTGTTTCATGTAATATTATATGGGATATGACAAATGGCATTTGAATCTTTTAATAAAATAAGACTGTTGTTGATTTGTGGATGAAGAAGCTAATCAAATTTTTTTTGTTAATGAAAATTTTATTCTGGTCAGAATTGGCCGAGTGGTAGAATGAGATGCTGTAAAGAATTTTGTCTTTGTTTCATATGAGTCGCACGAGGACGTGCGAAACGCCAGGATGGCCGTGCCGTAGTACTGTGTGCTTTTAAATACAAAACGACAAGCGGCGACTCTTATGTCAAAGCTTGAGTGGAATCGACTGGCGCTACTGAAAAATTTTGAGAAAGTAACATATGAAATTATTCTGAAAACGGTAGTGGAGAGATCGAGACTACCTCGTTTTAAAATTCATAAAAAAAATAATTTTCAAATTAAGTTTTAAAAAAATAAAATAATTTAAATTTAAAATAAAATCCGAAGTTTTTATTGAAATACTTAAAAAATGGAAGACAATTCGACATATATATAATTAATATATAGGGGAATGTCGTATAGGTTGGGACGCCGTATAAGTTGGGGCAGCCGTTTTTTCTGACTGTCGAACTTAAGTCTGTTAATAACCTAACGTTTCATGTGCAATAGATCGAAGAACTCTTGTTGATTATGACCATACCATACAAAGAGTAAATTGTCATATCAAAAAGATTTTTTCGATAGTTTTAGCGTGTTCGTAATTTGCAGAATTTAAACCAATTATTTCATGTAAGTGTGTTCAATGTGTCTTGTATTCAGTGTATTTTCATTGCTTGAAAGATTAATTGAAATGCATTGTTGTGGCAAATGTTATTTTTTGGCTTTCACGAAATGGCAGCTTTGTAAAGGTTGGGACACTCATGTCGTATAAGTTGGGACAGCACTTTTTTATTCCAAGACATTGCGATACCATTTAAATGATTTTTTCACAATATTTGATGAATGCAATTGCATTTATAATAACTAAAAAGCATTTATTATGGAATTTTTGTAGATTGTAACGCATTTATGTGCTTTGAATTCCGCAATGTTACAGAACGTACAACAAACCGATCATGAAATTACCATTGGTCGCATTAATCAAGGAAATAAAATTGGCAAATAAAGGCATTCGATCCACCGAAAAAGTTTATATTTAAAATCCCAAAAAGCAATTTGGCGAGGTATATCCAAAATGTGAATAATAAAATTGAAGACATTTCAACCATTGTAGTCGTTGCATTGTTGAATCTTGTCAAAAGAGTTGTTTCGTACGCCACTGCATTGATGGTAGACAATAAAGAATTGTCTCGCACAAGAAGTACCTTAAATATAAAATATGCGGAACAGTTTCTTCACTTGTAAAAACTGCGAATCAGATTAGGCAGAATGATATATTTTTACTCAAATTGTTCCTTTGAAACATGACATTTCAATAGATATTCTAATAAAAATAATATCATGCAGTTTTACTTAATTTTTGGACTTACTTTGCAGATTTTTGAAAGTGTCCCAACTCATACGGCAAAATTTTTTTTCGGCCTAAAAAGTTGTCTTCATTAAAATGGCTATAATTTTTGACTTGATCACTGTATCAAATAACTTCCTACGCAAAAGTTGTAGCCAATGAGCATACCTTTTGATTGGCATATCCAAGTTAACAATATTTCCATTCGTTTAAAAACCAGTCATCAAAAACAAAACCCGTCCCAACCAATACGACATTCCCTTATATATATTGAATTATTATTAAAAAGCTTTGCTTTTTTTCACACAAAAACACAATTTATTTTGTTTTGCAAAATGTTACACTCGCGGCGAGCACTGCTTTTTATTTAAAAAAGTTTTAGTTTTTTAGTTTTTTCCGATTCGCGGCACACAAAACGGATCGTGAGGACCAATGAATATTTCCGGCGGGAAATTACGGGGGTAAATTAAACTTTAAAACTTTTAAAAAACTGGGGAAAATTTGCGGGGAAAAAGAATAACTCGCGGAGTTCGTTTTAAATATAGACTTTATTGTTTCATCGACATGAGAACAATGTCGTTCAAAAAGAGAGCGAGAAGCGCTGCCCACACAAGAATTCAAGGAGAAGAAGGAGAAAGGAAAAACATAGAAAAAACCTTAGTGAACTAGAATGAACACCGCTGTACAAACACAGGGTGTTCATTACTGGTGTAAACAGACACGATATTAAATAAAAAGTGATACTAATAGTTTTTTTAAATGAAATATGTTCACAAAGAGGCAAAAATAACGTCAACCACATTATAATAATAGCCGGTGATTTGGCCAATGTTTTTGGAACAACTGCTTTAAGATCAGTATCGATACTTTTCCGTTTCCCTTGTTGTAAATTTTTACTATATTCCTGTAACAAAATCTTGTAGTATTGAATAAAAAACGGAAATATTATAAAGACAAAATTTTTGTGTTCATATTCAGTCGTTTTAATTACATTATCTATGGAGTATATTTTTTAAGAAAGATAAAAATATGAGATACGGTACATTTGAAATTGGATATATACAAGATTCAGGCTTTTCATTTAACAGATTCGAAACTCGGAACTGATGAAAAATTGAACTCAAACCGATTTTGCTTAAGTCGACTTAAGCTGTTTTTCCTTTCTGTCACATATATTATTGCATATTAAATATTTTGTGTTGGGCTTCAAAAATCGTGCTTTCATTGGCCGTTATTTCCGCCTTTTTTGGCGTAAGTGATGATAAAGTTTAATCATCGTCTTCATCAACCAACGTTTCAATGCACATTTCCAACTCCTCATCATTATACTGTTCATTTGACAATGAGAGGGCTGACGCTGAGGTAGACGGTGCCAAGGACTTATTTTTAGATTTTTCCACCAGCTCATTCATTAGGCACTGCACCTGACATGCAGCACTTTGCTGGTCTTCGGCATCAATTTCATCCATTTGGCTTGTAACCAAAGCCCCCAACCATACATATTTTTTTTCATTTGCCTAGCGTTTTTCTATTAAGGATTTAAGACAACTAAGGTCTTTTTGAAAGGCAGGAAAGTGCTTCTTTCCGGTCTATGAAAAAATAATTTTATTGTTTATGTTAAAAATTCAAATTCGTATTCAAAAGTTTTTACTCGGACTACAATGGAGATTTAAAAGCTGTCTGAGAAAAAATTGCTTTAGAATATTTATTCATGACAAGACCAATTATAACTAGTAAGGGTGTAAAATTTGGCCTGGCAAAACATTAAATACCCTACACTGCAGTATTTTTAAAATTTTGCTCTTATGGGAGGTGCTACGCTCTCTTGTCCAAGTTCATCCAGTTTTTGTCCAGAGCTTGCATTTATAAACGTTTTCAGCTTTTGCTTATATAGGAGGTGCCACGCCCTCTTGTCCGAGTTTGTCTAGTTTTAGCTTAGAGCGTGCATTTATAGTCTTAAGTGTTTGAGTGAAGTTTGGTTGGATTATCTCAAAAAACTCTTTCAGTATAGCGTTTTAAAGCTTTTGATTATATGGGAGGTACCACGCCCCATTGTCCGATTTCATCCAATTTTTGTTGAGAGCTTTTATTTATAATTCTTAGTGTCTGAGTCGAATTTGGTTCGAATATCTCAAAAAACGCTTTCAGTATAGCGTTTTAAAGCTTTTGATTATATGGGAGGTGCCACGTCCTCTTGTCCGAATTCGTTCAGTTTTTTTTTCAGAGCTTGCGCTTAATATTCTTAGTATTTATGCGTATTTTGGTTGCATTGTCGTGAAAAATACTACTAAAATTGCATTTTGAATATATTTTTTGTATGGGCGGTAGGCGTGTCCGTTGACCGATTTCGCTCAATTTCAATCCCCCGAGCTATTTTTTACGACGGAGGCAGTGCACCAAATTTTATTGAATTATCTTGCTTAGTTTTCCTAAAAAGTGTATTTCAACACACAGCCAGCCAGCCACCCAGCCAGCCAGACAGACGGACATGGCTATAACGACTCAGGAGGTGACGCTGATCAAGAATATATATACTTTTCTATATCTGCCACGCCTCCTTCTCTGCGTTACAAACTGAAGGACAAAGTGAATATACCCTGGGTGTAGGGTATAAAAATGAAAAGCACATTAAAATCATTTAAAATTGTGAAAATCATTTAAAATTATCACCTTTGCTTTTTTTATTGTCTCTTGACTGTTTTTGTTTAA
The DNA here is from genome assembly GCA_951812925.1 of Calliopum simillimum. NCBI lineage: Eukaryota > Metazoa > Arthropoda > Insecta > Diptera > Lauxaniidae > Calliopum > Calliopum simillimum. The sequence goes on along the minus strand of OX638372.1, from coordinate 77,441,842 downwards.
CCTTATTTCCTTATTGCAGCTGCTTTGGCTGTTTTCTTTTGACAGCCAAGAGTCATCGGTATTAAGGATACCGTCATCTGTGGACTGAAAATAATGAAATAATAAATTAGTCAATTAAATAATCTAAGGAACCCTCATTTTAGATTTACCAAGCTGTTCGTTCTCTCATAGTTGTCAACCAAAAGGGAATCGTTGATTTCTCCAATGGGCTAATAAGATTAAACATTTTTTCTTATGTAGTAGTGAATACGAGTTTAAAAATAATTTTGGCTGAAGTTTACTATAGCTCTCACAGGTTTATATTTTTTTATTTTTTCAAAAAGAACAAACGAGTTTTGATACGTTTTTTGTTTCGTTTGTGAAAAAAATAAAAAATGCTGTTACGCCTTTTTGCATTTCATATGACGAAATATACCTCTATATTTGCTGTGCCATGTTTGACTTGCGTGTGTTGTGACAAAAAAGACAACTGGTCGAAGCACTACAGCTTTGGCTGGTATACATCGCATGTCCCAGCACCGCTTTTTTTGGACTTCGCAATTTTTTTTTGCTCCGTCATAAACTGCACGCGCAAATTTTTCCATTTCTTTTTGACGCCGTCTAAACTTATTTCTTTGTCGGTTCCTTTTAATTCGCTTACAATATTGTTATATGCTTCAGCTTTTTTTGTTCTATCTAACTTGCCTTGCGATTTTACGAAATAAATGCAGTCATGTTGCTGAATCAACTCTATTAGCTTTTCTGTTAACTCCCTACTCCATTTGGAAGTCATTGTTGATCCTTATGTCTGGTATTTTTATGGAGCTGAAAAAAATGTATTATGTAAAATTAGCGAGCTCAACAAACTTCTGTCCTACGATTTTGCACGTAGGTTACATTTGCCAGAACTAGGCAAAAAATACTTGGTTGGTGGAACATAAGCACTAGGCACCCGGACTTCAAAATTAAAATAAATGGATTTTGATAAATAAGAAAAGTCGCAAATCCCAAAACCTCCTATTGGGCTCCCCTACTAAATATAATATTAGAATAAAACTTACTGATGATACATAGTTTGGAGATGCACTTCACAGGTGGAGCGAATTCTAATTTTTTCCTTTTTGGCTTGGAGCTACCCCAATAGCTTTTCGAATCTCCAAAAGGTTCAAGGAGTTATTTGGCCACTCGTGGAGTTATATTGCCAACATTAATCTTGTCATTTTACGATGAATTAATTTTTAATATTTTTCTAAATTTTCTATTTAAAAAGACTCTTTTTTTTAAAATTTATTGTCATCAGCAATATGTCAAACGACAAACGAATGAAAATAAAAAGCAATGTCAAAAAGTTTCAAACAACGAACAGAACAAAAGAGAATTTTCGAGTACGGCAAACTGTGTACTAGACCGGTGCGTTTTGGACGAAAGTTTAAAATTTGTCGCGCAACCGGCAGAATTGTAAAGTTTAACTATCGACATGAAGATTGCCGCCACCCTAGCTCTGAGAGATGACGGGAAGGGGTGTCGATATATTTTTGAAGGTTGAAAAACGTGGTTTAAAAATGCATGCTCATAGGTCCGAAGTGAATCAGCTTCGTAGTAGGTCGAAAACTGAAATCTAAGACATGGATTCTTATGTATTTTTTCAAGTAGAATCGAATGGCATCATTAGTTTTCTGATAAAACGTCCATTTTTGGCGTTAAGTGAACTTTTCAGCTCAAAAAAGTCGAAATTTTTCCAAATCCCCTGTTTGAGCACTCCACAATTGAACAGAAAAAATCTTAGAAAAATTTGAAATGTATATTTTGTTAGGATTTTTCCTGATGAATCCAGTGATACCATTTTTTTTGCGCTACGACATTATTTTCATTCATGAAAAACGAATTTTTGATTTTTATTATCAAAAAATATCACGAAATCGGGCGTAAATATTTAGTCAACGACGGTTCCCAACGTCCGGACGGTTTTTTCTTTTCATTGCCCCCTAGTAAAATTTTTTAGAATATTTTTGGAAATTTTTTTAACCCATTATAAACAAGTTTTTGAAAAAGGGGTCAAAAAGACCCTTAAAAACGAGATATAATGGGTTAAGATGTTCACATAACTTAATGTAGAATCAAGCATGGAACAATATTTTAGAACGTCTTAACCCATTATAAACAAATTTTTGGAAAAGGGGTCGAAAAGACCCTTAAAAACGCGTTATAATGTGATAAGATGTTCACATAACTTAATGTAGAATCAAGCATGGAACAATATTTTAGAACATCTTAACCCACTATAACGCGTTTTTAAGGGTCTTTTCGACCTCTTTTCCAAAAATTTGTTTAAAATGGGTTAAGACGTTCTAAAATATTGTTCCATGCTTGATTCTACATTAAATTATGCGAACATCTTAACCCATTATATCTCGTATTTAAGGGTCTTTTTGACCCCTTTTTCAAAAACTTGTTTATAATGGGTTAAAAAAATTTCCAAAAATATTCTAAAAAAATTTTACTAGGGGGCACTGAAAAGAAAAAACCGTCCGGACGTTGGGAACCGTCGTTGACTAAATATTTACGCCCGATTTCGTGATATTTTTTGATAATAAAAATCAAAAATTCGTTTTTCATGAATGAAAATAATGTCGTAGCGCAATAAAAATGGTATCACTGGATTCGTCCTAACAAAATATACATTTCAAATTTTTCTAAGATTTTTTCTGTTCAATTGTGGAGTGCTCAAACAGGGGATTTGGAAAAATTTCGACTTTTTTGAGCTGAAAAGTTCACTTAACGCCAAAAATGGACGTCTTATCAGAAAACTAATGATGCCATCGATTCTACTTGAAAAAATACATAAGAATCCATGTCTTAGATTTCAGTTTTCGACCTACTACGAAGCTGATTCGCTTCGGACCTATGAGCATGCATTTTTAAACCACGTTTTTCAACCTTCAAAAATATATCGACACCCCTTCCCGTCATCTCTCAGAGCTAGGGTGGCGGCAATCTTCATGTCGATAGTTAAACTTTACAATTCTGCCGGTTGCGCGACAAATTTTAAACTTTCGTCCAAAACGCACCGGTCTACTGTGTACTCGTCTCTTTACGTTTTTCCCTCTTGCTAACAAGCTAAAAGAATTTCTCAAAAAAATTTCCTAGTGTAAATCCAGACTAAGAAAACAAAATTTTGGTCGGGTGCATATTAAGGGTGGCCCTCATATAAAAAATTGTACATTTTCTCAAAGACTGCTTAATCGATTCACATGAAATTTACACCAAATTATTCTTAAATCAAAAGGCATAACTTAGGCTGTACTCGAAGGTTTCCGAAGATCACCCGAAGGTCACATAGTCAAAACGAAGAATATCTAGATGCACTAGAGGGAAAATATCTATGACAGATTATCAACAGGTTTTAATTGATAGTTTTTACGAACAACCGAATGTTCGCGAAGCTCACCCGAAGACTTCACAGTCAAAACGAAGGATATCTGGATACATTATATGTCTATACATAGAGGGAAAACATCTATAGTACACTATCAACAATCCATATCTTTCACACCCGAAGGTTCCCGAAGTTCACCCGAAGGTTTCATAGTCAAAACGAAGAATATCGAAGTAAACTAGTGGGAAAAAATCTGTGGCGGAGTATCAAAAAACTTTAATTGATAGTTTTCCGTGACACCCGAAGTTTTCCGAAGGTCACCCGAAGGCTTCATGGTCAAAACGAAGGATATCTATTTATATTAGAGAAAAAACGTCTATGGCGAACTATCAGTATGTCATAGTCAAAACGAAGAAAAGAGAGGGATATCTATTTTTCGGCATATTAAAGGAAAAACATCAATGGCTAACTATCAACAAGCCTTAATTGATAGTTTTTTGGAATATTTGAAGGTTCCTGAAACGAAAAATATCTAGATGCACTTGAGGGAAAACATCTATGGTGAACTATCAACAATCCTTAATTGATGGTTTCCTAGGACACCTCAGCTAAGCTATTGGGAATTTTTAAGATGATTTGAAACGAAATTAACTTTCCAGTGATACCTAAATTTTTATTGGTGACGTGGCAGTGGAGTAAATTAAAGATTAGTACGTATATAGAACGTACTTGGGCAGTTACTATTCAATAACAAAATTAGCGGGACACACCCCTTTCCCATGCGTATGAAACGTAATCTAAGTGGTATCAATATTGGTTTCATAATTTTGCAAACATAATCAAGAGTGGCTTTTTTGTCGCATTTGTCATTTCATTGAATTCATTCGAATTTTTGATTGCTGATCAACGCTCAACATATTTAAATTCATTCAACACATTTCTGCGCAGTTATGCCTCCCAAAAGTCGAGCTCTTGGTCGTTCTACGTCTCAAGCACGCAAAAAGCAGAACGAAATTCAGCAACAAACGAGAAGCGATATCGGAATCCAACCGAGAACTTCATGCTCAATAAGTTTTAATTGATAGTTTTCTGGATCACCCGTAGGTTATCCGAAGGCTTGATAGTCAAAACAAAGAATATCTAGATGTACTAGAGGATAAACATCCATGGCGAACTATCAACAAGCCTTAACTGATGGTTTCCTGGGACACCACAGCTAAGCTTTTGGAAATTTTTGAGATGGTTTGAAATGAAATTAACTTTCCCATGCTACATACATTTTTATTGCTGACATGGCAGTGGTAAATTGACGCTTTTATATATATTTTCTCAGCTACTGCGAATGAAAAAACAAAACAAACATGCCTAGCCAAGCGGGCAGGGAATGCTAGTATATGTATAAAAATGAATGTTTGTCTGTCTGTCTGTCTCTTATGCCTGCCTAAGCCATTCATACGATTGCGATGAAACTTTGGGAATTGGTTGAAAGCACACCCGCTAAGGTTTTTGGTAGGGTGCATATTAAGGGTGGCCCTCATACAAAAATTTGTTTCAAATCGCATTTTCTCAAAGGCTGCTTAATCGGTTCACATGAAATTTACACCAAATTATCCTTAAATTAAAAAGAATATCTAGGTACACTAGAGGGAAAATATCTATGGCAGATTATCAAGAAGTTTTAATTGATAGTTTTTACGAACAACCGAATGTTCGCGAAGGTCACCCGAAGGCTTCATAGTCAAAACGAAGGATATCTGGATATATTTGAGGGAAAACATCTGTAGTACACTATCAACAATCCATAACTGACAGATACTTTCAGTTGCATTTCGACTGGTGGCGGTGATAGTTCCCTGCGATTTCTTTCGAATTCTTCTTCATTATCAGAGTTCGATTTATAAGCACTAGCACAAATGCTGGACGTAGGTTGCGTTGATTGTGATCCTTCAACACTTTCCACTTCAATCATTTGCACATCTTAAAGTGACATCATCCACATTGATCGATAAAAACGCTTTGCTTGTTTTAGGAATTTTATCACCGGTGACGCACTGACATAAATTTTTGCACTTGCATCGAGAAATTAGGAACAGTTCGATCCACTCATTTGCATTGTATTTGCTTGGGGATTTAAAAATTTTAAAATAGCTATCAATACATGCTTCAATTTGTCTGCGAATCGTTGTTCTTGCTCAAAATACATGAGCATTATTTACGCATGCGTTTACGTGCGTGATACTGCAGGTAAAATACATGCGCAGCTATTGATTTGACATTTGCTGTCGATTTTTGACTATGGGCTGAAAAAAATAAATTGGTACATTAGCACGCACTTTCACCTTTTGGGTGAATTCCTCCAATTTTTGCTTTTTTTAGAATCGCGTTTTTAAAACTTCAATCGCTTTTATTAAACGAAAATTTGTTATTTTTTTAAATTCTATTGAATGTCAATAAAGTTGCTTCCACTGTGCCTTTGTATTTTTCAAAACAAGTGATTGTGAAGGTTTCGAAACTGAATTCATCTATAATAATGGTTATGATGGTAAATATTCAAATATTAACATAATAAGTAGTTCTAACGTTTGAACAAATTTTTCAGCCGATGCAGTGAAAATGAAGATGAAGATGAATAAAGATGAAGATTAATGAAGATGAATATGAATGAAGATAAAGATGAATGAAGATAAAGATGAAAGAAGATAAATATGATGATAAAATCATTTCCATTTTTATTTTGGTTTTATTCCTATTAATAAGCGTAGGTGTGTATTTATGTTTGCATTAAACAAAATTTATTTAGAAAAAAAAAAGTTTTTTCATTCGCTTACTTTTTGTGACTTCAATTTGACTTCGAAAACAATAATAAGTTATAATTCACTGTCAGATGCTGCTGTCTTTTTGGCAACTGTCCTACATGCTTGTAAAAGTGTGAGTGCGAGCAAATGAAATCTGAGAAAAATTTTGATTTGAAAAAATTGATCTGAGATCAAAAAATTTTGTTCTAGACTTCCCAATGGAACGCAATTTGTAATAGATTTTGATCTAGATCAAAAAACTTAAACTCCTCTTTAAATACAAAAAAAATTTTTAAAACATAGCAAAATCTATTACCTGACTTCAAATTAATGGGAAAAGTCCAACTTATATTTATTGCGAGACCCAAACAATTTAGTCCGTCGCACTATAATTAGGACACTCAACATCTACCAATTCTTACCCGATCAAGAAAATTTGTCAATTTCTTGTCATTGTATCTGAAATGTAAATCAAAATGATATCAAAAATGTTCCTGAAATACAATTTCTGTATATGATGTTGATATCATTGAAAAACATGTCAATTTTGTATCAGATGCTGCTGTCTTTTTGGCAACTGTCCTACAAGCTTGTAATAGTGTGAGTGCGAGCTAATGAAATCTGAGAAAAAATTTTGATTTGAAAAAATTGATCTGAGATCAAAAATTTTGCTCTAGATTTCCCAATGGAACGCAATTTGTGATAGATTTTGATTTAGATCAAAAAAAGATTGCTTTTTTTGCCCAATGGAAAACGACATTAGTCTTAAACTCCTCTTTAAATACAAAAAATTTTTACAATATAGCAAAATCTATTTCCTGACTTCAAATTTATGGGAAAAATTCAACTTATATTTATTGCGAAACCCAAACAATTCGGCCCGTCGCACTATAATTAGGACATTCAACCTCTATCAATCCTTACCCGTTCTAGAAAATTTGTCAATTTCTTGTTATTGTATCTGAAATGTATATCAAAATGATATCAAAAATGTTGCTAATATACAATTTTTGTTTATAATTTTGATATGTTTTTGATATCATTGAAAAACATGTCAATTTTGTATCAGAAATGTATATTAAAATGATATCAAAAATTTATCAGTTGCTGATATTCAATTTTTGTATATTATTTTGATATCATTGAAAAATATGTCAATTTTGTATCAGAAATGGATATCAAAATGATATCAAAAATGTATCCGCTGCTTATAAAATTTTTGTACGTCATTTTGACATATTTTTGATACCATTGAAACATAGTTATGGAGACTAGCCAATTTTAGTGATGAAGAACTGAATTTTCTTATAAAATTAGTGAAAAGCACACAAATATAATTGAGTGAAAAAAAACCGACACTCCATTCATTTGCTGCATGCAGACTGTGGTTGGGAAAACAAAAAGTGTGGAAAACGGACGCACAGCCAATTTTAGTGATGAAGAAGTGAATTTTCACATGAAATTAGAGATAAAGCACAAAAATATAATTGAGTGCAAAAAACCAATACTTCATTCATTTGCTGCATGCGGGCGATTTGTAAAAACTTGTTGGCAACAATCAACCACAATATTGCAAAATTTCGCCATTATCTGCGTCGCTTTCGTTATCAGACTCTAAATAAGTTATGTCAATTTTGTATCAGAAATTAATATCAAAATAATATATACAATTTTTGTATATCATTTTGATAGCATTGTGATATACGCAAAGCGTTACATTCCGTGTATCACTGTGATATCCTTTTTTATCAAAGTATGTCACTGACAAGTTTTGGATATCATTTTGATATACTTTTCTTGATCGGGTAGTAGCAGGTAACTCGCAGGTTGCTGTTACATTGTAGTTCTATTTTGGGCGGAGCGTATGTGATGAATGTTACAGAATATAGACAGCCTTAGTTTTAAGGGCTAAGAATATGAAGCTGCTACAAGCAGAACACGTAGGTTCTTATTTGATCAGTCTAGTATTCTTAAACACTTATTTTTCTTATTTTTATTTCGAAGCACATGTAGGTAAAAAACATCCCAGCAAATCCTGTAACTATTACAAATCTCGTATTATACCAGTTTCATTTCTTCTAGCATCGGGGAAAAAATAACCAATTTTGCCCTATCCGTGTGATAGTACATCCTTGTCTTATGAATGCGACTTTCTCATAAACAAAAATAATAAAAAACTATAGCTGTCTCTTTCATTTTTCCAATTCCTAATGTAGCCATTCTCTCAATTTATGTAAATAAATAACAATCGAACTGAAGTTCTGGAAAAATTATTTTATTGTCAAAATGAATTACAATTTTGTAAAATTAATGATGGGTTTAGCTGCATTGAATTATGGAGCTTCTTTATTGAGCTGCAGGCTTACCTACGGTTGACGTCTTTCTGGGTAACTCGGCAGATGTTGCGTTTTTGAATCGGTATAGAATGTTATTTTATTTGGATGGACTTTGATTGACGATATATTACGATTCAATTTTATTCTCTGTCAACTTGGTATTATTTCAGTAAGGAAGCAAGGCATCTTTTTGTTTATATTGTAGAAATCTCAGCAAACAACGATGTAGAAATATCAGCAAACAACGATGTAGAAAAATAATCAAGTACAAACGATTGATTTTTACTGTTGTTGTGTTTGAATGTCTTTATTTTAATGAATCTTACTCTATTCTTAAAATGCTAACTTAGCCTAAAGCTGCCTCACTGCTTCGGCAGAGAAGTCGGCGAGAGAGAGCAGCTTTATGTATATATGTATGTATCTATATTGGAGAGCGAGCGTTATGCACATATATAACATAAGCGGTCAATGCATGGGAATATGCTGACGCGGCTTTGACTGTGCCCGCTACATTCAAATGCGATCATATTGAAATGTGCTGGGCGAGTTATTTACATAACGACAAAGTGTCGTTGCTTGAATTATGTTTATACAGCAACAAAGTGTTGCTGTTTAATATATTTGAAAGACACTGGGTACAGTGTACTCTCGATATATGTGCATACTACATCTCCCTCCTTTTGAAAAATAACGTAATATATGTAGTTATTTTAATTATTATCCAAAATTAATTTTTTTTTTTTATTTCTTTTTTTTTTTTCATAAGAATATTTAATAATATGAAAATATATTGGTATTAATAAAAATGTTTGCATACTTTAAAAACAAACTGTGTTTTTTTTTTTTACTTCTATTTTATTTTTATCTATGTTTATTGCAGGTGTTGAAATAAGAAAAAATTATTACTGCAGAATTTTTTTTTGTTTTTATTTGCAATTTTTTAGGAAAATTTTTTTAAGTGATTCATACTTAATATCAATATTAAATAACTGATATCATGGCAATGATTCAATTTAAAATTGAAAATTTATAGTGAAATTTTCTTCGAATGCATTTATAAAAATATGTTTAAAGAAGAGTTGCCGAGTACTTATTGTGGTTGCTACATTTTAGCCCAGATTGGTGAGTTTAGACAACTAAAACAACGGTTATATGGGTATTTCCACAGGCTACGGACGTAACATTCGTACGCATATTTCTTAAAAATAAGCAAGTCCAGAAGAAACTTTGACTTTTTATTTGATGCATAATTTAGTACTAGAGGAGGACTAGGTCGGTCGGGCATGCAGTACCAAAATACTAGCCAATAAAAGTCCATACGGACGCGACATGAAATGAAAGTACGTTTGAGGTGCATGCACGAAAATTAAAAATTCTGCGAAATATCTAAGCCAATTTTTTTTTCTAAAAAAGTCAAAACTGTGCTGAAACATGCTTTTTCATAATGCACTTTTCTTTAATAAAGTATCTTTTTTAGTTTCTCTTACATAAGCTAAAATGTAATAACGGACGTGACATTCCGGACGCGACAAATTTTTCCTTAGCAATCATTCAAGTAGTGAAATACATAATTTTAGTTGTTTTAATGATATTTAGGAAGCTATTGATGAGAAGTGTCTAACCTCCTTTGCATAAATATAAAACCAATTAACTCCATGAGTGTTATGATTAGCGCATTCGAAAACAAAAGCATTTTGTAAAATAAATTTTTGGCTTCTTAGTCATTTCTGGCAAACTTTTCTTTTTTGTACGTGTCCAATTTTGTCGTCTGTATCTATGTGTGCGAAATTACGAAATCTTAGTATTTATAGCCAAAGTACCAAAATATTGAGGAGATGTAATGAATTTTGATTTTGTGGGCGTGAACAGCCCAATTTTGCAGTGGATGTTATTTCTCTCATACCATTTACATAAGTTCCCAATGCCACCTATCTGCATGAAATAGTTTCATTCTTATGACGAACTATGTTAGGAGGAAGTCGTGACAGCGCCCATTTCAACCTATTATCCAACATTATCAAATAATAACAAACACACTAAACGTAAACGTTTCAATAAGTCAACCGCATATTTGCTAAATCGTAAGGGATATCCAAAGATACATACAAAATTTCATTTTTATTTATATGGATTTATTACTTATAATTACGGACGTGACACATTTCAAACACTTATAACTTTCTCGATATACTTTGTCGAGACTTAACATCTACGTATTTTTTAGTGGATTAAGATCTTGCTGAAGACCGCTAATGCATTAATTATAACACAGGTTTACAAAAAAAAAAATATCATGGCGTTTTGACCAGACTATGTGTTTCCTAAGGACTTTGACGTCCTGAATTCGAATCCGGGGTCCGTTTTTTCTAGAACGTCTGAGAAAAAATATTTCAAGGTCATATTGAGGTCATGTGTCGTTTAGTGATAAATTCGCAAAAATTCTGAAACTTATTTTTTACCATTGAGTTCTTAGTCCTTAAAAAGAATATGTGATCAAAAAGGGTATCTCGAACCTTGTTTCGGAGATATAGCCATCGAATGATCTGGATATATCTTCTATGAAAACTGCTGTAAGTTGGAAACCCCTGGATGGATTTGTAAAATATTGGTGTCATATGAAAGGTATTTTGACAGCCTATAAAAACGTTCTGAGCATATTTTCAATTGGATTCATAGATATCGAGATATGACTTTATTTGAAATTTTGTGAAATTTTTCAATTACAACAAATAAATCAGCAACACCAACAACAACAATAAAATACCTTTCATATTACACCAATATTTTGCAAATCCATCCAGGGGTTCTCAACTTATAATGGTTTTCATAGAAGATACATTCGGATCTTCCAATGGCTATGTCTCCGAAACTAGGCCCGAGATACCGTTTTTAAGATCTAAAAACTCTATGATAAAAAATTAATTTCAGAATTTTAGCGAATTTACCACTAAACGACACATGAACCCCATTCTGACCTCCATATGACCTTGAAATCTTTTTTCTCAGACGTTCTGGAAAAAACCGGAACCGGGATTCGGATTCAGGACGTCAAAGTCCCTAGGAAACACATAGTCTGGTCAAAACGCCATGACATTTTTTTTTTGTAAACCTGTGTAATTAGAAATGATATTTTTGGACTACGGACGCGACATTAGAACTTTGCTTAAGCCAAAACGAAAAAATTCCCTTATTTATAGGGCTATTCTGGAAAAGGTCGTTGGAAAAGGAAATCCAAGAATCGGGAAAATCGTGGCAAGGAGAGATTTCATATTGGCCCTATGCTCCTCCTAGGAGTTAAAGGAGAATACATACATACATATAGGGGTATTCTGGCGACAGTATTAGAGCTGTCAAACAGCTCACCACAGTATTCACTGCTACGAAAGTAGCAACGAAGATGTTTTGGTATTCTGGCAGCATTTCGAAAGCTCTTTTCCGTCTTTATGAATACGACTTTTAATACCTGCTACGTAGGAGATCTTAGAGCGATCTTAAAACTATTAGTTGCTTGCTGTCAGGTTTTTATTATGTGAAAAGTGCAGAATTATGAAAAATTTTATTTTATTGCTTGTTTATAATTTTTTATCATAAAACAGCTGGGCTTAATGTTAGATTATCGACTGTTAATATTTTCTTTTTAAACCTAATTTGGCTTATTAAACTTTTAATTTTAAGAAAGAAAATATAATCAAAAATGTCTGGTCGGATCTACTTTCGGAGATATAGCCATCGAAAGATCGGGATATAGCTTTAATAAAAACCGATATAAGTTCGGAACCCCTGGCTGGATTTTGATAATATTGGCGGCATATGAAAGGTATTTTAACACACTACAAAACTGTTTTACAAAAATTTTAAATCCGAGTCAACTTTTTCGAGATATGGCGTATTTTCAAAAATTTTGACCAGTTTTTTATTTTTAAAGCACTATTTTTCCAAAAAATGTCTTATTAACCTATAGTTTTTGTAGCAAATTATGAAATCCTAATCAATTTCATTCGATTTGATATGCAATTTATACCTCATTTCCTTCATTAGCACATTTTTTTATAGGAAAACAAAAAAGTAATCCAAAGAAATTTTCATGAACAACAACAACGGAAATTTGGAATTTTGCTAGCAAACTATTTGATGGATATATTATAGACTGATTCGCGGCCTAAGACCGCCGTGAAGCCGGTATTGGCCCAAATTTCAGAAAAATCGTAATATCTCGAAAACTACGAACAAGATTTAGAAAATTTTTTGTTCAGTATTGTAGCTTATTAAATTACCTTTCATATGCCGTTTTTGTTAATAAGACATTTTTGGAAAAATAGTGCATTAAAAACAAAAAAACTGGTAAAAATTTTCGAAAATTCGCCATATCTCCAAAACCATGACTCGGATTTAAAACTTTTGCACATCGTTTTTATAGCCAGTTAAAATACCTTTCATATGACACCAATATTATTAAAATCCATTAAGGGATTCTGAACTTTTACTGGTTTTCATAAAAGCTATATCCCGATCTTCCGATGGCTATATCTCCGATAGTAGATTTGACCAGAACTTTCTGTTGCTGTTGTTGTAATTAATTTTGAGAGCCCTATTTGGGCAAAAAAAAATATGAAAAAAACAACAACAGTTTTTAAAGTAAAATTGTTGCCTAAGATTTGGCAGTTGTTAAATTTTTGTTTGTATGAATGATAATGATAAAGGGAAAAACAAAATTATAACTATTTTGGTTTAATATTTGTTCTAATAGTTACAAAAGAAAAGAAAAGTTTGTGTAAAAACATATAGCAACAATTTCTGCACAATATTATATGGCGGCGCGCAGGAAGAACTTATTTTGCATGTCAAAATAAAAAATGTAACCCGGCATCTTGCCTTGCTATCTGTCAAAAGTCTAGAATCAAAACAAAGAATTTTGACATTTTCGTAGTTTAAGAAGAAGCAGCATTTGTTATCGCTGCAACCAGAGCAATTCAACCATGTTAGTCTGCACAATTTGACAACTTCACCTCGAAAGCTTTTATGTGGTGAATTTATGACCTTTTTCTAAAAGATTTCTGCGCCAGAATACCGAATGTCTTCGGGAATCTTAGAAAGTAATTCTGACATGTATTCAGAAAGACTTTCTGCTGTCTTAGCCAGAATAGCCCTATTAGACTCCAGTTGAACTTTTGTATAATTGCTATTGAGAGGCAAATGTTATGGTAAAATAATAGGATTAAACTATCGGCAGGGCCTTGTTTTCCCCTCAACAAGAAAAACAAAAGAACGAAAGAACAGACCAGCGCTTCAAGATTTTTGTTTATTTCTCATTTATTTATTTTTCGCCATTTATATATGCGTTTTTATTATCATTGTTAAAATGAAATGTACTGAATTACTTGCTTTTCTATTATATGATTATTAAAAAAAAAAACCCAAACATAATGAATTTAAGAAACAATGTAAATAATTATTTAAGGGAAAAATGTAGCGTAAATAGTTTAAAGAAAATTCCCCACATCACCAAAAATGATTCAACGGCAACACCGCACAACAGCTGTTTCTGACACACAGCTGTCGATCGAATTGTGCATTGTCAATCAATGTTAGCATAAATTTAGACACACAGCGGTGGATCGATCAGTCTTTGCGTGTCCGGCGATCGGCGAACACCAGCAGCAGTAGCAGTAAACAGCAGAAGGAGAACACAGGAAACATAAGAAGAAAACCGGTAAGCAGCAAGGGAAGTTAAATATTTAAAGTAGTGGCATGAGTAGTAGTAGTGGTGTGGTAACTTATTTTTGTGTATAGTAGGGGTGACGTAGCCCGATACGAAATCAGCTACCTCACGGCCATAAGCCACGCGTGTAACTTATTCTTGTGTATAGTAGGGGTGAAGTAGCCTGATACGAAATCAGCTACCTCACGGCCATAAGCCACGCGTGTAACTTATTCTTGTGTATAGTAGGGGTGACGTAGCTCAATACGAAATCAGCTACCTCACGGCCATAAGCCACGCGTGTAACTTACTCTTGTGTATAGTAGGGGTGACGTAGCCCGATACGAAATCAGCTACCTCACGGCCATAAGCCACGCGTGTAACATATTCTTGTGTATAGTATGGGTGACGTAGCCCGATACGAAATCAGCTACCTTACGGCCATAAGCCACGCGTGTAACATAATTTTGTGCATGATAGGGGTGACGAAGCCCGATATGAAATCAGCTACCTCACGGCCATAAGCCACGCGTGTAACGTATTCTTGTTTTGTAGGGGTGACGTAGCCCGATACGAAATCAGCTACCTCACGGCCACGAGCCACGCGTTTGAAACCTTCTTGTAGTATAGGTGGGAGCAGCCCGACACGAGATCAACTACTCACAACTATCAGCCACGCGTCTATGGCAGTAGCCATTTCATTAGGAACAAGCGAGACGACAAACCGCTACTACACTGAACTAGACCACGGCTATCGGTGACGAGAGAGCGACGCATAGGAGCGAAGAGTGGTGGGGGGAATAGAGAGACTTGTTTTAGTATTTATATTATTATCTATGTATTAAGAGAAACTGAATAAAGGAATGAAATTGCATTAAACAAACAAAACTCCAACCCGTGACTTTGAATTTAACCAAGAGGACGTCCTTTTCTTTATAAATTTTTGTAGCCGAACCCCTGGACACCGGCGAGCAAAACCGCTGGCTGAAAGGTTCGTTACAAGCTCCTCTTTTGCATAAAGAAAAAAGACTATTAAATTTGTTAAAAACTAAATTGGAGAAAATTTCATTTTTGCAGCCATTTTTTGTGGACTACAATTGAGAAAAGCTATATGTATTATTTGCATGTATGTATAAATTTGAATATTTTTGCATAAATCAAACTTCAAAACATATTTAGTTTTTCACACTCGGTAGACTCTTTTTAAGAAATACCCATATGCGAAATAAAATGAGTATTTAGTTTAAACGATTAACGCAAAACAAAGTAATATGAATTTGGGTGAAAATTATTATTACAATTTTTTTATTACTGCAAATTTGAAGTTATTACTGCAAAAATATGGTATTACTGCAGCTTATTTCAATGCCTGGTTTATTGGTTATTATATTTTTGGCTGATCAGGCCTAAAAATTCAATTTGTTCTATGCTCGAGCTAATCTAACTTTTGAATAACTTTAACCTGTTCTTATTTACTATCTGTGGTTTCTTTTTTCCTACATCTATTTTTATGTTGTTTCTATCTTCTATGCTTATAACTTTATAAGGACCTAAATATTTACTTTCTAACTTATGAGCTGTATCGTTCTTTAATAGTACTAAAGTTCCTATCTCTAGTTCTATGTCATTTAATTTTTTATCATATTCTATCTTTCGTTTTTGTTTTTCTAAATCTATTAAAGTTTTTGCTCTTTTATAAGCTGTTTCTAATCTAAACTTAAACTCTTTAGCATAATCATCTATGTTATATATTGGATCTATTTTAGTTTTATTATTGAATTCTGTGAACTGTCTTGGTAATCTACCATAAACTAGTTCGTATGGACAGTATTCATGTACTGTTGATGGAGTAGTATTGAAACAGTAGGTGAAATAGTTCAACCATATATCCCAATCGCCTTTGTCAATCGAAATATATGATCGAATAAACTCGTTAAATGTTCGATGACTTCTTTCAACTGTTCCTAACGTCTGATGATGATGTGCTGTTGAGTGTATATTACTTATATTCATATACTTGCACAGGTCATTTATAAGTGAATTTTTGTATTCAGTACCCATGTCCGTTATGAACGTCTTCATAGGTCCGTACTTTAATACAAAGAATTCAAATATTCCTTTAGCAACTGTTTTTGCACTTTTGTCTGTTTCTGGTATTGTAACTAGATATTTAGTCAGATCACATATTATAGTTATTGCGTATTCATTGCCATTCTGTGTACAAGGTAATGGTCCAATTGTATCTATTAAAACAGTGTCAAATGCAGTATTTGGAGTATTTGTTAATATCATTGGAGCTTTAGTATGCGTAGTTGTTTTTGCCTGTTGACATTTCAGACAAGTTTTCACATACTTTTTAATTGTCTTAGTCATTTGGGGCCAATAATAGTATTTCTTAATTTTTAACAGGGTACGCGTAATTCCTGTATGGCCTCCTTCTATAGGATCGTCATGGTATTTCGACAGTATTGCATTACTTTGACTTTCGTCATTTTTGTCTATTTGTGTCACTTTTGTTAGTAGCGCTACTTTTAACGTATTTAAATATTTATTGCCCATATTTTTAAATTCATTTAGTGATACAGATTCGAAAATTTGTTCACTTGGTGACAACTGTAAATTAACAATTTTATGCAATCCGGCTTCTGAATTAAGCCTTTGAAAGAATTGACCTAAGTCGAATTTTTCATTAGAGTACAAATCATTAACTGAAAATTGTGAAATAATCCTTTTTCTTTGTTTAAATAAACAATTGGATTTACCGATTTTTAGTTTCACGAATTTCTTTACGTCATTATTGCTAATGACTTCATAGACATTGGGCTCTTTTTGTTCTTTTTGCAATTTTATTTTATCATCTGCGCAGATTTTTTCCTGTCGTTTTGATGAACTCGTTTGGACCATCATTATATTCCTATTCATTTCTATTAGTGAGTCTATGTTAATTCTAGATAATACATCTGCTACATGATTATCTTTCCCCTTGAGATATTCTACCGTAAATTGGTATTCTTCTAAATCTAATCTTTTTCTTGTTAGTTTTGAAGTTGGATTTTTCATTGAAAATAAAAATATTAGTGGTCTATGATCTGTTTTAACTAAGAAATGCCTGCCGTAGACATATGGTCTAAAGTGTTTTATTGTCCAGTGAATTGCAGTTAATTCCTGCTCTGTAGTTATGCAAAATTCTTTGCTGAAATCAGGGTATTGCAGTAACGTTGGTTTCATTAGTGCCTTTTTTAAATAATTAAATGCGTCATTGCATTCTTTTGTCCATTCAAATTGAACGTTCTTTCTGCACAATCTAGTCAAATGACGTGAATATTGTGCGAAATTGTGAATAAATCGTCTGTAATAATTACAGAAAGCGACGAATCGTCGTGCACTATCCGCATCAGTTGGGACTGGATAGTTTTTTATAACGTCATATTTTTTATCATCCGGAAGGATACCATGGTCTTTGCATTTATGGCCTAGGAATGTAACCTCATGCATGAAGAAAGAACATTTCTCTGGGTTTAATTTTAAGTTGTGTTTTCTACACAGGTCAAAAATATTTGACAAATTTTTAAACATGTGCTGTTCAGAACAGCCAATGACTACCAGGTCATCCATTTAGAGAAATGCTTGCGATGATTCAAGACCGGTAAATGCGAGTGTCATCATTCGCATAAACGAATTTGGGGCTACCTTTAAGCCGTAGGGTAATCGCGTGAAGCGATAAGAACCGGAGTTCGTGGAAAATGATGTTATATTTCTAGATTTCTCATCTAGTTCTATTTGGTGAAATCCAGACATAAGATCGAGACATGAAAAATATTTTGCTCGTCCTAATTGGTCTAGGATTTCTTCTATTCTTGGCAGTGGGTATTTGTCTGCTAAAAGTTTTTTATTTATCTGGCGATATTCAACTACTAAACGCCATTTTTTCTCTTTGGAATTTGGAAGAGATTTCTTAAGTAACCAAGAGAAGTGGGCTATTGTATTCAGAAATAGATGGTTCAACTATTCCATCTTTTATTAGTTTTTCGACCTGTCTGTTTATTTCTGGTTTTTCTGTCTCTGCGTTTCTATAATTTTTAATATACTTATACATACTGGGGTTTTGTCTGCTAATCTTAATTACTGTTTATAAAAATTATTACCTGAAATTGCTTCTGTTTCTAGACCAAATATGTCACTGTATTTGGTACATAAATCAGTAAGCTTGTTTTTAAATTGTTCAAGGAACTTTAATTTTTTCAGGACTTCATTACTTCTGTTATTTTCGTTTGTAAGTTGTGTTTTAATTTCAAAATTTTCTATTGATTCGAATTTTACCTTTGGATTTTGTATTTTTATATTGTTATTTGTTGTATTTAAAATACAAACTATTGCACTATCACATGCTACTATACTGTTAGTATTAATACTCCAGGATGAATTTCCTGGTTTGGTATCAATACAGTTTCTCCATTTGTCAGAAAGAAGCGTAATTTTTATCATTACTTCTGATCTAGCTGGTAATAATATTGAATTGTCAATATCATTATGTAATAGTGGTACATGTATTTGATAATTAAGTGATTTCGGTTTCATGATGAATTCATCATGTTGATAATCTATTATACAATTAAATTTTCTAATGAAGTCTAGTCCAAGAATTCCGTCACATGGTATGGGAAATTCATTGAATACTATTTGGAAATCGTGACTGATTACGAAGTAATCGAAAAGTAAATCAATTGTGGATTGTCCAATTGACTGTATTGTACCCTGTCCAATCCCTGTTATATTTGTTTTGTAATTTTGATTAATATTTGAGTTTACGTTATTGTTCTTTAAGATTGAGACATTTGCTCCTGTATCTACTAGTAATGTTAATGGAATATTATTTTTTTCATTATGTACTTTAATGAGACTACTGAGATTTAGATTTATGTTCAGTATTTTTACTGTTGGTTGCTCAAGGGGGTTTGCTGGTTTTCCGAGTTACTTTGCGTAACTCGAACCTGATTCTGTTGTCCACGCCCTCTGTTTTGGCCGCCTCTATACGAGCCGCCTCGAGGATTTCCTCTGTTATTATTGTATCTATTGCCATTATTGTTTTTATATTTGAAGCCGCCTCTGATGTATGGTCGACCTCTATAATTACCTCTGCCGCGGTTTCCGCCACGGTGAGAGTAATTCTGATAATATAGGACAGTGTTAGTTTGTCCTGTTGCTTCAGTGCAACTATCAACAAATTTCGATGGCATCATTCATGTTATTGAATGTGCCCGCCTGTATGATAAGTTTTACCTTATCAATAGCGCAGTTTTTGGTCATGGCTTTTACAGCTTGAGCTGTGCTGTATTTGGTGGCTAAATCGGAATTTAGACCATCATTAATGTAAGCACCTTCTAGGGCTTTTGTCAATTGCTCAACCTCTTGTGTATAAGTGTTGGCAGTTTTTGTCTTTTGTTGTAAATTTAAAAGTTTTGCTGATAGTACTTCAACTGATTCACCTTTTACAGTTCTTGATAGTTTGGCAATAATTTCAGCGATTGTGTTTTCATTGCTTATCAAATTTCTTGCATGACCTTTTAATTTTGTTTTTATCAAGCTGATTGCGATTGCTTCATGATCACCCTTAAGTGAATCTACTAGACTTAATGCGTCTTTGAAACTTTGTAGGTTCTCAGCTTTGCCATCATATTCTGATAATATGGAGGAGGCTGTCTTAATAAATTCAATCGCGGTTTGAGCCATTGTAATTGGTTTATTTTCAATTACGCTAGAATCTGCATCTGAATCAGAATTATCTAAATCTGACAATTCGGTTAATCTAATTACTGCTGGAATTGTCAAATTGTTTATGTCACTATCTTGTTATTCAGCTTCTTTAGTTTCTTTAATTTCTTCACATTCTGAATTACTTTCTAGTTTTTCAGGTACATTAAGCTAGCAGAGCGAAAATGGCAGAACTGAAAAAAAAATATGCCAGAATTATAGGCTAATTATAGGCTAATTTTGGGCCCAAACGCCAAATTTTAGGCTCCTCATTTTTAAAAAAAAAAAAAATTTAGCTCTGCTAACTTAAGTTTAAGCCAGCAGAGCTATTTCGAGAAAACACATACGGGACGTATATTGAACTAAATTAAGTAGTCAATAATTATAGGCTAATTATAGGCTATTTAAATGCCCAATCGCCAAATAAAAAGCTTTTCATTTAAAAAAAAAAAAAAAAGATTCTGCTAGGTTAAGTTTAAGCTAGCAGAGCGATTTCGAAAAAAAAAAATTTGTAATAAAGAAAGTATTCAATAATTATAGGCTATTTAAATAACCAATCGCAAAATAAAAAGCTTTCCATTAAAAAAAAAAGCTTAAGCTAGCAGAGAGATTTCGACAAAAAACATTTTGAACTAAAGAAAGTTTTCAATAATTATAGGCTAATTATAGGCTATTTAAATGCCCCATCGCCAAATGAAAAGCTTTTCATTTAAAAAAAAAATGGACCACATCAATTTTCTTGAAATTAGGAAATTCGAATAACAACAATTCCAGAGAAAAAAAAAACAACAACAACAACAGAAACTACTACAACAACAACAAATTTACTACTACTACAACAACAGTAATTTTACATAAAAGTAGGGGTAAGTGGGCGGCCTGCGGCCGCTGCTTAGGATTTAAACCCGTCAGACATCCAACACTGGCTTCGCGGCGGCCTTCGGCTGCGAATCAGTCTTATGCAAGCGCAGTAGCTACTTATTATTTAAAAAAAGTAAAACTTTTTATTAAAAATTGTGTGACGGACACGAGTAAATTCTAATAAAGGTTGTTAAACCGTTTTCTTCGGTATTGTTACTTCTGAATGTCTCTTTCGGTAGGAGGTGTTTTGTAAAGAAAACTTCATTTACAATGCTACCAATTGTGAGAGATAAAAGTAAAATGGAAGGGCAGCACATGACATTTCCGGAACGTGGATTGTTCGTTCAATTGAAGTTTTTACTTTTGTCTGAAAGTCAACGTGGAGGATTTTCGCTGTCAGTATCGAGATTCTGTAAAATTAAAAAAAAACTTTGCGGCGCATAAAAATTAAGTATTATCGGCTAAATAAACTTGAAGAGCAAAAATATTGTAAAATTGTAGAAATTACTTGGCGAAAACGACGCAACTTTGTCTTTACTGAATAAGTGTCTCCGAAAAAGCAAACTTTGGATGCGTAAAGCCAAAACGGCCACACAAAAAGTATTTCCAGTAAATAGCAGCGCGTCGTGTGTAAAAATAAAAGCATTAAAAGCGAAGTTGACATTGCTTTATTTCTATGGCAAAATCTTCACCATCTGCATAGTGCACAGGTGCACGTAAAAGACTCACGGTACGAGCAAAAAACTGTGAAAGCACCGGGAATTGTAAAATTATAAGTTGCGTCGCCATTCCAACAAAAAAACATAAAATAAAAAGTGTCAAGACAGCCGGTCGTGCCAGTGCGCCATCAGAAAACGTAAAGAAATTTATGTAAAAAAACGAAATTTAAAAAAAAAAGACTAAAACTGGTCTAAAGTAAAAAATCATTAAAATAAAAATACTTTAAAAAATAACTAAATTGAAAATCGTCCCAAATCTGCGCTAGAAGTGTAGAATATTTTCGACCTAGTCTCCATTTTGTCGAGTTCAGAAGCAGCGAATGCAGTTTTTGCAGTAGCAGAGTATCCACCATTTGCAGTAGCAGCGAAAAGAGATTAGGGTGTCCCGTTTTTAGGATGGCCTATGACTTAAATATATGTATGTATTAAGTGTAGTAAATGTGTATGTTTGATTCGTCTATAGTGAAAGAAAGCTAAAAAAATAATTAAGTATAAATCAAAAAATTTTAAGTTTAAGGTATTTTGTGTTTGTTCGAAAAATGAAGTAAACTTCAATACACTAGAAAAAAAAGAAACCCATGTATTAAAGGATAAGATTAATATTAGTGTTAACAAAAATAATGGTTAAACGGTTTACACATCATATTGTGCTGCAATGGTTTTTCGAATGCTGAAAAGATTAAAATTAGTTATTATTTTGTAAAAATAAAAAAAAAAGGATAACTCAGCAGCTCAAAACAATTGTTCAATTATAATAGCCGTGTTTTTTTTGACGCGTATATACAATTGTGGATACCTTCAAATTGCGATAACTCATGAACAGTAAGTCACACAATAGAACTCTAAGAAACTTTTTTATGGAGAATCACGTTCTCTTTCATTTTATATTTAAAAAAATTTATTTTTAAGGAGGTATTTTATAAAAACTGGTTAGCGCCGATAAATGGCAAAAAATTACCTTTTTTTAAATAACTCCTAAATAATTATTTTTTTTTTTACAAAAGATTAAAATTATTTGTAGAGCATGTGGTTCTCCTTGAAAAAGATCCTTGGACTTTTTATCGTACGACGCACCGTTCATAAGTTATCGCAATTTGAAGGTATCCACAATTGTATATACGCGTCAAAAAAAACACGGCTAATGTAAAGATGTTTAATCAATTGTTTTTGTGCTACAGCTAGAAAGTAAAAAGAAACGTTTATTAGTTTGCAAGGAAATAAATAGATGTGTAGGCTATGAGAGAAAAAAACATAGGTAAATAAAGAAAAAAACATGAAATAGACAAGCAATTATAATTTGTAAAGATTTATCTATTTTCTTTTTTCGAGTTTTTGTTAATGTTTTTTTTAATAAATGATTTTGAAGCCCCTGCAGGAATTAGGCGCCTGATTACCCAGTAGGAAAAGTAGCTCTGAAAATAAATAATGGTTATCTAGAATAAAAAAAAAGAGAAAATACAGGAAAATTTAAATAAGTTAAATTAAACTAAAAATAAATAAATCTCAAAATTAGAATAAAGAATAATATCAGCATAATGTTTATAAAAATTCATTTTAAGTAAAATTATCTAAACAAAAAGAAAAAAAAAAACAAAAAAAAATATAATAGAGTAACCATGATTTTTGTCGAATACTGTATAAGTGCACAAATTTGTTTATAATTACTTGTTAGTGAAATAATTTAGTTATCACTTACCTTAAATTTAGTTATTTATACTTACATCTTACAGCTTTCCTTCGTCATTATAAATACTTAGTATAAACTTATGTGTTAAGTAATGAATTATAAATTTATTTAATTACGATTAAATAAAAATTATAATGATGTTATTAAATATTAAATGTTTGTAAGTGTGGTTCTTTAAAAATGGAATAATTTCTTTTTCAGGGTTAAGGTAAGGTTGCAGTGAAACCATTAAAGAATTAGGGGTATCCATGGATTTATTTCAATGGCGATTTGGATGCCATCGGTAGACTGTTAAGTCAAGGGTGGGCCGCCAGGAGAGCAATAACATCAGGCTTTCCAATGAATTCGTTTTGAACTTTAAAGCTCGCAGAAATACCACTCACTATAAACCTATGTCAGTGTCTAGTGTTTCTTTTGCACTTGCTTAATTCATCCTTTTTCTACAAACTGCTATTTTTTTTCATTCTTTTTCTCATTTGTTCATTTTGGTTATTTCTGGCACGCAATAAACTTTAAATGTAGTGGAATTAGACGAAAAAGATCCCCGCAATTTCCGGCGAGCTCAAGCCGAGCAAAACTCTAGCCAGCGTGCCACGTCTAAGCACACCCACATTACAATTGCGCTCGCAATTTGACTAGCAAAACTATTTGTTGGATATATTATAGACTGATCCGTGGCCGAAGGCTGCAGCGAAGCTGGTGTTGGATGTCTGACGGGTTTCAATCCTGAACAGCGGCCGTAGGCCGCCCACTTACCCCTACTTTTATGTAAAATTACTGTTGTTGTAGTAGTAGTAAATTTGTTGTTGTTGTAAAGTTGTTGGTGTTGTTGTTTTTTTTTTTTCGTCTGGAACTGTTGTTATTCAAAGTTCCTTATTTCAAGAAAATTGATTTGGTCCATTGTTTTTTAAATGAAAAGCTTTTCTTTTGGCGATGGGGCATTTAAATAGCCTATAATTACACTAGTTTACAGCAAAAATGTGATCTGGTTGCCACTATAAAATTCTTATGTAAAATGACTCCCTGATTCCGAAAATAACTATATTTTTTTTTCTACGGAGAAATTTTCGAGAAATCCCCCTTTTCCTGTTCTTGAAGGGGGGGCAAAATATGATCTCATATAATCACATATATCTCGTAAACCAGCAAAGCCAGCTTAACATATAAGACAACAAAAGAAAGGTAATAAAATTTTACATAAACGCCTCATACTTAACTTTTTGATCAGTTTTTTAGTTTCTGTGTTATTAATAAACATTTCGAAAAATTTTCATTTTTCTTTTGAAAAATCGGAAAAAAAAGTTTTTCAATTGGGATATTTTCTTGAAAAAAAATTCGGTAAAAATAAAAAAACTTTATTGTGCAAAAGTCTAAAGAACCCCAGTAAAAACAAGATACTAATCAAGAAAATCGATGGATAAATAACGGAGTTATAATCAATTAAGTGAAAATACCAAAAGTCAAATTTTACTCTATTTTTGTAATTTTCCTTGCATAAGGGTACAATTTTGAAAATTTTTTTTTCCGATTCGACCGATTCATATTTTTTTTTGATTTGGTGGACCATCATTATTAAAAAAAAATTATTTCTATTTTTTTCGCTCGTGTAGTGTTGCCGTATTAGAAAAAAAACAATTATTTAAGGTGCCACTTAACTTAAACTGATCTGTAAAGAGAACATCATATTCTACTCCTTATCTGAGGATTTTATTAAACAGGCAAATAAATTGCCTTTTTAACGTTGGGTCATTTGTTGATATCAGATGAAAATTAGCCAATCTATAGTAAACCAAACTTCAAATTTAAAGCAAATTTCGATGATTTTCAGAATCTTTCTTTAACGCCGTTAACATTTTCTTGTTCGAAAAAATATAAAAAGTCAAATTTTATTACTATTGTCATTTATATATTTTATTACAAAAATTTTGAGTCAATACGGACCAAGATCGGATGATAAATGACAGCTCTATTCAAGATTTAATGAGTGAACCTACTAACTTACTGTCTATTTAATTAGCAAAACAAAAATTTCATATGTTTATTCACTAAATCTCGAATATAGCTGTAATTTTTCATCCGATCTTGGTCCGTATTAACTCAAAATTTTTGTAATAAAATATATAAATGACAATAGTAATAAAATTTGACTTTTTCTATTTTTTCGAACAAGAAAATGTTAACGGCGTTCAAGAAAGATTGTGAAAATCATCGAAATTTGCTTTAAATTTGAAGTTTGGTTTACTATAGATTGGCTAAATTTCATCTGATATCAACAAATGACCCAACGTTAAAAAGGCAATTTATTTGCCTTTTTAATAAAATCCTCAGATAAGGAGTAGAATATGATGTTCTCTTTACAGATCAGTTTAAGTTAAGTGGCACCATAAATAATTGTTTTTTTTCTAATACGGCAACACTACACGAGCGAAAAAAATAAAAATAATTTTTTTTTACTAATGATGGTCCACCAAATCAAAAAAAAAAATATGAATCGGTCGAATCGGAAAAAAAAATTTTCAAAATTGTACCCTTATGCAAGGAAAATTACAAAAATAGAGTAAAATTTGACTTTTGGTATTTTCACTTAATTGATTATAACTCCGTTATTTATCCATCGATTTTCTTGATTAGTATCTTGTTTTTACTGGGGTTCTTTAGACTTTTGCACAATAAAGTTTTTTTATTTTTACAGAATTTTTTTTTCAAGAAAATATCCCAATTGAAAAACTTTTTTTTTCGATTTTTCAAAAGAAAAATCAAAATTTTTCGAAATGTTTATTAATAACACAGAAACTAAAAAAGTGATCAAAAAGTAAAGTATGAGGTGTTTATGTAAAATTTTATTACCTTTCTTTTGTTGTCCTACGTAATAAGCTGGCATTGCTGGTTTACGAGATATATGTGATTATATGAGATCATATTTTGCCCCCCCTTCAAAAACAGGAAAAGGGGGATTTCTCGAAAACGTATCCGTAGAAAAAAAAAATAAAGTTATTTTCTGAATCAGGGAGTCATTTTACATAAGAATTTGATAGTGGCACTCAGATCACAGAAAAAAATAATTAATAATTATTGAATACTTTCTTTAGTACAAAATGTTTTTTTTTTTTCGAAATCGCTATGCTAGCTTAAACTTAACCTACTTTTTTTTTTAAATGGAAAGCTTTTTATTTGGCGATTGGGCATTTAAATAGCCTATAATTAGCCTATAATTATTGACTACTTAATTTAGTTCAGAGCTATTTTTTTTTTCGAATGAGGAGCCTAAAATTTGGCGTTTGGGCCTAAAATTAGCCTATAATTCTGCCATTTTTTTTTTTCAGTTCTGCCATTTTCGCTCTGCTAGCTTAATGTACCTTAGTTTTTCATTCTTGCCTAATTCTGAATCGTAGTTTAAAGATACCGCTGTATTTAGAACATTAGGTATTATTATATCTAAGTTGTATTTGGTTTTAATGTTCCACAAATTTTCCCTAAATCTGTTTAGGACTTTACTCACTTGTGACCAATGGTTACTTTTTAATTTGACCTTATGGTCATATATTAGTTGACGAGCTTCATTAAAGCTTTCTACTAATATATTTGCGAGTTTATTTACTGTATTTTCCTGAATATCCCTATTTTGAGATAAACATTTGTATGATTTATCAAAACTCGTTTTAATTTCTGTTATTTTGGAACTGATCTCTTGTCATTCCATACTAATTACACTATTTGTAATATTTTGATTTTTATCCCTTTTATTTATGTGGAAAAAAGGAATTTTTTTTTATTTTGCAATGAACTGCAAAACTATCAAATTTCCAGAATTTTCATCAGCTCCAATAAAATAATTTAGAGTTTAAAAAAATAAGATGTATCTAAGGATACGGATAGGAGATACAGTTTTCATTAACTGAAAACCCTTTAATAATTCCTGAAATTTCATTAAATTCAAGAAAATTATAAATGCTTAAAAGAGAAAATACGCTTCAGTAAAACGCTGTTAGTGCGCCAGCACCATAGAAATTGCAAAATGATAAGTTTGAAGAAGCTAAGGATAACTTGGATGATCAAGAGCATCAATGATTTGTAGTTTAAAATACCAAAGTGTTGCTGTTTAATATATTTGAAAGACACTGGGTACTCTCGATATATGTGCATACTACAATATCTTACCCTTTTCAAATTTCTTTGTGGTAGTAAATTAAGAAAAATGTATCATAGTATGTGTTAAATGAGTCAGTCCGTAATTCAATATGGTTATATAGGATTTGCTGGGATGTTTTCTACCTGGATTGATTTTGATGAAATTTGATACAGAATTGATTGAATCTACGAAAAAACATGTGATAGTTTTAGTTATTAGTTCACGTTGCTATCCTTTAAAATAAATGGAATAACTGCACGCTGGCAAAAAACGGATATAATTAATAAATTAAAAAATTTTAATTGATATAACTAAAACTTTAACGATTTTCATTTAAAATCTATATATATAAAAAGGAAATGGTGTCCGTATGTTGCGTATGAACGCGGAAATACAAGGCCGATTTACATCATTTTTTTTTAAATTGATTGTTATGGTCTGTAGAAGGTTTGTAAGGGGGTGAGAAGCCACTGAGGGGGACCGGGGGTTGCGCCCCCCATACGAAATAATACAAAAAATGCTATACCTCTACAGTTATACAAGCTATGATTATGAAAGTTGGTGAACTTATGCATAATGTATCTACCATTCACCATGCAAAACTTAGGGGATATTGGGTGTAGAAGAATTGCATCCACTTTACAAAAACTACACAAAATGCTATATTTCTTCACATATCGCAGATATCGTTATAAAACTTGGTACATACAAAGATATTCTATCTACCATTCACTTTGAAAAACTTCGGCGGGGCGTTGAGAAGGGGGAGTTGCAGCCTTCATACAAAAAAGATATAAAATGCTCTGTACCTATGGGAGCTATGATTATAAAAGTTGATACATGTATCTTAAAAAACCTTGGTGATTGGAAGAGAGGTACGATGGAGATGGATGGGACTTCGTACGTAAAGGGCATCGGGAATGGGCGAATGAAGTCGCAACCAGGCCAGCTAGTAAGTTAAATAAAATTTGTTGAAGCTATAGCGACCTTTTTTTAAAAAATAAAAGGAGTTGCTTAGCTGGCTCCAGGTTATAAAACGAAATATGAAACAAAATTTTTTTATAATTTTTGGAGTAGAGTAACTTCGGGTAATGTGATATAGGCGGGTAATGTGATATACCAGCATATCTCCTTAAATAAACAACTCTCGATAATGATTTTTTCGTCAACACCACAGTAACTGAAAAAGAAACGTGCTGCAAGTTTTTGAGCGCCCACCTTTATTTATTCTGCCTTCAGTGTGATAAAATCGATTTAGCAGTGAATCAAAACTTTATTTGCTTGTGTTTTATGCTAGGATCTAGCCTAAACTAAAATTGATATCATAGCCGTAATATTAAATTCTGCTAGTGACTGAATATACCTAACCATAAATCAATTGAATTTTTTATTTGCTGGAGTGTGTTTTTCAAAAATAACCTGATTGTTTTAAAACTGAAATTCAGGTAATGTGATATAGTGCACTTCTGGCACCGAAAATATTTGAAGCTCCTTTTGAAATGCAAAATGTTTTACACGATGGTCTTTTGGCCCAAGTCTAAAACGTTTTTCCTTATTAACAATTTGTTGCTCCAGCAATTTTATATAAAGGTCACAGTTTTTAAGGAAAAAAAAATACTAAAAAGCTTTGTAAAAGCGATTTTAGTAATGTTTATCACTCCTTACCTGAAGTAAAAGTTCCACAACTAAATTTTCTTTATAACACGATGATCTTTTTGCCGAAAATGCAATTTGTTGAGATATGGGATATAGTATATCACATTACCCGCCAATTTTATTTTTTAACTTTTTTTGCTTTTTTTCAATTTTGTTGAAATTGTTTAAGATTGGCTCACGCTAAAGAACTCCAAAATCATAATATACAGCACAATACATCAATAAAACATAATACATAAAGTGATAGCAGCTGCGCTTTGAAAACTGCGTGTAATTTAAAAAACAAAAATGCCCGAACTTACTATGAGTAAAATTTTTTCAACTGAGCCATCTAAAACGGACTTTTCGAAATGAAAATTTTTTTTCTCCTTATCGGGTACTTTTAAGGATCAGAAATTTTTTGGCGTTTAAATTTTTTTAAAATTTAAATTTTTCTATGTGTTGCGTACAGTAGAACTTTCTTGAGTTGTTTTCTTGCATTTGCTTTTACTCAGTAAACACTTACTGGAATTGAAAAATGTTTTTCTCAGTGTATCCGTAAATGATACGCGCACAAAATTTAGCGGCGTCAACATTTTTTTAATGTTTTTTACTGTTAAAAAATGCACTTTGAAACATGCAATTGCAAGCTTACTGAACTTCTCATATGCTTTTGAAACAAAAACAACAAGGGTATGACAGGACAAACATTCATTTATTTATCTATAAAAAAAAATTTTTGTGCAAACCATTAATGACAATGTTATCGATGTTTGATTACTGGCGCGCAGAAATTTTTTATATAGAATATGATATCTCAGTGCAACAAATTGAGAGAAAACAATTTGGAATGAGATCTCTTTAATTTCTTTGGTTCATTTATGGTCGCTGAATCCGAATTTGGTACCCGATTTTCTCCATCAGGTATATGATCCGTGCTGTCTTTGCTTTTAAATTCAAAAAGCGCTATTTTTCAACATATGGTGCATGTCCAGGCAGTAGTTTAGTTGAATTTTGTCAACGCTAACGGATAGCTATTATCTTCTTTATTATATCTTACCTTTTAACTTTTTCAATTGGATCATTACTTTCCAAGATATCATTCATTGAAGTTAAGTTATCTAGACTTTTTTTATTCTTTTACAAACAATTAATAAAAACAATTTGTATACAGTCAAGGTGCCTCTATTTCAAATAATTATGTCTCGGAAAGTAATGATCCGATTGAAGAAATTAAAAGGTAAGATATAATAAGGAAGATAATTGCTATCCGTTGGCGTTGACAAAAGTCAACTTAACTACTTCCTGGATATGCACCATATGTTTTAAAATAGCGCTTTTTGAATTTTAAAGCAAGGACAGCACCGATCATATACCTGATGGAGAAAATCGGGTGCCAAATTCGGATTCAACGACCATTAATGAACCAAAAAAATGATAGAGATCTCATTCAAAATTATTTTTGCTCAATTGGTTGCACTGAGGTATCATATTCTATATAAAAAATTTCTGCGCGCCAGTAAAAAAACAACGATAACATTGTCATTAATGGTTTGCACAAAAAATTTTTTTTGTAGATAAATAAATGAATGTTTGTCCTATCATACCTTTGTTGTTTTTGTTTTCAAAGCATATGAGAAGTTCAGTTAGCTTGCAATTGCATGTTTCAAAATGCATTTTTCAACAGTAAAAAACATTAAAAAAATGTTGACGCCACTAAATTTTGTGCGCGTATCATTTACGGATACACTGAGAAAAACATTTTTCAATTCCAGTAAGTGTTTACTGAGTAAAAGCAAATGCATGAAAACAACTCAAGAAAGTTCTACTGTACGCAACACATAGAAAAATTAAAGTTTTAAAAAAATTTAAACGCCAAAAAATTTCTGATCCTTAAAAGTACCCGATAAGGAGAAAAAAAATTTTCATTTCGAAAAGTCCGTTTTAGATGGCTCAGTTGAAAAAATTTTACTCTATATATTTATTGCGTTTCTTCAATATTTCGAGTTGAAACTGCAACTCATCATCAGGAAGCTGAATATAATTGAACCAATAAAAATATTTAAATTAACAAATAGTCACAAAATTCTAACAAACACTTTGAACAATTCTTACATTTGGATATAATGTATTATCACTAACCGCCATACCTAAATTTGAGAGTCAGGCGTTGCGTTATTTAACGTTACACAAAAGCGTCAAGCGCCATACCGAAATAAAGAGCGTTGCTTTGAAGTCAATTGTTTGTCAAAATCATATTGTTGTTTCTTTTTTTACTTTTCTGCAGCTAGCTTCACTCCATGACGCTTTGTCAATTTCGGTATGCGCCATACAAATTGTATGTACATGAGAAATTTTTGACAGTAAAATAACGCTGACGCTCCAATTTAGGTATGGCAGTAGCACGGAGTAATTAAAACTACATATTGTCACTGCTATTATTGCATGTTTCCCCCCTTATGTGCCTGTAGCTGTGAGCACAATTATCTGTGTCCGTTTTGTAGTTCATGTGTATGTGACTCGGAGTGTGAGCTATGTGCAGCATATTCTCACGTTGAAGAATTTTTACTTTTTCAAAATTGGGAATATGTCCATCCTTTAAGCAATGCAAGGCAAGTGCTGTCTTTTGATTGTTTTTGTGTCCTACTTTGATGTCCCATTTATGGGATGAAATCAGCGTCTTTAGTTTGGATTTTGTTGTCCCAATATATACCTTGTTGCGTATATTGGTGCCGTCATTATTACATGGGATTTTGTAAATTAATCTAGATTGGTCAAATCTGTCTATCGGACCTTTGGTTTTACTAAAAAGTTGATTTAAAATATTGCAGGGTTCAAAAGCTAATTTATATTTGTTCTCGTCAAAAATGTCAGAAGCAGCGAATCTTTCAGCGAACTCAGGTACGTATATCACAGATTTGTAGGGCTTTACAATTTCCGGTGTTTTTGAAGAAACCTTTGTTTTATATTGCACTCTTTTATATTTTATCAATGGATCTTTTTGGAAAAATATTTTTACGTAAAATGTTTTTTATTTTCTTAATATTTTCATCATGAAAAACGTTGTCGCAAATTTTTAAGACTCTGTAAGCAAAGTTTTTGCAGTATTATAAGCCATTGATTTTGGATGTTTTGAATAAAAGTTTACGAGCCGTACCTAAGCCATGGTTTTTTGGAACCAAAAGTCTTCAGCTACATCGCAATAAATATACTCCAAAAATTATAAAAATTTTTGTTTGTATATTTTGTTTGGAGCCTTTTAGTTAAATAATATTGTTTAAAACTAGCATAAACATATGTTGATCTTGGAAAAAGTAGATTGGAAAAAACCAATGTTTAATTTTAGAACATAATACATATGTTTGAATATTTTGTACTGAAATTTTCGATTCGCTGTAACTTTTTCAATTTCAATAGTTTGAACTTCGCAGAGATGTATAAAGACGAAAGTTGGCGCACCTCGTTTTCGCCCATACACATATGCCGATCTCATTTTTAGTTAATTATTTTTATTTGATTATTTCATTCTTGCATTTATTTCTTTATGAATATACATTGTTAAGTTAATTCATTAATTTTAAATTGTTGAATTCATAAATTGTTAAGTTTAAGAAACGAATTGTAATTACTATAATAACACAGTGCAACATTTTTCAAGTCATTGACGGTGAACTAAAATCCGTTATAAGTAACAAGTAATTCTGCCAAAGCGTTTTACAAAGTTGGCTCATATAAGGATTTTATGGTCATTTTTGCGATTATAATTATAATTATCCAGCTGAAAATTGCAACTTTTTGCCTCAAATTGGATTTTGAGCGATTTTTCGATTTTTTCATATGGCTATATCTCGGTAACGAACCGAAAATAATGTTTTGATGACTTCAGCAATGTTGTAGCTATTGAATAGAAGAAAAAAAATGCCCAACAAACTTAACCGAAAAATATTCATCTAGTGCGCTAAAATCGCTTATAAGCGAACGCACCTAATGTAGGAAATTGAATTTTACCAGTGTCACCTCTGGCACGTCAGTCTAGTTAGAAACAGCTGTTGACGGCATTGACAAAAAAACAGCTGATCGAACATGTGGACAATTAGTATGAAAAATATATATAGAATTTCCGTATATAATTCCGTGAAAAATTAGTTAGTCGCTCCCGAGGAGACCCGCGGTTCAGATCGTAGCAACAAGCAACAGCAGCAGTAGTAGCAGTGGTAGCAGTGGAAGCAGTTGCAGTGGAAGCAGTAGTAGCAGAAGGTAATTGTTAACCGTAGTTGTAGTAGTAGTGGCTATTGTAGAAATTTGCTTGTGACACGAGTTGGTTTGTGGGGACTCGCTTGGTTAGCTGTACTCACAAACATTCAACTACACACGTCCGGTGCGGTTAAGCTGGAGTTACAAGCAAAGCGTCGTCGCTTTACCGCGTCATGGCTTTTCAAGCGTCTCGTTTTTCGAGTTACATGCCGCGCTTCCTCGCGTCAAAGTTTTTTGTGGCAACAGCTGACAGTTCACAAAATTAAAAGCAAAAAAAAGTTTGTGCTGAAGAAATGGAAGTATCCAGAGATTTTTTGGAGCTCACCGAAACAATTTTAAATTTAAATAAATTTTTTATTTATTTATATTAGCAGCCAAACAGTTGAAAAAAAAATACGTTTTGAAATTGAAAAAATTTAAAGGTGTGTTTAATAAGCTTGACGCGAGAAACCGTAGAAAAAGTTGAAAGTTGCTCAACTTTTTGCGTCATATGCTTTTTGACTTTCAACGCGTTGTGTATTGTAGCTCACTCCATACGAATGTATGATTTCAACTTTTTCTGACAGAAGCGTGTGCCGCGATAAAGCGACGACGCACTGCATGTTACTTCACTTTTACACACGGAGACTCGCTTGCTTACGCTGTGTCCGTTGGTATACGACTTGGAGTGTTCCGAACTGTTGCGCAAACCTAGAGATTCTATACGTAGACGCAGGGAAACAGCTTACACCATACTAGGAGTGTTTATGTGGAAACTCGCTTGCTTAGCTGTTTCCGTACATAGGAATTTCGTAAGCAGGCATAAAAAATAGCTTTCGCCATACGGGGAGTGCTTTTGTGGAAACTCGCTTGCTTAGCTGTTTCCGTACATAGGAATTCTGCAAGAAGACGTAGGTTTCCGTGCATAGGAATTCTGCACGAAGGCATAGGTTTACGCATGGTTGAATTATTGAATCATGGGCTTACGTACATAGCTATTCCGCACATAGGAATTCCGTAAGCTGGCATAAGGAAATAGCTTTCACCATACGAGTGTTTTATGGAAACTCGCTTGCTTAGCTGTTTCCGTACATAGGAATTCCGTATGAAGGCATATAAATTAGTTTTTGAGACGCGAGGAATGTTCTACGGAAACTCGCTTGTTTAGCTGGTTCCGTAGATCTACGGTTTGGAGTTCGGAAATTCTTTGTATAACCTAGCTAGTAAGGGTGTGAAACTTGAGTCGAGGAGTTGTCATCCATAGTCAAAAGAAAGCAGGAATGCCACTACTACGCTAGGAGAAAGGTTAACAAGAAGGAGTATCAGCGACTGACGTCACGTAAAACTTTCGGTCGGAACTAGGAAGAGATATTTTTGTCTTTTATTTAATTTAAACAAGAAGTGGTCTCTAAATCAAGTAAAATTTTGTAACCGAACCCTTGGCCAACGGCGAGTCAAGACCCCTGGCTATAGTGTCGTTACAGATGAATTTTATGATTTTGTACGGACTTTAATTTTATGATGTACCCTTAGGGTGGTCGAAAAAAAAATCTGAGGTAAATGACTTCTGTGAAAGACATTTACAACGATATACTATTCTTGTTGAACGGACGACAAATGGCGGAGATATAAGAAAAAAACAAAACCGCATCGAATTTAGAGGCCGGGAAAAGATGTCTTTTGTCCTTAAAAATATTTCAATATTAGCTTTTAAACTGAGGGCGGACATTCGAACTTTATTTTTTTTTTTTTTTTGTGTGGGGGTTGATACTATCTAGTATACACTTTTGTAGAGTTATAGCGTTCACGTTCGTCAGTCAAAAATTCATCAGTATTGATTATTGGTCGAAGCAGACAAAATATTATTCATGTTTTAAGCCCAAGGACCCATTAACGTTGTGCTATCAAACTATCAGTGAAATCTGACTACTTGCCATACCTAAATTGGAGCGTCAGGCGTTGCGTTATTTAACGTTACACAAAAGCGTCAAGCGCCATACCAAAATAAAAAGCGTTGCGTTGAAGTCATTTGTTTGTCAAAATCATACTATTGTTCCTTTTTTTACATTTTTGCAGCTAACTTCACTCTATAACGCTTTGTCAAAATTGGAAATTCGAATAGCTGAGCGTTGAGCGTTGGCAATTTCGGTATGCGCCATACCGCCAACGCTCAACGCACAGCTATTCGAATTTCCAATTTTGACAAAGCGTTATGGAGTGAAGTTAGCTGCAGAAAAGTAAAAAAAAGAAACAACAATTTTAGGTTGACAAACAAATGACTTCAACGCGACGCTCTTTATTTCGGTATGGCGCTTTACGCTTTTGTGTAACGTTAAATAACGCAACGCCTGACGCTCCAATTTAGGTACGGCAGTAAGAGCGGTCATGCACGCAAGACCTATACTGACGAACTTGATCGATAGTGTGTACTGGCTTTTAGAATGTGTTTACGCAACCATTTGTCGTCAAAAACACAGCTTATATTATCTCCGTTCCAGAACGAAACAAAAGTTTACTTTTGTTACCTTTTTTTACGTTAAGTTGACTAAAGGCCGTTTTCTTCACTGCATTCTAAGTCGAGAATGCATTCTAGGTTCGATTTAGAATGGATGCTAGCAAAATTTCGTTTTCTTCAATCCATGCTAACGGTGAGAATGTCAATTTTTGAATTCTCGCAAGATTCATTCTCGGTGAGAATGTATTCTGAGTGAGCAAGCCAAAGTTGGGTTGCTAGCAGCCTTAGCATGCAGATTTCGGAAATTTTAATGTGAATTTCGATTTTTCACGTCATTCTCAAAGTGAATGCTAGTGCGTTTTTTCTGTGCAATTATGGAACATTTGGACTATTTACAGGATTTGCAAAATCGTTTCGATCGTTTTGATGAGATAGAGGATGAGAATTTGACCCGTGAATGCCGCCAATATAAAATGCTGCCCAGAATTAATATGGATAAATGGGATGACGTCGATTTCGTATTACACTTTCGCTTGGAGAAAAGAACCGTCGCCACCGTATGAATATTCATTGAAGATTCTGTTCCATTGCCTATTTACTAATTATTTTTCATTGTTTCAGCAGGTCGCGCCACATAACACCACTTACAGAGTTGCTGATCGCTTTGCGATTTTACGCACTCGGTTCCATGGAAGTGGCGATTGCTGATTTTGCGGGAGTTTGTGTTGCGTCCGTTAGCCTGATAATAAAAAGAGTTTCTTTGGCACTTGCAATGAGATCTTTTGAAATGATACAAATGCCCTCCACACAGGATGATTTACTTGTTGCTGCCAAAGAGTTCTTTGATATTGCAAAATTTCCCCGGACCATCGGCTCTATTGATTGCACGCATATTCGGATTCAATCGCCAGGCGGTCATGAGCCTGAAGTGTTTCGCAACCGAAAAGGCTGGTTTTTTATCAATGTGCAGACAGTGTCTTCAGCAAATATGAAAATTATTAGTTTGGTATGTCGTTGGTCAGGATCCACACACGACCAAACTATTTTTAATGGTTCGCGGATAAAGCATCGCTTCGAAAATGGAGATTTCGGTGATTTTATTTTGGTAGGCGATTGCGGCTATCGAAATACGACATATTTGGCAACACCTTTTCTCGAAGCAAGCGGCGAAGTGGAACGTCTCTATAGCGAATGCCAAATTCGCACTCGGAATGTATGGGGTATTGAAGCGTCGTTTCCCTGTGCTGGCCTATGGCACACGAATTAAATTGGAAACGGTAAAGCACGTAATAGTGGCGTGTTGTGTTCTGCACAATATTGCTATAGACGAGCAGGATTTTTTACCAAGAGTGGAAATGACTGGCTTTGAGGAAATGCTACAGCGGACAGCCGAAGTGAACTCTGAAGAAGCGCTAGAGCAACCAGGGAGAAATGTGCGAATGAACTTTATACGTCATTAGTTCCTAGGAGTAATCAGGCCTATCACTGAATCCATCGTAGATACGAATTTCGTGAAATCTACGAAAGTGCTATCATTGAATTCGAATTGCTACGACGTGAATTCATAATACGTCGATTGGGATCACTTACTCCATCCGAAACTGAAATTTTTTTTTAATTTCCGACGAATAAATTTGACTGCCGAAGAAATATCATAATTTTATTAATGAAGTACTTCAAACTCCACGAATTACGAAGTTACGTTCGTAATTTCTCGTAATCAATAATAGCATTTTCGTAGATCTCACGAAATTCGTATCTACGATGGAATCAATTATAGGCCGGATTAGCTGGAATTTTGTAGACAAAAAAATGGCTTTTTGTTTTTATTATTAATATTTACTTTTTATTTTCACAAAATTTTTCCAGTTGCAGAATGTATAGCTAAAATAAATGAAATAACATTTAAATATTGTTTGCTATTGAAGAATATTCACTTGGTAACATGCAATCTAATCGTGCTTTCGAAATTCTTTTGCGTATGGAATGTAGTTCTTCATTTTGGGCAACTTTAATGCGATGTAGTTCTTCTTCGCGTGCCATTCGGGCTAGATGTATTTCTCTTTAATGACTGCACCGTTGCTTTTCGATTTCGAGTCGAACTTTCTCAACCTCGCAGATTGTACCCATAGCAATTTTGCGTGGGCTTTGATCTACATTAGCAGCCGGCGCCTTTCGCGCCAATGCATGGTGGCGAACACTCTACAATACAGGTGGATTCATTTTTGCGGACGAAAACAAGTTTACAACATTGTCAACTTCGTTGGACTTCGTTTGATTTTCGACGTTAGTCGCACTTGCTGAAGCGATATTGGTTGATGTGGTCGGCTTTGGTGAAACAATAACCGAGGTGCAAACACATTGTGAAGAGCAACCATCATTAGAATATCGATTTTCATTCGGTTGAGGTTCTAAATGCTTTCATCGTCATTCGAATCGAGGAACTCTTCTAGTATTTGCGTCTCTTCACATTCGCTCATTTCCATTGCATTGTCAATTACTTTGCGGTGGCATACCGTGCGCTGACAATGCAATCACCTCTTCGAGTTGTAGCATTATGTCAGATAGCGGTGGCGGAGACGAGCCAGATGGACCACCGCCAGTTATCTTTGCGTATTGTCTTTGTTGAGAGGCTCGTTTTCGCAAGTTCAATTTAATTTTCGAATACTTGTTTCTAAGGGAATCTACCGTTCGGCACTGATAAACGAGAATGAAAATAAAAACAAATAAATAATAAGGGCAACACTGCTTAACTGCAAGAAAACATTAAAAATAATTCAAACCTGCAGTGAGGGATTTGCCGCATCAAACTCTTTTGCAACTTCATTCCATGCTTCAATTTTTTGTTTATCAGTCACGCTGTCCGATTTTTTGTTTTCAATAATTTTTTTTCATTTTTAAAGCATCCTGCATTGAGAAATTTAATTGCCGTGATCGTTGCGGTTTATCGCCAGAGTCTTCTTTGCGCTTCCGTTTTTTTTTCCATCGTTTTTTTCTCCTTTAGCAATTAAAAGCTTTTAAATTTATTTAAATTAATTTGAAGCTGCTGCTGCACGTTATTGAAAATTATTTTTTTAATTTTCATAAAAAAACACAGAAAAATCACAAATTTGTAAATTGTATTTGAAAACATAAACAGTAGATTTTACTTCAGAATGTCTTTCGTTAAGATAACAACGAATTTAGAATCGAGAAAAACCACATTCTGATGCCTGCTCTGGGCATGCCTGCTAAAACATACATTCTCAGCGAGCATGCAGTGAAGAAAACGAAATTTTTAGCATGAATTCTTATTCGCCGAGAATACATGCTCGCCTTTAGCAAGCATGCCCTTAACTTGCCATTTTAAAAATTTTTAGCATGGAGTGAAGAAAACGGCCCTGAATCTTGTTCCTGTATACAAAATATAGTCAAATGAGAGCGAAAAAAAACATGGCTGATCATTTCCCCTCTAAACAAAAATAACCAAATTTTACCTAAAGAATTTCTTAAGGCAAAATTTGTTTCAAAGGAATTGACTTTTCACTTGGTGCTTCGTCTGCGTGGTATTTTGGCACAACAAACTAATGCGAAAAAATGGTCTGCCGTAAATGCTACACCCGTTTGCATTCAAGAATTACCAAATGCGTCAAGAAGAAGTGCGGACTTACAAACAACTTGCGTCCATAGAAGAAGTTGATGAAAATGACTGGAATTTGTCAACATGGGACGATGTTTCTGGGAGTTGGTCAAGAGACAGGCATTTTTTCTGTATTCTTATGTGTAAAATGTGTTTGTTTGGAATGCAGTGAACATGAAAATAAAATGGTTTTATTAAAACATTTTTTTTTCTTCTCTAATTTTGCTATGGGTTTTCGCTAGGAATCAAAATACATATTTATTTATAAACACAAAATTATCCCATTTATTTATTTGTTTATTTATGTTTTTGTGACAGTAAAAACTTTGGCCTAGTTTTTGACTAAATCTTGTTCCCGTAAATTTTGTAGTTAAATTAAGGCAGCCAACTTTCCAAAAAGTCAATGCGGGACATTACTGTGGTGTTGATGGGGGGGGGGGAGAAAGTCATATGGAATGTGGTGCACTTAAATAAGGAAAAACATACGTTTCGCATTATTCATATTTTTCACAAGAAGTTTTCGCAACTGTCCATGTTAAATTTTAGAACAAGCATTGCGTGTAATGTATCAACTTTCAGCGATGTTTTTTCCGATGTCCAAAAGGCATTCATTAAAGAGAATACTCTTTCTGTTGTTGCATTTGTTCCTGGTAAATAAAGAAGGTACTGGACAACGGATAGGCAATTTTTAAATGGGATTCCGTTGTCTTTAAAATTTTGGAACACCTCCACCCATCGTTGTTCCGTATCACTCTTCACCTCCTCCCATCTCTTCAGGACATCGTGGTTCACATAAGTTGAAACGTAATTTATTTCGTCAAACAAGCTATCTTCGTTTAAAGTCGTAGCCGACGAAGGCATATGCACCAATTGCTGTTTGTAAGTCTGCTGTACATCGGGCCATTTCAAACTTTGTTTTATTAGGATCCAAGCATATGTTTTAAAATCACTGTATTGGTGAATATACAATTGTGATAAAAGTTACGAATCTGTCCCATAAAATAACTGTTGGTGATTTGATCGCTATCTACAAGTTTTGTCAGATCATTTCTTATAGTCAAAGGAATATAATTATTTTCCAACCGATTGGTGTGTTTGTTTTGCACAAACAACTGGGAAACTTCTGTAAAACTAATTTTTTTGGAGTAAAAGTATACTGGTTAATATTCAATTAGCAACTGTCTTTATTCCATAATAAGTGTTCTTAAATATAAAGGCAGAATTAAGTGGTAACATAACATAACATAATATTGTCAGTGTTGTGCTATATTAACAGTCTAATTAAAGTTTAACTTATAAAACTACAAATATGTCACACGCTCTCTCTAAAGCTTTGATCCTACTCAAGAATGGAATTAAGAAATTTAATATAATTAGGTGATTTTGCATCTTATAAGTATGATCAAATTCAGTTTCAAGTAAGCATTGTGAGGGCCTATCAAACTTTAATGCCACTGATATACGAATATATTTTTTTTTTGATTTCTGTATATTTAAATTTTAAATATACTTCTAAATTCAAAATTAATGTATTCGAATTTTTGCTATTAAAAGCGTTTGAACACCACTGGTGTAATTTTGCTAATTTTCTAAACATTTTCGTTTTGGCTCTCTTTCTTTTTCTTCACCGAGATCATCCCACGAACAAGTGTGCCTTCGATAACTTATCTTCAAAAATATCGAAAATCAGAAAAGTTTCATAATCCTAAGTTTAAAATTTAATTGAATTTAAATAAACATAATTATTCCTGAGAATATTGTTTTAAAACAATAAGAAATACGTAGTGGAAAAAAATATATTGTGATGTATTAAATACACCAATATATATATATATATATATTTTTGGTTGGAGGAGCATAACTTTTTCTAAGGAATTCAATTTGGCCTAGGTATGGAATTATTTATCAGTACTTAAAAGAGAAAACACATTTTAGAATATAAAATACTTTTCTACTAGGATTATTAAAATAACCAAAAGTGCGTATCTACTTGTGGAAAAGCCTATGCATGGTCGAAGTCATCTAGAGAGATCTTCAGAAATTGTGTGTGCCTTAGTACTAAATTGGTTCTCTGCAAAAGCAGCATATAATATACAACATCGACGAATAAAAGAATTAAAAATTTGCAAAAAAATGTTCAAGTAAATTGGTTAAAATCATAATAATTCACGAAAGATAGTGAGTGATAAGTAGAAAAAGAAGAAAGAGAAAAAAAAACAATAATTCATAGAAAATAGTAAAAATTTTAATTATTAAAAAGACGTGCATAAAATAAGTTTGAGGAAGAATAAGGGAAAAATTTAGTAATTCGGTATACCTAATATACATCTAGTAAAAAATCAGAAAAGTTAGAAAAAAAAAATGTTAAAATGATTTGATCATAAATATATGCAATATTTGTGGAAAAAATACCTGTGAAAAAAAAATAGAAAAAATTGCATTTAAAGTAAAATTTCATAGTGAGAAAATAAAAATATATAGTTATAACGTTACCTTAAGAAAAATATATAAGAACAACAAAACAAGAGAAACAAAAAAAAAAAAAAACATATAACTAAAACAAAACTACAAGCCTAGTTGGAAATTCGCTAGTTTTTTTTTAAATCAAATTTTCATAGTGATTTCAAGTTAATTTTTAAAATATTCCGTGAGAATTTAGTTTAGAGAAAATATTCGCGTAATTAAATTTAAATTTTTAACAATTTAAAACATTTAGCTTCACACACCAACGCCATGGAGGGTACCTTTCATCGCTGGATGTAACAGTAAGTGTTCATGAAATTAAGTATTTTTGAATCTAAAATTGGAAAAAATAACGTAGCATAAAATTAGGCGGCTAACAGCGATAGATTGGCCATACCCCTGCAGCATTTACATTTTTTGCAGCATTAACATTTTTGCAGTGGGTTTGTCGGTGTATGTGCAGTTCAGTCCACAGAGCGTGAGCAGCAATCATACTTGGCCGCAGAGGTGAATATGTTTGTTGCAAACTTGCTCTTCTTACGATCTGTTGTTGTTAGTTGCAGTATGGTGAGAGTAAGCATACATAGCATCGAACTGGTTTGATATGCTTAAGTCTCTCTGTTTGCTTTTAACAGAAGTTTAGGAAAACGAAATAGAAAAAATGTTGTTGAAGTATTTTGTTTCGCAATATCTGTAAGCATCAACATTTATATTTATAATTGCGTTTACATTTTGGTGAATTGGGCTTAACATGTTTTTTTTTAGTTTCATTTTGGTTTAAATGCTAACGTAATTTAAAGATAAAAAGAAATAACATAACAAATCGGAAAATGTTTTGATTTCAAATCCTGGTAACATTTATATTTGCTTTTACATTTTGTTTCAATGCGACTTAACATGATTTTTTTTGGTTTCATTTGTATCAATGCTAAAATAATGTACATATTATAAGAATGAAAATTTAAAATACGTCAAAGATTCACATATTAATATTGCTCATTGCAATTACCTATATAAGTTTAATTCAAATTTTATTTCAATCTTAAGGGAAAAAAATTTATATTTAGATTATAAGCATTATGTTTACTACAATATGAATGTTTATATGAAGTAAAAATAATTTAAAATGAGATAAATATCTTTTAATTTTACGCATGTAAGGCGTCGTTAGTGCAAGACTTGGGAAACTTGCTGTGGGCTAAAAGTAGATTTTGAAACCTTTTAGCAGGATGGGTGGGTATAGAACGCGGTGGCCAAAACATCTAGTGTCACCATATTAACTTTTTGCTGCTTTGGTTATTTTCCTTCATTTAGTTATGTTGGTCTTTCGGCTTCAAGATTAATTATTAGTTTTCTTTTGATATAAAATCTCTGTTTCCTTTTATTTCTCGTAACCTACCTTAACAAAGTATATAGGGAGCACAACCCACCCCAATGCCCTGAGCACGGTCGGCACCCGAAACAGAGTACGCTCCTCTAAAACAAGTTTAAGTATGCGGTACGTTACAGATTTTGGCGCCCAACGTGGGGCCGATTGACCATTCCTGACAATTTTGTCAGTCCCCTACCGTTAGCATTTTTTTTAGTTTCAGATTTATGGCTTATGAATTTCCATTTTTGGATTGCTGTTAACTGGAATATTTTTCTTCGGTTTCAGACCAGTGGAATACTAAGTCAAGATTTTTTTTGGTGTATTTTAGCTATGGATTAAATCGTCTGTGAATTTTGTTGTTGAGTTTAACTTCGATTTCAAACTCGAATGATTTGCCATAGTGCGGTATACTTTATATACAATATATCTGCATATTTTGTTGGATTTTTTTTTATGTATTTTTTCGTGTTAATACCTCAGGATAGCATTTATAATTCAAGCTATATTTTTTGTAGATTCAGTTAAAAGTAAACCAAAATTCAGTATTAAGTAAAAAAAAAAAAAAAAAAAAAAAAAAATGAAAAACAGCAGCTCAGTTTTGCAATCTATGAGTAAGACCTTACATGTGTAAAATAAGTTTATTATTTGAAAAAAAAAGAGAACTCTAAATTTATTTTTTTTTTTGTGAAACCACAAAACTTTTTAAATTGTCTGCGATTGTAGGCTCAACAATATTCTTCTTTGAAGAATTTAAATTCATATTTTGTTTTTTAAATATTTTGATTTTTTTTTCTCAATGGCTGTGCGTTACAGTAATGAGAATTTGGCTAATCTGATCGATGTGTCAGAAAATACTTTATGCACAATTTGTAATGAAAATTTGCAGATTCTTGAGGATAAAGTCGAAACAAGATGCAAACATAAGTTTCATCGAACATGCATTTTAACTTGGCTTGATGGTAACGAAACCTGTCCAGTATGTCGACGTGCAGCAGCGTCTTCTGATTTATCTGTCTTTCAACTTGAACCGGCTAGCTCAGTTGCACAAGCTTCTGGCAATGCCAATGCTAGATTAAATAATTTACGTGGTAGAGGGGGAGCTATTCCAAGAACTCGACCTGAAACACGATCGTACTCTCGAAATCGAGGTGCAGCAAATACTCCTTCGAGGATGTTTGCAAGCCAGAACCGAAATAATTCCGTGGGTTCGAATAATAATCCTACCAATGCTTCGATAACTGAAAACAGAGTGCAATCTCTAATCCAAGACTCCTTAAATGAATTTCGCGTTGATATTACTGCAACCGTAGCAA
Source organism: Calliopum simillimum (assembly GCA_951812925.1). Classification (NCBI taxonomy): domain Eukaryota; kingdom Metazoa; phylum Arthropoda; class Insecta; order Diptera; family Lauxaniidae; genus Calliopum; species Calliopum simillimum. The sequence continues at coordinate 77,397,421 of OX638372.1, read as the reverse complement.
ATGAACTACGATCTCTTTTTCATGATTTAAATTTGTCTTCAAATAGAGCAGCAGCGATGCCTGCAAATTCTAGTGTTGATAATCCTATACGACCACTAGACATGCCAAATATTCAAAGTCAACATTTAAATAGGTCAGCACAAATATCTGATCAAAACCGTAATCTGAGTATCGATAATTCAGCTATGGACTCGCAGAGAATTTCAAATTTAATATCCAATTGGCATATTAAGTTTACAGGTGTTACAAGTGATATCTCTGTCGACGATTTCATTTATAGGGTAAATGCTCTTACTAACCAGTCGCTATATGGAAATTTTGAAACCTTATGCCAGTATGCCCATTTGTTATTTAGTGGCAAAGCGCAAGCATGGTATTGGCGTTATCATCGCCAATCACGAAATGTTGAATGGGATGAATTGTGTGAGGCATTGAGGAAGAAGTATAAAGATTACCTTACAGATTTTGACATGAAAGAAACCATGCGAACTTTGAAGCAAAAACCTAATGAAAGTTTCGATCAATATCTCGATACGATTTTGACATTGTCTGACAAATTGGAAATAGCTATGACGGATCGAGAATTGGTTGAAACAATATTAAGGAATTTGAAACCAGAGTTAAGACATGAGCTTCTTCATCTAGGAATTTTAGATATTTCGTCATTGCGTCGTGAAGCGCACAAGCATGAAAACTTTTTCAAAAATTTGAATATGAATTCTGTATCGCGTGGTGTACCTATGAGACGTGTTGTATCGGAAATCATACACGATGATGACCGTATTGAGGAAAATTTGGTTGAAGATATACCTTCGGTGGCAGAAATTAATTCTAGTGCTCAGGTTAAATGTTGGAATTGCGACGAACTTGGTCATAGATATCATGATTGTCTGCAACCTCGAAGAATTTTTTGTTATGGGTGCGGAGCCCTTAACACCTACAAACCGTCGTGTCAGAAGTGTAGAACCGATTCGGAAAACCGATTGTCGGATGTCCGTCGCTTCGCACGCGGATATCCACTGGCCCAGCCTCGTCAATAAAAATATTAAAACGTATCTCTGCTGAAGATATAAAAGAACCTGTAGTTCCAAAATTGTATCCTATTGTTCCTTACCATATTCGTCTTGCAAATTATAATATGATTAAATCAAAAATATTTTCTGGAAAATTTAGTACAAAATCAAATTCTCGTTCAGCTCGTCGTATGCGCGATTTTTGGTTGAATAAAAAGAAACTACGCAAACACGTCATTTCTTCGATTGTGTATAAAACGTCTGATATTCGTCCGTTTACTGAAATTGAATTATTTAATAATAAATATTTAGCATTACTCGATAGTGGTGCTAACAAAAGTGTTATTGGCAGCAAACTTGCAAGCGAAATCTTAAATTCTAAACTTTCGTTTTCAAAAATCCTTGGCAACGTTAAAACAGCAGATGGCCAAAAGCAGCAAGTGAAAGGCTCGATTAATCTCAAAGTGAAATATAATGACCAATTTGATGATTTCGAATTTTTAATTGTTCCAACGATTACCCATAACGTTATATGTGGCATGGATTTTTGGATCCATTTTGGCATTTCAATTTCTAATTCATTTTCTATTAATGAAATTCAATTTCAAAATTACAAATTAGATTCTGATGTTTTATGTTTGAGCTCAGAGCAGCAGCGTCGTTTGTGTTCAGTCGTGAACTCATTTCCTTCTTTTGAAAGAGACGGGTTAGGTAAAACCACGCTTATAAAACATGTTATTGACACAGGCAATGCTAAGCCAATTAAACAAAAATTTTATCCGATTTCTCCTGCAATGGAAAAATTACTCTGTGAAGAGATTGATCGCATGATTGCTATGGATGTGATTGAAGAAGCACCATGCTTTTCATGGTCTTCACCCACTGTTCTTATAGTTAAGCCTGGAAAGGTGCGTTTCTGTTTAGATTCACGCAAATTGAATGAAGTTACGGTGAAGGATTCGTATCCTATACCAAATATTGATGGCCTGCTTAGTCGTTTACCTCCAGTTCATTGCATTTCAAAGATTGATCTCAAAGATGCCTTCTGGCAAATTTGTCTTGATGAACAATCTCGATCGAAAACAGCATTTACAGTGCCAAATAGGCCATTGTATCAATTCAAGAGGATGCTCTTTGGATTGTGCAATGCGCCACAGTCAATGTGCAGGTTGATGGACTTGGTAGTGCCATATAACATGAAGTCGCATACTTTTGTTTACTTAGATGACTTGCTCGTCATCTCTCAATCATTTGAAGAACATTTGATTCATTTAGCAGAAATTGCTTCACGGTTACGCATGGCTGGACTAACGATAAATGTTGCGAAAAGTAATTTTTGCCTGAGCCAAACTAAATACCTTGGCTATATTGTTGGCCATGGCACGCTTCAAGTCGATCCTGACAAAGTTAGTGCCATAACTGAGTATCCGATACCTACTACAGTTCGCCAATTAAGACAATTTTTAGGAATGGCAAATTGGTATAGACGCTTCATACCAGAATATTCCAGTGTAGCTTTTCACCTGACTGACTTATTAAAAAATGCAAAGAAATTTGTTTGGAATCCCCAAGCACAAGAATCGTTTGAAAAATTAAAGCAAATGCTTACGTCTGCGCCTTTGCTGGTTCATCCAAACTACAGCAAACCGTTTATTGTACAATGTGATGCTAGCCAATTTGGTATAGGAGGGTTGCTTGCTCAACATGATGATGATGGAATTGAAAGGCCAATAGCCTATATGTCCAAGAAACTGAACAAAGCGCAACGCAACTACTCTGTCACCGAATTAGAGTGCTTAGCTGTCATGGAGGCAATAAAACGGTTTCGCATGTATATAGAAGGGCATGAATTTACAGTTGTGACCGATCATTCTAGTTTACGTTGGTTAATGCAGCAAAAAGATCTAAGTCGAAAATTAGCAAGATGGGCGATCAAACTGCAAGGATTCAATTTTTCGGTCGAACACAGGAAAGGTAGCGAAAATGTTGTCGCTGATGCGTTATCGCGATCATTAGAACCCATAGATGAAATTGCCGGAATTGATTTGGAAATTTGACTGCCATTGATTTAAATTCAGATGCTTTTCGTTCTCAGGAATATGTAAATTTAAAAAATAAATACGCTTCAGCAAATTTGCCTGATTTTCGAGTAATTGATAATTTTATTTATCATCGCATAACATTTGTCATAGGTGACGAAAGCGTTGATGATAATGCATGGAAGCTTTTTGTTCCTGTAGAGTTACGCGAAGGGGTTATTCGTACTGCACATGATCAACCATCTGCATCACATGGTGGTATCACCAAAACGGTTGAACGTATTCGACGAAACTTTTTTTGGCCAGGTTTGGTTGTTCAAACACGCGAATATGTCAAAAATTGCGAATTGTGTAATACCTCAAAAGTTCCTACACACATTCTTCGACCTCCAATGGGAAAATTAATTGAAAGTGAAAGACCTTTTCAAAGACTATATTTGGATTTGATTGGGCCTTTTCCGCGTTCGAAAAAAGGTTTTATAGGGATTTTCATAGTTTTGGACCATTTGTCTAAATTTACGTTTTTGAAACCTTTGAAGAAATTTACTTCAGTTTTAATAACTGATTTTCTCAAAGAAAGCATATTTGATTGTTTTGGTTGTCCTGAGACAATAGTGACGGATAATGGCAGTCAATTCAAAAGTCGTGAATTTGAATCTTTCTTGGCTAAATTCGGTGTAGTGCATACTTGTACAGCTGTGTATTCACCGCAATCAAACGCTAGTGAACGCGTAAATCGTTCAATTAATGAGGCTTTACGTTCCTATATTAGAAAAGACCAACGAGAATGGGATTCATATTTGAGTAGCATCAACTGTGCCTTGAGGAATAGCATACATCATTCCTTAGGAGAATCGCCTTATTTCGTAGTGTTCGGACAAAATATGATCACCCATGGTGATGATTTCAAACTGCTTAGAAACCTTAAATTGCTAGAAGACGGTTCAACTAAATTGCCGAAAGAAGACCAGTTTCAGATTATTCGAAACAAAATTAAAGCAAATATCGAAAAAGCCCACAATAAAAATACCAAAACCTATAATCTACGTTCGCGCGATCGCACATTTCAAATAGGCCAAATAGTAGTCAGGCGTAATTTTGCACAAAGTAGTCTAGCGGAGAAATTTAATGCTTTAGCACCCACAGGCGTAAAAGCTCGAGTGATTGAAAAACTCGGTAACTCTTATTATAAGCTGGAAGATTTAAACGGAAAAGTCTTGGGAAATTATCACGTCAAAGATATGTGGTGAGCTTTTGAACTAACTTTATAAAATTTCTTAGTTTGTGATAGACTTTTTTCAGCTCCAGTTTTGACAAAAGTTCAAAATAGTACCTGTTTTGTGAGGGCCTATCAAACTTTAATGCCACTGATATACGAATATATTTTTTTTTTGATTTCTGTATATTTAAATTTTAAATATACTTCTAAATTCAAAATTAATGTATTCGAATTTTTGCTATTAAAAGCGTTTGAACACCACTGGTGTAATTTTGCTAATTTTCTAAACATTTTCGCTTTCCACTGTAACCTAATTTGCTTCAGTTTGCGACATCTTGTATAGATCAAGTACAGAGATCCGTTTTGGCTCTCTTTCTTTTTCTTCACCGAGATCATCCCACGAACAAGTGTGCCTTCGATAACTTATCTTCAAAAATATCGAAAATCAGAAAAGTTTCATAATCCTAAGTTTAAAATTTAATTGAATTTAAATAAACATAATTATTCCTGAGAATATTGTTTTAAAACAATAAGAAATACGTAGTGGAAAAAAATATATTGTGATGTATTAAATACACCAATATATATATATATATATATTTTTGGTTGGAGGAGCATAACTTTTTCTAAGGAATTCAATTTGGCCTAGGTATGGAATTATTTATCAGTACTTAAAAGAGAAAACACATTTTAGAATATAAAATACTTTTCTACTAGGATTATTAAAATAACCAAAAGTGCGTATCTACTTGTGGAAAAGCCTATGCATGGTCGAAGTCATCTAGAGAGATCTTCAGAAATTGTGTGTGCCTTAGTACTAAATTGGTTCTCTGCAAAAGCAGCATATAATATACAACATCGACGAATAAAAGAATTAAAAATTTGCAAAAAAATGTTCAAGTAAATTGGTTAAAATCATAATAATTCACGAAAGATAGTGAGTGATAAGTAGAAAAAGAAGAAAGAGAAAAAAAAAACAATAATTCATAGAAAATAGTAAAAATTTTAATTATTAAAAAGACGTGCATAAAATAAGTTTGAGGAAGAATAAGGGAAAAATTTAGTAATTCGGTATACCTAATATACATCTAGTAAAAAATCAGAAAAGTTAGAAAAAAAAAAATGTTAAAATGATTTGATCATAAATATATGCAATATTTGTGGAAAAAATACCTGTGAAAAAAAAATAGAAAAAATTGCATTTAAAGTAAAATTTCATAGTGAGAAAATAAAAATATATAGTTATAACGTTACCTTAAGAAAAATATATAAGAACAACAAAACAAGAGAAACAAAAAAAAAAAAAAAACATATAACTAAAACAAAACTACAAGCCTAGTTGGAAATTCGCTAGTTTTTTTTTAAATCAAATTTTCATAGTGATTTCAAGTTAATTTTTAAAATATTCCGTGAGAATTTAGTTTAGAGAAAATATTCGCGTAATTAAATTTAAATTTTTAAAAATTTAAAACATTTAGCTTCACACACCAACGCCATGGAGGGTACCTTTCATCGCTGGATGTAACAGTAAGTGTTCATGAAATTAAGTATTTTTGAATCTAAAATTGGAAAAAATAACGTAGCATAAAATTAGGCGGCTAACAGCGATAGATTGGCCATACCCCTGCAGCATTTACATTTTTTGCAGCATTAACATTTTTGCAGTGGGTTTGTCGGTGTATGTGCAGTTCAGTCCACAGAGCGTGAGCAGCAATCATACTTGGCCGCAGAGGTGAATATGTTTGTTGCAAACTTGCTCTTCTTACGATCTGTTGTTGTTAGTTGCAGTATGGTGAGAGTAAGCATACATAGCATCGAACTGGTTTGATATGCTTAAGTCTCTCTGTTTGCTTTTAACAGAAGTTTAGGAAAACGAAATAGAAAAAATGTTGTTGAAGTATTTTGTTTCGCAATATCTGTAAGCATCAACATTTATATTTATAATTGCGTTTACATTTTGGTGAATTGGGCTTAACATGTTTTTTTTTAGTTTCATTTTGGTTTAAATGCTAACGTAATTTAAAGATAAAAAGAAATAACATAACAAATCGGAAAATGTTTTGATTTCAAATCCTGGTAACATTTATATTTGCTTTTACATTTTGTTTCAATGCGACTTAACATGATTTTTTTTGGTTTCATTTGTGTCAATGCTAAAATAATGTACATATTATAAGAATGAAAATTTAAAATACGTCAAAGATTCACATATTAATATTGCTCATTGCAATTACCTATATAAGTTTAATTCAAATTTTATTTCAATCTTAAGGGAAAAAAATTTATATTTAGATTATAAGCATTATGTTTACTACAATATGAATGTTTATATGAAGTAAAAATAACTTAAAATGAGATAAATATCTTTTAATTTTACGCATGTAAGGCGTCGTTAGTGCAAGACTTGGGAAACTTGCTGTGGGCTAAAAGTAGATTTTGAAACCTTTTAGCAGGATGGGTGGGTATAGAACGCGGTGGCCAAAACATCTAGTGTCACCATATTAACTTTTTGCTGCTTTGGTTATTTTCCTTCATTTAGTTATGTTGGTCTTTCGGCTTCAAGATTAATTATTAGTTTTCTTTTGATATAAAATCTCTGTTTCCTTTTATTTCTCGTAACCTACCTTAACAAAGTATATAGGGAGCACAACCCACCCCAATGCCCTGAGCACGGTCGGCACCCGAAACAGAGTACGCTCCTCTAAAACAAGTTTAAGTATGCGGTACGTTACAGCATGTAAAACTAAAAAATAATTTCATGGATTTCAATAGTTAAATTAATTCTTATTTTTTAAATTCATTTCAAACACTAACTTCTTATAATACAAATTTTTATACTAGTTTAAATTAGTGACTTTTCCATCTTTACGAAGGTGTTGGTGGTGGATGTTCATCATAAGCGTTCGTGTCTTGCTCGTTTCCAAGACTACAACTTTCGGTGCACTCTTCGGTATTGCTATCTCGATGCGGTGTGATATCGACGTCATCATTTGAAGTCGCCGATTCAGTCGCTCCTGCCCTAATTTGGTCAAGATGTCTCAATAAAAATCTATTGTTGTGCGACAAAGCACACTTATACGTAAGAGGACCTACCTTCTCTTTAATAGTTGCAGGTGACCAGCTGGTCTTGTTTGGGTTTCCATAATCACTAATAAATACTTTTTGACCTTTTCGTAGTCTTATATTTCTCTTCCCCCTGTGATTAAAAATATTTCTCTCTTGGCTATTCGAGATTTCCTCTTTAACCAAAGGAGGTTTTCAAAAATCAAATCTAGTGCGCATAGACCTTCCTAAAAATAATTTCGCAGGTGTTTCTTTAGTGGAAGAATGAATTGTGTTGCGGTAATCCATTAAAAATCTATTTAACACCACATCAAAATTCATATCTTTCTGATCGTTAAGATTTGCATTTAAAGATTTTTTTAAAAGTTTTACAAAAATTTCTGCTTGGCCGTTTGTGGCCGGATGGCCTGGAGCCGTAAGAATATGTTTATTTTTATTCATGAAAATAAAATTTTTGAATTCTTCGGAGACAAATTGTCTACCGTTATCACTTACAATAGTAAGTGGAATTCCATATCGAAAAAAAGTTTCTCTTAATTTTGAAATAACAAAATTGGACGTCATGTCTTTGGTTTTAAAGACTTCGACCCATTTTGAGTGTGAGTCATTTACTATGAAAAGAAAGTAATTTTTTATTGGACCGGCAAAGTCTATATGGATTCGATTCCTTGAGGAATAGGTCGGGGTCCATGGGATCAAAACACTTTTTCCAGGACAAGGTAAGAGCTTTTGACACGAATTACAATTTTTGATAAGATTTTCTATTTCACTGTCTATTTTAGGCCACCACAAGTAAGATCTGGCTAAAGCCTTAGTTTTCACTATGCCTAAATGAGATTCATGTAATTGAGCAAGTACACATTTTCTTAATTTTTGCGGTATTACGACTCTATACCCCCAAAGTAAACAACCCTGATCTACAGACAATTCCAAATCTTTTTGAGTGAACGGAATAAATTCATCACCTTTGAGTCCCCTTATGGTTCCTGTTCTAACTGCCTCACAAATTTTGGAAAAAATTTAATCGCGTCTGGTTTCTCTAGCTATGTCCTTCGTCACAAAATTTACATAAGTTTGTTCATCTTTAGATCGCGGTTGGGGCATACGGGACAAATGATCTGCATAATTAGACTTGCCTTTTATATATTCGAATTTATAATTAAATCCTGATAGAATGAAGCCCATCTTTGCATTCTCGCTGAAGCCATTATTGGTAAACCTTTTCTTTCGCCAAAAATTGACATAAGAGGCTTATGATCACTTTTTAATGTGAAATGATTGATTACCTAACAGCTACTGTTTCAGCTTTGTCACACAAAAGAAAATCGAAAGTGCTTCTTTCTCAAGTGTGCTGTAGTTTTTTTCAGTCGTTGACAACGCTCTCGAAATAAAAGCTATAGGTTTGAGAGAACCATCAGAAAATTTATGTGATAAAATACCTGCTACAGCGTTATTTGAGGCATCTGTGGTGAGAATAATCGGTAATTTTGGATTAAAGTGAACTAGCACTTGATCTGATGCAATATCTTTTTTTATATCGTCATATGATTTTTGAAAAATTTTTGTCCATTTAAATTCAACGTTCTTTTGTAACAACTTATATAGCGGCACCATTTTTTCCGCAAATTTGTTTATGAATTTGGAGTAGTAATTGATCATCCCTAAAAATGCTCTGACTTCAGAAACATTTTTGGGAATAGGTGCGTCAAGCACAGAAGCAATTCTATCGTTATTTTTGCTCAGACCAGACTTGTCGATAGTGAAGCCTAAATATGATATTTTTTCTTGAAAGAACGATCATTTAGTTCGATTAAGTTTCATGCCAGCTTGCCTTAATTTTTCCAATACAAGTTTTAACGTTTTAATATGATGGGCCATATCTACGCCCGTGACAGTAATGTCATCTTGATATACAACTGCAAAAGGTATATCTCGTAACAAATTCTCCATAATTTTTGGAAAATTTTTAAAGTTCCTATGTGTGTAGACCAAGTACACAACAACTGAGATTCATCATCAAGCACTAGTTGGTTGTATGCATTGGATAAATCCAGTTTAGTAAAAAGTTGACCTCCTTGCAATTTCGTCTATAAGAGGAAATGGATATTTAAAGTCCAAAATGTGCTGGTTGATGGTTATAATCACCACATATCCTAAACTCACCGTTGGGTTATAGAATATGTACCAACGGAGTTCCACATTCAGAATGGTCAACGGGCTCTAAAACGCCGTTTTCAATTAGTTCACGCAAATTTTTTCTATTTTATCCTTCCAAGCTAGCGGAATTGAACGCGGCTTAATAAAAATAGGTTTAGCACCTTTTGATATAGCTAGATTTATTTTTGCTAATTTATATTCGCCAAGACCATCATCAAAAACTTCAGCAAATTCATTTCTTATCTGATCACCTATCAGTGCATACTGATTCACATTGGCTATCGAATTCACTTGTTTTAAATCGTAATTAAATGTTCGTAGAAAATTTCTACCTAGTAAAGGTGGATTCTTGGTATCTGTAACTACTACACTAACTTTCTTTACAACCCCTTTATGCTCTACAGTAGCTTCATATTCGCCTAATATTTTTATATTATTACCACCATAATCTAAATACATCGACTTACAATTGCTTAGACTTACATCTGTTTCTAACTGTTCAAACAATGAAAACGATATCAAACTACATGATGCACCGGTATCACAAGGTAAAAAAAAATAAGATCTCAAAAAAAAATTTGGAATCGGTAGTGGAAAAAACCCAGCCGGTTTTCGATCAAAGGTCGAAAAATTGACTAAAAAAAGGGAAGTCGCTTTGACTGCCCGTTACTTCAAAACTGTTAATTTTTTCATAATATTTTCAAGTCAACTTTTGTAGAGCATGACTAGGTCAACATTATCTTCCTAAAAAATTTTGGTCCAAAAATTAAATTTGTTGTTGTTTCGGTACAAAAACTTCAATTTATTAAGAAAATTTTCATGACTTTTTTCTATAAATTGTTTTTTTATAATTTTCAAAGGGCGGAATATTTGTTCTGGAATTTTTATATTGCATGGGATTAAATGTTTATTAATTCAACAAAAAAAATTATTTAAAAATATCAAGTTTTAAGGTATGGAGCCGATCTCAATGTTGGAAAAAAATTAGTATGCTTATCTTTTTTCTTTTAATCGCTACTTTCTTGGATGCAGCAAAATGCATTTTTAGTTGGTATTGAATGCATCACTTAGAACTGCTTTTTGCCTTCAAAATGAGCTATGAAATGGGCTTGTACGACTCTTTTTCAAAAAGTTATGATCATTTTAAAATGACATCATGAAAGTTAAAAATCATGTATGGATTTTCTATAGCAATTGCCATATTACTATATCTTTTATAATGTTATTTTAAAATGATCATAACTTTTTAAGGAAAAATCATACACGACCATTCTATAACTTATTTTGAAGAAGAAGAACAGTACTAAATGACGCATTTAAAAGAAAAGACCAAAACGATTTTGTACGTGTTCTAGACAACCTCAAAAATCGTGTTTTTTGAACATTAGGGGTGAGATATCTCACAAATTATAAGTGATACAGCAATTTCGCGTCCAATTTCGAATTCAGCATTAATAACTACATCTAAAATAACTATTTTGGTTTTGGTTTGTAGTCGGTTTTTTTTAAATACCGTTTTTCGACCTCTGTAGCATGTGCCCTTTCTATTTTCACACCATTTAAAAATAATGTTGGCATTGTTCCTACATAGACCATAAAAGTGACCAAATTCCTCTTTGGGGTTTTTCTCGCGCAAGCTGAGTAACAAGACAGTCTTGCTCATTTGCTCACGTAGAACGAAAGACCACACTCAATCAAGAAAAAGAAAAGAAAAACATGAATGTATTTACGTAAGTGACGTTACTGGAAAAGAAATATGCTCTTATGAGTAAAATATGATTATGAGTGGTAATTCGAAATGTCACATAGCGTGAAGATCGTGGAAGAGCATTGGAAATTGAGTAATGTTGCAAAAGTAGTTGTGTGGAAAAATTGAGTAGAGAAGTGGTCGTTTGTGAGAAAGATTCTGTAGAAATCAGAAGCAGAAAATTTGTCGGTCTGTATAGTCGATTCGAAAGAAGGCAGAAGTAAATTAATTTTATAAGACAGAAAAAGAAGATGGCGGATTAAACTAAAAAGTAAAATTTGCTTTAGTGATAAAATCAACAGAAAGGAAAAGGAAATTTTGGCGTTTAAAGAAATAAAAAAAAGACAAATTGAAAGAAATAGAAAGGTAAGAAATTTTGTAGCATAAAAGGAAAAATTTAAGGGACATGAAGTAAAGTGTTTTTTTTTTGTATAGCTATAGAGTGGTCTTAGCAGCGAAATCGTGGCAAGAAAAAAAAAGTCAGCAAGCTGTAGAAAGAAGGGGAACATCGTAGGAAGATAAAGAAGTAAATTTACGTAAAAGGATAAATTGATGAGAATTAAAGAAAAAGCAGAAATAAGGAGTAGTTTGTACCAACCAAAAAACGTAAGTGGTCAGAATCCTTATATTCGTGAGTTATCTACTAGATGAAATAGATGAAAAATTCAAATTTCATATAAAATTCGATCAGCAAAAGACGACGCCAGTCACCATTTCTTAGTAGATATCCATATTGTCCACGTGGTTCTTGTCTCCGATATACGGTATTTTCAAGTTCCACCATTTTGGATCAAAGCTGATCAGTCGTTTGCAGCCACATTTGATTTCGCGCTAAAACAAAACAGTTCAACCACGTGAAGTTTTCCTTTGGCATAAAAATTTGTGCTTCTGCCATCCGGCCATCTTTAAATAAGAAGAATCCATTTTTGTCTTATGCAGTTTTTTTTGGTTCGTGTAAAATGAAAGGAATTTGCTGATACATAAAAATTTATCCAAACTTTTATTAATATATTTGAAGCTATCGGTGCTCTGTTCTAGAAAATTCCAAAACGATTTTAAATCTCGGTCTCGAACAATCGAACAATTTTTGATTTGTTTTTTTTTTACGTGAATAACTACCCTAAATGAGCTCAATTAGGTCCTCGTTCCTCACGTTTCCGCTCTCGTTTATAGTTTTTATTAACAAAGTAAAAAGGATAAAGTATTTGGAATTTTTCTAAGCCAATTAGTGCTAGACATTAAGATAATATTATAATAAAGATACTAGTAACTACTTTTGAACCAGTACTGGCTATTAAAGTTAAATACAAAACCTTAGAGCTAGTAGCTAACATTAAAATTTTTAAAAAGAGTGCTAGTATCTAAAACAGACTTAATATAAGTGCTAGTAACTAACATAAAAATTTTTAAAAGAGTGCTAGTATCTAAAATAGACTTTACATAGAACCTAAGTGCTAGTAGCTCATATTCAGAGTGCTAGTATCTAAAACATAATATAAGTGCTAGTAACTAACATTAAAATTTTTGAAAAGAGTGCTAGTATCTAAAATAGACTTTACTTAGAACCTAAGTGCTAGTAGCTCATATTCAGAGTGCTAGTATCTAAAACATACTTTACCTAAGTGCTAGTAACTAACATTAAAATTTTTAAAAGAGTGCTAGTATCTAAAATAGACTTTACATAGAACCTAAGTGCTAGTAGCTCATATTCAGAGTGCTAGTATCTAAAACATACTTTACCTAAGTGCTAGTAACTAATATTAAAATTTTTAAAAGAGTGCTAGTATCTAAAATAGACTTTACATAGAACCTAAGTGCTAGTAGCTCATATTCAGAGTGCTAGTATCTAAAACATACTTTACCTAAGTGCTAGTAGCTAACAGTAAAAAATTTTAAAGAGTGCTAGTATCTAAATAGACTATAACGAAAATTTGAGACTACCAGTTAATATTACTTTAGTTTTTTTTTATTAAAAGCAAGTACTACTAGCCAACATAATTTTTTGATTAGTGCCAGTGTGAAAAGCTAATCTTAAGACCGGACTTTCAATCATTTGTTTAAGCGCAAAAGGCTAAAGTCAGTCTTATTTTAGAGAAGCACTAGTTAGTATTAAGAGTACTTTACATTTATTTTCATAATTCATTTTTTTTCACTAATATACAATTATCATTATAATTCGTAAATTTCTTTCATCTATGTATACCTCCATTAAAAATATTGACTTGAGAGGATTTTAGATTGATTTTTTTTTTAGAAAAGTGTACTTTCACACAGATTATATATAGGTAATTGTAAGAGTTAATAGTCGTGATATAAACGCAGCTCAGATAGTTTAAGTTGTTTTTAAGCTAGTTAACTGAGGTGTTTCTAAGATGCATCAATGTCTTGATCGTGTATGTATGTTACCTCGTTAGTAAGAATAAGTTTTTTTTTTATTCCAACTAGAAAAAAAATAATTTTGTTAAAGATTAAGATTATCAATAAATTTCCTTTTTGTTAAAATAATCGAAATGAACCCTGTTTAAAGAACTTATTTTGGGGGAGGTTAGGGAGAACTTTTTGCGCGGGCTGAACTTGGACTCGGACGGAAAAGTAAGTTGGTGAGTTAGACATGGCAACCCTTTGAAAATAATATTCGTTCTTTATCATTTTTTTTTGTACGCCGGCTAAACCGGATGGGATGGGTCGATCCTCCCCTGACCTGAAACTGAGCTAGTCGATGATCTCATCCGGTAACTCAATAGTGCAGCTTCGGCTGAAAATTCATTTTTATGTTGTTGAGTTAAGGTTTCGAGAACACACCAATCAAAACCGAACAAAGGTCGCGTGTTACAAAATGGTGCCCAAATTAAAAAAATTTTAACCACAAGAGGGGTAGTAAAAGCAAGTACCCTAAACGATTTTGAAGCGTATGAATTATTTCTTTCGGCTGCTTTGGCAAAATAAAGAAAAGTAGAAATAAAACTTTTAAGATGATTTCGCGGTTCAAGTTACATCGAAGGTGAATAAATTTCTGACGTTTCGTTTTGGTCTAGTGACATAGAAAGATTGTATTTACAAAGATTCTGTTTGCACCTAAATCCATTAGAGACGCAGAACATACAATAACCTTTTTCGTTCAAGTTTTCGTAATTTAAGATTCAGATGGATCTTGAAGTTACTATTGACTAGGAGGATCTGATGATTCTTTAATGAGTAGAGACTTAAATTTTTTATTTTTTTTTGATATAGTTTGTATTCGGACGTAACGCCTCTATTTTTGTAGAACTGTGGGCAGAGCAGGTGACATAGTTTGGTCAGTTACCAAATACTATTTGCACTTTGTTTGGGTATAGATCTGCAAAGATTTAGTCGTTGAGTCAAGTTTCAATATCACCAGTGTAGTTGCCAAGTTGGTAAAGGTGAATTTGTGAAGCATCTGTGACAAAACTGAAAGGGTACAGTTTCAAGTTTTCTGCACAGATTAGTTTTTTTTGTATTCGTATACCTTTTATGGAGACCTCAAGTTAATTTCTAGACTGAGTTGCTTCAGCTGTGACATAGCTGCACTGGTGTAAAAGTATTTATTTTAGTTTTGCAATTTAGTATAAACGAAATCATTTTATGAAAGTGCCATGCCAATTAAGTTACGGAGTTGAGTCCATGTAGTAGTAAGAAAAAAAAAAAGTTCAGCGCAGTCCAGTTCAAGCAGGGATCTGTCAAACCTCCCCCTCTCTTTCCATAAAAGTTTGTTTTTTAAACACAGAAATTTTTGTTTTTGTTAGGCAAGAGTTACTTTGAATTACATTTTTTTTTTGTGTTTTGGACACATTATCAGTTTAATTTCCTAATAGAGTAAAAACATGACCGAAGAAAAGGATAAGGCTAACCAAGCCATAAAAGAAAACATTAATGGTGATACAAATAGGCGAATTGTGTCTGGAACAGGCCTTCCAAGAACACCTATAGCCGCCGCTTTTTCCGATAGTTCGATGTGGGACTTATCTGGATCAATAATTGATCGAACCCGTAGGGAACCACACCACCGAGAGAATAGGAAAGACCAGGGAGCTATAAATAAACGATCCGATCAGCCACAACTGGGGGCAAATGAGTATAGTTTTCCTCCGGATTTGACTTTACCTCCACCACCAAATTTGAGTGCTCATCGTGAAACTGAAGGAGCTGTGGGTGGAACATTAGTGCCAACCGAGTTGAGTTCATCTATCAACTTAGCAATAGCTCAAGCTCATGAATCCTATCGCGCTTCCTTAAGTTTAGAAGTTTCAGAAATACGAAATACTCTGAGGTCCGAGTTTCTTAATTTCATGAAGAGTGTCAACGAAATTATAAAACCCCTTCAGAATCAGAGTCAAGCCCCATTGTCGCAACAAAGAAACAACACCATCCCACTAGAAGATGATCTCCTTAATATATCTGTAGACAGGCCACGGCGATCGAGGGCAGCTTATCAACAGCAGTTGGAAAACCGGATGATTCACGATTTTCAAGGCTTAGGCATTAATTACATGCCAGCAGACAACGAAATGTTGCGGGGAGCGGGCCACCCACATACTCAACCTGAACTATCACGAGGATTTGACGTTGTGCATACTACTGAAGTTCCTGGCGGAAGGAATAATGTCAATTATGCGGGAGATGGCACATATCAGGGATCACAATACAGGCAAAGTAATGGTAGGATATATGCTGAAGCACATCCTAATGGACAGGACAATAGAAATGTTAATAGGAGTCCTGAATATAGAATGGGAAACGATAGGCCGGGAACACAGGGTCCCGTAAGAGTGGACAAATGGGATTTAATTTTCGATGGAAATAAGAATAAAATGACAGTGGAAGACTTTGTGTATAGAGTAGAATATCAGCAAAGGCATTACGCTATACCATGGTCAGAAGTAATTCGAGATTTTCATCGCTTAGTTAGTGGACCAGCAAAAGAATGGTTTTGGCTTCAAACGAGAGACAATTTAACGCCTGATTGGCCCAGGCTTAAAAGGGCTTTGTTTAGTCAATATCGATCCCACAGCAGCGATTTTGGTATCATGCGTGAAATGGTGGAATACCGACAGGGACAGGACGAAACGATAGATCAATATTTTCAGAAAATGCTTAAACTACGCACGCGTCTCCAAAGCCCTATTTCAGAAAGTGACATGATCAAGATATTAAAAAAAATTTTAAAATACGGGGAAGCATAGCCAAAATTGTATATCCTATGCCGGTCGAATTCGTCGAACAATTACGCGTTGAGTGTCATGAAGCCGAAGAAAGTTTTCCGGTACGTAAAGTGCGTGGATTTAGACCAACTCAACCACCAGCGAGATATCCCCAGAGAGGACAGCATCTGAGTGAAGTTGCTTGGGGAGAAGAGCATAACGAAGAGGTGTTCACACAACAAGTTGAAGCTGTGCAAATGGATTTTAATCAAATAAATCCACATGGAAAACGCGTTTTAGTTTGCTGGAACTGCCGAGTAATAGGGCACACTTACTTTGATTGCGATTCGCCGGTTCGCAATATTTTTTGTTTTCGCTGTGGACTATAAAATGTTTACTCGAAGCACTGTCCCAATTGTAAAAAGGGAAACGGCCAGTGGGGCGTGAAGAAAACGGAGGAGTCACGCTCAACCCAAACCTCCGACACAAATCAACACAAGTGGGATCAGAGCAAACCTTAATTCATGTTGAATCGGATTTAGAGCCAAGAATTTGGATTAAGACTAGGATAATTAGTGATAATACCGATAAAACTGAATTAAAGAAAGCAGTGTCGAGATCGATGGAACAGAAACTACATGATTATCTGACAGTACGAAATATAATTTTTAATGAAAAACAATGTGAAGGCATGCGAATGTTGTCAAGGAAGATACAAAAAGCACGGGAACGCTACCAAGCCAGGAAACTGACGAGGCAGATAATAGCAGAGTCTATTAATTCAGCAAGCTCTTCTGATCCTAGAGTGTTTTTAGAGGTCAAAATTAATAATATGAAATACGAAGGATTACTTGATTCGGGAGCCTCCGTCAGCTTATTAGGAAAAAATTGCAGGGATATTGTTAATAACGTGGGTGGCAAAGTTGAGCATTATTTTTCGCGAGTTAAAACCGCTGGAGGTGGAAGCCATAAGGTTTTAGGAAAAATTGTGGTTCCGGTAAATTATGGAAAAAAATGTCGCGAAATAGTTTTCTATCTATGCCCCTCACTCGAGCAACAAATATACCTTGGGATCGATTTTTGGAGGAAATTTGAACTAGCCCCTGGTATAACAGGATTAGCTGAAATACAAATTGATGAGAGCCAATCAAAAAATCAAAATTCACAAGAGTTCGAACTTTTTACGGAACAAAAAGCAGAACTGGAGGATGTCAAAAAACAGTTTTTAACTTTCGAGGAAAATGGCCTTGGTAAAACCCATTTAGAAAAACATTCAATACAGCTCAAGGAAGGGGCTGAACCTGTCAAAGAGAGATGGTATCCAATATCACCTGCGGTATAGGAGTTGCTTTATACTGAAATAGATAATATGCTAAAACTAGGCGTGATCGAGGAAAGCCAAAGTCCATGGTCAAACAGAACGACGCTTGTAAGGCAGCCTGGAAAAAACCGCCTTTGTCTAGATGCTCGTAAGCTGAACGACAAGACAATTAAAGACGCATATCCCCTGCAGAATATTGAGGGGATATTGAGCCGTATAGATGACACCATATACATCAGCAGTGCCGATCTCAAATTCGCTTTCTGGCAAATAGAACTTGACCCAGCTAGTAGAGAGTATACAGCGTTCACGGTTCCGGGGCGACCCCTTTACCAGTTTGCAATGATGCCATTCGGCTTATGCAATGCGGCACAAAGGTTATGCAGGCTAATGGACAAGGTGATCCCAGCTCGACTTAAAGGTAATGTGTTCGTTTACTTAGACGACTTGTTAGTGATAGCAAAAGATTTTGAAACGCATGTGAAGATTTTGAGAGAAGTGGCTGGGTACCTCAAAGAAGCCAATTTAACTATTGGCCTAAAAAAATCTAAATTCTGTTTTAAAGAATTAAAATATTTAGGTTTTATGATTGGAAATGGCGTTTTAAAAACCGATCCTGAACAAATTGCGGCCATACCAAGGAATCCAAGACAGGTTCGAAGTTTTTTAGGCACCGCCGGGTGGTACCGCCGAACACTTTCAAAATGACCACTGACGCTGTCGAAGCATTTAACTCATTAAAACAGGCATTGACCTCAGCTCCGGTACTCGTTCATCCAGATTTTAGAAAACGATTCTATATCCAATGCGATGCTTCACAGATTGGGGTGGGAGCTGTACTTTTTCAAGTCGACGATGATGAAAACGACCGACCTGTGGCTTTCTTTTCGCAAAAACTTAATGGTGCACAGCAAAACTATAGTGTCACCGAGAAAGAGTGTTTGGCGGCAGTACTAGCGGTAAAGCGATTTAGACCCTATGTGGAGTTAATGCCTTTCACAGTAATTACAGACCACGCTAGTTTGAAATGGCTTATGAGCTTACGAGATTTGAACGGGCGCCTAGCCAGATGGTCTCTGCAACTCCAAACCTTTAATTTTGAAATCGAGCATCGTAAAGGTGCGGATAACGTAGTCGCCGACACTCTATCAAGAGCATTTGAGGATTTTAAGACAGAAGCTATGGAACTGTTGGATATAGAAACGACAGAGTTCGGATCGCCAGAATATCTAGCTTTGATAAACACCGTGGAGGCCAATAAGGAGAAATTGCCTGATGTTAAAGTGGAGGATGGAGTCGTCTTTAAGCGAACTGATTACACTCAAGATGAATTCACCGATTCAAAGTGGAAAATGTGGCTACCCGAGGGACTAACCTCAGCCATTATTGCGAAAGCACATGAAACTGAAACGACTGCTCATGGTGGGATAGCCAAAACTTTGTACCGGTTGCGGCAGTCGTACTACTGGCCAAGGATGACAGTGCAAGTTCGAAATTTTATCCAAAGTTGTGTTGTATGCAAGGAGACCAAACCAGCGAACTACAACCTAAGACCTGGCATCGGAACCGAAGTTGTGACAGAGCGTCCATTTCAAAAACTGTATATTGATTTCCTAGGAAAGTATCCACGCTCAAAAGGGGGGAAACGCTTATGTGTTTATCGTTGTAGATCATTTCTCAAAGTTTGTTTTCTTAAAATGTATGCGAGAGGCAACGTCATCAAATATTGTAGTCTTCTTGGTAAACGAAATCTTCCACAAGTTTGGAGTTCCGGAAACAATACATACGGATAACGGAAAACAGTTTACTTCCAAGGAATTTCAAAATCTTATCACTGCTTATAAAATTCAACACATGAAGACGGCTTTTTATGCACCACAGTCCAATGCGTCGGAAAGGGTGAATCAATCAGTACTGGCGGCTATAAGAGCCTATTTGCAATCAGATCACCGGGATTGGGATCTGTACATAACGGAAATCGAGTGTGCCTTGAGAAGCGCAGTACATGCATCAACAGGAATGAGTCCTTATTTTGCTCTTTTCGGACAGCACATGTTTACATGTGGTTCAGACTACAAACTTGCAAGAAAACTGAAAAATTTAGAAGATGAACAGGTGTTGAATCAAAACGACAAGCTAAAACTAATAAGGGACAAAATAAAGGAAAATATACATAAAGCATTCCAAAGAAACGAAAAATTAATGAGCCGTAAATGCAGGGTAGTAAATTTTGTACCAGGGCAAGAAGTTTACAAGCGTAATCATATGTTAAGTGATTTCAAGACGAACCTGAACGCCAAGTTTTGTCGGAAGTTCACGAAATGTAGGATAGTGAAAGCTGTAGGAAGAAATATGTATGAACTGGAAACCCTCCAAGGAAGGTCAATCGGAGTCCATCATTCAAAGGATCTAAAACAATAACAAGGAAACGAAAACATGTTGGTGTAAATCTGGGACATTCCTTCTCTGATAGTTTTTTTTTGCCTCGTTTGTTCTTTTTTTTTTTTTTTTTTTAAAATAGGAAAAAAATGTTGATTTTCGTCACTCCATATCAATAGTTCGAAATCTTAGGTTAACATAATTTTTTTTCGTTGTTGCCCGGCTAGATCAGTCGGTAGGTCATGAGTAAGATTAGGGCGTGGGCGATTGCCTACGTTGGGCGTTTACTGTTTTTCTTTGCGTGGTGTGTTCTCTATTAAGGAAAACATTGTTCTAGTGGAGCGAAAGTTCCCAGTGCCCACAGTATCTCCCGCACTGGAGTTAGTGGATACTGAGCTTTGTAGCATGTGCCCTTTCTATTTTCACACCATTTAAAAATAATGTTGGCATTGTTCCTACATAGACCATAAAAGTGACCAAATTCCTCTTTGGGGTTTTTCTCGCGCAAGCTGAGTAACAAGACAGTCTTGCTCATTTGCTCACGTAGAACGAAAGACCACACTCAATCAAGAAAAAGAAAAGAAAAACATGAATGTATTTACGTAAGTGACGTTACTGGAAAAGAAATATGCTCTTATGAGTAAAATATGATTATGAGTGGTAATTCGAAATGTCACATAGCGTGAAGATCGTGGAAGAGCATTGGAAATTGAGTAATGTTGCAAAAGTAGTTGTGTGGAAAAATTGAGTAGAGAAGTGGTCGTTTGTGAGAAAGATTCTGTAGAAATCAGAAGCAGAAAATTTGTCGGTCTGTATAGTCGATTCGAAAGAAGGCAGAAGTAAATTAATTTTATAAGACAGAAAAAGAAGATGGCGGATTAAACTAAAAAGTAAAATTTGCTTTAGTGATAAAATCAACAGAAAGGAAAAGGAAATTTTGGCGTTTAAAGAAATAAAAAAAAGACAAATTGAAAGAAATAGAAAGGTAAGAAATTTTGTAGCATAAAAGGAAAAATTTAAGGGACATGAAGTAAAGTGTTTTTTTTTTGTATAGCTATAGAGTGGTCTTAGCAGCGAAATCGTGGCAAGAAAAAAAAAGTCAGCAAGCTGTAGAAAGAAGGGGAACATCGTAGGAAGATAAAGAAGTAAATTTACGTAAAAGGATAAATTGATGAGAATTAAAGAAAAAGCAGAAATAAGGAGTAGTTTGTACCAACCAAAAAACGTAAGTGGTCAGAATCCTTATATTCGTGAGTTATCTATTAGATGAAATAGATGAAAAATTCAAATTTCATATAAAATTCGATCAGCAAAAGACGACGCCAGTCACCATTTCTTAGTAGATATCCATATTGTCCACGTGGTTCTTGTCTCCGATATACGGTATTTTCAAGTTCCACCATTTTGGATCAAAGCTGATCAGTCGTTTGCAGCCATATTTGATTTCGCGCTAAAACAAAACAGTTCAACCACGTGAAGTTTTCCTTTGGCATAAAAATTTGTGCTTCTGCCATCCGGCCATCTTTAAATAAGAAGAATCCATTTTTGTCTTATGCAGTTTTTTTTGGTTCGTGTAAAATGAAAGGAATTTGCTGATACATAAAAATTTATCCAAACTTTTATTAATATATTTGAAGCTATCGGTGCTCTGTTCTAGAAAATTCCAAAACGATTTTAAATCTCGGTCTCGAACAATCGAACAATTTTTGATTTGTTTTTTTTTTACGTGAATAACTACCCTAAATGAGCTCAATTAGGTCCTCGTTCCTCACGTTTCCGCTCTCGTTTATAGTTTTTATTAACAAAGTAAAAAGGATAAAGTATTTGGAATTTTTCTAAGCCAATTAGTGCTAGACATTAAGATAATATTATAATAAAGATACTAGTAACTACTTTTGAACCAGTACTGGCTATTAAAGTTAAATACAAAACCTTAGAGCTAGTAGCTAACATTAAAATTTTTAAAAAGAGTGCTAGTATCTAAAACAGACTTAATATAAGTGCTAGTAACTAACATTAAAATTTTTAAAAGAGTGCTATCTAAAATAGACTTTACATAGAACCTAAGTGCTAGTAGCTCATATTCAGAGTGCTAGTATCTAAAACATACTTTACCTAAGTGCTAGTAACTAACATTAAAATTTTTAAAAGAGTGCTAGTATCTAAAATAGACTTTACACAGAACCTAAGTGCTAGTAGCTCATATTCAGAGTGCTGGTATCTAAAACATACTTTACCTAAGTGCTAGTAACTAATATTAAAATTTTTAAAAGAAAGCTAGTATCTAAAATAGACTTTACATAGAACCTAAGTGCTAGTAGCTCATATTCAGAGTGCTAGTATCTAAAACATACTTTACCTAAGTGCTAGTAGCTAACAGTAAAAAATTTTAAAGAGTGCTAGTATCTAAATAGACTATAACGAAAATTTGAGACTACCAGTTAATATTACTTTAGTTTTTTTTTATTAAAAGCAAGTACTACAAGCCAACATAATTTTTTGATTAGTGCCAGTGTGAAAAGCTAATCTTAAGACCGGACTTTCAATCATTTGTTTAAGCGCAAAAGGCTAAAGTCAGTCTTATTTTAGAGAAGCACTAGTTAGTATTAAGAGTACTTTACATTTATTTTCATAATTCATTTTTTTTCACTATATATACAATTATCATTATAATTCGTAAATTTCTTTCATCTATGTATACCTCCATTAAAAATATTGACTTGAGAGGATTTTAGATTGATTTTTTTTTAGAAAAGTGTACTTTCACACAGATTATATATAGGTAATTGTAAGAGTTAATAGTCGTGATATAAACGCAGCTCAGATAGTTTAAGTTGTTTTTAAGCTAGTTAACTGAGGTGTTTCTAAGATGCATCAATGTCTTGATCGTGTATGTATGTTACCTCGTTAGTAAGAATAAGTTTTTTTTTTATTCCAACTAGAAAAAAAAATAATTTTGTTAAAGATTAAGATTATCAATAAATTTCCTTTTTGTTAAAATAATCGAAATGAACCCTGTTTAAAGAACTTATTTTGGGGGAGGTTAGGGAGAACTTTTTGCGCGGGCTGAACTTGGACTCGGACGGAAAAGTAAGTTGGTGAGTTAGACATGGCAACCCTTTGAAAATAATATTCGTTCTTTATCATTTTTTTTTGTACGCCGGCTAAACCGGATGGGATGGGTCGATCCTCCCCTGACCTGAAACTGAGCTAGTCGATGGTCTCATCCGGTAACTCAATAGTGCAGCTTCGGCTGAAAATTCATTTTTATGTTGTTGAGTTAAGGTTTCGAGAACACACCAATCAAAACCGAACAAAGGTCGCGTGTTACACCTCATTTTAAAAATCATGCCATGAACCGATTTTAAAAAATTTTTTTTTCTTATTCAGTATATATTTAGGTGCAATTTCACATCTTTGTGCAGTTTTTGACAACTTGATTGAAACTTTTTCCTGAGCTGCGTGCACGAAATTCGAAATTTTTGATTATCTCTGCTGGAACAGCCCAAAAACGCACTAAAACGAAAATAAATGCTATTTTCGCGTTCAGCAATCCCAAATTGGTTTAGGAATTATGACTACTAAAATGGTTTCTTACCAAATTAAAAATTCAGAAGAAAAAATAAAAAAATAAATTTTTTTCTTAACTTTGAAACGGGCTCCATTTCTAAAAATCTATTATTTTGTAGTAATTTTTCTTTTAAATTAATTAACATTTAATTCCCTACAATATGAGAATTCCAAAACAAATATTCCACTCTTTAAAAGTTACAAAAAACTAATTTATAGAAAAAAAGTCATGAAAATTTTCTTCAAAAATTAAAGTTTTTGTACCGAAACAACAACAAATTTAATTTTTGGACCAAAACTTTTTAAGAAGAAATGTTGACCTAGTCATGCTCTACAAAAGTTGTCTTGAAAATATTATGAAAAAATGAATAGTTTTGAAGTACCGGGTGTAGCATGTAACGGTCAATATTTTGTTCAGGTATAAAAGCGATTGCACGTAAAATTGTCCAGCTCGGCTCGTCGGCTAACGGGTAGTTGTTCTTTCTTTTATTAACCTGGAGAATTTAAACCGCTAGTATCAAAAATTATTTAAATTACGTGCTAAAACATGGAGAAAAAGCCTCGAGGAAATTCAAAAAGAAAAAAAAAAATTAAGTATTGACAAAAAAAAATATTCCTGCTGCTTGGAATCTGTGACAGCATTATGGTGATAGTTGCTGCCACTAAACCCTCCCAATCATGATCAAATTTAAATCAAAATTTTTCTTAAATGATCCCAAAAATCCTTAGTTACCACAACAACCTCACGACCATTAGAAATCAACACTTTAAACTGACATTATTAAGATTTTATTAAAAAGTGTTTAAATTTAAAACATTCATTAAATTAATAGCTGAGAATAAACAAATTTAGCAAAATTTAATAGTGTTAATTATTTTTCATTAATTTAATATGCAAAAAATTAATTTAAATTTAAATTACGCTTTCTGACATCTTAAAATATATGATAACTTCACTCATTAAGTGTGCATTATATAATTATTTAATTTGAATGATAAAACTTACTTTTTTTTTATTGGACGACATGCAGCTTCCACGAAGAAAGATCTTTCGCCGTGATGAATGATGAAGACGTACCATTTACAAAAAGAAAATTTCAAATTTAACAAAAAAAAAATACGACTCTTTATGAGTGCAGCAACCTTTTTTTTATGTTGCCAAAAATTACAAATAAGATTGTTTATAAACAAAAACAAATTTTAAAAATTAACTAGTTTTTAACACAAATTTCCTTTTTTTTTTAAATTAAGTTATTAACACAATCTCCAAAATTAAAATTCATTTTTTTTTTTTTTTTTTTTTTTTAAAAAAATAAAATCACTTAATGTTGCATGTTTTTAGCTTGAAACTTGTCATTCAATTTTATATGTTGATAAATAATATATTTAGATGCATTCGTTACTGCTATAAATATCTTGACTTTAGCATGAGATTTGAGATGCACTATAATTATCTTGTCTTCAGCATGAGATTTGAGATGCACTATAATTATCTTGCCTTCAGCATGAGATTTGAAATTTTAGAGTCAATGCGACATAATTATTCTGCATCCCTGCAGTAGTGACTCCGCTTCAATCCAATTGTAAAACCCCAAATTCTTCCTGTGATTCCCATTCAAAAAGAAATAAAATCCGTTTCATCAATCGAGCAACAAAAAGATAAAAAATTTGCCTCTGCTTCCTATCAAAATCAAATTTTCAATCCCTCAAAATTTTATTTTTTTTAGATCAAAAAACAAAATCTATCTTGTATATTTTTTTTTTTTTAAGTAAAAATTGCGCAAGTTTCAAAAACTTATTTTTTTGGCTACAAGCGCCACTACATTTCCCCCCAACCAAAATCAGATTTTGGGGTTTTTAAGCACAAAAGCTGATCCCGCTTGTAGAAAAAAAATTAAATACTAAAACTAAAATGTGTTTTTTTTTTTTTTTTTTTTTTTTTTTTTATTGCCGAATGTCCTTTGCATGATAAACATCTAAATAACGACCTTGCATGTCTTCTAAAGCATAATAGCAGTTACCAAGTTTTTTCCGCACTCTAGCTTTTACATAATTAGGTGCAAGTTTGGAGCTAAACCCTTTTTCAAAATTGCTCTGCCTGAAATTTTTCCTAAACACTTCTTGGCCAACTTCGTACGAAACATTTCGTGCACGCAGATTATAAACGTTTTTGTTCCGTATTTGTTGCTTTTTCTTAAGTTCACTTGCTCGTTTTCTCACAATTTCTAAAGTATCTGAACGATTAAACGATACACTGCGATCATCTAGAATATCCAATTGGCGCAATAGGGCGTATGTGGAACCATTATTTATCATATGCTGTCCAAATGTCATGAAGTATGGAGAAGTTCCGATTGCGGAATGCAAACCTGAACGCAATGCGCAACAAATACTACTAAGGTGTTCATCCCAATTTTTTTGATTTGGATCAATATATGATTTTATGGCAGCGATAACCGAACGATTGACACGTTCACTTGCATTCGCTTGAGGCGAGTAAACAGCAGTATAAGAATGTTTGATTGAATACTTTTGCATAAGAGTATTAAAAAGTTGAGATTTAAATTGAGATCCATTATCGGAAACAACAGTCTCGGGTGTACCAAACGTATGAAAAAGTTCCTGTTCGAGATATCTTACAACAACATCAGCCGTGGCCTTTTTTACTGGCAACAAAAATGGAAATTTGGAAAAATTATCCAATACGACAAAAATATGAGTATTACCAGATCGCGATCGCGGATATGGACCACAAAAGTCAATATACAATTTTTGGAAAAACCTTGAAGTTTCAGATGTTTTACCCAATGGTGGTCGTTGGATTTGATTAGGATGCTTAGTCGTTTTACATATTTCGCAAGAATTTACGTAAGCTTTAACATCGGGCACCAATCCAGGCCAAAAATAATAACGACGAATTCGCTCTATCATTTTATTGATACCACCATGTGATGATAACGGACTATCGTGAGCCTTACTCAAAACAACATTCACTAAACTTTTTGGAATCCATAGCTTCCATACAAAGTCATCATGCATTTGTTCACCAGTTGCATGCTCTGTCCTCCTATAAATAAAATTGTCGATAACTTTTAAGTCCGGAGTCCTATCTAGATTTTCTATTATATTTTTTAAAAGGTTATTATATTCATCGGATTTAAAATGTTCTGAATCTAAGTCAACGAAAAGTCCACTATCAGTTTCTAAAGCAGATAAATCATCTGTATTAACTCTGGACAGCGCATCCGGAACTACATTTTGCGTTCCACGCCGATGTTGAATTTGAAATTTAAAACCCTGAAGTTTTAAGGCCCACCGTGCTAACCGAGAATTTAGGTCTGTTTGTGACATGAGCCATTTAAGTGATGCATGATCTGTAATCACAGTGAACTCATGACCCTCCACATAAGCGCGAAATTTTTTTATGCTTAAAATTGCTGCTAAGCATTCTTGCTCTGTAACCGAATAATTGCGCTGGGCTCGATTTAGCTTTTTGGACATAAATGCTATTGGATGTTCTTCACCATTTGCATCTAATTGAACCAATGCACTTCCTATTCCGGTGTTGCTTGCATCGCAGTGTATGAAAAATGGTTGCGAGAAATCTGGACTTTGCAACACTGGAGCAGAAGTCATGGAGGCTTTTAACTCTTCAAATGCTTTTTGTGACTCTTCACTCCATAAAAACTTCCGAGTGTTTTTTAGTAAATCGGTTAATGGACTAGACAGCGTGGCATAGTTCCTTATGAACTTCCGATACCAGCCGGACATACCCAAAAATCGCCGAAGTAGTTTTACCGAACGCGGAATAGGGAAATTAACAACAGCGGAAACTTTTTCCGGGTCAGCACTAATAGTACCATTACCTACTATGTGACCAAGATAACGAACTTCTTTAAGACAGAAATGACTTTTTTGAACATTCAGTGTCAAACCTGAGCTACGCATGCACTTTGCTACTTCACGTAAAACATCCAGATGTTTTAGAAATGAATTTGATACAATTAAAAGATCATCTAAATAGATAAAAACCTCGGTTCGCAAATGTGGTGGTATAACTTTATCCATTAAACGTGACATGGTCTGTGGCGCATTACAAAGTCCAAATGGCATTACTTTATACTGGTATAGAGGTCTGCCTGGCACGGTAAACGCAGTTTTATCACGAGATGAAGGATGAAGGGGAATTTGCCAAAAGGCATCTTTTAAATCCAAGCTTGTAATAAATTCAGCCTTGGGAAGCCGACTTAATATCCCATCAATATTGGGCAAAGGGTATGCGTCCTTAACAGAAACAGTGTTAACTTTCCGGCTATCAAGACACAGTCTCACCTTACCAGGTTTTTGTACCACAACGATTGGAGAAGACCATGGGCTGTCAGATTCTTCAAGTACTCCAAGTTGGAGCATTCGATCTACTTCGCCATAAATTAACTTTTCAACTGCCGGGGAAACAGGAAAATGCCTCTGTTTGATGGGTTTTGCATCACCAACATCAATGATATGAGATATAACATTTATTTTACCTAAGCCTTCAACAGCAAAAGACGGGAAAAGATCAACAACGTTTTTGAGCTGTTTTTGTTGTATTTCGGTTAAAGTGTGTTTTCTTGGATCCAGAGTTGAATCATCAAATTTTATTTCAGAAACAATTCCATCGGGCAAAAGATCAAAAGATTTCCAAAAATCGATGCCAAGGTACAAATTTTGAGATAAACTTGGAATAATAAATATCGAAATTGACTTTGTTTTATTATGAAAAGTAATATCGGTATCTATTCGACCCACTATGGATTGAGAAGTACCATCAGCTGTACGAACAAACGAACGAATTTTTTTATAAGGTGTGTTCGAGGTTAGGAATTCACGTGCTGCTTGAGCACCAATGCAACTGATGGAAGCACCTGTATCCAATAAGCCAACAATAGTTTTGCCAAGTAAGGTAACTTCAGCATGTGGTCGACGAAGATCACTTGGTTTATCAAAAACGGACGAAATCAACTTGTTTTTAGTATCTTTTACATTCTTCCAAAAAGTGCGAATTCTACGGCTAGAACGGTTTGGTGGTTTTATTAAATCATGAAAAATTCTACTTTTTGCTTGGTTGTATTCCAGCAATCGAATATGAAACGGTTTTAATATTTTTAAATTTGGTTCAATTTTACTGAGCGAAAAGTTAGTTTTAATTTTGTTATCGGAATTAGAATTTAAAATCGTTAAGTTAGGATCAAGTTCAACATCAGAGGAAACTTTTATTCTTTCCTGGTCATATGACGACTGGAATGCGTCTGAGTTTGAAGTTTGCGTGCACTTTTCAGTGCGTTCGACTGGAAGTTTTTTGAATTGCAACTGGGACAATTGGGCTTATAGGTATCTGCTTTACCACACCCATAACAAAAAATATTTCGTTCACCAGTGCAGTCTTGTTAACGATGCCCACTTTTTTTACAATTCCAACAAATTAAAGATATTGCAGAAACTTCATTATCACCTAAAGTTTCTTCGACAGAATCCTCATTTACAGATACTACCTCAGAAACATTTCTACGATTTGGAAACGACTTGTTATAAACTTGTTTCTTACAAATGTCTTGCAAGAAAAATTCCCTTTTTCGGCAGATGTCTCTTAGATGTTCCATACTATAAATTTGTAAATTAAGAATCTCATGTTGTATTTCTGGTAACAAATTTCTTCGAAGTATTTCAACAAGTGTACTTTCAGTTAAAGACTGGGATAAACGATCCGTCAGTAGCAGAATATCCTCATAAAACGAATCAAAACTTTCATTTGGTCGCTGTTTTCGGTCACGTATCATTTCCCTAAAATCAACATCGGTTCTAGAATCACGATATTGACTTCAAAGTGCTGTACACAAGTCACGCCATTTAATAACTCTCACCAGCTTATGGTATCTCCAGAACCATTCAGTGGCTTTTGAGTCAAACAAAGTGCTAGCATGACGACATAATAATTCAAAATTTCCGCCTAACGTTTGGTTGGTCAACACTTCCACACGATATATAAAATTATCAACTGACAAACCATCATTTTTACCAGTAAATTTCAATTTCCAGTTATATATTATGTGACCTACTTTTTCGGGACGAAGTAATAAGTCAGTGGCACTATTTGAAGCACTAGGTATTGAATTAGGAGCTGTTTGACCTTGAAAATTGTTGCTTGTGCCAGAAGTTGGCAAATTAAGTAACTGATCTAAACTTTGATTTCCGATATTAGGCAAAGTTTCTACAATAGGTTCTCTAACAATGTTATTTGGCTGCTGCTCAGTCGCAACAGTTTGCACAGAAGGTATGCTTGGTCCATTAAGTCTAGCAAAGCGCTCTTCCATTCGCGATTCAATTTGCAGCATTTGCTGACTTATTGAAGAACACAACTCAGCTACTTGTGCTCCGATTGCTTCGTTAATTATATTACGAATGTTATCTTGCTGATGCGAAAGAAAAACTGAAGTGTCATTATTATTAACTTGAGCATTTCCAGCTTGAGCTAAAGGCATGGATTCAAATTGTGCAGACCCCGAACTAAAATCAATAATTGGGTCACGTGAGGAACCTGCAGCAGAACTTTTAGCTCTTTCAGCAGCTTTTGTTTGTTTTCTTGTCTGGACACCTGAGTGTTGAGACTGCTTTGGAGTCTGAACTTCAATCACAGTTCCACAATCTGGACAAGTATTTATTGCTTGAAGATGCTTTAATATACAAGCTTTATGAAAAGTATGTCTACAAGGAGTTTGAATCATTTGAGCACGCACCCTAATGAATTCTGCGCAAATATTGCAATATAATTGTGAATTTTCTGCATCTGCAGTGAGATCTTCATTACTATGGCGTACACTTACCATTTTATAATATTAAAGATATTGCAAGATAAATAAAATTCTGTAAAGTATTGAGTTATAACGAATGCAAATTCAAGATAATAGAGGTATGTATTTATAATAAGTAATTTTTTATGCAAAAATACAATTTAATGTAAGTAAATGTGAATGATTTCTAACTAATGGTCGAAGTTGTTGTGGAATTTCAGAATTAATTCCAAAACAGCTGAAACAAAACAAAAAAAAATAAAAAAAAATTAAAGAAAAAGATATGGTTTAACATGACGTATGAGTGATATTTATTTATACTGGCGATTAACTATGTAACTTTGGTACTTGAAGTTGTTATCTGCTCCAGTGTTTTATCAAAATCTTTTTACGAAATGAAACTCAATTTTGAATAAGAAAAACTAAAGAGAAAAGGACTTTTGAAGGATCTTAACTCAACTGGTTAACAGCTCTGTCTTAGAAACATGACGCTAAATTAAATTCCAAGCTTAGTAAGACCGTTCAAAAGGGAAAGCAATGAAAACAAACGAAAAACAGAAAGAGTTTGTGAAGCATTCATACTATATATTTATGGTTAAAAGCTTCATACTAATAACATCCGAGCTTTTAAATTTTCCAATAAATAGAGCACTTACAAAAAAAAAATGATATCCTCTAAACTTTTCAACAGCCGAATTTTCTGGGGAGGCCACACAGTAAATATTTATGAAATTTTCACGAAAAGATGTTAATTAAAAACGTGTAGGCCCCACGTTAGGCGCCAAAATAATTTTTATAACTGTAGCATGTAACGGTCAATATTTTGTTCAGGTATAAAAGCGATTCCAGGTAAAATTGTCCAGCTCGGCTCGTCGGCTAACGGGTAGTTGTTCTTTCTTTTATTAACCTGGAGAATTTAAACCGCTAGTATCAAAAATTATTTAAATTACGTGCTAAAACATGGAGAAAAAGCCTCGAGGAAATTCAAAAAGAAAAAAAAAAATTAAGTATTGACAAAAAAAAATATTTCTGCTGCTTGGAATCTGTGACAGCATTATGGTGATAGTTGCTGCCACTAAACCCTCCCAATCATGATCAAATTTAAATCAAAATTTTTCTTAAATGATCCCAAAAATCCTTAGTTACCACAACAACCTCACGACCATTAGAAATCAACACTTTAAACTGACATTATTAAGATTTTATTAAAAAGTTTTTAAATTTAAAACATTCATTAAATTAATAGTTGAGAATAAACAAATTTAGCAAAATTTAATAGTATTAATTATTTTTCATTAATTTAATATGCAAAAAATTAATTTAAATTTAAATTACGCTTTCTGACATCTTAAAATATATGATAACTTCACTCATTAAGTGTGCATTATATAATTATTTAATTTGAATGATAAAACTTACTTTTTTTTTATTGGACGACATGCAGCTTCCACGAAGAAAGATCTTTCGCCGTGATGAATGATGAAGACGTACCATTTACAAAAAGAAAATTTCAAATTTAACAAAAAAAAAATACGACTCCTTATGAGTGTAGCAACCTTTTTTTTTATGTTGCCAAAAATTACAAATAAGATTGTTTATAAACAAAAAAAAATTTTAAAAACTAACTAGTTTTTAACACAAATTTCCTTTTTTTTTAAATTAAGTTATTAACACAATCTCCAAAATTAAAATTCAGTTTTTTTTTAAAAATAAAATCATTTAATGTTGCATGTTTTTAGCTTGAATAATATAATAATATATTTAGATGCATTCGTTACTGCTATAAATATCTTGACTTTAGCATGAGATTTGAGATGCACTATAATTATCTTGTCTTCAGCATGAGATTTGAGATGCACTATAATTATCTTGCCTTCAGCATGAGATTTGAAATTTTAGAGTCAATGCGACATAATTATTCTGCATCCCTGCAGTAGTGACTCCGCTTCAATCCAATTGTAAAACCCCAAATTCTTCCTGTGATTCCCATTCAAAAAGAAATAAAATCCGTTTCATCAATCGAGCAACAAAAAGATAAAAAATTTGCCTCTGCTTCCTATCAAAATCAAATTTTCAATCCCTCAAAATTTTATTTTTTTTAGATCAAAAAACAAAATCTATCTTGTATATTTTTTTTTTTTTAAGTAAAAATTGCGCAAGTTTCAAAAACTTATTTTTTTGGCTACAAGCGCCACTACACGGGCAGTCAAAGCGACTTCTCTTTTTTTAGTCAATTTTTCGACCTTTGATCGAAAACCGGCTGGGTTTTTTCCACTACCGATTCCAAATTTTTTTTTGAGATCTTATTTTTTTGACCTCTAATTTCAGGAAATGGACGGGGAGCAAGCAAAATCAGAATTTTGCACATATGGGCGCTCTAGTATACATTCCAGATGAACTTCCACCAGTTACACTGTAAATAGAAAAATTTTGTAAATCATCTAAGCTAGAACTACTTGATTTATCAGATTCAGATACATAGTTTACAGTCTTTTTTACACGGCATACAGTAGATAACTGCTGCTTTTGTACCGGCACTGATTGGACAAGTGATTCCGCCAACCACAATGAGTACACGCTTCAGCTTTCCTTTGAGATGTATTCTTTTGAGTTTGATGTTTGAAGTTATTTTCATTATAATTTCTACCGCTGCTGTTGTTGTCATAGTTTTCATAGCTGTTGTTTTGCTGGTTACCATACGTTGACTTGTTTTCGTATGCATTTCATCGATAATTTTTGACATAATTCACGTTTTGCTCTTCGCTGCCCTTTGTCAGTTTCAATTCCATTATTATTTACGAAGTGCGTCTTCTATTGTCAGAGTCTCGTCTTCTTCACACATTCTCTCGAAAATTTTGTCTGGGAGGCCAATAACAAAGCGATCAAGAACAAAAGCATTTAAATTAGAGCCAAACTTGCAATGCAAAGCAAGTTGCTTGACTCGCGCATTCCACTCCGACACAGTTTCTTCATCTCTCTTTGAGGAAGAGTAAAAGCTCTTTCTTTCGCGATATACAATTACAGGTGGAGTATACTGCGCTCTTATCATTTCACATAATTCTTTATAAGTTTTACTCACTGTAGTATGTGATCTACAAAGGCTATGTAAAACTGCATATGGAGAAGCTCCTATAGATTTTAGCAAGATCGCCTTTTCTACTGTATCCTCTGTACATCCAATTTCGCAGAAGAGTATTTCTAGTTTCTCTTTCCAAAGGCTCCATGATTCGCTCTGAGGTTGAAATTCAGCCACGTTGTTTGATTGAAATATAGTAACTGTATTCTGAGCTGGCGTCGTCATGATGGGGTTAATGATTTTGAAAATTTAGAGATTAATAGGGCTATTCTGGCGACAGTATTAGAGCTGTCAAACAGCTCACCACAGTCTTCACTGCTACGAAAGTAGTAACGAAGATGTTCTGGTATTCTGGTAGCATTTAGAAAGCTCTTTTCCGTCTTTATGAATACGAATTTTAATACCTGCTATGTAGGAGGTCTTAGAGCGATCTTAAAGTTATTAGTTGCTTACTGTCAGGTTTTTATTATGTAAAATGTGAAGGATTAAGAAAAATTTTATTTTATTGCTAGTTTATAATTTTTTATCATAAAACAGCTGGGCTTAATGTTAGATTATCGACTGTTAATATTTTTTTTTTTAATCTAATTTTGTAAGATAGAATTTGTAATCAAAAATGTCTGACCGAATCTACTTTCGGAGATATAGCCATCGAAAGATCGGGATATAGCTTTAATAAAAACCGGTATAAGTTCGGAACTCATGTCTGGATTTTAATAATATTGGTGTCATATCAAAGGTATTTTAACTAACTACAAAATCGTTGCACAAAAATATTAACTCTAAGTCAAGATTTTCGAGATATGGCGTATTTTCAAAAATTTTGACCAGTTTTTTATATTTAAATCACTGTTTTTCCAAAAAATGTCTGTTTGACCGTTAGCTTTTGTAACAAATTATGGAATCCTAATCAATTTCATTCGATTTGATATGCAATTTATACCTCATTTCTTTCATAAGCACATTTTTTATAGGAAAACAAAAGAGTAAGCCAAAGAAATTTTCATGAACAACAACAGCGAAAATTTGGAATTTTGCTAGCAAACTAGGTGATGGATATATTATAGACTGATCCACGGCCGAAGACCGCCGTGAAGCCGGTATTAGATTTTTGGGAGTTTTAAATCCTGAGTTGCGGCCGAAGCCGCCCACTTACTCCTATTCTTATGCAAAATTATTGTGGGAAAAAAAATCGGCCCAAATTTCAGAAAGTCGTAATATCTTGAAAACTACGATTCAGATTTAGAAAATTTTGTGTTCAGTATTGTAGCTTATTAAATTACCTTTCATATGCCGTTTTTGTTAATAAGACATTTTTGGAAAAATAGTGCTTTAAAAACTAAAAAACTGGTAAAAATTTTCGAAAATTCGCCATATCTTCAAAACCATGACTCGGATTTAAATTTTTTGCATATTGGTTTTATAGCCAGTTAAAATACCTTTAATTTGACACCAATATTATTAAAATCCATTAAGGGGTTCTGAACTTTTTCTGATTTTCATAAAAGCTATATCCCGATCTTCCGATGGCTATATCTCCGAAAGTAGATTTGACCAGAACTTTCTGTTGCTGTTGTTGTAATTAATTTTGAGAGCCCTATTTGGGCAAAAAAATAAAAAATAAAAAAAACAACAACAGTTTTTAAAGTAAAATTGTTGCCTAAGATTTGGCAGTTGTTAAATTTTTGTTTGTGAGAGTGATAATGATAAAGGGAAAAACAAAATTATAACTATTTTGGTTTAATATTTGTTCTAATAGTTACAAAAGAAAAGAAAAGTTTGTGTCAAAAGTCTATAATCAAAACAAAGAATTTTGACATTTTCGTAGCTTAAGAAGAAGCAGCATTTGTTATCGCTGCAGCCAGAGCAATTCAACCATGTTATTTTGCACAATTTGACAAGTTCACCACTAAAGCTTTTGTGTGGTGAATTTATGAGCTTTTTCTAAAAGATTTCTGCGCCAGAATACCGAATGTCTTCGGGAATCTTAGAAAGTAATTCTGACATTTATTCCGAAAGACTTTCTGCTGTCTTAGCCAGAATAGCCCTATAAGTTCGATTAAAATAAGATTTTTTATGTATTTACATATATTCAGCAATTAATTTTTTTTTTGTTTTTTTTGTTTATTACGTAAATTGTCAATAAGTATTTACTAATATGACTTTTTCCACTGTTTATTTATGAGTTGCAATTTTTTTTTCTAATTTATTTAATAGAATATTGTCCACATCTATTTCATTTTTTTGTTATTTTTTTTTATAATTTTATTATTTCTTTTAAGTATATTTTTTTGATTAAAATTAAATTAGGTTTATTTTAAAAGAAGAACTCGTGTTTTTATTGTTTTTATGTGTTCACGCGTATATTGGTATGTAACCGTACATTTTTTTTTTTTTTTTCTCATTTATTTTTTTTAACTCGTCGCCATTTATGATGTATATCGGATTAAAAGTATACTGGTTAATATTCAATTAGCAACTGTCTTTATTTTATAATATGTGTTCTTATATATAAAGGCAGAATTAACATAATATTATCAGTGTTGTGCTATATTAACAGTCTTATATTCTAATTAAAGTTTAACTTATAAAACTACAAATATGTCACAGTCTGCTTCCATCATTTTTACGGAATTGTTAAATACAGATGCTTGTACATGAACAAATTTTAACCACAGCTCTGAGCATTCATTAGAGAAAAATTTATGTAATACATTAGGGCACTTTTCTTGCGATAAAAAGTATGACTTCAGTGGTGAATACATTTGTAAAATTCTCTCAACTGCAGGCGAAAGTGCAAGCAAAAATCTTTAAGATTTTCTACGCACACAGTGTATATCGATACGTCCAACGTAAAAGTTGGTAACTCGAAAATCGTAGTTTTGAGTAATGAGCATTTTTATATTTTAACTTTTTTTTTTTTTTGTATGAAAACCTATATAAAATAAATTTAGGTTGGGACTACAAAAATAGCTCCCAGGCCTTCAAATTTCAAGCTAGAGGTACCAAAATTTGACACAAGATGGAACCAAATGTGCAGATTTCGAAAAACGTTGTCCCGTAAAAAGTTGGTAACTTAAGTTATCAACTTTTACGTTGGATGTATCAATATATAAAAGTACGAATAAATCTTCGTAACTATATGTTCAACGTCTACTGGTAACAGATCTGCGGCTGTTTGAATAGCATTGTGTGCGATATGAGCTGCGCAGCCTACACCAACTATTGGTTTTCCTAAACCTTCTTGAAGTTTTCTAAAAACAATACATTGACCCTCATGTTGAGCCCCGCCGAAATTTGTATATGCATTATCTGCACAAAATCCGACAAGTTTGTCTTTGAGATTGTGCTTTTCAAGAATATCCATCAAAGAATCGTATATAATAACTGCGGTCTCGCCAGGTAAATTCACCAGATCCAATATTTTGACTTTAATGCCTGTTGTAGGGTGAAAGTACCTCATAAGCGTTGGAAATATTTTAGTGCCTTTATAGTTCGAAGCATCCGTAAATATACAGACATATGGGACGTCGTTAAGTTCCGCCTTAAGAATATCTAAAGAATACGGTGCAATCATGTTCTTTGCAATAGCTCCGCACTTGGTTTTCCCGCAGGAAAATTTTTTATCAAAAAGTTTTTGAATTAGTTTGAAAGTGCATTCCATCTAACGAAAACTTTCACTGTGACATACCGAATGGAAAGCCCACAAACTTTCGGCTTTTGCCAGCTCTGCTTCTTTCTTACCATATTTTTCTTGACGGAAGTAAGTTTTAACTGATAAAGACGTACTGGCTGAAGTTTGTGCTTTTTATGCTTGTCTGATGTGAAATGTCTTTGGATATCATTTCTGCCTCCGTAAGTGACAGAAAATGTCCCATCACATTTGTTGCAGCGTACTTCCGAGGGTGTAAGACCCTTTTGTAAGAAAGGGAATTCTTCTTGCAAGTTCGGTGGCATTTTTTAAATAAAACAAAAATTTGTGTGTTTCCTTTGCGGTTGTGAAGCTGGTGCAGTGGAAAAATTTATAAAAAACTTTGTCTTAAACAAATTCCAACTCAAGTTTATATTTAATTTTGTTTACGTCAAAATCACAAGAGATGAGAAAAGCAAATTAAAGTTATCGATAGTGATAGGTTCCTTTTAGCAATACACACACTTGGCTGTTTTCAGCCATCGCATGATGCCCCATCCACAATCAATGCGGGACTTGCAGGCATTTTTTAAAGCTTTTTGCTCTTTTCTTCTTTTTCATGCACGCTCAGCAAAAACTGTCTAAAATCAGTGTTTGCAATAATTTTTGACGTTTATGCCGATCCCTGTAATTAAACATTAAAATTGATTAAGATGTATTAAATAAAATAATAATTTTGTTTACCATTTTGCTGGCGACGATCTTAGTTAAAATTCATTCCTTGTTTGTGTTTAATTTAAATTATTTTTCAAATAAGTTTGACATTTTTCAAATAATAGTTTATAGTGATGCTTAATTTTTCTTGCTAAATCTGCAGGTAACCGGATATAAAGCAAGTACTCGCAACTTTTTATATGCAGGGTGGTTGGGATTCGATAGAACACCGGAAAATGTAAGATTCCTGGGACTATTCTGAACTTTTCTTAGTTCCATTTTTTGAAATTCGCAAAACGAACGGAGATATAGCCATCAGAAGATCGGGATATAGCTTTATGAAAACCGGTATAAGTTCAGAACCCCTTGATGAATTTTAATAACATAAAAGTCGTATGGGAGGTATTTAAAAGTTTTTAATCCGAGTCATGAGTTTTGATATGCCGAATTTTCGGTACTATTGTAATGTTTTGGTAAATTGCATACAAATTTCTTTGATTTATTTTTCTTGTTTTCCTATAAAAAATATGCTAATGACGGAAATCAGGTACAAATTACAAATCAAATGAAAAGAAATAAATTGGGCATTCATGATTTATTACTAAAACTATGTATTAAATACACAGTTTTTGGAATAATAGTGCCTTAAAAAATCTGCTAAAAATTTTCGAAAATTTGCCGTATCTCGAAAACCATGACTCATATTTAAAACATTTGTACTATTCAACGTCTGCTTCACTTGCTTGTAGCTAATGCAAAATATAAAAGCTTTCAATTAAATTTTAGACATTGAAGAAATGCACTAGTTTGGTATTCACTTTACTAAAGGCAATAAGATGTTTTTAATTATACTTTTTATATATTTTCAAAATGAGTATGGTACCGACTACTTCTAAATGTATCCGTTTACTACACACATTACAAAAAAAATTGTCACTAACTTGTTTTCCTGTACACGCAGCAAGGGAACAAGCAACTGCTTTGCATGAAATCAAAAAGCTTTTTTTTACTCTCTTTACTATTTTTCTCAAATCCTGCAGCGGTAAAATCTAATTTTCTGCTCTGCTCTAACTCATGACATTTCTACTAACTATTTCACTTGCACCTGTTCCTGCATTGATTGTGGATAGGGCATGAGTTGAGTAAACATTAAACGAACGCTAAAATGGTAATGTGCACGCGGATATTAAGCGTTTTATGATTTGAGATTGTAAAAAAATATCTAATAAGAGCAAATACGGGACATGCGGGACATATAACGTAATTCCGGGACTTTCCGGGATGAAAAAATCCTGCGGGACAAAAGCCACAAATGCGGGACCGTCCCGGATTCTCCGGGCCGCCTTAAGTTAAATCTCAGCAATTTTGCTGTTACTCTACCAAATTATTTAACTAAATGGGGTGCACACACTATCAAATTGCAAAAATTAATTTGATGAGTTCGAATTTGTTTGGCATCACCCAATTTGGCCGTCAAAAAAAATTTGTATGGATTTGATGAGTTTTTTATAGTGAGAACGCTTCTTCAAATAATTTGTCAAAAACTCTGAAGAAAATCAAAAATTTTTGACTTTTCGCTGATTTGATGAGTTATTTGAAAATGTGAACGTAAATACATTTTTATGTATGCATATTTTCATTTCAAAACGAGATTTCAACGAGTGCACGTCGCTCGGATGATGAAAGTAAAGAGTATGAATATGATTTTTTTTTTATATTGTAACCTTTGTGCCGCGTCTGGATTGAAATGGATTAAATTTTTACAATCCAGATTGATCCAGATTTGTGTACCAGATTTCTCGGATAGATTTGAATTAAAAATCTGATATGTCCATTTAAATCCAGGAAATATGGATTATTACGAAGGATTGAAATGGATGAAAAGAGACGAAATCTATTTATCTATCTGAATCCATATTTTGATCCAGATTTATGTACCAGATTTCTCGGATAAATTTGGATTCAGAATCGGATCAATGCATTTTAATCCAGACAATATGGATTGTTGCGAAAGATTGGAATGGTTTCAAATAAACGCAATTTATCAATCTTTCTGAATCCAGATTTTGATCCAGAATTGTATAACATACATTCAATATAGATTTGGAAACATCGTTAAGCTAATCAAGAGAATCATGAAAGATTAAAATGGACTAAAATACACTATCAATTTAGTTCAGTTCAGATTCTTAATGCAAAATTTTGGCAGAATCATAACAAGAGACTCTTTTTCTGAAATAAAACGTTTTTATTCATCAGACAGTTTTTTTCTTGATTTTTATTAGAGAACATTCACTTATTCGTTATCCGAGTTTTCGGGAGAGTAATCTTACAGTTTACCATTTTCAACAAGATTGATGTCGCCCAATTTATCATCGCTTATTTCGTCAGTTTTTATATTTTCTTGATTTGCTTCAGTCGCAGTCTCTAAGTTAACATCTTTTTTGTGATATGTCTTCAAACAGTCAATGCTTTTTCCAACATAAAAATAGAATTTCTCCATTTCTGTTTCAACGTTAAAAGTCTTTTACTTCTTTTTTGGTTTGAGTTCATTGCTAAGCCAATGTGTATAAAAAGCTGTAAAAAAAAGTTATTGGTTATTCAATAATGTAAAATATATTTCGTCATTCATAGAACTTTTCTCTCTTTCTATGAAAAACGTAACTGACTTAAGTCATAGTCGTTACTTAAATTAAACAATGACTTAAGTAATGACTGTGATCGGGCCTTACCTTCTCCAATTGCGAGCGTTGTGACATCCAATTTTTCGCATGGTGCTATTTTTTGCCAGAAAAGCCTGAAACCGTTCTCTTCAATAAGACGAA
Organism: Calliopum simillimum; assembly: GCA_951812925.1. NCBI lineage: Eukaryota > Metazoa > Arthropoda > Insecta > Diptera > Lauxaniidae > Calliopum > Calliopum simillimum. Next base: position 77,356,681 of record OX638372.1, on the reverse strand, counting down.
TGTATATGGGGTCGACTGCTTGATGATCGCATTATGTGCAGTTTTTAATATACGCATGAACCTGTTTTGCCCAATATGAACCTGTAAGCAAAAGTGAGAAATAGAGACAAGCAAAAACATCTCACCATTTCATCACTACTCCGGAAGAATCCGATTTTTGGAAAGTTGGACGACATCGTAAATTTGACCCCTCGGCCTCCCGTTCGCTCCATAGATGCAAGTTTTGCTATTAGACAGTAAAAAACATTAATTCTTCTCTTATAACGTCATACGCACAGTTCGTCACAAACACGCTTTTAGACAAAAATTATTTTCCATATTTTGTGGTTGCAATAAAAAATACGTCACCAAGAATTATGAATAATAGTGCGATTCATCCTTCGTTGTGAAATTTGCGAAATGACAAACTTGCGTTGTTAACAATTTTCCAACATATAAGGGAAAATCTCAGCAAGTGTGACTTTCGGTGTGAACAGGTCTCGGTTCGCCGAGTGAGCACCCATTGCATTTCCTATCTGTTTTAAAATGTCTGGGACACTTATTGGATGATGCTTAATACAAAATCATACGTGTGCCTGGAGGCTTTATTTTTTAATTCTTTTGCCAAGATTCGAGCAAAATCAACAAATTTTGAGTGTGAATTGAAAAAACCGGTTCCGCTATTGAGCAATAACTTTTGAGGCGGTTCAGCAGATTCTTTGGGGCTTCCAGAATCTTTAACATGACTGTTACGACGTAAGAAAAACCGCATCCAGTTGATGTGCCTTCAGTGGAACGCTAGATACGGTTCTCTGAAGTTGTGTAAATGGTTTTTACCCGAAATCTGGTAATTTTCGGTTTCTAACATGCTGCTCTGGAGGCGATTGTTTTTCGGCAATATTTCCTATGAAATATTATTTCTTAATGTTATGAATAAAAGATCTTGACGGGTAGAAGGGTGTGCCACTTATGGATCGGTAGTAACACACTTGATAAGATGCTCAAATGGCGATTTTTCATGCGTAATTGCGTCTAAAAAGTGGTATTTGAGGGGCACAACAACCCGGGATCACAAAACAGTCTCAAACCTTACGTGATCATTGGATCTTGGGTCAAGTAATATGTAAAAAAAAGCCCCCTAGTAACAATAATTTCGAAATTCAAGCAAAATCCACAAAATTTTGAGTGATAATTGAAAAAACCGAAAAATACTTCAAATACATCTAAAATTGATAATTCGCGGTTCAAAATAGGGTGCCACATGTTTGAAAAATAACTTGTTTTTTTTCGCAAAGTCACACTATCTGAGATTTCCGCATAAACATCAATAAAAAAGTATATGTGTGACAGATTTTATATACATCGATAATTTCTATTACCTTCTCGTTCTTCTGCCATACCTTTGACCTTAACCTAGAGGTCATAATTAAGTTTTCTTACTTTATCTAGTTCATTTTAGCTCGGTGGAACGTATCCCGATAGTCACTTTCTTTTCTTTTCAGATCTGCATTTTCCTTTCTTAATTCGGAAACTTTCATTTTTAAAAGCGAACTTTCATCGGATTTCTCTTTATTTTCATTAGAAATTTTCTCTTGTCTATTAGCAGCGTTGTTATTTTCATTTAAAACGGATTGTTTTCTTTTACATTGCAGCGTTTTAGCCTGATGAAAAAGATTAAAAGTTATTTTTTTATTCATTTAATTTAACAAAAATTATAATTGTAATCGATTATCATTTATGCAATGATCAAAAGTACCTTTTCAACTTTATCTTTGGAATAGGAGATTAGATCAGCTGTAAAATTTTTTGCTACTTTTTCATTTTGTTCGTCTGTTTCTGATGCAGACGAAGCCGTTTCTAATCGGTTCACAGGTGTCTCCCTAATTCTTGTACTGGGATTTTTTATCGCATCCTCAACTTGCGTACGAGTGTCTATGGAAAAAAATGTTACCTATTAATGTAATTTCGGTGAATGTGGATGGAAGTGAGGTTATAACCTCATAACTCATATATCAAAAAATTTATGTTCAATTTACTCACCTCGCAAAAGCAGAATTTGGACCTGCAACTTTCCTTCATCCGTTTGATGTAGATATTGTAAACTGGTATCAGGATTGTCGGATCTAAAGTTGGCGACGTCTTTTGTCGCAACAATCTTCTTTTTTTTCGAAGCGTCGTGCCGTCCAAAAATTTGATGTACGCCCACATTTTTCCAAAAGCGTCAAAGTCATAGTCATAGAGAACATCATTTAATTAATCCCTGTCGGAAGAACATAAACCGGTTACAAAAAAAACCGGTTGGAAACGTAGTTAAAAAGCAACCGGTTTGAAACTGGTTTAAATTATATGCAGCAAAAACCACTTTGACTTTAATTTTTACAATTTAATCTCAAATTTTTTTGAAATTTTTTTATTTTCCTTGCTGAGATTGTCAAATTATCAAGAAATTCAATTCAAATTCATTTTCACAATATTTTTTCTTTAAGCTCCTATTTTATTTTCATTAATGTTCTAACTTAGATTAATACTAATTCTGAGTTATTTTTTTATTATTTAATATTATTAACAATTTAATATTTGTCTTTGAAACTTGAGTTCCCATATGAATCCCCAATGAATGTTTCAATTAAATTGAAAACATATGTATTATTGAAGTTCTTGTAGTGGAATTGCAACTGCTTAACTAGTTTTTAAACCAGATTTGATCAATTGACTATTTACCAATTGAAAAAAGATCAATTTTAAACCAGTTGAAAATATATGCAGTGTTGGGCAATTAGCTATTTACCGATTTAAAATAAACCGGTTTAAAACCAGTTGAAAATATATGCAGAGTAGGACAATTGCCCTGCCCCTATGACATCGCCATGTTAAATAAACCAGTCTCTTGCAAGGAAAAAAGTCAGAATTTCAACCGGTTGTGGTTGAAAAAAAGTAGTTTTAAACCGCTTTTAAACCAGTTGAATTTCCTATAGGGATGTGACAAAATTTTTTTCCCTCACTAATCGCCATTTTATCGAAAAGCTTACTTTACTTACCTTTAAAGGAATTTTTTTTTTTTGCTGCAGAACACAAAGAACTCATATATAAACCTTATTTTTCTTTAGGCACACTTTGAACAGCTTTGTTCCTTTTCACGTTAATTGTAGAAATAATTTGGTGTTTAGTTGATACAATTAAGAAAAATATTTTCTTTCCAGCAAACCACGAGGAAACCACCGAAACCGTGAAATCAGTGTGCCCAAATAAAAATTTCACAACTTCCCAAAAAAAAACTATTTTCCCCAAAACGGTCTAAATATTAAAAATTTTCCCAAAAAGTTTTTTTACACCCTGACTCGACGAGCAATAAGTCATGCAATAGTTCAGGTCAGACCCTGAAATAAACTTTTTTAAAAGTTTTTTTTTAAGTTTATTTAGACTAAAAACTTTTAAATCATCTAGATAAAAGTTTTTAAAAACTTTAAACTTTTTGAAATAAAAGTTTTAAAAAACTTAAAAAAAAAACTTTTAAAAATAAAAGTTTTTTTTAAAAGTTTTTAAAAACTTTTATCCTTAAAGAGTTTTTTATAAAAGTTTTTTGAAAAAGTTTTTAAAAACTTTTATCCATAAAAGTTTTTATATAAAAGTTTTTTCAAAAACTTTTATATAAAAACTTCTAAGCAAGAAGTTTTTCATGAAAGTTTTTGATGAAATCTGTCACATAAAAGTTTTTTTTTGGGAAAAAAATACCTTGAAAAAAGCCCCTGTGGATAATTACGGCCTAAAAAAATTTTATTGCAACAATCGATGGGGGTCGAAAATACATTTTGGACATGACAAGAGGAGTCCCCGACCCCTCTTAGTGACCGATTTGGGCCCATTTTGGTGAAAAAATTTTATTACACCAATCGATGGGGAAAGGTTGAAAATACATTTTGGACATGACCAGAGGAGTCCCCGACCCCTCTAAGTGACCGATTTGGGCCCATTTTGGTGAAAAATTTTTTTTGTACCAATCGATGGGGAAAGGTTGAAAATAGATTTTGGACATGACCAGGGGTGTCCCCGACCCCTCTGAGTGACCGATTTGGGCCCATTTTGGTGAAAAAATTTTATTGCACCAATCGATGGGGAAAGGTCGAAAATAGATTTTGGACATGACCAGGGGTGTCCCCGACCCCTCTATGTGACCGATTTGGGCCCATTTTGGTAAAAAAATTTTATTACACCAATCGATGCGAAAAGGTTGAAATACATTTTGGACATGACAAGAGGAGTCCCCGACCCCTCTAAGTGACCGATTTGGGCCCATTTTGGTGAAAAAATTTTATTGCACCAATCGATGGGAAAAGGTCGAAAATAGATTTTGGACATGATCAAGGGTGTCCCCGACCCCTCTAAGTGACCGATTTGGGCCCAATTTGGTGAAAAAATTTTATTGCACCAATCGATGGGAAAAGGTTGAAAATACATTTTGGACATGACAAGAGGAGTCCCCGACCCCTCTAAGTAACCGATTTGGGCCCATTTTGGTGAAAAAATTTTATTGCACCAATCGATCGGAAAATGTGGAACATATTTATTTCCATCACAGATGTATACTATAAATAACGCTACGCCAAAATGTATACATCTAATACATACAATTCGAAATATTTTTGTCACAAATCAAAACAAAAGTTCCCACAGTGCAAGAATTTTCTCTCGTTTAAACAGATGCACAAAATTTAAAAAGAGTGCATGAAATGGATTATTGGTTAAACAACTATTGCATTATTTGAAGCCCTTAAAACCAAAATCTTTTTTGTACTTAGGTAGAATGTAAAAAGCAAAAAAAAAAAATACAATTTGGTGACAAATGCTGGTATACAATGTAAGCTATTTTATTGCGTATATATTTGAGTGTCCCAAAATTTAAATTTTTGGATACACACTAACATATTGCCGTTTTTTACTTTAACCCTTAAATACAAACCTTTTTAAACTTTTTTTTTGCGAACAATAGTCAGGCAACTTCAAAAACGGTTAAACTAAATAATTTCGTACTAAATCTACAGGTCAGACATTAGACGCCAACCGACGCATGAATGTTTTTTTACGGCTTTTCCTTATAAATACTCACAACACAACACTCTATTTTTTGTCATTTGAATGTCCACTAACGAAATTTTAAAAATATGGCAATAAACGGTCACAAGAGTAGCCGGAGGTACATTAAGTCATGTCCACAATGTATGTTCCACAATTTCCCATAGATTGGTGCAATAAAATTTTTTTTATAAAAGGCGTCCAAAACGGTTATTTAGAGGGGTCGGGGACACCCTTGAGTCATGTCCAGAATCTATTTTCGACCTTTCTTCATCGATTGGTGCAATAAAAATTGTTCAACAAAATGGACCCAAATCGGTCACTTAGAGGGGTCGGACCCACCCTTGATCATGTCCAGAATCTATTTTCAACCTTTTCTCATCGATTGGTGCAATAAAAATTGTTCACCAAAATGGGCCCAAATCGGTCACTGAGAGGGGTCGGGGACACCCCTGGTCATGTCCAAAATCTATTTTCAACCTTTTCCCATCGATTGGTGCAATAAAATTTTTTCACCAAAATGGGCCCAAATCGGTCACTTGGAGGGGTCGGGGACACCCCTGGTCATGTCCAAAATCTAATTTCGACCTTTCCCCATCGATCGGTGCAATAAAAATTTTTCACCAAAATGGGCCCAAATCGGTCACTTAGGGGGGTCGGGGACACCCCTGGTCATGTCCAAAATCTATTTTCAACCTTTTCCCATCGATTGGTGCAATAAAATTTTTTCACCAAAATGGGCCCAAATCGGTCACTTAGAGGGGTCGGGGACACCCCTGGTCATGTCCAAAATCTAATTTCGACCTTTCCCTATCGATTGGTGCAATAAAAATTTTTCACCAAAATGGGCCCAAATCGGTCACTTAGAGGAGTCGGGGACTCCTCTTGTCATGTCCAAAATGTATTTTCAACCTTTTCCCATCGATTGGTGCAATAAAATTTTTTCACCAAAATGGGCTCGAATCGGTCACTTAGAGTGGTCGGGGACACCCCTGGTCATGTCCAAAATCTATTTTCGACCTTTCCCCATCGATTGGTGCAATAAAAATTTTTCACCAAAATCGGCCCAAATCGGCCCAAATCGGTCACTTAGAGGGGTCGGGGACACCCCTGGTCATGTCCAAAATCTATTTTCGACCTTTCCCCATCGATTGGTGCAATAAAATTTTTTCACCGAAATGGGCTCAAAACGGTCGCATTTTATCTTTCAGCTCTATATGTAGATAAGCGTGTAATTTGTAATACTTCAGTCACTGGATTTTTTTCAAGGTATTTCTTTTTTTTGCCATGTTTTTTTCCAAAAAAAAAACTTTTATATGAGAAGTTTTTTGAAAAACTTTTATAAAAAACTTTTAAAAATAAAAGTTTTTAAAAACTTTTTCAAAAAACTTTTATACAAAAACTTTTATGGATAAAAGTTTTTAAAAACTTTTATAAAAAACTTTTATTTTTAAAAGTTTTTTTTAAAAGTTTTTTGAAAAAGTTTTTAAAAACTTTTAAAAATAAAAGTTTTTATAAACTTTCATACAATAAAAGTTTTCAAAAACTTGCATTTGCAAAACTTTTTGAATAAAAGTTTAAAAGTTTCAAGGTCTGGTTCAGGTCATAACAACAAAATATCTAGTGGAAACACCAAAATGTTATGTAATAAAAATTTCATAACATCAAATCACATCAATTTTGACATGAAAACAAATTATGATATAAATTATAACATGAATAATAGCATGTCGAGTCGTGGAGTTTAAAATATCAAATAATTTTGTTGAACATCAATTAAAAAAATTCCAAAAAAAAGTTTTGCTAAACTCTGTTTTTCCTCAAAACTTTTCTAATTCTCTTAAATAAATATAAATATCACCTACTTTCCCCTAGAAACTGACGAAATTTCCAAACTTTGTGTTTTGGTGTAAGGGTAAGGTAACCGGCTGTGGGCCGTCACTGGTTGTGGGCCAGCCCTTGTATTTTTTGACGTTTATAAAATATGACAGATCTGAGTATGAGGTTATGTGAATAAACTGTGTTTTTAATTAAAGTTAGAACTTTTTTGGTGAATTTAATCCATTTTTACTAATTTTCGTTTTAATTGTGTTAGTTTAGTTAGTTTATTCCTTAATAAAAAGAAAAAATATAAAAAGATAAAATTACAAAGCATTAATACTTTCGCAAGTAATAGCGCGCGTTCTGCTTGTTTTTTTTTTTTTTTTTTTTGTATTCCTCTTTGTCTTTGTGCAAAGTTCATTTACAGTGTTGTTGTTGTCGTTTGTGCTACAATTTACTCTGCATGTTTTAATGCTTTGTGTAAATTTTTTTTGTGATTTTACTAATTATAGGCCCCTATTGCGGCTATCGATTGGCAATAGATAAACGCTCTTTTTCGATTATCGATTGTCTTTTCTATTGCGTTCAGCGTTTAGTAGAATGTTTGTCGACAGTGAATAGCAACGTAATCGATGGCTGTTCTATCAGTTTGTTTTGATAGATGAATTTATTTTGCTGCAATATTTTGCATAAATAGAGGAGAAAATGGTTAAAAAGTAAGAATGTATGTAATATAAATGGTTTTACAGCAAATAATTGTAATAAATAATACATTAAAAGATATTTCGCTGATTACAGAGCAAAAGTGTTCAGCAACAAAGGCAACTTGGACGGTTGATGGAATTAATGGAGCAAAATGTTCCTGTGTAGCTGCTAGTATTGATGAAGATTTGAAGATGCTTTTCATTTGGCCATCCAAAAGTGCAAACAATTCAGCAAATGCAATTTTTGGAATAGAAACAATATTTCTTCTATGTATTTTCAAAGGATTGGATGAGTTCCCCACTCGGCGTCTTTCCCTGGCCAATTCCACATAGTTTTTGTCTTCCTTTGTGTGTTATCGGACAGCCAAATCTCCAAACTTTTTTTTTATAAATTTGTCTCAAAACATTTAAAATTTAATAAAATAAAAATAAAATCTTTCAGAAAATAAACAGCTGTCAAAATAAAATATTCACAAAATTTAAAATCACAATGGTAATTCTTTCTATAACGTTCGCAATACCAAAATAGCGTTTATCGATTGCGATCGATGGCCATCGATTTTATCGCCAATCGATAGCCGCAATAGGGGCCATTAATTTTTATTTGCCGGCTGCCAAAATAATTTTGAAGTTAAGTTTTAGTAATTTTAATAACAAATCATACGTATATAATACATACACCATGTTTTTTGTTTTTTTTTTCTCAAATTTTGGCAAAAGACATTGCAAGCAGTAGCTTGATCTCTTTTTTTCTTGTGCTGCTGTTGTTGTTAATTAACATTATTTTTTTCTTAACCCCTTTTGACACAGCAGTTCCTTATTTGTATTAATTTTAAATCATTTAAAAAAGATTTTATTCAGATATTTTCCTGTAATTGACTATTTTTCGTCTGACATTCTTTGTGAGTGTTCATTGGGAGTAAAATGGCAAAATCAAAATATTTTACATGCAATGTTTCCCTGTTTGGGGCCCTGCGAACAGATGTTTCATGCAACTTGCGTGGGGTTTTCCAATTCTATTACTGGCATGATTAACTCTCCGCGTTCGTGGCTGCAGTGGTACTGTGCCTCGTGTCGAGCCTTTTCTTCCTCGACTTTTTTCGAAAAGATTAGATTATTTGGGGAAAATTTAAACGATTTGAATTCTAAATTCAAAGATATTATCTCAAACTATAATGACCTTACTCCTTCAATGGATATTACCATAAATGAAACTACAGTTATTAATGAAACTGTAGCTTTCAATAAAGACATCGCTGAGGCACCCGGGTTTTCAAAAAACCTCTTCCCCCAAATCGCCTACACAGCCAAAAATAAAAAAAAGACGTACGGGGAAAAAAATTCAAAAAATTTCAAACACTGAGAGTGTTACCGCCAATAATCAGGCAAAATTATTACCAATAGCTCAGCCCACTAACGATTGTCCATTACCCCCTGCCATAAATGCGGTTGTTAGCCCTGAGGCTCCTTTTTCTTTGAGGTCTTTACCTAGAACAAGACCCATTTTCATTTCACGATTGCACCCCGACACAACATGTGACAATGTGAAAGATTTTATAAGACAAAATAATATTATTCCTTCTGACGCCTTTTTGTCTTGTAAAAAAATTGGCAATAAACCAACTCATGCGTCATTCATCATTACAACGGCTTCGTCTAATTTCCATGCCATTATTAGTTCAAGCCTGTGGGTTGATAATTTATATATTTCTGAGTTTAAGCCCAAATTCAATAATAAGATTTCCAAAAACGCTAAGGGCTCTATTCAAAAAAACTAGATAGATTGTCCCTTTACTATCAAAATGTAAGGGGGCTACGTTCTAAGACGCACGAAGTCTTTTTAGAAACTCAGAATTTTTCTGACGACATTATTATTTTTACTGAGACTTGGTTAAGCAAAAATATACTTAGTTCTGAACTGTTTGACTATAGTTTCAATGTTTTTAGAAGGGATAAATATGAAGAAGATTTCTCCTCTGTTGTTATAGCTATTAAAAATTATTTGACTAGTTCATTGTTCGAAGTACCCTATGCGTCTGACTTGGAGATTATTTGCGTAAAAGTTTTACTTAGAAACAAAACAAAAATTAAATTGACGAAGAAATTTTCAAAAAAGTAATTTCTAAAGATTTTGCGAGTGTGATAAAGCGAAGTGAAATATTGCAAAGAGGTGAGTGTTATGCATTTTTATGCAGTATTTTCGTTAAATTTTCCGATTTTATATCGAGTTTGCTCAAAATTTTTCGCCACGAGAATTGCCAGTCACTTAAGGGATGGCTGCCGTTACCGGTTGTGGGCCAACATGTTTTTTGCATGAAAATGCCACCAAATTTGACAAAAGCCAATTCGATCAAATGCAACGGTGCGATCGGTTTGTGCATTTGAAATGCGCTGCTATATAAAAGAGCTATTATACATGCAAAAATTGCGAATCCGATGAGGATGATTAATAATTTAAAAAAGTCACATTTTCCTGATGTTTTTTCGCCACTAGGGCTTCATTGATAAATAAATTTTGATATACTTATTCTTTATTGGTTTTTCTTCATAATTTTGCATTTGAAGTGGATTTTTCAGGGTGGCCCACAACCGGTTATAAAATTTTTTTTTGTATAAAAACAAGCTCTTTACAAAACTTGTTAAAAAAAAATTTTTGTTGAAAAATTATAGAAAAATTGTTTCTTTTTGGTTACCTACTGCCTCTTTCCTTTGGTACCCACAAGTCCGAATAATGTATACTTGAATGCAAGTTACGGGCAAAAAACGAAATCCGGCCCACAACCGGTTACCTTCCCCTATGTATATAAACTGAACAATAAACCATAAGCAGAATATGATATGACAGATTTCATCTTCGAATTATAAGGTGTGTTTTGCAGACGATTTTATGTGCTATTCTCATATTTCGCCTTTTTTTTCAGATATAAGGAATTTCGTTTAAAATTGAGGTTTTTTCTCGATTTTTGAGGATTTTGAAACTTTATTGGCAACACTGCTTATAACTTGTAGTTTGTGAAACACGCTCGTTTACGTTTCGAGAATTCTGAATACAAAAATGTTTTTTTGATAGTGCTTAGAACATGGACGACTCAAACTATTTCAGTCCTTCCTCTTCAGGTGCAGAAGATACGCCGGTGAAGAAACGATATCGTGGGTGCCTCGGATTGTGGTTTTTCTCACAGAAATTAAAGTCCAACTCCAATCCATTTGAGTCCTTTTCAATCCAAATATACACTTATAAAAAAAGCGCGATCAATGTCAATCCAGTCTAATCCATTTTAATCCAGCTGCAATTATTTAAGTTTATGTAAACTTTTTTTGTTACTGTACTTTATAAACATCAAGTAAATGGAATTTTTAAAGTGAAAACTTTGTTCGAATAATAAGTGAATTTTTTATTTTTCAAATCTATTTTGAAAGAGAGCTTAGATAATTTCATTTAATTATTAAATAACTTCCTAGGCGATTTGCATATACATGTGTAATTTTAGATATAGCTACTGAAGAATTTGATGTACATGAATGAATGAATTTTATGTGTTTTAAATGGATGGAATAATTTATTTCCACTACATTTTAATAATTAGTTTCCTTGATTTTCATCCACGCTTCAATTTTCATAGCCAGAATTCATCCGCCATTGCGATGTTACCTCATCGGCGTACAAAGCAAAACTGAAGCCCAAGATACAATTGTGCGAGATGCGTGCGTGCGCGAAGCACTAGCTGTCAAAAAAATATTCAATACACGAAGACAAATGGGGCAATTTACAATACTGCATCTGCGAGATGCGAGAGATTTCGCGCACGCAACAGTTTTCGAAAAAATGAAAATTGATGTGCGAGAGCAAAAATGTTCTTCTTCTTCTTTGAAAATTTTAAGCTGTCATTTTTGTGTTGATTGTTAAAACAAAATTATTTGTGCATTGAAAAGTCGCAAAAAGTAAAATGCAAAAATTAAGTTGTGAAAAAATAGAAAAAATTATAGATTTAGTGAAAATCAAAAAGTTTATTTATGATAAAAGTCACAGCTGAAAGAAAAAGCGTGGCAGGAAATTGCAGCTGTGCTAGATTCTTCCGTTGGCGATTGTAAGACGGCGTAGAGGTCGCTCCGCCAATTCCAGAAAAGCCTTAAACAGTTAAAAGGAGTGACAGACCAAAGTGCAAACGAAAAGATCGGAAAAAATATAAGTATTTTGAGCAATTGTTATTTTTAAAAGACTCGTTGGAGCCACGAAGGTGAGTTCTTTTGTTGGAAGCTTTCGGTACTCGGCGAATTTTTGTTTTTAATTTAAATGAGAAGTGTAAAAAGAAAATAGCTGCTTAGATTGAGTGTCGGCAGACTCGGTGCTGCCATTAATACAGAAACTGCAAGTGCAGGGGGCGTTTTAGGAGATGGGTGCATCAACGAACAGAAACCAAAATATGTGTATTAAAAAGAAAAACGCAGAGTATCGAAAGTAAATTTGTTCCATATTTTTATTAAATTAGCCTGATTAACATATTTTCTTTGTTTTGATATTCACAGCACAACTTGCAATTTTGATGAAAGTGTTATATTGTTGGATTCTTTCGATGAATCTTCGAGCAGCAGTTTTCTATCAACCACTCCTGTCTCTAAGCCCAAAACCAAAAGAAGAAATGAAGATAACGATAATAAAACTCCTGTCTCTAGGCCGAAAAACAAACGAAGAAACGATGATGATAATAAAACTTTAAAAGGATTCTCTGACACCATTATTAAGGAAACAGAAGATTTTGATGGAGTGGACAATTTTTTTTTAAGTTTGTCGTCGCTCGTTAAAAAAAAAGATTTAACAACATAGCAGTTAGCACGGCTACAGTGTAAAGTAATGAGTTTTACTACTGAAGAGCTAGAAAACTTCAAAATGGAGTCTGAATTTTGTGCATAGTATGTTTTCGAAAGCAAATATCATCGTTCCAGTTATTCAGACATGTTGGAGAATCCGATCCAGAATCGGATTTGAGTTCAACAAAAAAATTTGTGACCGTCCAGAAGAAAAGGGGGTGGAGTTATTTCGCTCCACCGGAGAAGGGACCTTATCTTCACTGACAAAATTTAGCAATACAGTTAAAAATAAGAGAATGGTTTTTATTATGCGAAGATAAGGTCCCTTTTCCTGTGGAGTGAAATAACTTCCGTGGAAATAACTCAGATTTATTGGGTGTAAACATTGTAATTTAAATTCTATGAAGAAAGTATCTGAAATTTTTTTAACTCAAATCGATTCTGATTGAGAACGGATTCTGCAACATGCGTGATTGTTTTTGTAAAGAAAATTACTCTGCTCAAGGCTTAATTTTTTTTTTGTTTTATTAACATTATTTTTTAAAAACCTATTCATACATTGTTGTTTCATTTATAATTGTGTCATTCACTATAAAAGTGAATTAACTCCATAATTAAAATTTTTTGAATTATAATTATATATGTTTGCGTTTCTTTAAACAATGAATAACTGCAATAATTTTAATAAGTTACTTTATGAAACATCTCTTTTCAAAAGAGTCTTTTGTAATAAAAACGATATGATAGAGCTTAACATTTGAATATTGATTTTGTTATTTTGTCACTAATACTTATATAAATATTATCATTAATAAATACAAATTTGTTGATTTATAATTAATAAACAGAAGTTTGTAAAACTCAAATAATATGATTTTTTATCTTAAGAAATTAAGATATTACAAATCGTCATATAAAATGCAAAGAGGCGTACCAACATATCCTATTTTGTAAAAAGCACATAGCATTTTTTATTTTTCATAAGCGAAACAAAAAACGGTGCTTCGCTCTGGAACGTTTTAAAACTCATTTTTTGCTTCGCTTGTGAAAAAATAAAATATGTTGTTATGTGCTTTTTGACAAAATAGGATATGTTGTTATACCTTTTTGAATTTCATATGACAATATATCGCTCAAAATCATCAAATTAGCTTCGGCAGCTTTAGCCATACTTTTGTTGAGTAAATCAACGTGGGAAATTTATCATAAACGTGATATACATATTTTGTCATAAAATCAATGTTAAAATTTGCCACCTGGTGCTTTTGAGTCATATGAATGAGTTTTTTTGAAAGTGGATTAAGCCCATAAAGGAAAAAGTAATGTGGTACACATTATGTGCCATAATAATCGGTTATTTGACCGAAATCATAATATGACATTACTTTTATGGACATATTCCACTTTCAAAAACCCATTCATATGTGGTCAGTAACATTAAAAATTATTGAAATAATGCGCTAAAATTTTTCTAACATTTAAAAATTATTTAAATAATGCGCTAAAATTTTTCTGTCTTCGTACGCCGCTCTGCTAGAATTGTGTGCACGTGAAGCTGAAATGCTTCTCAGTCCAATTGAATTTACATAATTCCTCCATTGCCCTAAAATGATTTCATTCTCTGAAATTGAATCAGTTCAATTTTCCGGACAGTATGATGTGCACTTGTTGAGCATTAAATAACTATGCCATATATTACGATGCCATATACTGCTACATTTCTGAGTTTTTTCCTCTCGTTTTCAATTCGGGAAATTGAATTAAATAAAATGAAATAATTGAAAGAATTTTTTCAAATGTTTTTTTTTATTTTGACAGTATGTTGACAGTCGCAACGCAGACGTGTCTCGCATTATTGTATATTGGGTGGCGCTGCGATATCGCAGACCAGCATCGCACTCGCATCTCGCTTTCGCACAATTGTATCTTGGGCTTGAAATTTGAAGAGTGATTTGGTGGTGTGTACACCCAAAACTCAAAATTAGTGATGCCAAACAAATTTGAATTCATCAAATTAAAATCGACTAATTTTGATAGTGTGTGCACTGCTAAAGACAACTCAAAATTTAACTAAAAAACTTCTGGAACGGAGCTAGTGTTTTAAAGCCCAAGATACAATTGTGCGAGAGCGAGATGCGAGTGCGATGCTGGTCTGCGATATCTTAGCGCAACCCAATATACAATAATGCAAGACACGTCTGCGTTGTGACTGTCAAAATACAAGGAAAGCGAAAAAATGTATTTCAAAATAAAAAAAAAATTCTAAAAAAAATTGTTTCAATTTTTTTTTTTATTTTTGTTTTATTTTCTTTATATTTTCACGTTTCAATGCACAAATAATTTTGTTTTTACAATCAACAAAAAATTGACAGCTTAAAATTTTTGCTCTCGCACATCAATTTTCATTTTTTCGAAAACTGTTGCGTGCGTGATATCTCTCGCATCTCGCAGACGCAGTATTGTAAATTGCCCCATTCGTCTACGTGTATTGAATATTTTTTTGACAGCTAGAGCGTCGCGCACCCACGCTTCTCAGTGCTGTCGTTTTGAAAAGTTTGAGCGAAGTGAAATTTTGTAAAAAGTGAAGTGTTGCGAAGTAAAATTCTGAAAAAGTGAAGTATTAGCGAAGTAAACACAAAAATCACAATTTTATTTATTCAATTTATTCATTTTTAAACTATACGGAACAAAATTTAAAAATATACTTTAAAATAATACGAAAAAAATACATAAAAAATTTCTTAGGTCAAAAATTTACCGAAATATGGAAGGCTACTTGATCATGGAAATTTTGTTTATGCGGCCGAAAAAACGATTTTTACTCAAAACAAGGCATCTTACGAAAAAAGTTTATCAAGCAAAACATGCTTAGAATGGACCAAGAAACACGTGTGAATTTTTTTCAGAATTTTTGGAACTTTTAAAATTTTTTATTTTTTTTGACCAATTTTTAAAAATTATTAAGTGTATAGTAAATTCGGGTATTTATTTATTTATTAAGTATTAACTACAAATTAAAATTTATTGCTAATACAATAGTATATCTAGCTTTGGCTGCATAGGCCTTAAGCTTAACATACGTCTAAGTTAACTGATGGTTAAATATATATGAGACTTAAGAAGAAAAAAAAAACATTGGTAGTTATTTAAATATATAAGTACATGTGAAATAAATATCAGATACAGATTTGCCTCTTTTAAAGCCCATTTGATGGCTGTTGATTAGTTTGTCGGAAACAAACCACCATAACCTGTTTGCTATAATTTTATCTAATAGCTTAGATAAACATGGGTTGAGCGAAATAGGTCTGTAAGATTTCACCTCAGTTTTGTCAGAGTGTGGCTTTAAAATTGGTATAACTAGGCTGGTTTTGTATGATTGAGGGATGTAGTTTGTAAAAATTTTATTGTAATGATTTAAAAGACGACGTTTTGTTTGGTATGAGAGATTACGGATCATTGGGTAAGATATCCTATCAAATCCAGGCGTATGGCCGTTTAGTTTAGCTAACGATGATTCAAACTCTATAAAATTATTTTTTTTTTTTATAAGAAGCGCTCTGGATGAAGGGGTGATGGTAAGAGGAGAACTTATTGTTCTATTTTTGCTGTCTCGAAACTTAATAGGAAAATTATTATTGGAGGCATTTTCTGACCATGAATTGCAAAATTCGTTAGCGATTGAAAGTGGATCAGTAAGTGGGGTGATAGAAGAGGTGACAGGAATCATGCAGTGGATTCCATGTGTAGTTTTATAACCGCAGAATCTTCTAATGTTGGTCAAAATTTTCTCTATAGGTGCTAAGGGGCTTATTCCTGAAGTGAGATCGTATACTGATGAAGCTTTTGCAGCTTTGATTTCACGTTTGAGTACAGCATTCGCTTTTTTGAACTTTAGCAAGTTTTCCTGAGTGGTATTTCTGTTGAAAGCGTTCCAATGTTTGTTTTTCTCCTATTTGAGGGTTTCAAGATTATTGTTCCACCATGGAACAGTGCGGAATATTGGCTTTGTCGAAGATTGAGGGATTGATTGGTAGGTAGATCGCAAAATTATCCTGTTTATATTTGCTGCTTCTTTATTGATATTGGTACTTGAAGCGTATTTAGTGCTAAAGTCGTAAGAAGATTCAGTGAAGCATGGCCAGTTCGCTAGTTTAAGCTTAAATTTTGGTTTATGGAGTGCAGTAGTCTGACTATGTTGGGGAAATAAAGTTATAATAATAAAAAAATAAATAAAATAAATAAAAAATGGTCACTTACCATGAGATCTTTTTCCGTTTTCCACAAAGATTGCATTCCTATTGAAGGCGAACAGAGGGTTAAATCTATATGGGTAAAACTATAATGCGTTGTAAAATGCGTAGGAGATCCATCGTTAAGAAGTAAATAATTGGATTGGCATATAAACCTATGTAATGTTGTACCTATCCGGTTGTTACTCGATGAACCCCAAGCGTTGTGCCAACTATTGAAATCACCGCTAATTAAAACAGGGTGGGATGATGAACCAAAAACGTTATTTAAATTGTTGTAGCTAAATCTGGTTTGTGGAGAGATGTATGCTGATATTATAGTGAATTTGGTTTTAGACTGTATTTCGCAGCCTATTGCGTCAAAATCATTATTAAGTTGAATTTGTTTTTGCTGCAGTGATTTGTGGACTAACAACATAACTCCTCCATATACGGTTGAGAAAGTATTCAAAGCATATATATTATACAATAGTTAATTGGGATAGGTATGTTTGTGGTGGAATGGAGGTGGGATTCCTGAATCGCTATTATTTTGGGGTTGTATCGTTTAATTAGGATTAACAGTTCATTGTAATTATTTATATAACCTCTAATGTTCCATTGAATTATAAATAGACACATTTTAAATTGATGACTAAGAGTATAGCTAATTCCTATTGATATGTAATATAATGTAAAGTGTGTTGAAATAAGTACGTTTTTATTTTTAAGTATATATGTTTATGTTATTGTTGATACTTATTGTTGTTGTTATTGGTCTAACTCATCCTCGACTGACATAGAGTCAGAAGAATCATGTTGTGATGTTCTCTGGTTTTGAGTTGTTTTTTTGTTGTTGGTTGAAGTTTTTAATTTTTTCAATTTTCTTTTAGTTCGGTTGGAAGTAGTCCTCGGGAGAATTTTAATTTTTGTCTCTGTTAAGCGTTTTGTGGTTAGTTGAACTTTTGATGGGTTTGTTTGAGGTGTTGGCTCTTGGTCTGAGAGAACGTCGGCATAACTAACGAGCTCTATTGAAGTAAAGTTCTGCTGTGTAGAAACGATGTTGTTAGTGTTATTGCGTGGGTGTAAAGCAAGTTGTGAAAAATGGTTGGAGTTGTGGTGTGAAGCGGTAGATGTTGAAGCGATGTTGGAACTCTGGCGCGTAACACTGGAGAATGAAGGTCCATTATGTTGATTGCGATCTTTGTAAGTAGTGATAGCGGTTCTTCTGTCGACTTTGTTGAGTGTAATAATGGCTTGAATTTCTTTTTCTTTTAAGAAAATAGGGCATTTTTTGTCAAAAGCGTTGTGGTTGTGTAGATCGATGTTGTTTTCATTGCAATTTATGCAGCATTTGAGATCATTGCATTCCTCATTAAGTTCAATGTTGGTGTGGTATTTTTTGGCGCAGTTAGAGCAAATTTTGTCATTTTTGCATACCTTGCCAATGTGACCAAAATGTTGGCAGTTATTGCATCGAAGAGGTAGGGGGATATACGGTCGAACTTTAACTTTTTCATATCCAATCGACAATTCTGATGGTAGTCTCGGTGCGGCGAAGGTGAGTATCACTAAACCGGTTTCCGCGAGCTTTTTAGTTATTGTTTTTTTTAAGATTTTTTTTACTTCTGTTATGTTTTGATTGCACAGCTCAGCAAGAATGACATCGTCACTTATGCCTCGGAGATCGTTCGAATATATAACACCCTTAGAGTGATTTAATGAATTATGTGCGGAAATGTCTATTGAAATAGTAGGCGATAACGAAATTAGTTTTACTAATTTTCTGCTTGCAAATGATCAGGATGGTGCCATTTCTCAGTTTTTTGCAAGTTTCGACTGCATTGCCAGCGGTGTAGTCGATTGCTTTCTTTATTAAGAATGGTGAAACCTTGGTAAGGCCATCATCACTATTTTTCCTGGACATAACTAAATATTTTGCTCCACTTGTTTTATTATTGAGTGATCTAGATTTATCATATTCGATTATTGGTTGGGCAATGTTGGACAACCTAGGTGGTATGTCGGGTGGTACCGTATTAAGCACCATTGTTAGTTGGGGTCTTGGCCCCGGTTAGACAAATAAGCAAAACTATTAAAGGAAAAATGCAGGAAAGAAAAAAACAGTCTCGAGGAAAACTATATTTTTAGCACTGAGGTATAACCGCGAAGACTGTTAGTATGTTTGACTAATACACTGTAACGGAGAAATCACTACCGAACAGCAAGAGAGACAACGCAATACTCAAGTTCGGGTAATGTGATATAGGCATTTTTGTTTTTTAAATTACACGTAGTTTTCAAAGCATAGCTGCTATCACTTTATGTATTATGTTTTATTGATTATGATTTTGGAGTTCTTAAGGGTGAGCCAATCTTAAGCTATTTCAACAAAATTGAAAAAAGGCAAAAAATATTAAAAAATAAAAGTGGCGGGTAATGTGATATACTATAAACCATATCCCAAGAAATTGCATTTTCGGCAAAAAGATCATCGTGTTATAAAGATACTTTAGTTGTGGAACTTTTACTTCAGGTAAGGAGTGATAAACATTACTCAAATCGCATTTACAAAGCTTTAGCTCATTTTTTATAAAAACTGTGACCTTTATATAAAAATGTTGGACCAACAAACTGTTAATAAGGAAATACGTTTTAGATTTGGGCCAAAAGACCATCGTGCCAAACATTTTGCGTTACAAGTGGAACATCAAATATTTTCGATGCCAGAAGTGCACTACATCACATTACCCGAATTTCAGTTTTAAAACCATCAGGTTATTTTTGAAAAATACACTCCAGCAAATAAAAAATTCAATTGATTTATGGTTAGGTTTATTCATTCACTAGCAGAATTTAAAATTTCGGCTATGATATCAATTTTAGTTTAAGCTAGATCCTAGCATAAATCACACGCAAATAAAGTTTTGATTCACAGCTAAATCGATTTTACCTCACTGAAGGCAGAATTAATAAAGGTGGGCGCTCAAAAACGTTTCTTTTTCAGCTACTGTGGTGTTGACAAAAAAATCATTATAGAGAGTTGTTTAGTTAAGGAGATATGCTGGTATATCACATTACCCGCCTATATCACATTACCCGAAGTTACTCTACCCAAAAATTTAACGTATTCTTTGAATGATTCTAAGTATTTTAGCCTTTATTTATACACTTTTTTCATAAGACGCCTTTTTTTGAGTAAAAAAAAAAAAATTTACGACCAATTAAAAATAAATTGGAATGTTCGAGTAGCCATATTTCGGCCAATTTTTCACATTAAAAAATTTTTTAATGAAGTGTTTTAAAGGAAATTTTATCTACTTTTATAATATTTTGCTATATCTTTACCTATCTCTGACCATAAAACAGTTATAGACAAAAGAGTAAAAATGCAAGAATTCGAAATTTTTGCTTTCTTTTTTGGTCTATAAACTAGTTCGATGACAAATTTAATTCTCTACAAAAAGTTTCCCATGAAGTACATCGAAATTTTGCTTTGTTCGCTTGATATATTGAAAAACCAAATTACTTAACAGTCAGGGCAGGCATCGGGCATTCAAAAAGTATGTTTCTGAACTCTCATAAAAAGAATAGACAAATTTTGGATTCAAGAAAAAGTGAAGTGATTTTATGAAAAAAGAAGTGGCGAAGTGTTTCTGATAAAAAAGGAGCAAAACACTTCAATTGAAGTGAAAACGACAGCACTGACGCCTCTCGCACAATTGAGGAGTGGCCGTACCAAAGGGCCTAAGTACCATTTCGAGGCAAAAGTAGTATCATTATATGAAACGGGTGACATTTTGTTAGAAGGTAATAAAATTGTTTTCTGCTTTCACTAAAAATTTACTTAATTATGTGAAATTCATGTCATTATGTTGAAAAAATTATAACAGTCAAATAACCGACTATAAAGCACATAAAAAGTATGACATTACTTCTGCCTCGAAATGGTACTTAGGCCCTTTGGTACGGCCACTCCTCAATTGTATTTTGGGCTTAACTCACAATAAGTGATACCAAACAATTTCGAACTCAAGATTAAAATTGATGGTATGAACTGGCTTCATTCATGTTTTAAGGATTCCTCGATATATTTATTTTTGCGTGGTTGTTACTGCTGTATTTTGGAGCTATAAATTTATTATACTTTTTACAAATTTTAGAATCAAGATGTCATATCCACCTCGACCACCGCTGCCACCATATATGAATCCTTCAATACCGCCACCTCACGTTAGTACTCTTGAAGTTTATTTAATGCAAAAAAAAATTTAACTTTTTTTATTATAAGATGATTCCACCGATGGGGAATAATTCGGCTCAGTCAAGATCTTCCTATCGTAATACAGCAACAATAAGCTCTCAACCAACGGTGTACTCTCGTGTACCAGAACCTCTTCCTCAATTCAGAGGCCCAATAATAACTGTATTTGTTGGTAAATATAAAATAGTAAGCTTTTAAAGAATACGTTTTGACATTTCAAAAACTTAGGAAACATTAGTGAACGCGTACCTGAGGGTCTAATCAAGCGTATTTTGTCATCATGTGGTGTTGTCGTCAATTGGAAGCGTGTGTCAACATTCGGCTTTTGTGAATATGAGTAAGTCTTATTACATTTCTGGGGGGATAAAAATTTCAGTATGAACTGGCGGGCCATAGAATCTAAATCTTATTAATCTTCAACTAAAGAAAAATCAAAAATATTACAAATATTTTTTGTTTTTACATTAATGTATCTTTATAACTCTGTCAATAACCGTATTGACGGTCTGGCTTAATTTAACTGGAACAATTTAACTTTATCGACTGTTGTTGTTTTTTTTTTTTTGCCCAAATAAGGCTCTGGGAATTAATTACAACAACAACAACCTCTGAGCGGATTTTCTTTCGGAGATATAGCCACCGGAAGATCGGGATATATCTTTTATAAAAATCGGTATAAGTTGGGAACCCCTGGATGGATATTGGTGTCATGAAAGCTATTTTAAAGGGCTATACAATTGCTATACACAGTTTTTCAATTTTAGTGATAGTTTTCGAGATATGATAATTTTTTTAATAATTCACCCCATTTTTTTTCCCAAAAAAACGGCATTTTTCTCAAAAAATGTATTATTAACCTATAATTTTAAAAACTAAATTAGAAAGCCCATTTAGCCATCGGAAGATCGGGATATATCTTTTATAAAAATCGGTATAAGTTGGGAACCCTTGGATGGATTTTAAAAATATTGGTGTCAGATGAAAGGCATTTTACCGGGCTATATAATTGCTGTACAAATTTTTTTGTGTGATAGTTTTCGAGATATGACAATTTTTTAAAAATTAACCCCATTTTTTCGCAAAAAACCGTTATTTTTTCCAAAAAATGTGTCATTAACCTACAATTTTAATAACTAAATTAGAAAGCCTAATTTATTTCCTTTCATTTGATATACAACATGTATCTAAAATTGCATCATTAATAAATTTTTATAGAAAAAAACAAAAATGGACCAAATCAATTTTCTTGAAATAAGGAACTTTAAACAACAACAATGCCAGAACAAACAACAACAACTTGAATACTACTACAACAACAACAACAAAGAGGATCAGCTGCTTGTACAAGCGCAGCAGCTACTTATTATATTAAAAAAATTAAAAATTTTTATTAAAAATTGCGCGCGCAATTTGGCTAGCAAACTATGTGTTGGATATATTATAGACTGATCCGCTGCCGAAGACCGCCGCGAAGCCGGTGTTGGATGTCTGACAGTTTTAAATCCTGAGCAGCGGCCTCAGGCCGCCCAATTACCCCTACTCTTATGTAAAATTACTGTTGTAGTAGTAGTAAAGTTGTTGTTGTTGTCTGTCCTGGCATTGTTTTTGTTTAAAGTTCCAAATTTGAAGAAAATTGATTTGGTCCATTTTTGTTTTTTTCTATAAAAATTTAATGATAAAATTTCAGATACAAGTTGCATATCAATTGAAAGGAAATAAATTAGGCTTTCTAATTTAGTTATTAAAATTATAGGTTAATAACACATTTTTTGGGAAAAATAACGGTTTTTTTGCGAAAAAAATGGGGTTAATTTTTAAAAAATTGTCATATCTCGAAAACTATCACTCAAAAAAACTTTGTACAGCAATTATATAGCCCGGTAAAATGCCTTTCATCTGACACCAATATTTTTAAAATCCATCCAGGGGTTCCCAACTTATACCGATTTTTATAAAAGATATATCCCGATCTTCCGATGGCTATATCTCCGAAAGAAGATCCGCTCAGAGGTTGTTGTTGTAATTAATTCCCAGAGCCTTATTTGGGCAAAAAAAAAAAACAACAACAGTCGATAAAGTTAAATTGTTCCCTAAGATCTCCTAGGTAGCTGGCTTTAAAAATCGTCTTTATATAGACCGAAAAGAGCTTTCTAACTGCTATCGGAATACCAAAACATTTTAGTTACGACTTTTATTTTACTTAAGATTGTGGTGAGCTGTTTGACAGCTGCCGGAATAGCCCCATTAGGATCATAATAGTTATGAGAATTTTCTATCCATAACCGAAAACATAATTAAAATATCTTAAATGGCTCAGAAGTTATAATTGTTGTAACGACAAAAGCCAAAATGAGGCTGTTAGAAGGAAATAGTTATAAGTGCATTTGATGTTTAGGCATCACCTAGTGTAAAACTTAAGTTTTCTTGTGGTTTTTAGTAAAGTAGAAATAAAAGTATTTAAGCTATGTGAAATTAAAATTTTTTTTTTTTGTTTTTAAAAGGCACTTTTAGACCAAATTGCCATGATGATCTGTTCGCGTTCAAAAATAGTTACTAAATTTTGCCTACAAAATTTTAGAGAGTAAGCTAAATTTCACTCTCAACGAGACAAAAAACTTCAAAAGTACGAAAACAGAAAATTGGTGAAATTTGATAACTAAATTTTTTTGTCATGAATGTGTCAATTGTAAACTACAGAAATTATTGTAGCATAAAATTGAAAAAAAATTTCCAGTCGCTGTTTATTTCTTTCATAAAGATTCTAGTATAAAGCGTTGCAGGTGGCAGGAAAATTTCGTGGTTGGATTGGCGAAATGTGCGGCTGATGCTGCCAGATTACCAATGGTGCATTGGCCGACGAATGCGATTTATACTTATGTTAAATTAAAAGTTCAATTCCATGTTTGTGTTCTTAATTAATAAATGTAAATAGAGGTGCAATTTTGCATTTTGTTTTTACCATTTGCTTCAGCAACTTGTTAATCCTATCCTCATGGTTACTGAAATCACCACCTTCAACGTAATGGCGCCACAAGAAGTTGGCATTTTCTTTGAAAAAACCGAAATATATATTGTGATTTTGAGGATACACATTTGCTCAATAATTATCGTGCCTGTTCAAGAAGCAATATTGCGACCAGAGCTGGGCAATGAGGATTACATGTGTAATTGATTGCGCCTAGGATTATGATAGCAGTAATCCTTAAAAACAAAAAAAGACGATTAGGATTACAGTAATCGTTCATCAAATGAGCTTAGATTACGATTACAGTAATTGTAATTTAGATTTTTTTAAAATTACGATTAGTATTAGTATTGCTAGAAGCTAATATTGAGTTTTGTAATTA
Source organism: Calliopum simillimum (assembly GCA_951812925.1). Lineage (NCBI taxonomy): Eukaryota > Metazoa > Arthropoda > Insecta > Diptera > Lauxaniidae > Calliopum > Calliopum simillimum. Next base: position 77,332,455 of record OX638372.1, on the reverse strand, counting down.
AATATATGCATGTTTTTAGTAGGTAAATGTAAATTATGAATTACCATCACCGGAAACTAAATTTTTTTTTGTCTCTGTAACTTGCGTAAAAATCTGTTAATGTTTTGTTAATATTGAAGATTTCTAATTTATTCAATATATTCTTTCAATATTTTTGTTGTAAAACTATTGTTTTTCATTGAAGTACATTTTATAAAGTAAATAACAGTGATTTTTTTGATAACTTACAAAAGTAATGCTTTGCAACGATTGCAGTAATCCTTATATAAAAAAAAACGAAATAAGAATTGCAGTAATCGTTCATCGAACGAATTTAAATTACGATTCCAGTAATCGTAATTTAAAAAAAAATCGAAATTACGATTACTGTATTCGTAATCTAAGCTTGTTCGATGAAAGATTACTGTAGTCCTATTCGTCTTTTTCCGTCCCTGATTCCGACAAAGCAAATTTTTTCATTATCGGATCTGTTAATGCTACAATATTGCTACTTGAACTGACACGATAATTATTGGTGAACGCTTTGTTAGTTATGGTTATGGTTTCACAAGAAACTCACATTTACGAAATGTACATTGCGGATTCATATTAAGAAAAAATCATCAAAACTTTAATATAGGCTTACGGTAGAATTAATTGATCTTATGCATAAGTATAATTATTTCCAAAGAATCTTAGTTTATATTTTAAAAATTCCTTTATTTTAATTACATTTCTTTTCCGTTAACGTTCATTTGATAACCCTCTTTCAGTTCAGAAAGCTTAAAAAATACTTAAAATACTTAAAAATACTGCAGTCAAGTAGACTAAGCTGCAAATGGTGCAAGGTTTGCGCTCTAAAAAGAATCCAGTCAGATAAAGTAAGGGACAGTCACCGGTTATGAGACAGTGAATTTTTTCTATGATGCAAAATTAATATTCCCAATCTGACTTCTGTCGAACTGTCCTCTTGCTATGACCAAGTTTTTAAACCAACACCGAAGTGAAAAGATCTATTGCTTATTTTAGTAACACACCTCAGTGTTTTACATCTACTTTGTGATACGATATGGGTTTATGCAAATATAAATGGTTAAAACATTCTTTTTTAGTATTCCTTAAAAAGTGTCATGTATCCGGGTATGAGAGACTTTTTTTTCGAACCCAAGTCGAGTGCAACTGTCAAATATCGACATGTATGTAATGATACATGAATGAATGTTCGTGTCTTCTTTTTTTTTTAATACCCACCCACGAACGGTAAAAATGTCCATTTTATTTTAATGCACAGAAATTAAATGAATTAGAGTCATATGACTTCAATTTTATGTATTATATTCAATCCTATAGGAGTTTTAACTATTGTTTGTAAGCCGTTTTAGTTTTTATCGTCTATAAATTAATATTCTGGAAATATGTTAAGACGACAAAGAGTGTTTAACACTGGGGGTTACTGTTTTTATTAATTTCTGTACATACTTATTTATGTAAGTTTATGCTTTTCAAGTTTTTTATGTTTTTGTTAAATAAATGGATATTTGAGGTTATCGTGAATCAATATTCCCGGGGAATTTTTCTCAAACTGCAATAGAGAATGCAGCTTTAATCATAATTTTGACATTTCATAAGTTCACAAGGTGTTTCTAAATTTTTTAAATATAGAAAATTGATTTTTTAATTGAACTTTTAGTCATATATTTGCAAAGATCGATTTACATATAAATCTATCAATGCATTTTTCTAACACATAATTATGACAAATCAAGGAACTGATTAAAAACACGGCTATAGTGAGATATGTTTCGTCTTTCGTCACAAAGACTCATCAGACTATTTTTGTTGTAATTATAATTATATTTATTTTACTAAATTAATTATAATTGAAAAATTGCAAGTTTGAAAACTTTTTGTGTTTTTTGGTCTGGGCGGGAGTCGAACCAAGGATCTCCAGGTTGGTAGCAGAAGTCGTTACCACTGCACCAGCCTTGCCCGGCTGCGAAGCCGACTTTTGCCAGTTTTGTTTGTGTGTTAATACGTATTGATGTATCATAATTGTTGTTTGTGTTATTTATTGATATTTGGTATAGTTGTTCCTTTGGAACAAATTCAATACCGATTGCAGGTGTTTCCACCTTATCAGGGCGTGTTCTCCCAAATAACTTTAAGAATTTTTAAGTGTGTTACTTAATGACATTTTATATATAGAAAATTGATTTTTTAATTGAACTTTTAGTCATATATTTGCAAAGATCGATTTACTATAAATCTATGACAAATCATGTGTTAGAAAAATGCATTGATAGATTTATATGTAAATCGATCTTTGCAAATATATGACTAAAAGTTCAATTAAAAAATCAATTTTCTATATATAAAATGTCATTAAGTAACACACTTAAAAATTTTTTAAATATATTTAATTCAATATGGGAAGTACTTTTTGGAGATCGAAAGCAATTTTTTTAATAAGCCACACTTACTAAAAAAATAAAATAGTCTCATAGTCCGTGACACCTTGTGAAAAATTGTGGTGTCACAAAAATCTGATATTTTTCGGTGCCACAGCCAAAAAATAAGCCTCTCATGTGTCACCGAAAGTGTCACAATGGCAACGCTGTCCAGAATCTTAATTTAGATACGGTACGACGATAAAAACTAAAACAGCTTACAAACAGTAGTTAAAACTCCTATAGGATTGAATGCAATACATAAAATTGAAGGGTGTTGCGCATGTATTTTACGTGCATGCGTGAAAAATGCTCATGTATTTCGATCATTAGAGCACTTTTAGGCTAGATATCTCAAAATTCTGAAACGATAGAGCAATCCTGTTAACGGATTTGAATTCAGCATCCAAAAGTTAGTTAAAAACTTCTATTCGTGTTTCTTTTTATTGATTTTAGTTTTTGCATGTTACTTTTGACCACGGTGCCACACCAACATTTTGGGACTAAAATTTGACGAAAAAGACCAAAATAAAAAACGGAGCAAATTTTTTTTATTTTCCTTAACTTAATAATATTAAAATTAACAAAAAGTGTTTAATTCATATACAGTAGAAAGCAAAACTGTCAACATGTTTGCTATTTTTGACTTAGTACTGCTATAGCGTCTGTTCTGATTACACGATCAACAAGAAATATGAACCAAACGGAAGCTTAACCTTTCCTCTATTCAAATATGTGAAAATTTTTACCCAACTTCACACCATAAAAAAATAATGAACAAAAAACCATTCCGAAAACATGTTGACAGTTTTGCACGACTTTAAGTGATGTGCGTACTAACCTGGAACGTGAATTTTTCCAAGTTTAAAAAAACGATTCCAATAGATTCTGTTGTGCTGATTCCAAAACTGGCCACAGAATCCCTCTACCTTGTCAGAATTTCTGCTCTATTTCGTAAAATAAACTTGGACATCTTGCTTTTTCCCTTTCCAAAAAAGTGGTGAATAGTCATCTACGATTTTTTTTCGCAAAGTTATGCCCACTCTAAGATGACATCATGAAATACCCAAAATTCATACTAAGAGTAATTTAGGTATTTTTTGGCCATATTTCTCCAGAAGGATATGTTTATAAACCATGTATACCAATTGAACCATATTATGATGACATAAATCCTAACCCTGCCTCTATATCCGTTTTATAAGATTTCATGATGCTATCTGAGATTGGCCATAACTTTGCAAAGAAAAATCGTAGATGACTACTCATCACTTTTTTGGAAAAGGAAAAAGCAAGATGTTCAAGTTTAATTTACGGAATAGACCTAAAAAAATCCTTGCGCCCTTGAACCTAATTGGAAAAACAGCAAAAACGTCGTTTTTTGCACTTTAAGTTTAGGATACCTCAAAATTCTGACGAGGTAGAGGGATTCTGTGGCCAGTTTTGGAATCAGCACAACAGAATCTATTGGAATCATTTTTTTTAACTTGGAAAAATTCACGTTCTAGGTTTGTACGCACATCACTTAAAGTGGTGCAAAACTGTCAACATGTTTTTGATATGGTTTTTTGTTCATTATTTTTTTATGGTGTGAAGTTCTGTAAAATTTTTCAGATATTTGAATAGAGGAAAGGTTAAGCTTCCGTTTGGTTCATATTTCTTGTTGATCATGTAATCAGAACAGACGCTATAGCAGTACTAAGTCAAAAATAGTAAACATATTGACAGTTTTGCTTCCTACTGTATATAATATAAAAGACGACTATTGAAATAATAAAAGAAAAATTAAAAACTATTTTTGTGCATAAATTTCGATATTATTTAATTTTTTTGGTTTCCTGGCTTATGGTTGATTAATTGAATCAATTGCCTAACATATGAGTTGTCCAGTTTCAAAACCAGAAATCTGCGAAAAAAACCAAAAATTGATTCCGAAATTTCACATTAAAATATAAAAAAACTTATTCACATAACCAAACAAACATTTCAAGACAAATTTTTTATTTTTTTTTTATTACTTAAACCAACGCTCAGGAGATGGCCCCTATAAATGCAATGCACCGTGTTGATTTGTAGAAAAGGAAATAGGTTAGAGGGATGGGGGAGAAGAGGAGTAGTGTCGATGAACATTTTTCTTAAATCTACCGATGTCACAAATGTCGGGAAAAACGCTCGCAGGGAGATTATTCCATAACTTAATCGTACGACCAAAGAACGAATTATCACGATAGTGCGATGTTCTGTTAAACACCGTTGCAATGCAGTAGGGATGGGCCTGATGGGACGCCCGAGTGCTGCGAGAAAATATACAAACTGATGGAACCAGCCCATAAATTTCTCTAGAGCACATCCCATGGTAATATCTATAAAAAAGAGTAACACACCCAACGTTACGACGGTGTTCAAGAGAATCAATAGAGGATGCAACATCCACATCCCCAATCAACTTCATCGCAAGACGTTGAACTCTGTCTAGCAGCTCCAAAGTAGTTTTTGGAGCCCCGGCCCTGATGTTCGAATTGTACTCTAGCTATAGGCGAAATAGACAGTCCGAAGATCAACAGGAGTGAAGTATTTCTTACACCGTTTTAGATAACCTAAACACTTGGCCGCTTCTTTCGACACATCGAAAACATGGTCCGTCCACCCACCTCAGATCAGTTTGAATCGATATACCCAGAACGTCAGGAGTTGCTGATCTCATAATGTCTACGCCGGCCATATTGAGGGGTGGAGGGGGACAATCCACTCGTCTGTGAGACAACAGGCAGCATTGGGTTTTGCTAGCGTTGAATTCGACCCGATTAGCTCGACCCCACTCGGAGATTGTTTTGAGGTCTTTTGTGAGTGTGACATTCATATACCGCCTTTTTCTCTCAATCTCCTCAGAGCTTGGACGCTTTTTGAAGCAATATGAATGACAAATACTGCTGTCATCCGCAAAGGAGTGGATTGGATTAATGGTCGATGACAGAAGGTCATCGATGAAAACAAGAAAAAGAGACGGGGATAGGACTGAACCCTGAGAAACTCCAGCGTTAATGGAGTATTCGCTAGATGTGAAACCGTCTACGACAACACGAATAGAACGGCCACTGCAAAAGCTCGTTATCCAACGAGCGAAGAAATTACCGACGCCATATGCAATTAGTTTTGTTACGAGGGCGCTATGCCACACACGATCAAAAGCTTTAGAAATATCCAGAGCAACAACCATACTTTCACCAAGAAGGTGGACACATTGGTTCCACCTCTCAGTGACGAACGCCATTAAGTTACCAGTAGAGCGAGCTCTCCTGAAGCCATATTGGCGATCATTAAGTACTGTTTTAAGACGACATGTTGCAGCAAAAATATAAAACGGTATAAAAAGAAAACTGATAGTGCAAACATTCTGAAATTAAGTGTGAGGAGCCTAATTGCCATAGAGCATCTCTGATTTGAAGGTGGACGAAATATCGCCGTTGCGCGTGGAACCTCCCATACAAGCAAAATACGTTAAATGCTATTTCTCGCAAATGTTCCAAGATATTTTAGTGAAATTCGGTATGTAGGTACTGCTTATTAATATCTTGTTATAACCAAAAAGTGGGCGGTATCGAAAAAGTACCACGCCCCCTTTTTAAACATTGAAAATTTTGATTCAATATTACGCAAAAACGACTCCAACAATTTTAATGACAGTTAAAGAGATTGTACCCCTAAAAACAAGTATTAATATGTGATAAGCCGTTATATTGGGAAAACTCATGGAAGGGCGTAGCACCGCACAGTGCGAAATTTTCAATGTCTAGCGGAACTTAATTCATATCTCAGCACATATAGCAGTTATAGTTATGAAACTTAATACTTGGATATATATTTAATTGGCAAAACACCATGTAAAAATTAAGGGGGATCAGACAAGGGGTTATTATACCCCCATGTAAGGAAATGCTTAAAACGTTGTATTTCTGCTCCCATACCAGATATCGCTATGAAACTTGATAGATATAACCATTTTCTTATCAAAACACCATAAAAAATGAAGGGGGTAAGACAAGGGGTATTTGCTGTTTCTTGCATTTTTATTCAGAAATGCTTCTAAATTTCGAGAGGCTTCGCTCTACCTTTTTTGTATATTATAAGCTAGCGTACGAATGGAGAGTGTCAGATATTAATGTTGGTGAGCCTATTTTTACTAAAACAAAATCAACGATGGCGTCCGATGTCGGTTTTTCATGAAATTTCGGTGTTAAGTAAAATTTCCAAAGACATTCTGGAAAAGGTTTATTTTAAAAGAGGATAGCAAAATATCGCGGAAGACGTTTTGTGTTTCCACTAGAGGAAAAACCTACCTTTCAAATTGTGTACGTTTCAAAATGGCAATTTGTGGTAACACTATTTAAAGTATCCAATGAAGTTGAAAATGTAAATTTTATGAACTTCTTAAAAAGCACATTTTTCACAAACAAATCACACACGAGTAAGAAAAGATTCTGCAATTATTTGAATGCCAATAAGTGACAATTTTATTAAAAAATAAATGAAAAAATTTTCCCGGCCTACCGACTTACCGTTTTTATGTACCAATCTATTAACTAAAACAAATCGAAAAGCTTTCTATAGTTAAAAAGTATGAATGAATAAGTAATGCAAGTTTCAGGTGCATTTTGCAGTTGTTTCGCAGGGTTATTTACCAAACTGAGTATGAGATTTTTGAGGTGGGATACTAAGCTACCGAAACAACGAATAATCTGATTCGTTTTATGTATTTCAAAAATTGAATAAAGTTCCGCCAAACCTCCCAAATTTCGCAAAAATATAATACGCTATAGAAAGAAAACTTCAAAAGCAATCTTTCTGAATTTAACTGTAGGGAGTCTACTTGCTCCTAGGCACCTACAAACTGAAAGTAGGCGAAATTCGCCGGTGCGCGTGGAACCTCTCATACAAGTAAAATACATTAAATGCTATTTCTCGCAAATGGTACGTTATATTTTGATGAAATTTGGTACACGGATCTGGATCATGAGTATCTATGTCATAATGAAAAGTAGGCTTTGTTCAATAATTGCCACTCCCTTTTTTATCAAAATATCAGGCACAAAAAAAAAATGGAATGAACTTTTTATTCTTATATGCAGCCTTATGCACTTTTTGACGCTGAATCCGTCTTCATCAGCAGAACTGTCATTATACCTGCAGGATTTTGAAATATCCTTGCTTGAAGTTGAAGAAAACGCTGTGTTCAGTCTTACAGCGTAGCTACAAGAAAAAGTGAAATTCTTTTTTATTAATAGCATCAAATAGCCACGCTCCTCCTTATCAAAATATCCTTTCGGATTTTTCCAATAGGACTCTTATTTTCCGAGTTATGATCCTTTGATGATAAGATATGTCGAAATATTTTGGGTGCGTGGCATATCCCATTTATTTATTTTAGGGCATTCTATTTCACAAAAAAAAAAATTTTGTTTTTGATATTTTTTTATACCATTCGATACTTTCCGAGTTTTTTGTTATTATTCTCATCGGTTAATTTATCATTTTGAAAGTATAACCATTAGAGGTGAAAAAGTACGAGTTTCATAACAAAAAATAGCTATGAATAAAAACATCGACTAAAATATCGAACGAAAATATTGGAAACCCTTAAATAAGAACATCTCTAACATTTTGACAGATGACAAAGGATAAAAAAAAAAATTGAAGTGTCAACAAAGAAAAATTATGAATCTTTGATAATTTTTTGTAAATATCATGTGGATAAAATAGCTTTTTCAGTGCGATTTAAGGATTAATTACATATAAATTTTAGAGTACGGCAAAGACGCGTGTTTTTCTAAAGTTGTTTTTTGTAAAAAGTGTTTGTTGATAATTTTTTTTTCCAAGTGATTACATTTTATCGTTTGATCACCGCAGCGAAGGTTGAGTTGTATATCTTATCAAAATAAAGATGAATTGTTTCCTTTATACAATAAAATAAAATGAAGTGTTTCTTTTATGAATTTTGAGTTTTATTTTAAAAATAAACTTTGTAATTTTTAATCAAACCGACTATTGTGTAGTTTTAAAGTTGTTATTAAATATTTAGCTTACTTTCCCAATCAATAACAACAGCAAAACTAACAAAAAAGCATATATTTTTAACATTTTACAGTCTTTCCGACACAAAAAATTCGCGGAAGGAAAATACTGAAATATATCTATCCGTCGGAATCAAGAATACACAAAAATAAATGTCACTTCGATGTCAGGGATGTTAACTTTGTCAAATTATTTGCGGAAACAATAATGCCAACAATGTGGAACCAAAAATCTAATATTTATTCAATAAATATTCAGCCATATGTTTTTTTTTATTCAAATGCAATAATCATATTGGGTGTACAACTTAAAAACCGGAATTTTTTAGCGAAATTTGATGCTTTATTGTGGAAAAATGTTACAATATATTTTATTCAAAGTATTGTCCATTGGAAGCTACAACATTTCCCCATCTTTCAGGCAATTTATGAATTCCATCCCAAAAAAATTGCGCCGGCTTGGCGGCCAAAAATGAATCTATCCAATTTTCGATATCTTGAACTTAAGTGAAGCGTATTCCTGATAGGGCATTCTGCAGCGATCGGAACAAATGGTAGTCTGATGGTCCAAGGTTTGGGCTATAAAGCGGGTGAGGCAAAATTTCCCATCCGTTGTTTTCCAGGTAATTTTTGACTGGGGCAGCAATATGTGGCCGAGCGTTATCGTGGTGAAAAATGATTGACTCGTGTCTGGTCGCATACGATGGCCGTTCTGTCTAGATTTTCTGCTTCAATCGGATCAATTGTTGACGATAGAGTTGAGCATTAATGGTTTGGCCACCTGGCAACAGCTCATAATGGATCACACCTAGCTGGTCCTGACCAGGACGTTCTTTGTCTTCGACATCAAAATAACCACTTTTAAACCGTCGAAACCACTCACGACAGCTTGATTCAGCTGGAGCATAGTCCCCATAAAGTTCTACAAGAATGCGATGACTTTCGGCAGCTGTTTTCTTTGCAAAAAAATGACCCAACAGAACCTCCCCGCAAATGCTGTCTTTTTCTCCAATTTTCGAAGTTATTCATCGTGAAAAATAATAATGATGCACACAAGATAAAATTGTTTTGTTGACTGATTTTGACAGCTGTCAAATGTACCTTAAAAATGACATATATATAAAGTTCGAGCTTTCACGATATTTGTTAGTACGGACATCCACCGTCAAATTCCGGTTTTTAAGTTTTACACCCAATACAATTTAGGATTGTTATTTCAAATTTAGCAAGTTTTTGAATTTAACCAAAGGAAATATTTTCTATAGTTAGGCATAGGGATGACCGCGCCCTAGCCGGGTATACCTCGAATGCATAGCAACGATGGTAAGCGATGGTTACGTGGAGGTTATCCTTATTGTCATGATTTTCTAAGTTGAAAAATGCATAGAATTTTAGATTCTTGCAAATAATGACTAAAAGTTCATAAAAATATTTTTTTTTAATATGTACGAGTTTTTCATTATGTTTTTCACTGTAAGAACTCTAATTTATTTTTAAGCTTAGTATTTATTAAGGATAAACTAAAAAATATGCTTTAGCAAGAAGATACCATACTATATACAAAATAAGTCAATTCCTTAAAGCTTTTTTTTTATTACATTTCTTATGGAACTAAATTTTTCCCAAAAAAGGGCAACATCACTTCTGAGATCACAACTTGAACGTCTTAAAAGAATCCATTGTGTTATTATTATATCAGCATCGCACTGATTTAATTAAGAACAATTTTGTATCAAAAGCATTGATATTTCAGTTTCAGACAAAACTTTGCTAGGATTTATAAGACATAAATATTTGATTTAAGAATTCAATATAAAAATTTCTAATATTCGTTTTAATTTTAGTTCGCGCAAAAAATAATTAAACAATTTTTAGCTGTCAGGATTTCAAAAAGAAAATGTCAAACGTTGGAAAAAACAGCAAGAATTTCAAATCCTAAGAAAATTTTTAAATCGGTCCGATAAACATTTTTTCAATGCCCATTTTATTGAGAAAATGTACTGAAAAAACCAAAAACCACCTACCTTTAACTACATATATCTTACTTAAAATAATATGAAATTCAGAAAAACTCTTCATTGTTTTGTGCGCAGCTTTATTTTGACATCAAAAACTTAGAGATTGGATCATACATAACAAACTTGAGTCCTTTTAAACGAAAAATTTAAATATTGACAGTTACACAAAAGCCATTGAATGGAATTATCTCTGTACTCGTATGTTAGCAAGCAAGTTTGTTATTGATGGTCCAATAATTAAGTTTTTGGTGCCAGAATAAAGCTCCGATAATTTTGCACAAAACCATGAATAATTTTTTTTTAATTAATTGTTTTAAGCAAGACTCATGTAATACAGATAGGTGGTTTTTAGTTTTTTCAGTACATTTTCACAATAAAACGGGCATAAAAAAAGTCTGTCGAGCCGATCTAAAAATTTTTTTCGGATTTCTTTTTGAAATTCTGATGCTAAAATTTTTTGAATTATTTTTTGCGCAGATGTAAATCGTGATTTTGGATTTGTCATTTTATCTGAAAACTGAGACGTGATTTTGTATGCAGTCCTATTATATCAATAGCAAGGTATAATAATTACATAGTCCGAACTCAGATATTTTTTTTTTTGCCGTTGAACAGTGTCATTTGTCAGTTTTGGAAAATTTTTTGTTTTGGTTCCTATAAAACTATTTTGATGGGTAAAAACTTCTTTTCGTCATTAATTAAAAGTTATTTTGAAGTGGTGATAGTGATATTTTTGACAAAATAGTTTCAATTTTTTATAAATTTTCAAAAAAAGCCAAAAGAAAAAAATGAAGACCAGCGGACCAACAAGAAAAAAAAAAAAAAAAAACAATTTTGGTCTTTAAAGACTAAAGTGGCAACCGTGCTTTTGACTAAACTCAATTTTGGCAAAAACGGAAAATTCGATTTTAAAAAAGCTCCTGATGGATTTTCTTAATATTTCTTTAACATGGTTAGAAAAAAGTACATTGAACAAGAAAATATACAAATTTTCAAAATGATGCAACATGTTTTGAACACCCGTGAATGGATGTCATTGATATCTACTCTACCATAGAAATATAAAATATTTTACCAAGCAAGAGATACTTAAGTAGTAGGGGTAAGTGGGGTAAAGTGGGAAATGCCCCTTTTCGGGCAAACTAGCAAAGTATAGCTGTCATGCGCTTCTGAAATGTACTTGCAATGACCGTAAGCAAATCTTTATGGTATAGCGATGCGTGCATACGTATTTTTGTGATCTCTGGAATCATGTAAAGTTTTTAAGTGATTTTGAAATTTCATTTTTAAATTTTTAAGCATCGATATTTTTACTGTTTCTGGAGATAAACCGATTGTAAGTACACAAAAATATTCTTTGTAGTCTTAATTTTGATAACGCAAAAGGATTCCGTGTAATTCATAGAGTGAAATTATGAAGCTCACATTTTTTGCAAAATGTATCGGGGTAAAGTGGGAAATTTTGTAGGAAATGTTATTTCACGATTGCTAGTCACAACTTGTCAACGTATTATACTATTTCATGATCCAAATAAGTGTTGTACATTTATATTGTGAGCAAACCGTTCGGAAAAGCTAAGCGAGTTGCAGAAAGTAGCTGAGAAACGTTTAGCAAAAAACGAAAGAAAGAGGGAAACGAATCACAAAAAATAGAGTACCAGGAGCAAAAAAGCACCACCAGCAAAGAAAGCGTCAAATAAGAAACAAAGAAGTTCTAGCTCAGATGAAGATCTGGATTTTTGCACCATTTGAGTGGAACTCATGCCCGAAATCATGACCAGACACAATACCATCAAATGCAACCAAAAGGATTGTCAACGCCCATTTCACTTGAAATGCGTTAATCTCACTACAAGCTTCTTTTATTACTAACACTGTGACTCGGACTTTGATGTTTCATCAGAGAACGACGAATAAGCTACTATTTCACAAATTTTTTTAAACACATTTTTGCATATATTTTTTTCCAGCAAAATCATTAATTCTTTTTATATTTACTCCTATGGGTGTGTTCCTTGAACCTTTTTTGACTTTTAATAAAGATATTAGAACTTTTTTCCAACATTTGTATTAGTTTTTATAAGTTTTGAAAGTTTCCCACTTTACCCCACGATTTTTAATTTTTGCCATTTTGGGCATCCTCGATCAAAGCGTCGTACTCAACAGAAAATCCATATTTTCGGTTCGTTTCTTCGGCAAAAATATAGCTTATTTAATTTTCTTTATTATAGAAAGTTGAAACATGAAAAAATAAGAAGTTTTGTTCATTTTATGGAGCTTCGAAAAAAAATGTCCCACTTTCCCCACTCTCCCCTGCATTAAATAAAAAATAAATTAAGTAAGCCTGTTTTAAGAATGCATCGGAGCATGCTTAAAATATCATAAAGAAGCCAAGAAAGAAGGCATTGCTATCGGACGGCATTGTACATTCTCCGACTGGGATATAATCATTATTTTAAATTTCATAACTTCTGCATACGTAATTTTATTTTTGTTCATAAAATAATTTTAACTGACAGTAAAGAAAAGGCAAGAGTAATATTTTACACCAGAAAATTTCTTGACTAAAAGGTTGAAGGGGCAACAAAGTAACGTGCGTACATCTTGCTGGCGCAGTGCTTTGTTACCATGCTACTCTGATGTCTAGTACAATACTCCAGATCGTGAATACCCTTATTAATTCTTAAATTATTATCATACATATATCCAAACATTAACAACAAAATATTTATTTTTAGCGGTCCTACGGCAGGAATGCGAGCGGTACGCTTGTTAAGTGAAATGGAAATAGATGGCAAGAAATTGGTTGCCAAGGTAGATGCAAAAAATAAGCTTCTATTGGACAATTTTAAGGAAGAGGAACTAAGAAACGGTTGTAAGGAAACCGATAATGAAAAAAGAGACGACGAAGCTGCAATTAGGATGATGCATAACATTTTAGACGAACAAACCAATGAGTTTCCCTTTGATGATTTTGATGGAACTAAAAGGGGCGGAGAAATATATGGTAGAAGTAGTAAACCAAAAGCTGGTAGACAAGATGACCTTAAAATAAGCAAAGCATTACAGGAAGCCAACCTCGAGGAAGACAAACGTAGCCTTATTAGCAGTGAAATTGGAAAATTTAGAAAAAAAGCTGAAGCTGATGATAATCGCAAAGAAAAGGATCGAAAAAAGCGTGATGAAAAAGACGTTGATAAAGTGAAAAACAATGATAGCGATCAGGATTGGGATAAAGATGAGCACGAAGATAGCACTGGTGCAAGCCGTTCTGATCGTTTATCACCTCGGAAGGATTCATCTCCACGGAAAGATAAAGATCGTGAGGTAAAAGAACGACGTCGCCGAAGTAAGTCAAGGTCTAAAGAAAAGGATCGTGAATACAGAGATCGAGAGCGTGAATTGCGGGAAAAAGAACGTGAACGTGAGCGTGAAAAAGATCGTGAACGGGAAAAAGACCGTGAACGAGAAAAAGAACGTGAAAGAGAACGGGAAAGGGAGCGAGAAAGAGAACGTGAAAGAGATCGTGAAAGGTAACAAGACTACAAAATGATTAAACGGTCATATATTAATTTTTTATTGCATGTAATGTATTGAGCAAGGTTAAAATTTAAATTTAAAATCGCACATGTGACACTAAAAATTCGATTCAATTTTTTTTAGGGTATTTTTAAATAAATTAATAGAAGAGCTGTTAATATAAAAAAATTGGAACCCGAATTCAAACAAAATGGATGTCATGAAAAGTAATTCAATAAGCTAAAAGCAAATAGGCCATCTAAATTCTAAAAGTTTGATATAATTTTATTCAAACATGGCTCCAATAACTTTGATAATAATTCAGAAGATGTTAACCCTGCAGACTAGAATTGTGTGTGATATGCCATTATAATTATAATGCCATAAACGCCAAAGTGGTTCTTTCTTAATTTTTATCCATTTTTTCCTATCTCTTTCCAGTCCTGAGTTGTCCAGTATTCTTTTGCCAAGTCGTAAACTTAACACTGCAGTATTTTGAAAATTTTGCTTGTACGGGGGGTGTCACTTTCTTGACTGAATAGTTTTGCACAGATCTTGAACTAACTATTCCAAGTTTCTGTTGCATTTATTGTCCTTAGTGTCTAACGAAATTTGGTTGGACTATTTCAAAAAACACTTTGAGTATAACATTTTAAAACTTTTACTTATATGGGAGGTGCCACGCTTCCTTATTCGAATTCACCTAGTTTTCCCTCAGAGCTTGTACTTACTATTCCTAGTAATTATGTGTGTTTTGATTGCGTTATCTCAAATAATGCTCTTAATATTGCGTTTTGAATTCTTTGTATGGGAGGTAGATGTGTTCGTTGACCGATTTCGCTCAATTTCTATTCCTCGAGCTAACTTTGACGACGGATGAAATTTCTTTGAATTATCTTGCTCATTTTTTCCGTTAAAATTATTTCCACGCACAGACAGACTGCCTGCCTCTTAACCGAGGATATATAGAAATTAGCATATACTACATCTGACGTAGGCCATCAAAAATTGCAGCTGATTTTTTTCATTTTGTGTTTGTAGCTGATTTTGAGAGACTTAAGAATATGGCGCATTTACAGGATATAGTGTTACTCATTTTTGCCATTGGCATCGGATAGTTCAATCTTCCGCCATAAATTATGCCCTATGACTTTTCTAATTAGATAGATACGTTTTGAGATACATTTAATTTTCATACGAAGGACTACATTAAAATTGTTTTGAGATATATTAGGACTGTCCCAGAAAAATTTGATGCTTTGTTTTTCATCAATAAAAAAATGCCCAATGAGTTTTTTTTAATTTTTTTTTTGTATTAATGAGTAACATAACGAATATAAATAACCTTAAAACTATTAACAAATATTTATTTTCTATAAAAATATTTTACTTTTTTCCTCAACCCTTCATTAAGTTTTGTACAGTTGTCCATATAGCCCAGGAAAATAAGAATTTTTCCGCGAAATAATTCCAAGTGAATTTGTTTTCACCGGAATTATCTTTATTTATGCATTATAAACAAAGTGTGAAAAGTCCATTGCAAAGTCGTGTGCGCATAAAAAGTTATTAAGGCTCAAAGGTCGCTAAAATCAGTTTTTTCCAAATATCTCGCTTATGCTAGCTTTTACAGAAAAATGTTTGTCCACAATTTTGTAGCACAGGAAATTTCCTACAAAAGTACGTTGAAAGCATTTGCGTACGATTTCTAGTTTAGAAGATCACCCAATTTAAAAAGTTGTTAACAGTTATGATATGAAATACTACCTATGAGTTCATTTTAATATATCTTACTTTTTAAATTGAAATAACTCTTCAATGAGAAGTCGTACATACAAAATTAAAATGCCGTTTGAAAGATAATTTAATTTTCTATATACCGTACAAAATTTTTTTTTTCGAACGGCTCATGACCTTAAAAATATTCTTGAATAACCGTTAAGGCTTCGAAATTACTGGTTTTTTAAGGATATTTCCGAAACGAAGGGTCATATGATAATAAATTGAGCGCCAATTTTGTAAAAAATTGCAAGATCTACAAAAAGTAAGCGATATGTGTACACATAGAAGTAACCGTTTAGAAGATATTCCAAAAAAACCCTTAAAATGAACTCATAGGCAGTATTTCATATCATATCTGTTAACAACTTTTTAAATTGGGTGATCTTCTAAACTGGAAGTCGTACGCAAATACTTTTAACGTACTTTTGTAGGAAATTTCCTGTGCTACAAAATTATGGACCAACATTTTTCTGTAAAAGTTAGCGTTAGCGAGATATTTACAAAAAACTGATTTTAGCGACCTTTGAGCCTTCATAACTTTTTATGCGCACACGACTTTGCAATGGACTTTTCACACTTTGTTTATCATGCATAAATAAAGACAATTGCGGTGAAAAAAATCCACTTGGAATTATTTCGCACAGCAGCTCTTTTTTCGTCTTATTTTCCTGGGCTAATATTTCTGAAATCTGATAATTTTTTTGAAGCATTTTTATTGCTTTGAAGATCTAATTTCATTAGAGCCTAATTTCTCTCAAAAAGTCGAAGCTCTAAACTCTCCCTTATTGGAACAAAATGTTAAAACTTGCTCTTGTACTATTCTGTAGTGGCTTTAGAGGTGACTTCATCAGGCTAGAATATTACAGCAGCTTCGTTTTCACGAATAAATGGCAAAAGACGTTTTTCAAGACACTCGTCAAAATAAATTTTGGAATTTATTGTGCCCTGTTTTACAAAAAAACTGCTTCTCAGACCTCAGGTGCACATGGTCTACCAAACGATATACTGCTTGGGAAATTTTGTGATTTTCTTTTTCAATTGGCTCTGTACCTGCCCCAAACAGGTATAAAATTCGTGTCGTGGTAGCTGTTTGAAATCTGCCTTAACCTATGTTTCATCATCCATTATGCAGCAGTCAAATTTAATCAGGTAACCTTCATATAACTTTCGAGCTCGCTTTTGAGCCTCCAACTGCTTTTCATCGGGACGGTCTGGTACTTTTTGAACTCTGTAGGTCTTCAGCTTACTTTTTTCTCTACTCTTAGTATAGAAGATTTTCATATCGTACTGAATTGTTGGGAATCTGCTTAAAAAAGTGCTTCACTTTTTTCACCGACTGTGGGTCTATATCGGCTTTTCTACCTGAACCCTTTGTTCGCACAATAAGTTTACCCTTTCCATAATTCAAAATAACCCTTTGGGCAGTGATTTTTGATGCACCTGGTTTTTTTTTAGCTATAGCTGAATATTCTAATTCTGTTTTTTTAGGTAAGAGAACAAAATGGCTGCCCGCCTTTTTTCTTGACTGCTAGACCTTTATCGTTCGAAGTGTTCACCAAGTGTTATGTTTTTATAATCGTCATGTTATATAGAAAAAAATAGCACCCATATTTCGACCTGCACGATCATCAGTCCTAACCTTTACTTCAACGGATGATAACTCGGAAAGTAGGGATCCAATTTTAAAAGTAAAAGGAAAATTTAATGAGGATGATAATGATATTTGAAAATTGTATTACACTATTTTCTTTAGGTCCTGTATAATTTCAAATATGCATCCAAACAGCGATTTTTAATTTTTGAGTGAAGGATACTTGCGTGATAGAAAAAACTGTACAAATGCGTAAATGGGAGAGTGAAAAACTATTGTAGAACCGTGCATTTTTATTTAGAAAGCACTCTTTCCTTTTTAGATATTTCATTGCTAGTTTTGTTCCCATTTTAAATAACAAGAAAGAGTCATTGTCATTTTTGACATGTTATCAGAAGAACGAGGAACACAGAATTTTAGTCAAAATATGTTACACCCTGAATTAGATTCACGTGAAGCAGCTTCAACTAAGCTTAGTTGCCTTAAGGCAAACAGCATATATAACTACTTGATATACTTTAATGTGAAACTATAATGATACTTATGGGGCAAAACACGCCAAGTGTACCAGGTGAAAAAGTTCAATGTCACCGATCTTCTTGAAATTTTGCAAGGATGTTGTACTTATGTCTAGCAATAAAAGTACAAAAAATGTTTGCCCTAGTGTAATTTGTTGTTAAATATATTGGCGTGAATTTTGAGATTCGACGAAAAAGTACTTTTTCAAAAATTAAAATCTTATATCACATTGTTTCGCCGGATAACTTCAAATACTGACTCTTGTGGATTTTTTCCTCTCCTTTTGAAAAAAAAAAAAAAAAAATACTTGATCGCCAAAAAAATTTTTTTGCAAAAATTTTGAGAGTTGAAAAATATTTTTAAAATTTTCTCAAAGTACACCATTTTTAAATTTTTTTTTCATCATCTTTAATGCAAGTTCAATTCTTAAGCTTTAAAATTATATAGGATACATCATGGTGATTCGGTGTTGAGTGGGAGTTTACGATAGCTGAAAACGCGCGGGCCCAGGCGGTCGAGTAGCTTCTGAACTGCAGAACGCGCGAGAACCTAATAATTGGAAGTTGCAAAATGAAAGACGTTTTGTATGACCGTTACATTACCGTTATTTATTGAAGGAATACATTTTCTGTCTTTCTGAAAATTTTTCAGCAATAGTAGTTTCCACATTCACACATTATTACTTTTCCTCTTTTTTTTGCGGTTTCGACTTTTTTTTTTACTTTTGGGAAAGATTGTTGTCTGTGATGATGACGAAAATGGTCGCAAAGTAAGGGTCATTTCTGAAGTGGGTGCGCAAGAATGATATTTCAATGTACCTGGTACTGTTTTTGCTTCTTCAAAACGACTTTAGAGAGCAACAGCTGTTTTGTCATGATTTATTTTAGGACTGAAAAAAATTTCTGTTTTGGTCAAATTTTCTTAGCCCATTCATAAAGTGGAGAGGGCGTCAGAATTTGATTATCAGATGTGGCTTGCAGACTAGCCCGTGCTGCTAATCGTTTTAAATTGCCGCAAATGCCGTCACATGGATGGCTCCTTTCCATGTGCGGTTGCATGAAAATGCCATCCAGCCAGAATATCGAAGTCGTTTTTGTGGTGCAAAAGATTCGCGAAGTTATTATTATTATTTATTATTATTACCTTTATTTTCAGTTCATAACAAATTGATTAACAAAGGCTTATAAATAAAGTTATACAAGCATGGCAATGTGCCGTCTGCCGGTTTTAGAAACATTTCTACACACTTAGATTAGCTAAATCAAAATATATGAGAAAATTTCAGAAAAATAATTATGCATATAACTTTTAGAGACGTCCATTAAGTTAGCAGAGCGAAATGGCAGAGCTGAAAAAAAAAAATGCCATAATTATAGGCTAATTTTGGGCCCAAACGCCGAATTTTAGGCTATTAATTTTTTATAAAAAAATTTTGCTCTGCTAGCTTAAGCTTAAGTAAGTAGTCAATAATTATAGGCTAATTATGGGCTATTTAAATGCCCCATCGCCAAAAGAAAAGCTTTTCATTTAAAAAACAAAATAGACCAAATCAATTTTCTTGAAGTAAGGAACTTTTAATAACAATTCCAGACAAAAAAAAAACAACAAAAACACCAACTACAACACCAACTACAACACCAACTACAACAACAACACCAACAACAACCGCAAATTTACTACTACTACAACAACAGTAATTTTACATAAAACTAGAGGTAAGTGGGCGGCCTGGGGCCGCAGCTCAGGATTTAAAACTCCCAATAATCCAACACCGGCTTCGCGGCGGCCTTCGGCCGCGGGTCAGTCTTGTACAAGCGCAGTAGCTACTTATTATTTAAAAAAATTAAAAATTTTTATTAAAAATTGCCTGCGCAATTTGACTAGCAAACTATTTATTGGATATATTATAGACTGATTCGCGGCCGAACGCTGCCGCGAAGCCGGTGTTGGATTTTTGGGAGTTTTAAATCCTGGGCTACGGATGCAGGCCGCCCACTTACTACTACTTTTATGTAAAATTAATATTGTAGTAGTAGTGAATTTGTTGTTGTAAAGTTGTTATAAAGCTGTTGTTGTTGTAAAGCTGGTTCTCTTTGTTGTTTTTGTAGGAGCTCTAAAGTTGTTGAAGTTGTTGGTGTTGTTGTTGTTGGTGTTGTTGTTTTTTTGTGTCTGGAATTGTTGTTATTAAAAATTCCTTATTTCAAGAAAATTGATTTGGTCCTTTTTGTTTTTTAAATGAAAAGCTTTTCTTTTGGCGATGGGGCATTTAAATAGCCTATAATTAGCCTATAATTATTGACTACTTACTTTAGTTCAAAATACGTCCCGTATGTGTTTTCTCGAAATAGCTCTGCTAGCTTAAGCTAACTTAATGGACGCCTTTTAGAGTTTGCAAGAAGGTAAAAACTTACGACCGGATATGGGCATTTTTTGCTGCTTTTTTCTATAAATTGTGTCTGTCCTTAAAATGGTGCGAGGCTTCTTCAGTAAAATAGAAAAATTTTTCTAGGTTCGTGATTTATTTTCAAATAATCTGTAATGATTTGTTGATACAGTCTGATATGATAGCAATACCCATGAATTCAAGATTGTTCTGTGTTCGATAATAAATTCCTGTCTTGAAAATAGGTGCCTGGTTATTATTCCAGTGGAAAGACTGAGCGGCATTTTGAGCTACAAAACCATAGTTTTCAGCGAAATCACAAAGAACAAGAAACTCATCTTGCTGTAAATTGTCTTTTAAGTTCTTCATAAATAGCGATTGTTCTCTAGCTATGAAAGAATGACTTTTCAGTTTCAAAATTCGACTGCACAATGTTCGATGAAATCTTCTACATCCGCAACTTCACTACGCAATGTAATACGATCAGTTTGTTGCCAAATTTGATATTCTTCTTTATCGATGCAATGGCTTTCGAAAACGGAAATAATATCTATACCCGGGCATAATAAACATTCATCGCGCAAGAGTCAGGAGCAAAATTGTTTCTAAAGCACTTGTAGTTTCCTTACATTTTTCATTGAATTGATTGAGGACCTCAACTGATGATGTATGCTCTTCAATGTCACAGTCAATTTTTGATTTTTTTTCTGGAGGTGGGAATTCATTGTATACATCCTATAATAAACATCTGTGAGAATACCTTCTATGATTTAAATCTATCACTTTCCTGGAAATTAGAAATTTTAAATAAACAGCTCAGACTCAATTGTAGAATTATCACTTTCAGAAGGGCTGGGAGATCCTTTTTTACAAGATGTTATGGCTCTTCTCATGCATATCCCACTGTACTGGAAGACTCGGAAAATTTTCACGAAATTCCGATGTAATTTTTCTCATATCTTTATGATATTTGATTTTCCAGGGATTGCAACAACGATCGGGAATTTTCTTCTTCGTAGGCATTTTCAATAACGGTGTAAAAAATAACGTTTCAAATCAACATTCGACACTTTTTTCAATAACTATATCTTAGTGAGCATTCTTAAAATACTATTCTAAACATCAATTTTGTTGCGAGAAACATCGAATTGCAAGCCTTCTATGTATAATGTATGTAACTATACCTTAAGAGAGTGAAAAATCACACTAGAAGTAACCTTGCGATTGAATATAAATTAATGTATGAATATGAAAAGCGTCTTAACTTCATTGATCAATCGACTTGATCAATCGTTTTTATTAATTTTCTTGAATACAAAACTTTTGTAGTGGTCACCAATTCGATAAGAGATGGAAAAGTAATAAATAGAATTTTTTTAAAAGCATCGTTCGGTGTTATAATAATGTGTGAATGTGAAAACTACTATTGCTGAAAAATGTTCAGGAAGACAGAAAATGTATTCCGTCAATAAATAACGGTAATGTAACGGTCATACAAAACGTCTTTCATTTTGCAACTTGCAATTATTAGGTTCTGCAATTCAGTCGCTACTCGACGCCTGGGCCCGCGCGCTTTCAACTAGTGTAAACTCCCACTCAACACCGAGTCCCCATTATGTATCCTATATCATTTTAAAGCTTAAGAATTGAACTTGCATTAAGGATGGTGAAAATTTTTTAAAAATGGTGTACTTTGAGAAAATTGCAAAAATATTTTTGAACTCTCAAAATTTTTGAGAAAAAAAATTTTTTTAACGATCAAGCTTTTTTTTTTTTTAAAAAAATCTACAAGAGTCAGTATATAAATTTATTCGGCGAAAAATTGTGATTTAAATTTTTAATTTTTGAAAAAGCACCTTTTTCGTCGAATCTCAAAATTCACGGCTCTATATTTTAACAATAAATTACACTAGGACAAACATTTTTTGGTGGAGCAAAAGAGGATATCAACTCAAGAATAGCAAAAGCAAAAGGCGCGTTTGCTCAACTGAACAAAATATGGTCTTCATCCGTTATATCCACCAAAACGAGAGTACGCATTTTTGATTCGAATGTGAAATCGGTTTTGTTATATGGGTGCGAAACATGGCTTGTTACTGAACAACTAACGAACAAGCTGCAAGTATTCGTCAACAAATGCTTAAGGCGTATACTAAAGGTTTGGTGGCTTCGCACTATATCAAATGCCGAGCTACATCAAAAATGCAAACAGAAGGCTATAGCAAACGAGATCAAGCTGCGCAAATGGGGATGGATTGGTCACACTCTCCGGAAACCACACAGCGAAGTTTGTCGCCAGGCCCTTGAGTGGAATCCACAAGGCAGTAGAGGACGTGGTAGACCCAAAGCCAACTGGAAAAGGTCGTTGGAAAAGGAAACCCAAGAATCGGGAAAATCGTGGCAAGAGATCAAAGTCATCGCAAGGGATCGTGACAAATGGAGAGATTTCATATTGGCCCTATGCTCCTCCTAGGAGTTAAAGGAGAATACATACATACATACACTAGGACAAACATTTTTTGCACTTTTATAGCTAGACATAAGTACAACATCCTTGCAAATTTTCAAGAAGATCGGTGACGTTGAACTTTTTCACCTGGTGCACTTGCCGTGTTTTGTCCCGTATATTTTATTCGAAAGCTGTGAGAAAGGCGAAAATTTCATACTTAAGGTAAATTTTTATAACTTCGTTTGATATTGAAGTAGAAGAGATTGAAAAAAAGGACTTTTTTACTACCGCCAAACTTCAAAATTTTTTTCCTCAAAAATTCTGCGTAATATCAACGACGTATATGAATAAGATATTCAAATTTTATTCGTTCTCGCCAGTCTGTGGAATTTGGTTAGACACAAATAAAGCTGTTCAAAGAGAAATAAAATGTTGCTGTGCAAACGCTGCGTTTGATTTACTGAAAATTTTATATTAAACAGACGCAGAATTCGAAAAACAAACGTATTTAGATATTTCGTTTGTCCGCTTTCAGCAACACTTTATAAATTTTAAGAAATTCCACAGACCACAGTAACGAACTGTGTATCTTGATAAAAATACGTAGTTGGTAATATATTGAAATGAAAAAATACGTATCTAATATTTTTACCTGCTGCGTCGTAAAAAAATGTTTTACTAAAAAAATGTTGGTGGGGGGAATAGAGAATAAAACATGCATAAAGGCACTAAGCTACCAGTTTTTATGAGAAGACATAGTGATAAATTGTTATTTATTTAATGAAAAATAAATTAATTTAAACATAAATTGGTCTGAAGATGGTTACGTGGCGGTAAACGAAACATATGTCACCATAGTCGTGCTTAGTAGTTTTTTCTCTTATCTTAATTGCCATCATTTTCTAAGTTAGAAAATGCATGTAATTTTCGATTCTTGCAAATAATGACTAAAGTTTATAAAATTGGTATAATTTTCATATAGTCAATAAACCATATTAATTCTTTTTTTAAATTTTTTTTAAATTTTTCAATACAAATTAATTAATTTAATAAGCCCAACTCATTCTGTCATTTTAGAGAACGCGATGAGAAAGTTATAAAAAATATGAGAGATATTCAAAAGGAAAAGGAAATAGAAGAGGAACTTCGAGAACGAAAGAAATCGGAAAAAAAAGCCCGCGAAAAAGAAGAAGCGTATCAAGAACGTTTAATAAATTGGGAACTAAGAGAAAAGAGAAAATTAAAGGAATATGAAAAGGTAAGTACATATTGTATTCTTCAGTAACCTCTAAGCAAAGGCTTAATTAGTAATATAAATATGACGCGGTCTGACAAAACCATGCTTAAGTGCCAAAATAAAATCAGACAAAAATATGACTTTCAGTCAAAAGTCCATGTTTTGGGTTTGTTTTTGCACTAAACTACATATTTGTTTATTTATATACAATAATACCTTTATATACAATAAGTACCTATATATAAATAGGCGAACGAAATCGGTTCAGTCCCGGTTTCTATACCTAAATGTCAACCGATTTGCTTGATTTTTTATTTGTTGAAAAGGTTTTGATGAGAAGCGGTGCATGGGATTATATTTTTTTTAAAAGTGGGCGGTGCCACGTCCCTACATGAAAAACACGCTCTCACGGCTAAGCCACTGCATCGATGTTTATGAAATTTGGTATGGAGATAGGATTAGCACTAAGAAACGATAACATGATCATTTATGTTTTTTAGTGGTCGGTGTCACGCCCCTAAATATAAAAAAAAACTCTCACGGCTAAACCACTCATCGATTTTTGCGATATTTGATATAGAGATAGGATTAACGCTTAGGAATGATAACATGACCATTATGCTTTTCAGTGGGCGGTGCTACTACCCTGAATGGGAAAACGCTTTCACGGCTCAACCATTACATTGATTTTTGTTAAATTGGGAATAGAGATAGGGCTAACACTCACTGCACTGATTTTTATAAATTTTGGTATGGGGATAGAATGAGCAGGACGGAGAGATATCAAAAACTTTTTGCTCTTTAGCAGGGGTAAGGTGCCCCTTAATAACAAGCAACTAAGCTGCTGCACCGATTTTTATGAATGCAGGTAACCAGAACCCTGAGGAAGAATATTAAGAGCTTTTGTATTTTACCGACCAAGGATGGTTATAAAAACAGTTTGCTTTTAGTCAAATCGAAATGGCCGAATTTCGGTCACAAGGCAAACTCTAGTTTAATTAAAACTGCATTCTAAATAAATCAATTCTTCGTGTAATAATGCCGCTGGTGTTGCTGTTGCTGCTATTGCTGGTTTACCGTCGAAGCCTTCTAATTCACTTGCGAATGCAACTTATCTTGATGTGGTTGCTTCTCCGACTCTTTTCTGTTCTCATGACTCCAATGTAAGTTTCTCGGCAACTGAGAATGATCCGTGGAATGAAGTAAAAAACAAAAAGCATACTTTTGTTTTTGGGAAAAATTTAAATGATGAGTTTGCTGTTGCTGGCCGAATGAGATGGGTTCATCTTGCTTTTTTTAAGTCTCCTGTCTCAGAAGGAAATATTATTATTTGAAAAAATCGTGATTCTGGCTGTAATAAAGCTGTTTTATTGCTGCTCAGCATAAATATCGCCCGACTCTTGGAGCTTAAAATAATGACTCTGTTTTAGATCAGTTATGAGTTGCGTGGATCTGCTGGTTTTGCTGTATCTATGCGCTTTGACAACTTATGTGATTTTAATCATTTAGGCCCAGTTCCACAGCTTGATCTTAAGCTTTAGCTTAGCTAAGCCGTAAGTGTAGCTTAAACGGCCTTTAAAAAATTTTCAATTTCACGGTTGACTAGCTCACATTTGTCATTAGCATAGATAAAAACCGAAAATACGGGTAAATTAATTTGACAGTAAAAAACTTTTACGTAAAATATCTTCAAGGATCACGTTTTTTTCAACGTCAATTTGGGAGCTTAGGGAATAAAAACGTTTTAGATTGTTGCTCTGGCATAGGAGGTTTTTAATATTCGTAAATTTATAAACAGTATTCAGTAAAAATACAAAAATTTCAAAAAAATTCAAAAATGCAAAAAATTCATTTCGTAAAATGTGTATATTATTGGAATATTTTTTTTGTTTGTTTATTTTTAATTTTAAAAATTTTTTAATTTTTATTTATGACAACGTCAAGTATGACATAAACCGCCCTAACTATTTTGAGTGTCGAAAGACTGGCGCTTAAGCGGCCCTTATGCTGAAATGACTGTAAATTAAATTTTACTTAAACTACACTCAACAGATCAACGACGCTTAAGCTCACACTGTGAAATTAGCTCTTAAACAGTTTAATTTCTAATGTTGATTGGGACTCTTGTCTACTTGACTTAGATGCTTCAAAAAGTTTTAAAGCTTTCTTAGTGTAAATAAATGATATCTGTGCTAGTAATATTCCTTTGTTTCCAGAAAGTAATTATAAAGTACCCTGACAAACTAAGGGCTTAAAGAAACTTAAAATTTTATAATCTATAAATTAATACGGAAAACTTTTGACCTTGAATAACTTTTTATCCGTGCAAGATTTCGCTTTTAACTTCTCACACTTTATTTTTCATGTATAATTAAAGAATATTCTGTTGAAAAAATTTTACTTGGATTAATTTTGCAGAAAAATCCGAATTTTTCTGGGATAATTCCTATTTTAACGATATTTTTTAAATGAAGAATTTTTGTAATAATTTTTTTCAGTGTTTTTTTTTGCTAAGGAACAAACTTTTTATACTATATAAAACATACATGATATGTATATAATATGTATGTATATTTATATTTTTCATTATTTGTTACAATAATGGGTAAATTTTAATACAGGGTGGCTGATTCGAACTGTTACCAACTTCAGATAGACTTATCTGACAGATGGAACATGACAGCTGTCTAAAAATTGGCATGATGTTAGTTCAGTTTATTGTCAACAAGTAACCAAAAGCATTTGCGCGTCAGTTTATTGAAAATAAAAAATTTTCGAAATGGAATTCAAACGTAATAGTGTGATTGCTCTTTATTTGGCTGGAAAATCGCAACCAGCAATTGTTCGTGAGCTAAATCATTTAAAAGTGAATAAAATGTTTGTGTATCGGACCATAACACGTTACAATGGTACCGGCAGCGTTGCCAAACGACATGGTGGTGGTCGGAAAATAACTGCAACATCACCAGAAATGGTTCGAAAGGTGATGGCTAGAATTGAGCGAAATCCGAGACGCAGTGGCAGACAAATGGCTGCCGAGCTGAAAATATCACGTGAACGAACGCAACACATATTGTCAAACAAGCTCGGACTAAAGGCCCTCAAGTTCCAAAAGGCGCATGATCTCACTCCTGCTCAAAAAAAAGTTAGGCTCGATAGAGCCAAGGAGTTGTTGCGCTTGCACGCCGCCGGAAATCTGTCACAAATTGTCTTCTCTGATGAGAAAAATTACTGTATCCAGCAATATGTAAACAAACAAAATGATCGGGTTTACTTGACAGAGAGGTCCTACGAAAATTTGAATGTTCGTTTGGCCACCAGGACGCAGGCACCACCGCTTGTGATGGTTTGGGCTGCAGTGACTGCTGATGGGCGCTCACCACTCGTTTTTTTGGCCGCTGGCGTCAAAGTAAACGCCCAGGTGTATCGTGAATCAGTGTTGGAGGGTGCTTTACTACCGTGGGCACGCAAACATTTCGGTCGCAAGCTATGGACATTCCAACAAGACTCGGCACCGTCACACAAAGCTCGTGTGAATCCAGAATGGTTAGAAAAAAACGTTCCTAGCTTCATTTCTGCTCAACAATGGCTCTCAAATTCGCCTGATGCGAATCCGCTGGATTTCTCAATCTGGGGTATGTTGGACAGGAAGGTCTTGACTAAAAAATACCAGAGCGTTGATGCCCTAAAAGTGGCCCTTCAACGAGAATGGCGCAAACTTCCACAAAATCAAATTCGTGCAGCATGCGACTCGTTCTTCGACCGTCTACGGCCCATAATTAAGGCCAAAGGTTGCCATATCAAAAATCTCAAGTAGATTCTTAAAATTTGAACATTTCCCAACAATTATAGCGTTTGATCAATAAAATCTGTGCATGGTAACTAAAAATATAGTCTTTTGAATTGGTAACACTTCGAATCAGCCACCCTGTATATCTATTAAAAATATTTTTTTTCATTCAAAATTTAACGGTTTTTTGCCTTTTTTTTCCGGTCCATAAATTTTTTTTTTACTTAGTCTTATATTCTTCAGAATTTAATATTCTTTCATAATATATACACATAACAATCATTATTTGTTAAAATAATAAAAAAAATTTAATTTTTGTGTGTCCATTCACAACTTTTTATTCATTCAAACTTTAACATTTTTTTGGCATTTTTTCAAAAACCGCTCTAACGATTTTTTTAAAAATTCGCCAAAATTTGCAGAACTTGGTAGGCTTTCCTAGTATAAAATAACCCCAGAGGGGTGTTGTTATCGACTTATAAATTCTCAGAACAACGCCGTGAGGAAGTTGTTAATCCTGCTTCAAGATGCTAATTTAAATAACAAAATCACAAGAATAAATGGCTCAAACTGAAATTGCAACCTCTTTAATATGATCATCAGCAAATTTACAGAAAATACCGTAAAGTTCTATAGACATTCAAGTAGTCAAAATAAACACCTTGAACAACGTCATGTGAGCCAGGAATGACTCAGCTTAAGTGGGAGAATACTTAGCATACTGTCAAAAATAATGTAGCGCAGCAAAATGTTTTCATTGTTTTTGTCTTATGGAATTTAAAACCGTTAAAATCTGTTTATGATCTTGTTTCCTTACTTAAATTCTTTCTATGTTTTGTTACATATGCAATGTCATTACATGTTAAGTTAGTTAAGTTAGTTTTTAAGAAGAAGAAAGTTGTGCATTTGATTCCTCAACAATTATTATAAAAACCTGTAAGGTCAAATAAGATAAACTTATATGAGCTTTTCTGTTTTGTACCAATTAACAAAAAAAGTACTAAAATTGTCCAAAAAGTACCAAAATTAATTAATTTTTGTGGTAAAATTTTGACCATCGGGCGATTCTAGTAAAGACAAAGTCACTAATCATCCAGATTTAATAGTAAAGTTAAAAACGTGCACTATATCGTCGTGTGAAAGCTACTACTAGATATCTACATTTTTCATATTTTGAGGAAAAACGTTTTAGTTTTTTGAAATTCGTTTTTTTATGTGATTTTAAAGTTTTCTGCTTTTTATTCTTTATATAAAATTGGACGGGGACAACATTTCAAAAAATCGACATTTCTGTATACTTAACTCAAAACATCAAAAAATGTAGATGTCTAGTTGTAGCTTTAACCCGATGATATGAGAGAACTTAAGTTTCTTAAGTCAGTACGGAAATAATACATAAAGCAGTGATTCTCAACCTATGTGCCGCGGCACTTTAGTGTGCCGTGAGATTTTTAAAATGTGCCGCCACTGCCAAAAAGCAAATTTGCCGACATGTTTTTTTTAGGTTCCTGGAAATTGAAACCTTTTGGTCATAATAGCATTTTACACCAATTTATAAATTGTGATGTAATGATGAACACACTACTTCCTACCACATCTTCCGGTCATAGTAATTGCTGATGAACTAGCTAGGAAAGGCTGAAACCAGAATACTCTTTTGGCTGACCTTTCAATAAGAAAACACATTAGCGTAATCAAGGGAACAATCGAAAGTAAATGTATTCAGCTTGCTAATTCCAGACGGTCAAATCTACAAACTTGAAAGCATGTTAGAACTGAAATTTTTATAGCAATGGAAAAAAACAATGTGCGTAACTTAATTGGTGCTATTACTTAAAACTGTGGCATAGAAAACCATACATTTGTAGAAGTAATTTCTTTGATCATTTGAATTTCGAACCGCTTGGCTCACTATCTGAATTGTGTCTTAAATCCATATAGGTGTATGTATGTATATGAACATGCAGAATAACTTTGTTAAAGCTCTCTGTTTCGGGTACACAATGGGGCCAATTCCGAGGCCTAAGTTAATGATGACAACATGGTCATCCCACAAATTTTCTTCAAGTTTTTGTTGTTGTTAGTGTGCCGCCAAATTTTGATATTATTAAAAATGTGCCGTGACGAACAAAAGGTTGAGAATCACTGATATAAAGTAATCCTAAGACTTTTTGGCGTTGTTCTAATATCCCGTTGTTCTATGTCTCTACAAAAATTGTTTTTAAAAATAAGGTTGCAAATTCTGTTTTTGATGCTGCAACCTATTTGATGAATTTTTCAAATAAAATTTACTAGTTGATTCGGAAATTGATTCTGTAGTTGATTCTGAAGTTGATTATACTTCTAATTTACTTGTGACTGAATTACTTAACCCTTTCATCCCCAATGTTGCATACATGTTTTCTGACTTTGAGACTCCATTACTGCGTTTTAGTGTGCAACCGATTTTTTTATCCTTTGTTTTATTCTCTTTTCATTCATTTCCCTAAGTAAAACTTTGTAAGTCATTATAAAAGACAGCAGAAGTAAATGTAAGAAAGAACGTAAAAGTGAAAATTTTGAAATTTTTTTTTTTTTAAGTGATGTTTTTCAAATGTGTTTATTTATTAATTTGATGCACTTTTTGCGATGAGAATATTGTAAGCTAATGCCAAAATTTAATTTTTTTTTGAAATATAAAGCGTTTTGATTTCTGTGGAATTTTTTATTTATTGATGTTGCATATACTCCTAAAAACAGGTCAAGTGAACCGATTTTGATAAAACTTGGAAATTATTTTATTTTAAGCTGGAGCAACCTAAAATTACACTGTTGGTATATTTCCTATAGCTAGAAATAATTTGGGGATCAAAGGGTTAATTTTAGATCTCTTCAAATATACGTATCTAGTAGTGTAGTAATTCACGGTATTCGTAATCTCAAAACGTCCAACGTATTGATGATATTTCGGTATTTATGTTAAAAAGCTTTATTAAATTTTAATAAGTACCTCTCTGGCGGTACAAACAATATTAATCGCTTGGAACGCATACGAAAAGTTTTTAAACGCACCACGTCGTGCTTGAACCAAGTTTAAATAAAAGTTTCTTGCATATGAGTTTTTTGACTGAATTATGTTACGTAATAACTTCACGAATCAAATGATCCCAAAATTAAAAAAATCGAATGGGCCCTTTTTGAAATAAGGAGCCTTAAGCAATAACTATAAAAAGTTAATACAACACAAAATTAAAAATATTTGTAACATTTTGCAAACTATTTTTTCTAAACTAATTTGAGGTCGCTGAACACGAAAAACGCATTTATTTTTTTTTCCTTGGGGTCGTTCCCAAGTTATTCGATAATTTATAATTTCGAGGTTATAGCATCATATGTATGTATGTATGTATTCTCCTTTAACTCCTAGGAGGAGCATAGGGCCAATATGAAATCTCTCCATTTGTCACGTTCCCTTGCGATGACTTTGATCTCTTGCCACGATTTTCCCGATTCTTGAATTTCCTTTTCCAACGACCTTTTCCAGTTGGTTTTGGGTCTACCACGTCCTCTACTGCCTTGTGGATTCCACTCAAGGGCCTGGCGACAAACTTCGCTGTGTGGTTTCCGGAGAGTGTGACCAATCCATCCCCATTTGCGCAGCTTGATTTCGTTTGCTATAGCCTTCTGTTTGCATTTTTGATGTAGCTCGGCATTTGATATAGTGCGAGGCCACCAAACCTTTAGTATACGCCTTAAGCATTTGTTGACGAATACTTGCAGCTTGTTCGTTAGTTGTTCAGTAACAAGCCATGTTTCGCACCCATATAACAAAACCGATTTCACATTCGAATCAAAAATGCGTACTCTCGTTTTGGTGGATATAACGGATGAAGACCATATTTTGTTCAGTTGAGCAAACGCGCCTTTTGCTTTTGCTATTCTTGAGTTAATATCCTCTTTTGCTCCACCATCCATGGAGATAATGCTGCCTAAATACGTGAAGCTATCGACGTTTCCGATGTCATCATTATAGCTTCATATACATCAATATATTTCTATGACGCCAAGTCCGATCAATTTTATTTTTCCACGCTTACAAAGAGTGA
The DNA here is from genome assembly GCA_951812925.1 of Calliopum simillimum. Lineage (NCBI taxonomy): Eukaryota > Metazoa > Arthropoda > Insecta > Diptera > Lauxaniidae > Calliopum > Calliopum simillimum. Next base: position 77,300,591 of record OX638372.1, on the reverse strand, counting down.
TTAACGGCGCTTCTAACAAGTATACCAATAATTATGCTCCAAACAAAATTGACTGAGTTAAAGCAGGAAAAAGCTTGATATTTCAAAAATTTTTTAAATTTTTCACATCAACTTCAAATGAAACACTTTGTTTTTGGCACATATTTTTTTTTAAATAATTATTTTTAGAAATGTTATTTAATGGCGCATATAATTACAAACATTTTAAGCCTATGTTGAGCAAAATTGAATGAAATTTCCAAAAGATATAAAGGCTTTAGTGCAATAAGGAAGATGTGAGAATTTTCGAAATGTTCGGCCTGAGTCAACAGATCCAATTTTTCAGCCTCCAAATAGGACACCCTACACTTATTGAACACTTTAAAGATGATTTAAGTAACTTCTAATCATTCTCTGTAGAAGAACATTGCGGATTGTATCAAAAATATTAATTTTTGAAAGAAATCGAAATTTCTCTATTGCACTAAAACCTTAATATCTTTTGGAAATTTCATTCGATTTTGCTCAACATAGGCTTTAAATGTTTGCAATTATATGCGCCATTAAAAAACATTTCTAAAAATAATTATTTAAAAAAAAATATGTGCCAAAAACAAAGTGTTTCATTTGAAGTTGATGTGAAAAATTTAAAAAATTTTTGAAATATCAAGCTTTTTCCTGCTTTAACACAGTCAATTTTGTTTGGAGCATAATTATTGGTATACTTGTTAGAAGCGCCGTTAATCACTCTTTGTAAGCGTGGAAAAATAAAATTGATCGGACTTGGCGTCATAGAAATATATTGATGTATATGAAGCTATAACCTCGAAATTATAAATTATCGAATAACTTGGGAACGACCCCAAGGAAAAAAAAAAATAAATGCGTTTTTCGTGTTCAGCGACCTCAAATTAGTTTAGAAAAAATAGTTTGCAAAATGTTACAAATATTTTTAATTTTGTGTTTTAACTTTTTATAGTTATTGCTTAAGGCTCCTTATTTCAAAAAGGGCCCATTCGATTTTTTTAATTTTGGGATCATTTGATTCGTGAAGTTATTACGTAACATAATTCAGTCAAAAAACTCATATGCAAGAAACTTTTATTTAAACTTGGTTCAAGCACGCCGTGGCACAGGTTCGCTAAATTTTTCCTGTTTCTTCATATAATGCACAGTGTAAGCTATTAGTGGGGATGTTGACTCTGTTGCAGTTTATTAAGTTTAATATTCCCGTAAAAAATTTTCGTAACCATGATTTATTTAATGTTGGTTTAAATAATAAAGGTCTGCATCAGTTAAATCATTAATCAATATAACTGTTACCGAAGGCAATAGATTACGTTAAAAAAAGCAATCGTTTTTTTTTTCTACGCACTACAGTCACCTCGTTATTCATACCCTGTAGGAAAATCAACTAGTTATAAATTAGTTGTTCAACTAGTTTTTTAGCAACCATAACTAATTGAATGTTCGATTTATTTTCTTTGAACAAACTGTTTATTTTAACATTATGATGTCCTAGGGGCAAGTCAGTCCGAGTTTAGATGTCGTTTCAACTAGTTTGAAGTTAGTTGTGGTAAATTAACTTGCAAATCAGTTCTACGTAACCAGAAGCCTAGTGGAAAAATCAACTAGTTAAAAGCTAGTTGTTCAATCAATTTCTTAATTAATTGAATGTTCGATTTATTTTCTCCGAACAAACTGTTTATTTTAACATTATGGTGTCCTAGGCGCAAACTAGTCCGATTATAGATGGCATTTTAACTAGTTTAATGTTAGTTGTGGTAAGCTAGCTTGCAAATCAGTTTTCAGCAATCTGCAGCGTATAGATTCCATAGTTAACTGAAAAGACTATCCCATAGCTATAACAATTTTTTATGAATGATCCAAGTTAAAACAATAAGGCTTCTGGGCACAACTAAATCTAGTTTTAACTTTGGAGCCGTTCAAAAAAAAAAAGGACTAACAGCGAGATACTAATTTTATATGATAGTTACATATACACATATCAGTTTATTGTGCATTTTTATCAATGAACAAATGATGAAACAAATTAAAATTAAGTATGAAAAGAACTAGGAAAGTTTGATACACATCGAATGAAATAATAACATTAGTACAAAGATGTTATTCATGATTTAAAAATGTGAGGAATGAAATAAATTCTAAATGGAAATTATTAATTTATTTTATAAATTAAATAAACTAAGCTTTTGTTTTTTTTTTTTTTTTATCAATGCATATTTTGTAGAAATGCCTTTTCTTTACAATTTGCATTGCATTTCTGAGGGACTTCTCAGGGTCTTCTGTGTTGATACTTGCTGCAGAAATAGAAAAATAGTTAAAAGTTATATAATGATTCTGTCGTCAATAAATTTTGGTGGGATGAATTGGAAGGTTCGCTTTAAGAATTTCGACTTTTATTCGGACCGGAGAGGGTTTTACTTAAAAGGCTGCGACCTAAGGGATCATACATAAATACATATAATTAATTTTTCAATACCTTTCATAACTTCGTAGACTTTTGTGAATCCTTTAAGTCTTCCTTTTCCATGCGTTCCATCCAAATTATAGTCTAAAATTATATTTTCTCCCAAAACAGCATTTAAATTTTTCTTTATTTGGCCATGAATTATTGATTTAACAGCTCTTATCTACAAAAATATATCATTCTACACAACAAATCTTTAAGTTTAGATGCCATACTTACGTAAAAATCCATATTTTCATCATTTAATTTGTGGTCAAGGTTTTTGAGGTCTTCTTTCCTTCTTAAAGGAAATTCCTTTTTCATAGCGTTGGAATCGGAGTCTTGGCGGACAAGTGTTTTTAATATGACAGTCTGAGCTGCCAGTGTTTCTATAATTGATTCGTTTTGCTTTTGGATTATTTCTATAAAAAAATACATGTATTTATTTATATATACACAGAATAACTTCAAAATTTTGCTTTCCTAATCAATGTCGTCTAAATTGAATTGCTCTTCGCAATTCGAAGGATTCATATCAACTAAACTTATACGTAAAAACGATTTGGAATCACAAGGCTCCTTGAAGTAACTTTCAATGTTATTTAACTTTTTTCCCCGAATAATAATGTTCTCACTCATTTCAAAACTCTCAATTTTTATTGGTACCTGAGGCCGAATGCAGCAATAGTTATTTCGGCTTTTTATACTAAAAACATAATTGTTATATGTACCGCTTATAATTTGCTGCCCACTTTTTTTGCACTCTAATGATTTGTTTTAAAATATAGGATGGCTTCTTGACATATTTTTTTAAAATTTGTAAATAATTCTCAAATTAATAATTGGTGAATGAAGCTATAGCACCGAATTGTTTAACACAATCTCCCAAATGCAACAATCCATGCACGTTATATGATATGCTATTGGAACCAAAAACTTCTATATTTTTACTGTGGCTTTTAGGACAAGATAGGAGTCTGTACGAACAGTGTAATAATAAAAAAACATAGTAGAAATCATCATGAACTAAATCTTTTAATGCATAAATACCGGTGTATAATAGAAATTGCCGAAACTCAGTTGCCTTCCAATTTGAGATCTCCTCTAAGCCTCTAGGGCGACGCACAAACTCAGTAGGAACATGCGAGGCAATATCACATAATCTTTTAGATATGGCTTCCTTGTTATCTTCACTGACTTTAAGCAAACTTTTATTGTGAATCATTCTGTTAAGAAATTTTTTCATGCACCTAAATCTACAAGATGCATTGGATCAAGAGGTATTTGGCTAATCATATTTATGTTAATTTTTTCAAAAGGAGGAGTACGAAATTGTTTTTGATGATGAGTCAAATATTTCCTGTTACGAAAATCTGCATCAGAAATAAGTTTATGTGATTTTAAGGAATAAGTTAAGACGCCATTTATTTTTTTGGCAGTTTGAATACATTTTGTGCAGCCATGAGTAGAGGTATGCCCAACGATACCACAAGTAAATGCATTTGCTGGAGCATCACACAAAATTGCTCTTATTTTGATTTTAATGATTTTGTTTTTGACAGTCAAGCAAATGACTTATGTCACTAATAAACTCCTTCAAAAACTCACTAATGCACTTTGGTTTAGTTTTTCCAACGTAAACATGTACGCAAAATACAGAAATGTCTTCAATATTAACAATTTTGAGTAAAATTGGCCAAAGTTGCGTTCTTGAGCTTTTATATAAAGGTAGCCCGTCAATGTTAATATCGAAAACAAGTTCATCTCTAAGCACTATTAAATCTTTGATTTTATTTAATTGCCTTTTAATCCCATAGTGCAAATATGTTCCCGGGAAAACACTTCTGGTAACCACTTTTTCTTTAATTTCAAGAAAACCCTTGGCACTTCGTGGAACATCTAAATTTTCCTCTCTTAAAATTTCCAAGAGTTCTTCGAAGCTATCTCTAGACGGCCTATTTTTCAGGTACCAAGACTGAAGCTTTTCTTTGAAAGTTTTTTGTATGGGCGTGTGGTCAGGTTGACTGACTGATGGCGTAAGCTCTGTTTCATAAAAATTTGTAGTATTTATTGGGTGTACAACTTAAAAACCGGAATTTTTTAGCGAAATTTGATGCTTTATTGTGGAAAAATGTTACAATACATTTTATTCCAAGTATTGTCCATTGGAAGCTACAACATTTCCCCATCTTTCAGGCAATTAATGAATTCCATCCCAAAAAAATTGCGCCGGCTTGGCGGCCAAAAATGAATCTATCCAATTTCGGATGCCTTGCTCTGATGTGAAGCGTATTCCGGTGAGGGCGTTTTGCATCGAGCGAAATAAATGAAAGTCAGACGGAGCAAGGTCCGGACTATAAGGCGGGTGAGCCAAAACTTCCCATCCACTATTTTCCAAATAGTTTTTCACGGGTCTTGCAACATGCGGCCGAGCGTTGTCATGATGAAAAATTATTGCTTCGTGTCTGGTCGCATTTTCCGGGCGTTTTTCGATGATGGCACGCTTCAAACGTATTAATTGTGTTCGATAGAGGTCACTTGTGAGCATTACAGAGCATTACCTTGGCACCATGGATATTTGCCTTTGGCTGGGAAGGTCCTGGTTGTCCGGGCTTCATATATGAATGTTTGCGTTTCGGGTTGTCGTAATGGATCCATTTTTCATCCCCAGTCACGATCCGATGCAAAAATGACTTTTGGCAGCAGTTTTCTTTGCAAAAAAATGACCCAACAGAACCTCCCGCAAATGCTGTCTTTTTCTCCAATTTTCGAAGTTATTCATCGTGAAAAATAATAATGATGCACACAAGATAAAATTGTTTTGTTGACTGATTTTGACAGCTGTCAAATGTACCTTCAAAATGACATATATATAAAGTTCGAGCTTTCACGATATTTGTTAGTACGGACATCCACCGTCAAATTCCGGTTTTTAAGTTGTACACCCAATACTTCTTGCATAACGTTATCACAACTTGATTCACTTTTATATGCATATAAATTTTTAAAATTAAGTTCCTTTTGCTTTTTTATAAGGCGCCTTATATTTCGTTTACTCATTTTGAGCCTCTTACCAATTTACCACTTTATTGCACTGATCACTGATAATATTTCAGCACGACACAACAAACACGACAAAACAAATTCAAAATTTATGAAATTTATATTTCAAATAATTTGAAAGAAAAAACTTTATTTTAAATTTATTTAGAACTTTTTGTTTTCAACAAACCGATTGATTTCCGCATGTATATAAAACTACTTACGCAGTTAGTTGTCCATCAATTAGTTCAAAATTAATTTTTTGCTCAACTAGTTTGTTAAGGCCTTACAGGAAAGTGGTTGATCTCTGCATGTATTTAAACCACTTGTGCACGTAGTTCTGAATCAACTAATTTAAAAATTAGAAATTTCGTCAACCAGTTTGTTATAGTCCGACAGGGTATCTCTTTTAACTATAACTAGCTGTACGCATAATATGTGTAAACAATTATAACAATTATTTTTTTTTATAGCTACTGAGTTTGAGGCAAAGTTGCTAGTTTGTGACAATTCCGCCAAAATTCGAAATTTATTTTTTTAATTTGGTTGTCATGGCTTAAATTTTATTGCACCAATTGATGGGAAAAGGCCAAAAATATAATTTGGACATGAACAGAGGAGTCCCCGACCCCTCTAAGTGACCGTTTTGGGCACATTTTTGTAAAAAAATTTTATTGCACCAATCGATGGGGAAAGGTCGAAAATAGATTTTGGACATGACCAAGGGCGTCTCCGATCCCTCTAGTGACCGATTTGGGCCATTTTTGTAAAAAAATTGTATTGCTCCAATCGGTGGGGAAAGGTCGAAAATAGATTTTGGACATTACCAGCGGCGTCTCCGATCCCTCTAAGTGACCGATTTGGGCTCATTTTGTTAAAAAATTTTTGATGCACCAATTGATAGGAAAAGGTCGAAAATAGATTTTGGAAAAAACCAATTATATTCTGAAAATATTAGTCTGTGGGCCCGCGTACAAAAAAAAAAAAAAAATAAAAAATTCATAAACACACTGCTGAGACTTCGTGTATTTAATGTTCAGGTCGAGTCGTACAAAATTTTGAGAGTGGGGAAGTATGGTTCGTTTACCGTTCAAGCTATCACAAAGTCATGGATTTCAGGCCAGAAAAAAAAAATCATGAACACAACCTTGGTTTTCATTCGAATCAAAAGTTTTTAATATGTAAAAGCTATAAAAAATGCTGCCGGACACGCCGAATAGCCAAAGTTACGACATAAAAAAATTTATTATCACAGAGCCAATTTTTACAGAATTGGTCAATAAAAATACTCAAAATCAAGTGGTAACATTGTCGGACAAAAATTTTGGGGCGTTTGACGATTCGGACACGCCGAATATGCCAAAGTTACGAAATAAAAAAATGTATTACCACAGAGCCAATTTTTGCAGAATCGGTCAATAAAAATATTCAATATGAATAATAAGTTTGACCAATTTATGTTTTAATTATTTGAAGTTGAGCTGTTTGGTCATATTAAAAATAAAAATTCAAAAAGTTATTTTAAATTTTTTCTGTTCGACGTTTCGTGGATAATTCTCCACTTCCTCAGGAACAATTTATTTAAAAAACTCTCTAAAAAGGAACAAATTAGAAAATAATACAATAATTATTACTTAATACTACTCACAAAATTATTACAATGAAACACGACTGACTTGTTGTATAAATAAATAAAATAAAATAATTAAAAACTGTTCACTAACAACATTTTTTAAAACACGAAAACAAGAAACACTTATTATTGCTGCTGCCCGATTACTATTGCATATACTTTGCAAGTTTTGTCTATGTCTTCCTTTGCGTTCATCGCTGTTGTCATTTTTTGTTTTATTCTTAAGCTTTCAAGAGTAAATCTCGTACCATATTTTCTCTCCTTGTCTAGAATGTTGGCTTCGTCGAAGGTATGCTCGTTCTCAATCATATGTTCAGCTAGTGCTGTTGTCGTTTTTCCATTTCTAACATCTGCTTTGTGTTCTGCTACTCTTATTTCTAAAGCTCTTTTAGTGGTCCCAATATATGAAAGCTTGCAGTTCTCTTTACCATTTCCATTGCATTTGATCTCATAGACAACATTGTTTTGTTTCTCTTTTTCTACTTTGTCCTTAGTATTAGTGAAAATTGTTTTTAGTGTGAAGTTCGGTTTTAGCGCAAAAATTGTGTCTTCATCGTTTGTTATCGTTTTCATGTTTTTGTTGTTTGTTAGTTTTGGTATGTATGGTACACTAAAGTATCTTTTAGGGTTGCCATCTGTTATAGACTTGGTTGAATTTTTGTTGATTTCATATTTAGATATTAGGTTTTTAATTAAATATTTAGGATAATTGTTGATTGTTAAAATTCTTTTTATTTCGTTTATGTTGTCAAGTTCGAATCTTTTATCACTAATCGTAAGTACCTTTTTTTATAAAATTATTTGCTGTATTGATTTTCTGTTGCATAGGTTGTGTCGATAAATAATTGATCATCCTGCCTGATGCAATGGGCTTTTTGTACCAATTAAATACTAGTTGATTGTCAATTCTGTGTAGTTTCGTGTCCAAATATGGTATGCTGTTGTTGTTTTCTCGTTCTACCGTAAATTGAATTTTGTTGTGATACTTATTGAGTGTATCCAATATTATTTCTTGGTCCTGTGGTTTAATAATTGCAAGTATGTCATCGACGTATTTGACAATAAATTTTATTCTGGTATTTTTTTGTTTTAAAATCTCTATTGTTTCGTCGAGCAGATTGTCCAAAATTATGTCTGCAATAGTCGGTGATAGTGGGTTGCCCATTGGCATACCAAACGTCTGTTTGTAGATTTTGTTGTCATATTGAAAATAGTTATTGTCATTCAGACAAAATTCTAATATTTTCAAAAATTTACCTTTCGGTATTTTTGTATGTTGTTTAAGTGAGTCCCACTGTTGCATAATCGTCTTGATGGCTGTGTATGTTGAAATATTGGTAAACAGTGAGACTGCGTCAAAAGAAACTAACACATCGTCTTCTTCCAAAATTATGTCTTTAAGTTGATCTTGAAGTTCGAATGAATTCTTGATGTTGTAGGTCTTCGATACTATATTTTTAAGTATTCCTCCTACGTGTCTCGATAAATTGTAGCATGCGACATTTGTCAAAGATGAAATAGGCCTTAATGGACAATCTTCTTTGTGCACCTTAGGGAGCCCATATAGCCTGGGTGCTGATGCAGTTGAGCAGAATAATAGTCGTTTCTGTCGTTTATTAAGGAAGTCAAGTTTATATAATTCATTAATTATTTTGTTGTTGGCGTTCTGTAGCTTAAGCGTTGGATCTTCAGCGATGAACACAAAGGAAGACATAGACAAAACTTGTAAAGTATATGCAATAGTAATCGGGCAGCAGCAATAATAAGTGTTTCTTGTTTTCGTGTTTTAAAAAATTTTGTTAGTGAACAGTTTTTAATTATTTTATTTTATTTATTTATACAACAAGTCAGTCGTGTTTCAATGTAATAATTCTGTGAGTAGTATTAAGTAATAATTACACGCTTCAACAAAAATTTATTTTTTTTTTGGGATGGGTTCTAACCTAGCACCTTCGATTGCCGCTGATGAGTAGAAAAAAACTCCCAAAGGATTTTTCGGAGGTCGGTCGTTAAGCAGCGCTATAACGGTTCAAAGTTTGAAAAATCAAGTACTATGGAAAAATCGTACTTTTAGATTAAAAATTCAAATTTTTTACATAAAATCTTCATTTCTCGTTTATTATGTCTTCTGGACATAACTTAAGCATACTCTAATGATTATTTTCTTTCCAAATATTAAAAGCATATCTTGTATCGTTTTGGAAAAATTTACAGAAAACTGTGAAAAATTAAAAAATACACTCAAGTTTGCATTTTTTTCCTCCCACGATCAGTGCAAAAATTGGGATAGGTTCTAGTAGAGAATTTTCCATTGCCAATGATGAGATAAAAAAATCTGTCAACAGATTTTTTCGGTCTTAAAGCGGCGCTTTAGCGATTCGAAGTTGAGTCGCTATACACAGTTGGCTTGAACGAAAAAAAGCCGATCCCCGATGACGCCAAAAACTAAGTACGTACTTCAACCCTCTTAGACCATGTATAATCAGAATATAACATTTACAAAATCGTATCTCTTTGCGTTTTTCTTTATCTTTAATGTAACGGCATCATCCAAATAAAAAAAAAATTGAAAAAAATGCTACAAACAAAAATAGTCATTTTCGATGTATTTTGCGATGCTAAATTTTAACCCGACATCAGAATTGCTCTATTTTGAATGAAAAGCACTGTTTTTTGCTATATTTGAGGTTATATGACAAGATAAGGTAATTTCTTTACATATAACTTGATATAGTAGTCAGAAGCACTAGTATTTTTCTTTAAAACTTAAACTGAAATATTGAAAAAACATGTTTTTTGCATTAAATTACAAATAAATGAACACCTTAAGTTGAGTTCACACATTTAAAATTAAATTTTAACAAATTAGATGCATTTCGGGATGTTCACAACCCATCTTCCTCATCACGAATGCAATTTTTTTAATAACAATGAAATAAACAAAGTGTGAGACTTCCCATACATGAATAATGGACACAAACATAATCTCATTAGGAAGAAAAGAACAAATTTTTCTGTAATTTCCGTAATTTTCTCCTAAAACGTGCAAGATATGCTTTTAATATCTTCGAAGAAAATAACCATTGCAGTATGTTTAAGTTATGTTTAGAAGATTTCATGTAAAAAATTTGAATTTTTTACTTAAAAGTACGGTTTTTCCATAGTACTTACTTGAATTTTAGAACTTCGAATCGCTTAAGCGCTGCTTTACGACCGAACTTTGAAAAACCCTTTAATAGTTTTTTTCTACTCATCAATGGCAATCGAAAATGCTCTACTAGAACCTATCCCAAATTTTGCATTGATCGTGGGAGGGAAAAATGCAAAATTGACTGTATTTTTTAAATTTTTCACAGTTTTCTGTAAATTTCTCCAAAACGATACAAGATATGCTTTTAATATTTAGGAAGAAAATAATAATTAGAGTATGCTTAAGTTATGTCCAGAAAACATCATAAACGAGAAATGAAGATTTTATGTAAAAAATTTGAATTTTTAATCTTAAAGTATGATTTTCGCATAGTACTTGATTTTTCGAACTTTGAACCGTTATAGCGCCGCTTAGCGACCGATCTTCGAAAAATCCTTTGGCAGTTTTTTTTTACTCAGCAATGGTAATCGAAAGTGCTAGGTTAGAACCCATCCCAAATTTTGTGTTGAAGCGTGTTATTGTATTATTTTCTAATTTGTTCCTTTTTAGAGAGGTTTTTAAATAAATTGTTCCTGAGGAAGTGGAGAATTATCCACGAAACGTCGAACAGAAAAAATTTAAAATAACTTTTTGAATTTTTATTTTTAATATGACCAAACAGCTCAACTTCAAATAATTAAAATATTCAAGATCAAGTTGTCGGACAAAAATATTGGGGCATAACAATAGTCGGACAAAAAATGTCATTTTAATTAACAAAAAAGTGAGTGAACGAGCACTAAAATATTCTTCGTTGCCGGGAGAGGAAAAGAATGTTCACCGACCCCCACTAAGTTTACCTCTCCAATATTTCTCCCAAACATACTACACCTTTTTTTCCACCCCTTAAGGAGGCTCCCATACAAAATATTGATAAAAACATAAAAAAAAAAAAAAATTCCTTATTGCCGAGAGGGGAAAAAATGTTCACCGACTCCCACTAATTTTTCCTCTTCAATATTTCTCTCAAACATACTAGCCCCTTTTATCCACCCCTTAAGAAGCCTCCTATACAAAATTGATATTTCCATCTAAATTTTGTATGGGAGTTCCCTTAAGGGGTGGAAAAAAGAGAATAGTATGCGCGAGAAAAATGTTGACTAGGATAAATTAATGGGGTTTTGTAAAAAAATTTTTTCCTCTCCTGGCAATGAAGATTTTTTTTTTTGGTGTTTTTATCAACATTTTGTATGGCAGCCCCCTTAAGGGGTAGACAAAAGGGAGTAGTATGTTTAAAAGAAATATTGGAGAGGTAAACTTAGTGGGGTTCGGTGAACATTTTTTTCCTCTCCCGGCAACGAAGAATACTTTAGTGCTCGTTCACTCACTTTTTTGTTAATTAAAATTACATGTTTTGTCCGACTACCGTTATGCCCTAATATTTTTGTCCGACAATGTTACCACTTGATTTTGAATATTTTTATTGACCGATTCTGCAAAAATTGGCTCTGTAGTAGTATTAAATTTTTTTATATCATAAATTTGGCATATTCGGCGTGTCTGATTCGTCAAACACCCCAAAATGTTTGTCCGACAATTAAATATTTTTATTGACCAATTCTGCAAAAATTGGCTCTGTGGTAATACAATTTTTTATGTCGTAATTTTGGCATAGTCCGACTCGTCAAACGCCCCAAAATTTTTGTCCGACAGCATTTTTTATATTAAAGGTATAAAAATAATATAAAAAACTTGTGATTCGAATGAAAACCAGAAATTCATAAATTTTTTTCTGGCCTGAAATCCATGACTTTGTGATATCTTGAACGGTAAACGCCCCACCACCAAACTTCCCAACTCTCAAAACTTTGTCCGACTTGACCTGAACATTAAACACACGAAGTCTCAGCAATGTGTTTATGAACTTTTTTTGGACGCGAGCTCGCGGGCTATATGGTTTAAAATAATTTATACGTGTCTTCCGAATTTTCTGCATCAGGTCGAATTTGTTTTTAATCGGCCTTTGAAGTCTTGTATTCATGTGTTGAGTCGACACACTAAATTTAACGATCCTTATATCTGAGTTATATGACGTGTTTCCAGTGGCGGATTAACCCTAAGGCACTAGTAGGCACCTGCCTAAGGCGGCAGATTTTGGGGGGGCGGCAAATTTTCGGAGTGATAAAAAAAAGTTTTTCTAACTTGAACTTGATTTTATTTTACCTAAATGGTAGGTACTTTAAAAACATTTAAATTCGGCACTTTTTATGCAATACGAATGGACGATATAACCCATTAAAAACAACCATGTAGTGTACCAAACGATTGTAAAAGATATTTAAGAAAAGTTTATTCAATGCCCCGGCGCACAGTGGGGCAAGGAGCTCTCATATGTGGCATCAAATAAACGGAGCTACGCACTGCAACCAAATTACGTATAAATACTAAGGATGGATAACTTAAGGTTTCAACAAAATTTGGTCGAATTTGAACAAGAGGGCGTGGCACCTCCCATACAAGCAAAATCTTAAAAATTCTGTACTGATGGTACTATCTGAGATAATCAAACCAAATTTCGTACACTTGCTACCAATAGTATAGGTAAACTCTGGTAGGAAAATTAGCGAATTCCGACAAGAGGGCGTGGTACCTCCCATACAAGCAAAATCTTAAAAACTCTATATTGAGAGTGCTTTCTGAGATAATCTAAGCAAATTTAGCACAATTGCTACGAATAGTAAAGGTCAGCTCTGATAGGAAAATTAGAGACACGTTTTCAGGTATTTTGACCAATATTGGGACTTGAAATGAGATAATTTCTTAATTAAATGCTCATGATGACCACCTGTCCTCTTTTCCATCTGTTTTAACAAAAAACCGAATTGCTGTTCAAAATTATCCTGTCAGAACTATACACAATGATAAGTTCTTGTCTCGTGACAAATAATAAGTTAGAGGCCATTTGTAAAACAAAATTAGAAATTTTGAATAATGTCGGCAATGCAAGAAAAAATATTTTATTTTAGGTTACGTTCTAAAAATCTATGTAAATTTTAAAGGAGCAAAAAGTAGCAAAATTTTCTTGTCGCTTCTAGAAGTCAATACTAAACGGAATATTTTTGAATCATAAGTAATGCTTGGAAAGGCTTGGAACCTAATTAAATTATCTATTATTTATTTAATTTCGTAAAATTTTTCTTCTCTATTTTATTTAACTAACCTACCTAAATGTGTTAACATTTTTAAGGAAAAAAATATGTTTTTATACGGATACATATCCGAAGATGAAGGTTCCATGGTCAAATAACATTAAAAATTAATAAACTTTAGCAAAAAACTGCTTTGATTAATATGGAAATAACTTATAAAAATTATTTCAGTCTACAAAGTTGAAGTTTAGCGTGCTGTAGTGATGAAATGCGTTTGTTACAAGTCATTTGAAAAATGGCAAATAGTACGTTGGTTAATATTGTACTTAACCAAAATAAAAGGATATCCTGATATAACATTTAATTTTTTGAAAAATCGCCAGGTATTGAGAGTATCTGCCCCACGGCGGCACGCTTAAAGAGTGGCAAAATGGACTGTAGGGGGCGGCAAAATAACTGATTGAAATAGATATTGTTTTATAAGACCAAAGGACTATAAGTTTAAGAACTCTTATCAAATGCAAAATAGACTGTAGGGGGTGGCAAAATGGACTGTAGAAGGCGGCAAAATGAGTGATTGAAATAGATATTGTTCTATAAGACCAAAGGACTATAAACTAAAGAACAAAATGGACTGTAGGGGGCGGCAAAATGAGTGATTGAAATAGATATTGTTCTACAAGACCACATGACTATAAGCTTAAGAACTTTTATCACGGGAATTCGTGAGAATAAATTATGCGGCCGCGAGCGACTACGCAATAAAAAACTCAAAATAAGCCCACACGGAAAAAACTAAACCGTAAAAATTCAGTGAAAATCCTATTATTTTTTACTGATTTTCTCAGCAACTATGCGACCGTAAAGAAAAACCGTATTTTTTACTGATTACACACAGCAAAATTTGTTAAAAAACATTAAAAAAAATTTTTGTTGATGGTGTCGAACTTAATACGTATTGTTAAACTTAAATTATTTTTCAATAAAATTTTTTACAATCTCAATCAGTAATAATTGAAATGAATTCTAAGCAAGTATTGCTGAGCTCACTGGTATTTTTTCATGCGACAAGTTCTCACTTCTCTATTAAATATTTTTCATTGTTGAAGTTTAAACCAAGGGTGTCAGCGTTTTCAAAGCACAATAATATTTCAACAATTTTCAAAATTTCTAAGGACTAGGACACACACAAAAAGTAGGGGTATTCACGCGTTGATGCGCAATGCTCTTGCGTCGTTGCGGAAGTGCGGTTTGCAAAAGTTTGACATTTGTAAAACAACAAATACATTGCTGAAAATTTCGCAATACTTCTGCAATTTCTCAAGATGGAAATATTCACATTGAACGTTCAGGCGTTAGTGCGTAAAAGACTTGCATTTTCGCAACTGCGCATCAACGCATTAATACCCATATTGTTTGTTGTTTTTGTTTTTGATTCGACGTATTCGTTGTTGTTGTTTTATGTTGGTTCGAATTCGATTTTGTGTGTACGCAAAAAAAGCAATAAAAACTCGAAATTTTGACGAGCGTGAAAAAAAAAACAACAAAAATTATTTCTGTGATTGTTGTATAGAAATATTGATGTTGTTGGGATTGTTGTACAGAAATATTGATGTTGTTGGTCAAGCCAAAATTGACTCACTTTTGTTCTACGCTGACACCCTTGGTTTAAACAGTATATTTTACTTTCGTGCCATTACTTTTTTATGAGAATTCAGTAAAGTAATTGAATTACTGGAGCAAACCGTAATTTTTCATGAGATTATTATCAATTTGTGGTATTTGAAAATCAATTTTTCCGGACCTTTTTTTTTGCGTACAAATTAATCAAATAAGGGCTGCAGAATATGCCAATCGCTTCACTATGTACATGGTATACTCTGCTGTCTGTTATTTAACTTTATTTTGGGTTATTTTTTCTTAATTTTTAATTCCTCGTCTCTTGGCCGTAAGTTTCGTTACCACATTACTACCTGAGGCACCCTAGAAGTGGGCAGAGTAAATTTCAAAAGAATGCCATTTTTGCAAGTTAGCGCCTTTAACGGGTAGAGATAGGGCGTAATTATTTTCCAGGGAAATGCTGAAGAGAAAAAAGAAATGAGGGTTGGTTTCACACTCTGGTTTAAAACGCAATTTTTCAGCGGAGTCCTCCTAAAGGGTGGATTTAGGTGGTATATTTGTGCAAAGAAATGTTTTACCCCGCTAAGGACGACAATTGGAGCAACTATGGGCTTATTTGCCAATAACCCCCACATTTTCTTGAACTGTTTTCTCTATAAATCGCTATTTAACGTGATCGAATACACCCAAGTCTTATTGTGCAGAAAAAGTTTTAATACAAAATTCGCTTCATGATTTTCTGCAAATTCTTCGGAGAAATGATCCTTGCACATTGTTCCCAAATTTGCGTATACAATATATGTATGTACATCAATTTCCAATTCCACTGCTGAAAAGTCTATCTCTGTTCTAAAGCGAGTCAATAATTACTTAAGATCAACAATGGGGGAAAAAAAAATTGAGTGCACTTGCTATTTTAACAATAGAAAAAGATATTTTGTTTGAATTAGATTGTGAGGATATTATTCACCAATTTGCACTTAACAAAATTCGACGAAAAATTTTTTTGATATATGAATAAACGATGTATTTAAACAAACAAATTGTTAAAGTGTCAATGTAACCTTTTATTTGTTTTCGTTATGTTTTTACTATAGGTTTCTTTTACTTTAAAAAAATCTGAAGGAGGGGGGCGAGGGAGGGGCGGCGGAAAAATAAGTGCCTAGGGCGGCAAATTACTTAGATCCGCCACTGCGTGTTTCAAAAAACTTATGCTGAATATTAAGAAAAATATTTTTGTAGAAAATTTTAATATGGAATAATGGATCAATATGTACTACAGAAATATTTTCTATAAAATTTCACTAATAGTTGCCGAACACTAAAAAGTCGAAACTTCGTCGCGAAGGTCAAAAAATTGTCAATATCAATATGACCCTCACACCTTCCAAGTTAATTAAATTTTTTTACGCATTATTATTACGTTTTGAGCATTTCTTGACTTATATGACCCCTAATGAAATTATTTGTAGAATATTTTGTGTAATATTTTAACCCATTATAGAGTAATTTAGGGTAATGTGGACTATGCGGGTAATGTGGTGCACCCTTTTATTTCTCATATTAAAGACTGCACAACAATTCTGGTTATTTGTGCACAATAAAAAGCGAAAAACATATTCTTTACGCTCTTTGGCTTTTCTATAAGGTGAGGTCAAGTTGACTTATTTGTAGTACTTGGTGAATAACTAAGTTACTTCCTCAGAACTCAGTTTTCTAAAATTCAAATAACTCTAATGCAATTGTGGATCTATTATTCAACGAAAAAATGCATTAGCAAGTCTGATTTTACATTTCTTTTATATAATCAAAGATTATTTCAAAAACGTGATGTATTCGGGTAATGTGGACTACCCCATATTATATACCGTATATCAACTTTGACTACTATTACACTTTAAAAAGCTAATTGCATGTGTAAGATACCCGAGTTTGAGTAATGTGGAGTACTATTTTACGTATGATTCGATAACCCGTCTTACTTATTCACATGTTAATATGAATTTGGTTTATCTTACCAGAAAACATTATTTAATAAGAATATAAAGCTATTTCATAGCAAATATAATCTTAAAAATTACTACTCGACTTTTAGTCAACAAAATTTGCGAATAACGGTACTTCTTTAGGAAATAAGCAGGGTGAGCCACATTACCCGACACTTTTCTTTTTCAGCTATTTTTAGGTACTTTCAATTTAACTGGCCTCACGCTTGAAAATGTTAATATTTTAGTATACAAATTATCAAATAGTAAAAACAATAGAATAACTAATACAAATAAATTGACCAAGCTTACCTACTACCATTACTTTGGTAGAAATTGGTAAAAAAGAAAAAGGTAACCACATTACCCTAAATTACTCTAATAATTTTTATTTTTTTATTTGGAAAAGGGGTCAAACCCCACAAAAACAGGATATAATGAGTTACTGTTTTCTAAAAAAATGTTTCTTCCCAGTGTGCCAGACGGTTCATATCTTCAAAAAAAAAAAAAAAAAAAAAAAAACGATTCGCTTTTTTTTTGGGAATCTCTCCCACAAACGGATCAGTAACGGATCCGTAACGGATAAAAACGCGGAGATATGAACTATCTGGCACACTGGGTTATGTGGTTTTGTTATGGCCTTGCGACAAGTTTTTTCCAAAAGGCAGTTTTAGTGTTTTACAGTGGGGTGAAATTTCGAAAAAACGTTTCTTGTGCGTGTTTTAGCTAAAAAACTGCATCCAAGGAATAGTTGATGAGTTACAAAAGCCTTTTCCAAGAATTTTTCTTATACCGTACCGTTTAGGTACTGTAGAGTAGATAATGAGAAAAAAACTCGGAAAATATCGAATGGTATAGAAAAATATCAAAACTCAAAATTTTTTTGGTGAAATAGTATGCCACGCACCCAAAATATTTCGTCTTTTGTATCGGGGCTGAAATATCATATCTTCAAAGGATCATAACTCGGAAAATAAGAGTCCTATTGGAAAAATTCGAGAAGATATTTTGATAAGGAAGAGTGTGGCTAGTAGATGCTATTAATAAAAAGGAATTTCAACTTTTCTTGTAGCTACTCTGCAAGACTGAACACAGCGTTCTTCAACTTCAAGCAAGGAAATTTTAAAATCCTTATAATGACAGTTCTGCTGATGATGACGGATTCAGCGTCAAAAAGTACGTAGGACTGCATATCGTTAGCTTAATATGGAAAAGGCGTATCTCAAATTTTTTGAAATTGACTTTTTTGCATATTCTGGTTGGCCACTCTCTAATACACCTCCCTACAAAAGTTAGGCATGATAATATCAAAAATAGCCAAGTTATAGTCAATTTAAAAAAGCCGTAACACATAAAAAAAAAAATTCTTGAAAGAAAAAAGCCCTAACCCACAATATGTAGCGTTTAAATAGTGTTAAAATCACTCAGAACTATTCTGTTAAATAAGCTGAAAACTTGGCAGTGAGTGTATCTCAAATATGAGAAGTTTTCTATGCTATACACGAAGGTTCCCGAAACTCATCCGAAGGTTTTCTGGTCAGAACGAAGAACATCTGGGTATACTAGAGGAAAAACATTTATGGTAGGCTATCAATGAACCTTATTTGATACTTTTCTAAGATACCCGAAGGTTTTCGAAGGCCACCCGAAGGCTTGATAGTCAAAACGAAGAATATTTCGGTATACTAGAGGCAAAATATTATTGGCGGACTATCAAAAAGGTCTAACTAGTACTTTTTTGGGACATTCGCAGGTTCCAGAAGTTCACCCGAAGTCTTCCAAATCAAAACAAAGAATTCCTAGGTATACTAGAAGGAAAGCATCTACAGCGGACTACCAAAAAGCCGTAATTAATAGTTTTCTAAGGCATCCGAAGGTTCCCGAAAGTCACCCGAAGGCTTCATAGTCAATACGAAGAATATCAAGATATACTGATGGGAAAACATTAATAGCATCTATGAGTTTAGTTGCTGTGGGTACTTTATTATCATAAACTTTACTTGATGTACACTTTAATGTTTTAAATTGAGGTTAGCTGTGATTTTATGATAATCTTCCATACAAAACATAAACATTTTCGTTCAAATTTTTGTCCAATCCAATTAACTTTCTTTGTAAAGGTTTTCCTTTTCATTTTATTTTGAATAACTTTAATTTTAGTCATAATTTTTGATTTATTGTAAAAAGGCCTGAACTCACTTTTTTTTTTTTAAAAATTTAAAAATGAAAAGACCTAACTCACAAAACTACCCAAAAAACAAAGAAAATAATAAAAAAAAAAATCCTAGAATGAAAATTGTTGATAATTTTTGTTGTAAATTGCATTTAAAGCTTTTTTAAATGTTGGGCGCATCAAATTTTATTCAGTTTTTTCCTTCTCCTGTAAAGTATTGAAAATGTGAGTTACGCCTTTTCCATATTAAGCTAACGATATAAGAAATAAAAATTCATTCCATTTTTTTTTGTGCCTAAGTTATTAACCAAAATTTATATTTTGATATAAAGTGGGCGTGGCAATTATTGAACAAAGCCTAATTTTCGTTATGCTTTAGATACTCATGATCCAGATCCGCATACCAAATTTGATCAAAATATGTTGTACCATTTGCGAGAAATAGCATTTAATGTGTTTTACTTATATGGGAGGTTCCACGCGCACCGGCGATATTTTGCCCACTTTCAGGTCGTAGGTGCCTAATAGCAAGTAGACTCCCTACGGTTAAATTCAAAAAGATTGCTATGGTGGTTTTCTTTACATAGTTTATTTTCTTTTGTGGGCGGTGCCACACCCTTCAACAAGTTTTTCCAATATAACGACATATCACATAATAATCCTTGTTTGCAGAGGTAACATCTCCTAAATTGAATTGTTGGAGTCAAAATTTGCAATGGTTAAAAAGGGAGCGTGGTACTTCGTCGATACCGCCCACTTTTCGTTTATTACAAGTCATTAATAGCAGTACCTACATACCAAATTTCATTAAAATATCTTGTAACATTTGCGAGGAATAACATTTAACGTATCTTGCTTGTATGAGAGGTTCCACGCGCAACGGCAATATTTCACCCACTTTCAGATCAGAGATGCCCTATAGCCATTAGGCTCCTTACAGTAAATTTGAGAATGTTTGCTTTATTAGTTTTCTTTTTCTACCGTATTATATTTTTGGGGGCGGTGCCAGGCACTTCAACGAGTTTTCTCAATATAGTCGGCGTCCAATAATACGAATTATATAATGTCAGGCCTATTCTTAAAATCGAAAAATTCGTATTATCGCAACGAAATTTTGTTCTTTTTTTCTTTTATATTGACACATATCGTCGGTTTAGAGATAAAACTTATTAATTCGAATATTTTATTTAAGAGAAAACATTAGTTTACTTAAAAAATTTTATGAAAAATAGGAAATTTATGAATTTTTCTTCTGAGTAATATGATAGAGAAACGGAAAACAATATTTTGGCAAAAAACCAAACAAATATTTGTTTAGCTCAATTTCCACTAAAAGAAGAAATTTGAAGTAAAGCACCCCAATTGTACCAGTTAAAAAAGCATGATGTGACCGATTTGGCTATAATTTGGCATTGTTGTATTATAAATGCGCGTGAATTTCGCACTGGCATTATTTGTTGTTAAACTACAGGGTCGCAAAATCGGCGATTTTGGTAAATTTCTTAGAAAGAGTGCTTCTTGAAACCTTACTATTTTTTTCAGATTTTTGAAACATTTTATAATTTTTCAAAAATTTGAAGAAAAAATATTGATAAAAAAGCATTTCAAAACGTTCTAAAAATTCTGAAAAAAATCTCATTCATACATTCGAAGCATTTCATGCTTAGCAAAAAAGCAAAGCCTACTAAGAAAAAAATCTCATTCGTATTATCGAACCGTAAAATTTACCGCTGTTCATATTATAGAATAACATGTGGAAGAAATATTGCGTTCGTATTATTGGACATTCGTAATACGGAGCATTCGTATTACTGGACGTCGCACTATGGTTTTTTTTGACAAAAAAGTGTACACAAAAACAATTCACTACAAGGACACATTTTCTTTAAAAAAATTAAACGTGATCCACAAATTGTGACACGGGTCGAAATCTCTTGAAATTTGAAAAAATCGATTTTTCTGTTTAAAAATGTTAGTCACATTTAACGCAGGAGTGATATATGAATAAATTTATGTGCATTCAATCAAATCAATTAAGATAAAACCAACTCAAAGTGAGCTACAGTGATGAATTTCGGTATATATATAAAAGGTGCTGAAAAAAGTGTGCTACCACACCCAACAATGAGCATATCCTTATTAATTGCCACTCTGTTCTATAGGAAACAAGTTCATTCATGTAGCTCTGCCTGTGGGTGTGGCACCACATATTTTTTCAGCAGACATTATTTGTCTTGATGATTTTTGTATACAAACCGAATTTCATCCACATGGGTCAAATAGTTTCGAAGATATGTTGTGTTTTATATTTTCGGGGCGTGGCACCGCCCACTTTTCTAATAAGTAATATTTCTCTCTGTGCCTGTCACAAACATACCGAATCTTATCTATCTGCATCTAATAGTTTCGGAGATATCACGAATTTGTTTTTGGGGCGTGGTACCGCCCATTTTCACTTTGAGCTCATTTCATCTTAATTGATTTGATTGAATAAATTCATATATCACTCCTGCGTATAACACTGTGGAACAAAATTAGGTCACCAAAAGTTTACTCGGATCTGACACTACGGGGTGAAAATATAGGCCAAAATAAAAGGCCATTTGGCTCAGCTTGTTCAAATTGGCTCCAGTTCTCGAGAAAAGGCCGTTTGAATTTTGCACCTTGAATTATGTGGTTTTTTCGATATATCTCGAAAGTTAACTGAGTTTTATTGCATTTGATGGTGGGGTTTTGTTCGTCTCATCCTTATCTACTCTTTCACTACCAAATCAGTAGTTTTGGATGCACTTTTGGCAAGTTAGAGCACGAAATTCCCAAAAAAGTGATATTTTTCGCCTTTTATGACATTCGGCTCAATAGTAATCACCCTAGTGGTGGATTTATGTACAGGTTTTGCCTTTTAACCTATAGCCGAGATCCATATGAACACTTTGATATAATATATGTGGCATATGGGCAAAAATTTCTCAAGTGAGCCACCTAAGAAATTAAACGTAAAAAAGGCTTCAACAAAATTATGTTTTATAACAAGTAGTAAAGATTTTGTAAAAATGTTTTTTTTTTTGAGATATTTAGCATAGGTCGGGGAATAAAATGGTGTTTTTGATTTGGAAAAAAATGTTTCATTTATTATTGAAAATCTCTTTTTCAATTAGGTACATAAAAATTAAGCAACTTCTTCGCCTCTGCAAAAACTATAAAAAATAGGTAAGCACTCTCCACTTGTCAAGAAACTATATCATAGAAAAAAAATTGGGGTATTCGATATTGGTTCAAAACAATATAGTGATGTCGTGCAAGTCTTTTTTCAGCATTAGAAAAAAAACAAGGCATCCTACGAAAAAAGTGTATTTGGCATAAAATGCTTAGAATTATCTAAGGAATACGTGTGAGTTTTTTTGGAACATATCAATTTTTTTTCCGGACCTTTTGAAAAATTATAAAATGTCTCAGAAAATTCTGAAAAAATTCACACATACTCCTTAGATAGTTCTAAGCATTTTATGCCATATACACTTTTTTCGCAAGATGCGTTGTTTTTCTCTAATGCTGAAAAAAGACTTGCACGACATCACTATATTGTTAATAACTTTTGAACCAATATCGATAACCCCAATTTTTTTCTATGATATAGTTTCTTGACAAGTAGAGAGTGCCCACATATTTTTTTATAGTTTTCTCAGAGGCGGAGTAGTTGCATTAGTTGCATGTACCGATTTGAAAAAATGATTTTCAATAATAAATTAAAAATTTTGGTCCAAAAAAAGTACCATTTTATTTCCCGACCTATGCTAAATATCTCTTAAAAAATATTTTTACAATATCTTTTCTACTTGTTATAAAACTTCATTTTGTTAAAACCATAAAGCCGAAAAATATCAGTTTTTGGGGAATTTTGTGCTCTAACTTGCCAAAAGTGCATCCAAAAATACTGATTTGGTAATGAAAGAGTAGATATGGATGAGACGAACAAAGCCCCACCACCAAATGCAATAAAACTCAGTTAGCTTACGAGAAAAAAACCACAATTTCAAGGTGCAAAATTCAAACGGCCTTTTCTCGAAAACTAGAGCCAATTTGAACAAACTGAGCCGAATGGTATTTTATTTTGGACTATATTTTCACCCCGCAGCGTCAGATCCGAGTAAACTTTTGGTGACCAAATTTTGTTCCACAGTGTAATACGACTAACATTTTTAAACAGAAAAATCGATTTTTTCAAAATTCAAGAGATTTTGACCCGTGTCACTATTTTGTGGAGCAGATGCTGGAAAAAGCGGGCATCTTTTCAAATAGGTGAATGTATAACCTTTAATTTTGCGTTTTATTTTTATAAAGAAAATGTGTCCTTGTAGTGAATTATTTTTGTGTACACTTTTTTTGTCAAAAAAAAAAAAAAAAAACCATAGTGCGTCGACTGTATAACGGCGTATCACATATTAATTCTTGTTTGCAGAGGTAACATCCCCTGAATTTTCATTAAAATTCTTGGATTCGTTTTCGAGTAATATTGAATCAAAATTTTCAAGGGCTAAAAAGTGGGCGTGGTACTTCGATACCGCCCACTTTTCGTTAATTACAAGGCATTGATAAGCAGTACCTACAAACCAAATTTCATCAAAATATCTTCTAACGTTTGCGAGAAATAGCATTTAACGTATTTTGCTTGTATGGGAGGTTCCACGCGCAACAGCGATATTTTGCCCACTTTCAGATCAGATATGCCCAATAGCAATTAGGTTCTTCGTAGTTAATTTCAAAATGTATGCTTTAATAGTTTTCTTTTAATACCGTTTTATATTTTTGTGGGCGGTGTCACGCCCTTCAACGAGTTTTCCTAATATAACGGCGTATCACATAATAATCCCTGTTTAAAAATGTAACATCTAAATTTTCATTAAAATTGTTGGAGTCGTTTTCGAGTAATATTGAATAAAAATTTTCAAGGGCTAAAAAGTGGACATCCAAGAATCGGGAAAATCGTGGCAAGAGATCAAAGTCATCGCAAGGGATCGTGACAAATGGAGAGATTTCATATTGGCCCTATGCTCCTCCTAGGAGTTAAAGGAGAATACATACATACAAAAAGTGGACGTTGCATTTCTTCGATTCCGCCCACTTTTTGTTTTTTCCAGGTATTATTAAGCCGTACCAGCTCACCAAATTTCATCCAAATATGTTGTATGGTTTGCGAGTTATGACTGAATCATATTTAAAATCTAGGGCAGTGCCACGCCCCCTGGTGATTATTTACAAAGTTCAAACCTAGCTCATTCTTCATTGTATGCTATTATCTAACACTATTCCAAGTTTCATTGAAATCGCTGTAGCCGTTTTCGAGAAAAAGTTTTGTGTACAAAAAAACAAACAAACAAAAAAACATACAATTTTAGCTCGTATAAGAAGAGAAGATTAGTTATATGGAAAAAATTAAAAATGAAAAAACCTTACTCCCAGGGGCTAAAGAGTTTCCTATTGGTGTAAGTATCAAGCATAAAAATTTTGGTCCCGATCGGAAAATATTTGACCGTGCCGCGCAAGGCCGTTGAAGGTCGGTTAAACGCTATTTATATGTAAAATGGGGCTTTAATCGCAAGAATCAGTCCTATCTTTGAAACTATTTGACATAAGTAAATGAGATTTGGTATGTATATGAACAATGCTTGGGTCACGACCCCTCCCTCTAAAAAAATCAAATTTGTCATATCTCTGAAACTATTTTTCACATATGAATAAGATTTGATTTCAGGTAAAGTGAATCGAGCAGGATATGACACTGTAAAAATGTTAAACCGATTTAAGGTACCTTGATTGATATAGAAGCAGTATGTTTTTCTGTTCTTATTTTAGTCGCCTAGGTATAGACACCAAGCAAAAGAAATTTGGTCTTGATCGGAACATATTTGACTGTGCCCGCAGGCCGTTACAGCTCGAAGAAACGCTATTCATATGAAAATAAGGAAAGAATCAATCCTATCTTTGAAAATATTTGACTTAGGAGGATGAGATTTAGTACATATAAATATGAACAATATTTGAGTTAATGGTATTCAATAAAAAATGGGCAGTGCCACACCCCCTCCACCCGAAATTTGTCGTATTTCTGAAAATATTTGACTCAGGTAAATGAGGTTTGGTACATATCTAATTGGCAATGGGAAAAAAAGTTTTTAAAAATGGGCAGGGTCACGCCCCCTCATTCTAAAAAAGCAAATTTGTCATATCTCTGAAAGTATTTGGCACAGGTGTTCGCATCACTTTATCCGAAATCAAATCTTATCCACCTGTGCCAAATAGTTTGAGAGATATAATAAATTTGTTGAACATTTTTTTTCCCAGTGCCAATTAGATATGTACCAAACCTCATTTACCTGAGTCAAATATTTTCAGAGATACGACAAATTTCGGGTGGAGGAGCGTGGCATTGCCCATTTTTTTATTGGATCCTATTAACTCAAGTATTGTTCATATATGTACTAAATCTCATCCTCCTATGTTACATATTTTCAAAGATAGGATTGATTGCTTCCTTATTTTCATTTAAATAGCGTTTTTCTGATCTTTAACAGCCTGCGGGCACGGTCAAATATGTTCCGATCCAAGCCACATTTTTTTTGCATGGTGTCTATACCTAGGGGACTTTAAGTCTTACGTTCTACCATATCTATGATAAAAAAAAAAAAAAAAAAAAAAATTAAAAACAGAAAAAGATACTGCTTTTATATCAACTAAGTACCTTAAATTGGTTTAACATTTTAACAATGCCTTATCCTGTTCGCTTCACTTTACCTGAAATCAAATCTTATTCGTATGTGCCAAATAATTTCAGAGATATGACAAATTTGATTTCTTTGGAAGGAGAGGGCGTGACCCCGCCCATTTTTTACTAAACATTTTTTTCCCAGTGCCAATTACATATGTACCGAATCTCATTCCCCTGAGTCCAATATTTCCAGAGATACAAGAATTTCGGGTCGAGGGGGCGTGGTATTGCCCATTTGTTTATTGGATGTAATTTACTCAAGCATTGTTCATACACATATTAAATTTCATTCACTTAAGTCAAATAGTTTCAAAGATTAGACTGATTCTTGCTATTAAAGCCCCATTTTTCCATATAAATAGCGTTTTTCCGACCTTCAACGGCCTTGTGTCACGGTCAAATATTTTCCGCTCAGGACCAAAATTTTTATGCTTGATACTTACACCAATAGAAAACTTTTTAGCCCCTGGGAGCAAGATTTCGTAAGATCCGTAAATAATCTCCTCTTATATGACCCAGGTTTTAAGAAATTTTTTTTCCCATGTTCAATAACCAAATGTGGTGGAATATATTCCTAGACGTATAAAATGAAATTCCCAATAAGTGAACAAAAAAATTTCGACCCGTGATGGTGTCAGGAGGTCGTTTTATCAAAAAATTTTCGGAAAATCGAGATTTCCGATAATATACGGGAGAGCACATATTTCATATGTTATTTTTTGTCAAGGAATTTGCTTGAATTTTTTCATAATTTTCGGACCTGTTATGTGGGCGTAAAGTGTAATGTACACTTTTGGAAATTGGGTTATTAATTTATTTTCTATGAAAATTACATAATTTTTATAATTCAAAAATTTCGTTTACCCTATTTCTTATTATATTAGTAAATATTCAAACCAAATCTGTTTAATATTCTATGGTTATGTTCACTAAAACCATATTCAGAATTCGCAAAAATCTCGAAAACGCAAACAAGACTCGAACTTAGCTAAGGTTAGTCTGCAAAGTTTTAATTTCCTTCTTTCCTGTTCGAGCCACCAACCTAAGCAGACTAACAGAGATGGGCACAACTAGTTACTTTTGTAACTTGATACATTTTTGTTACTTGTTACTTTTGTATCAAGTATCAACATTTTTTTTAGTTACTTGTTACTTTTGTATCAGTATCAAAAAAAAATTTTGTTACTTGATACAAAAGTAACATGTAACTAAAAAATTTTTGATACTTGTTACAAAAGTAGCAATCTCATGAGTAACTATTGTTATTGATACATATATGTATAAATTTACATTTTTAATGGTTTTCAGGACTGCCAACTGTTATTTATTTTTATTTTGGTTAAATGGAACTTTTTTAAATTTAATTAAAGAAAATAAATTTAGGTCTTGAAGTTCTAAGATAAGCTTTTTAAAAAATCCAACATATATTTTTAGGGTTGCCACCTGGTTATTTTCTGGAATTTCGCTAAAATCATACTTTTTGTGACTTAATTAAAATTTTTACTTTTGGACACGCTCAGATAAATTTTTTTTTAAATTATACAAAAACTTTTAGGGTTGCCACGAATTATATAATGTCAGGCCTATTCGTAAAACCGAAAAATTCGTATTATCGCAACGAAATTTTGGTCCTATTTTCTTTTATATTGAGGTATAACGTCGGCTTAGAGATAAAACTCATTAGCTCGAATACTTGATTTGAGAGCAAAACATCAGTTTACGAAAAAAATTGTATGAAAAAATAGGAAATTTATGAATTTTTTTTCTGAGTAATATGGTACGGAAACGGAAAACACAATAAGGGAGTTTCTTAAAACTATTAAAAGCCTCGAAAACTGACAAAAATCGAATTTGACAACGAGTGTACGTGGTGCTCGAGGCATTTACACGTTGTAATGGATACCCTTAATATTTTGATAAAAATCAAAAAAATATTTGATGGATAAAATATGGAAATTGAGCTTAACATTCTACACTGCTAAGCTCAATTTCCAAAAAAAAAAATACTTAATGAATTTCACCACTAACACAAGAAATTTAAAGTAAAACACGCCAATTGTACCAGTTAAAAAAGAATGTTGTGACCGATTTGGCAAAAATTTGGCAATCTTGCATTACCGATGCCTAGCATGCGCGAGGAATTTGTTCTGTTACTATTTGTTGCTAAAATAAAATAAAAAGACTGTTTTTTTAAAAGCTCAAACTTTTTTTCAGATTTTTCGAAACATTTTATAATTTTTCAACAATTTTTCTAAGTCCAAATATTAAGAAAAAAGCATTATAAAACGTTCTAAAAATTCTGAAAAAACTCTCACGCATTCTTTCATGCATTCTTACTTACCATTTAATTCTTTGCAAAAAAAGCAAAGCCTACTAAGAAAAAATCTCATTCGTATTATTGAACCGAAAAACTTACCGCTGTTCGTATTATAGAATCACGTGTGAAAGAATATTGCATTCGTATTATTGGACATTCGTAATACGGAGCATTCGTATTACTGGACGTCGACTGTATTTAGAAAAAAATTTAATTTTAGTCTTAAAACGCTTACATAAACTATTTAAAACTCAAGCACATTTTTGGGGTTACCTCCTGGTTTTTTTTAATAAAATCAAAATTTTCTTCCAAAAAATTCCTTAAAATACCATTTTCCCTCTATAAATTAACATATTGGGTCCAAAAACAACGAATCAAAAATTTAGGGTTGCCATATTAGGGTTGCCAGACGTTTTGCGCAAAATTGCCTTTCTTTATCAACTTTCTTTATTGAAAAGTTATAGGATCGACCCAAAAACCCATAGTAAATTTTTAGGGTTGCCACCTGGTTTTTTTAATAAAATCAAAATTTTCTTCCAAAAAATTCCTTAAAACACCATTTTCTCTCTATAAAATAACATATTGGGTCCAAAAACAACGAAACAAAAATTTAGGGTTGCCATATTAGGGTTGCCAGACGTTTTTTCGCAAAATTGCCTTTCTTTGTCAACTTTCTTTATTAAAAAGTTATAGGATCGACCCAAAAACTCATTGTAATTTTTTTAGGGTTGCCACCTGGTTTTTTTAAAAATATCAAAATGTTCTTCCAAAAAGTTACTGAAATCAACATTTTCTCTCTATAAATTAACATCTTGAGTAAAAAACAACGAAAAAAAAATTTAGGGTTGCCATATTTCTTGTTCTGTTATTTTTAGACCCACTGTGTCAATTTATAGAGTGAAAATGTTGATTTAAGGTGGCAACCCTAAAAAAATTACAATGGGTTTTTGGGTTGATCCTATAACTTTTCAATAAAGAAAGTTGACAAAGAAAGGCAATTTTGCGAAAAAAAGTTTGGCAACCCTAAATATTTGTTTCGTTGTTTTTGGACCCAATATGTTAATTTATAGAGAGAAAATGGTGTTTTTGGGAATTTCTTGAAAGAAAATTTTGATTTTATTAAAAAAAACCAGGTGGCAACCCTAAAAAAATTACAATGGGTTTTTGGGTTGATCCTATAACTTTTCAATAAAGAAAGTTGAAAAAGAAGGGCAATTCTGCGAAAAAACGTCTGGCAACCCTAATATGGCATCCCTAAATTTTTGTTTCGTTGTTTTTGGACCCAATATGTTAATTTATAGAGAGAAAATGGTGTTTTAAGGAATTTTTTGGAAGAAAATTTTGATTTTATTAAAAAAACCAGGTGGCAAGCAAAATTTTCAAAATACTGCAGTGTAGGGTATTTAATGTTTGGCCAGGCCAAAGGGGACACCCTTACTAGTTTAAATTTAAATCAGTGTGAGTGCAAAATGCTTCTGCAAATGCGGAATGGCACACCAGGCTTAAATTGTAGCGTAAGGGAGGAAAATATGGACTAAGTGGGTAATATGGACCACACGGTTATTTCCCACTGCATACATAGGATTTACCGTTATTCATGTTCAAACTTAAAGCTAATACCTAAAACTTATGATAGGGCAAGTTTAGCGTTCGGTAAAGTCGCATGTTTCTGTAAAGTTGATTTTTCTAAAAAAAGATCAGTGATAATTTTTTTCTAGTGAGTATATTTCATTATTTAACTTTAAAGTCATATAAAGTCAGTGAATACCATTTATAATTTATTAGCACAAATAAGTTGATTAACCAAAAGAGTTTTTGATAAAAAAAAGCCATTTATTTCACCAACACGTGCTGTGGTATTTATCATCTTTTTCAGATGGGGAATCTAGTTGCAGTTCATGACGAGTCTGATGGTCATTATACATATGTAATTTGTTAACTACAAAGGAAAAAAATTATAAAAAATGCATATAATGTAATACCCTTTACTCAGAAGATCGACGTGGCGAATTTTGGGTTGAATGTGTAATCTGACATTCTTGGAGTCATGAAAATGTGCCGAATGTGGAAGTGACATTTTTATATGCAACTTCTGTACCAAATGGACTATATGGTCCATATTACACTACACTTTTTTTTTATCTTCATTTTGAGTATTTTCAGTTTTTTAATTTTTTTTCTTTATCCTGATGAGATATTTATCTAAAAGTGAATCAGAATAAAGGTAAATTGTTTCATTTACTGAATGACATAAAATTAATTGTTTTGTTTTATGTATTTTGGGTTTTATTTAAAAAAGAAAGATGGGTGGTCCATATTTTCCACCCTTACTCTACCTATTACTAAAATCCGTGTAAGTGCAGTTTTACTGTCACCGGCTCCCGGACTATTAGGCCATGACCCATTCGAAAAAAAAAAAATATAGTAAGCTATATAGAGAATCAAATTACCTTTTAAACGATATTTTAATTTTGTTTGTACACCTCCTCATTGAAGTAATATTTTTATATTGGGTGAACTCCTGAACTATGTATATGTCCTACGGAAATATTTTTTACGTACTCTTGTACGAAATTTTCTGTGCTACAAAATTGGAGACCAAAATTTTTATTGTAAAAGTTAGTATTAGCGAGATATTTGCAAAAAACTGATTTTAGCGACCTTGCAGCCTAAATAACTATTTATGCGCACACGACTTTGCAATGGACTTTTCTTTTTGCAAAGCATATACATTAGGCATGCGCTTATTTTACAATTTGCTGATTTTCGTTGATGCCCTGAAATCCTTCCATTGGTCATAAGAACAAACACTAAGAAGTTTCACGGCAATCGGATAACGATAACCCGCCATGAAGAGAGGTCAAGTTGAGGTTTTTTTTTTAAACTTAATTAAATTAGTCAAAGCATAATTTTTTTTTTAGCAAATTGAAATACCTTTCCAACAAGCTATAATTATTTAAAATCGGGTAATAAATACGAATTCTACAATATGTATTTTTCTTTTATCGACATTAGCAAAATACCATATGTAGTACATATTGCAAACAGTGCAGGTATCGGGAAGCACTACCACGAACTCGAGGTCCTTTTTGTAATCGTTAGCCTAATCCACCAGCCCGATCCCGTAGGCTGACACCAAAACTCGCGCGAGAGACTGATGTTCTTGTACTTTTTAATTAAAAATTTGTTTTCATGTATTTAACCGCAAACGGCAAAAAAAAAATGTCCATTTTATTTCTCTAATAAAGAAAATTTTACTGTAATATCGTGTGACTATACAATCGAACGGTATAATTCTCAAACGGTAAAAACGTATGCAAATTTAATCCATGTGGTTTAAAAAATTTAAAGCATCAAAAACAAATTAAAACGAAAACGTGTCACTATTCTTATTGCGATTTATTCACAAAAATATTGTAACCATAATTAAACTATCAATTTGTATAATGTCTATAAATTCTTCAAACAGAATAACAAAGTTTTTTTTTTCTAATTATTAAGAAAAGACTATTTTTTATTTAATGATTAGAATCAAAAAAGCGCACTTAAAAACTACTTGCGCTTCGGCTTTCGCGGTCAGCCGAAGAATCAACGCATGAAAGTAATGATGCATAAACATTCGATGTATTGATGACGCGGTGGCCATTTTGAATATGTAGAAAGTGGGGAGTTGCGCAACAAAACGCCACATTTGACAGTTTTCAGCCCGATTTCATATTTTTCATGCATATGAAGGTGAATTGTTTATTTAAATTATTTTTTAGAACGCCAGATATTTTTATTATAATTTTATTTTTGTATCATTTAATTTTTGTTGATAACAATTGAATTATTTTATTAGAATGAATTTTATTTGAATACAATTGAAAATTTAAAAACTGGAAACTATAAAATTATAAAATTTTTAAAACAAAGTGTTTTGTGTAAAGTATATTTGTGATGCACCACATTATTCCCCCTCGCAGTGTTTAATAGTGTTGTTAAGTAGGTTGAAATGAACTTTTTTGACACCTCTGTGTGTGGAAGAAAGTGCTCGTGTTGTTTCTGTATTCAAAAAAGCTGGTTTGAGTCTATCTATATTGACTGTAATTGTGGCGGTTTTTTTAATTATTTTAAAAAATTTTGGTGTTTTATCTATGACCTCGAAAGGTCCATCATATGGATTTTGTAACGAACGTCGGATAGTGTCATTACGGACAAAAACAAATTTACAGGTCTTAAGCGCTTGAGGAACGTATTGACTAGGTGCATTATGATGTGAAATATGTGATTGAGTATTCTTGATATTTTCTTTAAGATTAAACAAGATATCTGACGAATTGAAAGGTTTTGAATTATGAATAACCAATTGATGTGGTAACTTAAGAGTTTGACCGAAAACCATTTCAGCTGGAGATGCTTTAATATCTTCCTTAACAGTTGATCTTAGGCCTAAAAGAATTAGTGGCAGTTCTGAATACCAGTTTTTTTGATTATTACTCGCCATGAGTGAAGCTTTCAGTTGACGATGAAACCGTTCTATCATTCCGTTTGCTTGCGGATGATAAGCGGAAGTCGTTATGTGGTGACTACCAAGATTTTTAACAAATTGTTTAAAAGTAGTAGAAGTGAACTGGGGTCCTCGATCAGATGTTATTTCAAGAGGAACTCCGAAACGTGAAACAAATTCTCTATTTAATGTGTCAACAATTGTATTGGATTCTGTATCTTTAAGTGGATATGCCTCTGGCCAACGTGTATTTCTATCTATGGTAGTGAGGAGATATCTATAACCATTCGAAATGGGCAGTGGACCGACTAGATCGATGCGAATATGCTCAAAACGACCATGTGGAATGCTTATTTTGTGGGGTAGTGTTCGTGTATGTCTGTGTATTTTTGCTCGTTGGCAGTTAATACATTCTTGTGACCATTTGTTAATTTGTGTGTTCATGTTTGGCCAAAAGTAACGTTGTGTTATTAATCGTCTGGACGCTCTTGTTCCGGGATGGGAAATGTTATGTAGCTGTTCGAAAATTATTTTACGTAATGTCTGTGGAATGTACGGACGTACAGTGTCTGTAGAATTTTCGCACCAAATTTTGATGTTTAAAAATGGAACATCAATTTGTTCGAATTTATAGATGTTCTTGGCGATAGTGGTTTTTAATTCTGAGTCAATAACTTGTTCTTTGTATAATTGCTTAAGATCAAGATCGGGTGTTTTAAGTTCTTCTACCTCGCATCTTGATAGAGCATCAGCCACTGTGTTATCTGTGCCTTTAATGTGAAGTATCGTATTGGTAAACTGCGCAATGTATTCTAAGTGTCGTGTTTGCCTAGGACTGCGTTCTGTTTTGGAGTGTAATGCAGTAGTTAAAGGTTTGTGATCAGTGTAAACTGTGAATGTATTTCCTTCTAAGTAATGTCTGAAATGTTTGATTGTTAAGTATATAGCCAGTAATTCGCGGTCGATATTTTATTATAATTTTATTTTTGTATCATTTAATTTTTGTTGATAACAATTGAATTATTTTATTAGAATGAATTTTATTTGAATACAATTGAAAATTTAAAAACTGGAAACTATAAAATTATAAAATTTTTAAAACAAAGTGTTTTGTGTAAAGTATATTTGTGATGCACCACACATATATCGCATTATTTGTGAATAATTCGTATGTTCATGCAATTTAATGGATTTTCTTCACAGAACTTAGAATTTTTCTTGATTTTATTCGTGGCTTTTCGTGATTTTTGTAGGTAGTCATCATGCCACATCGTACGTATTGTGCGACCAGCAAACCAGCGAGTGATATCAATGCCTTATTCGCTGCAATCAAAGAATTTATTTAATAAAGAATATGCAATTTTCTTCAATTTAAAGCTCCCGACGTGTTGCACAACTCCCCAAAATCGCGCCTTTTGCACCAACAAGCAAAACTTTTGAATTGCAACCGAATCCTTCAGCCAGAAGTTGTATTTTGAACGTTCTAGAGATTTTCGTTATTGGGATGCTAAAAAAAATGAATTTCATAGTTTTTTTTCCCAGAAAAAAAAACCTGTCACACAACTCCCCACTCTCCCCCATTATAAGTGTTTATGCTGCCGACCTTTTTTCCAAAGGAATAAATCCATATGATTTGTGTTTTCTTTCTTTTAGGTACGCAATAAGGACATCGTAAAGTTGGAGGAAAGGGAGAAAGAAGCCAAGCGTCTAAAAGAGTTTGTGGAGGATTATGATGATGAGCGTGATGATCTTAAATATTATAAGTATGTACTTTTCATTTATTATGTATATATTAGTTACTTCTTTAATAAATCTTATATTTTTGTTGATCAATGTGTGTCATTCTTGCGTCGGGACAGTTTCAAACTCAAACAATTTTTATAGAAGGAATCTTTTACGTCAGACTACCGCCACTCAGTGGGAGGGTTTGTATGGAACGGCGGTCATAAATAGTAATAATACAGATACAGATGGTACAGATGTTTCTTAGATTAGGACTCTAAAAATCTGTGAATATGAACAAAATCCGTTTACGAACACGCTTACCTCCCATATAAAGTTAGTGCGTGGTCGAAATTTTTTTTCAAAATGAGCTGATTTCAAAAAATTTTTAAATTGTTAGCTATTTTTTACAGTTTTAAAGTTATGAGAAAAAAACTAAAATAAACTTTACGAAAATTATTGTATATTTTGTTTGTTTATGTAATTGTTCCCTATTGACTCGGAAACTAATTGACCAATTTTAAAGAAATTTTCACATCATGTTAGTGCAAAAAAAAGCTAAGTCATAGGGTAAGAAAGTGGGCGGTGCCACGCCCCCCTAGTTATTAATTAATCATATCTCCAAAAATCTTAGCCGCAGATAGAAGAAATTTAGTAAATATGTAAAAGTCATTGGGAAAAATATTGTTCATTGAAAAAGTGGGCGGTGCAACGCCCTCAAAAAACAAATTCACTATAACTCTGAAAATATATGACGCAGATAGATATAATTTGGTACATATTTAAAAACTCTTAGAACAAACAGTCTTCACTAAAGAAACAGTCTTCTTAAAACCTGATTTATCATATCTCTAAAAATGCTTAACGCCGATAGATAGCATTTGGTACATAAACAAAGGGCATAAGGACAAATAATTTTCAGTAAAAAACTGACAGGTGCCACGCCCTATAAAAATAAAAACCCTTATCGCTCATTATAAGGCATTGATAGTAGCTGTGTACTAAATTTCATCAAAATATCTTATATGGTTCACGACATATGACCTAATTAAATTTAAAGCTTAAGGCGATGCCACGCCTCTTCATGAGAATCAACAAAGTCAAAGTCTATCTCTTTCTTTAGTCTATGCTAATGTTCATAATTTTGCAATCGGTACAGTCGTTCTGGAGAAAAACATAGCAACAGTTTTTACATGCACGACTTTAGGTCATAAACGAAAAGAAGATATCTCAGAAACCATACGAGATACAGCAATTCTGATGCCTGATTCGGATTCAGCATCGCCAAATACATTAAAAATTACACAGGTTTACAAAAAAAAAAGAAAAATGCCATGGCGTTTTGACCGGACTATGTGTTTCCTAGGGACTTTGACGTCCTGACTCCGAATCCTGGGTCCGTATTTTTCCAGAACGTCTGAGAAAAAAGATTTCAATGTCATATGGAGGTCATGTGTCGTTTAGTGATAAATTCGCTTAAATCCTGAAGCTAATTTTTTATCATTGAATTCTTAGTCCTTTAAAAGAATATGTGATCAATAAGAGTATCTCGGACCTAGTTTCGGAGATATAGCCATCGGAAGATCCGGATATATCTTCTATGAAAACCGCTATAAGTTGGGAACCCCTGGATGAATTTATAAAATATTGGTGTCATATGAAAGGTATTTTGACAACCTATAAAAATGTTTCAAGAATATTTTCAATTGGATTAATAGTTTTCGAGATATGAGCTTTTTTGAAATTTTGTGAAATTTTTCAATTGCAACAACAAATAAATCAACAACACCAGCAACAACAACAACAAAAACAACAATAACAACAACAACAAAATACCTTTCATATGACACTAATATTTTCCAAATCCATCCAGGGGTTCCCAACTTATAGTGGTTTTCATAGAAGATATGGGGAAGGTAACCGGCTGTGGGCCGTCACCGGTTGTGGGCCACCCCTTGTATTTTTTGAAGTTTATAAAATATGACAGATCTGAGTATGAAGTTTTGTGTACATTGACAATAGACAGTATTACTGCAAACACTGAAGTGAAAGGACGCATCTGACCCGCAGCTACAACAAAACAAAAAAAATTTACTAAAAAATTTTCAATAAAGTAATTTCTGAAGATTTTGCGAGTGTGATAAAGCGAAGTGAAATATTGCAAAGAGATGAGTGGTATGCATTTTTATGCAGTATTTGCGTTAAATTTTCCGATTTTATATCGAGTTTGCTCAAAATTTTTCGCCACGAGTATTTTGCCAGTCACTGAAGGAATGGCTGCCGTTACCGGTTGTGGACCACCATGTTTTTTGCATGAAAATTATTACAAATCAATGTTCCTCGCACCAATTTGCAGCCAATTTGATCAAAGGCAACGGTGGCTGCGAACGGCTAGTGCATTTGAAATGCGCTGCTATAAAAAAGAGCTAGTATACATGCAAAAATTTTTTCGCCACTAGAGGCTTCATTGATAAATAAATTTTGATAATACATATTTCTTTACTGGTTTTTTTGTTTCATAATTTTGCATTTGAAGTGGATTTTTCCGGGTGGCCCACAACCGGTTATAAATTGTTTTGCCAAAAAACAAGCTCTTTACAAAATTTGTTAAAAAAAATGTTTTCTTGAAAAATTATAGAAAAATTGTTTCTTTTAGGTTACCTACTGCCTCTAGCTTTCCATTGGTACCAACAAGGCCGAAAAATGTATACTTGAGTGCAAGTTACGAGCAAAAAACGAAACCCGGCCCACAACCGATTACCTTCCCCTATATATTCTGATCTTCCGATGGCTATATCTCAGAAACTAGGTCCGATATACTCTTTTTGCTCACATATCCTTTTTAAGACCTAAGAGCTCAATGATTAAAAATTTGTTTCAGTATTTTAGCGAATTTATCACTAAACGACACATGAACCCCATTTTGACCTCAATATGACCTTGAAATCTTTTTTCTCAGACGTTCTGGAAAAAACGGACCCAGGATTCGGATTCAGACGTCAAACTCCTTAGGAAACACATAGTCTGGTCAAAACGCCATAATAATTTTTTTTTGTAAACCTGTGTTATTGCTTTTATTGATTTATTGTATTTTTTTCCCATTTTTTTTTTTTATGAAAACATAAGTTTCTTAAGTATTGTTTAAAAATTATATAAACCAAGTCCAAAAGGTTTCTGATTTTAAACAAAAGAAAAAACAATTTTTGAAAAATAATATAAAAATCGGAGCTGTTCTTGAGGACTTCCGTCTAAAAGGCTTTATTGACTCCAATAAATGGTATGTCCAAGTTAAGAAAAGGCAAAGGCCAAGGGGGATTAACAGGGGTAATATACCCATTACCTGCTACCCTCTCTTTAAGAAAACTTTCTTTCGAATTTAAGCACACTAAAAGCTTAAAATTGATAAAAATATTGTAAAACGTTGTAAAATATAAAGAAATATAAATATTTTCTCCTCTTAAAACCACAATAACAAAAAATTCATAAAACAAAGTTCTGAAAAGTTGTAACTGGAACTTATGGTTTCGATTATACTTGGCCAAATGTTATATTGAACTAGTAAAGGTGTAACCTTTGGTGTGGCCAAGCATTAAATACCCTACACTGCAGTATTTTAAAAATTTTGCTTATATGGGAAGTGCCACGCCTTCTTGTCCAATTTCTCCTGATTCCGTTGAGAGCTTGCATTTCTAGTTCTTAGTGTCTGAGTAAAATTTAGTTCGATTATCTCAAAAAACGCTCAAAAAAAAAAACGCTTTCATTATAGCGTTTTGAAACTTTTGCTTATATTGGAGGTGCCACGCCCTCTTGTCCAATTTCGTTCAGTTTTTTTTCCAGACCTTGCACTTACAATTCGTAGTATTTATGTGTATGTCGTTGCATTGTCGTGAAAAATACTCCTAAAGTTGCATTTTGAATATATTTTTTGTATGGGCGGTAGGCGTGTCCGTTGACCGATTTCGCTCGTTTTCAATCCCACGAGCTAACTTTGAAGACGGTGGCTGAGTACCTAATTTCATTAAATTATCTTGGTCAGTTTTCCCAGAAAATGTATTTCCACGCACACCCAGCCAGACAGACGGACATGGCTTTATCAACTTAGGAGGTGAAGCTGATCAAGAATATATATACTTTTTTATATCTGCCACGCCTCCTTCTCTGCGTTACAAACGGAAGTACAAAGTGAATATACCCACCCGGTAGGGTATTAAAATTATAAAAATCGGAAGATATATATTTTTTTAATATCAAAATTTTCGAAATTTTTCGATTTTGCCTTTTTGAGCACAATTTTTCAAAAAATCACCATAAGCAAATGCTTTTTTAAAAGCATAATTTTTGTATTTTTTTTTTTTTCAAAAAAACATTTTCACATATTTCGATGCAAACGAATCCAAAATAGCGTTCTATAAAAGTCAATTAATTTTGTCCCCTCAAAACCACAATGGGAAAAAATTCATAAAATAAAAATTCTCAAAAGTTGCAGCTGGAATTTTGAATTTCAATTAAGCACACTTTTCGAAGATTCGGAGATATTTTTTTAATATCAAAGCTTGCAGTTTTTTCACTTTTATAATTTTTTAGTTTAATATTTAAAAAATCCGTATAATTCACATATAATCGATAGTACTTAAAAACTAAACTATTTTTTATAAAGTTTTTTTTCCGCCAATATTCTTCATAAGTACATACGGCTTCAAACAATTTAAGTAGAACTTTTATTCCAGCAGTTGCTAACATGAAAAGTTCCACACACCATTTAAAGTTCAACTTTGACCCCACCGTGTTACTTATCCCAAAGAAAATGTTAAACTTTTATAGTTTTTTTTTTTCGTATTATCTGAAAATTGGCGAAAATTTTTTTAAAACCTATAGCACTTTCAAATTTCTCCTATTTATGGCCACGATTTTCCACTGTGCGCCAGAAGTTTTTTTTTTTATAAAAGTTCTCATAGCGCCTGCCCTATTTCGCTTTTTTGGCAGTCTCCTCTATTGTCCTTTTTTATCAGATATTTTCCATTTTTTTGCCCTATTTTCATAGAAAAAAACCCTAGGGCGATTCCATTCTCGCGGGCGCAACATTTAAAGCTTTTTTGTCTATATTGTCTATACCGAAAATATTTTCAATGAAATTATCGCTTGAATGACTTACATTTAAACTTTTTCTCTTATGATTAGCTCATAGAAATCTCATAAAGATGTTAAAATAGCCACTAGAAAAGTTTAAAGTGCTATTGCATAAAAACACAAAAGTCTGTTAATTGTGAAACATTTATTATATTATAGATTTGCAGTTTAAAAGAAAAGAAATCAATTAACAAAACTAGGAAAAAAATTATGGAAAACAAAAACAAAGAAAAAGTTATTTACGTTTTAAGCATTGCGGGTGCAACGCATATAGGTTTTGTGATAATTTATGTCATAACAATCACTATAGATGGTAAAAATATGCAAATGGACATTGCACTTGCATGGCATGTGATGATTTTTGATTTTCAAGAGATTTATATCTGAAAAGCTCTTTTTTGCGGATTTCTCTTTATTCCATCAGGGTACAGGTTTTTTCTTTTTTGGGGTATGAAATGAGAAAGTAAGTCCTTCATAGTTCCAATATGCAAAATTACCTTACTCTTGAGAAGGGATTGAGCTGTTCGCGACAAACAAATGATATTACCCTTGTCAGATTCAAAGAAATGCTTTGACTGAATGCCTGATATATTTTTCAGCCCTCTCCATTGTTCACTTAATATGTCCATACCTTCTTCAATTTGTTTTTTTTTTTTTTTTGATACATAGATAAAACAAATTGTTACGAAATTTCCTGTCTCTTATGACGATAATTTCAGTCTCTTACAGTTTTCTGAGTTCGATCACTGGATTGTGTAGCAATCAAAAACACACACTTTATTTAGTTATAAAATGGTTTATTTTAGTTACAAATGTTTTTTTACATAGTACAATTGTTTATTTTACTATTTATTTACATTCAAACTCAATATTACAATTAGCACTTTATTAACTTTCACTGGCACTGTGTGTACAACCCTTTCGCTTCATTCCTTAAAATCAACTGTCTTGCAGCACTCACGATCAACTCCTTTTATATCTGTATGAACGTTCTAGAATAGCAATAACGATACATCTGGCAACATCTCGTTTATTCCTTCGGCTATCATAGTAGGCATCATTGTTTTGATTGACATCTCGAACTTTCAGGTACTTTCGCGAAGTTTCTTGCCATCACTGTTTTTATTGACATCTCGAACTGTCAAGTATTTTCGTGAAGTTCATTGATTTCTGTAAAAGGATTTTTTTCGTCACACTGTCCTCCTCTTAAACTTGTTCGTCCCGAACAATAGATTCACTGTCGCCTCCATATGGCGTTAGTCTTTCAATGTGTACCACTTTTAATTTACCTTTGTTACCGGGGTATTCTTGGATTCGATACACAACATCGTTAATCCTTATGATGATCCGGTAAGGTGCCTCCCAATGAGTTTGTAATTTAAGAAACAAGCCTAGTTTTCCAAGTGCATTTTTTTCACCGGAATTATATTTATTTATGCATGATAAATAAAGTGTAAAAAGTCCATTGAAGTCCATTGTGCGCATAAAAAGTTATTCAGGCTCAAAGGTAGCGAAAATCAGTTTCTTGCAAATATCTCGCTAACTTTTGCAGGAAAATTTTTGTCCACAATTTTGTAAAAGTGTTTTCGTGTGGCTTATAGTTTAGGAGATAACCCAATTTAAAAAGCTGTGCACAGTTGTTATATGTAAATGCTACGTAAAAGTTCATATTGAAATATCTTACTTTTGAAATTGCGAATACTTTTTAACAAGGAGTCGTGCAAACAAAATTAAAAGACCGTTCAAAAGATAATTGGATTCTCTTTACACCGAATTAAATTTTTTTAGCAGCCATGAGAGTACGAATTACCGTTTCAGAGGTATCCTTCAAAAACCAGTGTTTTCGAAACCTTAACGGTTTTTGAAGAATATCTCTTAGACAATGAGTCGCTCCACGCCTCCTTGTTAAAGAGTATTCGCAATTTTAAAAGAAAGATATTTCAAAGCAAACTTATACGTAGCATTTACATATAACAACTGTGAACAACTTTGTAAAATGGGTTATCTCCTAAACTATAACCCACACGAAAACATTTTTTACATCTCTATATAGGAAATTTCCTGTGTTACAAAAACTTTTCTGTAAAAGTTAGCGTAAGCGAGGTAAGGACTGCCCCAGAAAAATTTGATACTTTTATTCCTTAAGATTATGATCTACCTGTAATCGTGCAGGTCGAAATATGGGTGCATTTTTTTCTATATAACATGACGATTACAAAAATATATAACACTTAGTAAACGAACTTCTAACGATAAAGATGTCTACCAATCAAGAAAAAAGGCGGGCAGTCATTTTGTCCTCTTAACTAAAAAAACAGAATTAGAATATTCAGCTATAGCTAAGAAAAAACCAGGTGCATCAAAAATCACTGCCCAAAGGGTTATTTCGAATTATAGAAAGGTCAACTTATTATGCGGAAAAAGGGTACAGGTAGAAAAGTATAGACCCACATTTGGTGAAAAAGGTGAAGCACCTTTTTAAGCAGAATCCTAACACTTCAGAACGAGATATGGCTGCCAGAGGAACCTCAAAATTTTCTAGAAACAGACTAAAGAAAAAACTTAAGCTCAAGACCTACAGAGTTCAAAAAGTACCACACCGTTTCCATCAAAAACAGTTAGAGGCTCAAAAACGAGCTCGAAAGTTATGTGTCGATTACCTGACAAAATTTGACTGCTGCATAATGGACGTTAAGGCAGATTTTAAACAGTTACCAGGACACGAATTTTATACCTGTTCGGAGAAGGGGCAGGTATAGAGCAAATTTAAAGAGAAGAAAATTACATATGCCCTTGCGGTCTGAGAAGCCGTTTTTTTTGTAACACAGGGCACAATTAACTCGAAAATTTATATTGATGAATTCCTTCAAAAACGTCTTTTGCCATTTATTCATGTGCACGGGGGTAATGTAATGTTCTGGCCTGATTTAGCAACCTCTTACTACTCTAGAGCTACCATGGAATGGTACAATAGCAATAATGTAAATTTTGTACCGAAAAATGCGAATCCACCTGACTGCCCAGAGCTTCGACCTATTGAGAGATATTGGGCTCTAATGAAATCAGATCTTCGGAATAATAAAAGTACTGCAAAAAATTTAAAAGATTTCAAAAATCTTAAGAACAAAGTAAAATATTTTTATATAAAATAAATATTTGTTAATAGTGTAAGGTTATTTATGTTCGTTATACTACTCATTAATAAATAAAAAAACAATATTTAAAAAAATTCATTATGTATTTTTTTATTGGTGAAAAACAAAGTATCAAATTTTTCTGGGGCAGTTCTTATATGCATTAAATACGGTGTTTACAGAATCCAATTATCTTTTGAACGGTTTTTTAATTTTTTTTGTACGACTCCTCGTTAAAGAGTATTCGCAATTTTAAAAGTAAGATATTTTAATATGAACTTATACGTAGCGTTTACATATAAAAACTGTGAACAACTTTTTAAATTGGGTTATCTCCTAAACCATAAGCTACACGAAAACATTTTTTACATTTTTAAATAAGAAATTTCCTGTGTTACAAAATTGTTCAGAAAAATTTTTCTGCAAAAGTTTGCGCTAGCGAGATATTTGCAAAAAACTGATTTTAGCAACCTTTGAGCCTGAATAACTTTTTATGCGCACAATGGACTTCAATGGACTTTTTACACTTTATTTATCATGCATAAATAAATATAATTACGGTGAAAAAAATTCACTTGGAAATATTTCACACCGCAGCTATTTTTTCGTCTAATTTTCCTGGGCTATAGAAGCACTAATTGACCTTCTTTAAACCCTTTAGTATTTGCTCGCAGATCATACCGAGTTTTCATCTTGCCGCTAGCCAATTGAGTACGTCTCCTGATAAGCTCGTGTATATCAGCCAGTTCTTCTATTTTTCGCGACATGTAATCGTCAGCATGGGTTGTTTCTGGGACAACGCTTACTCCGTACTTCAAATCTGCTGGAAGCCTTAACCAAAAATGGCTTTTGCTGGCGTGACTGTAGTGGTATCGTGTATCGACGAACGATAAGCCAATAGGAAGATTGGTAGACGCTCATCCCAATCTTTTTGTCCTTTGTCGACAACCTTTTTCAGATGCTCCTTTAGAGTACGGTTAAACCTTTCGACCATGCCATCGGACTGAGGATGCAATGCTGTGCCGACTCAATATTTCGTCCTTGGTCGGAATGCAACTAAAGTGGAGCTCCATATCGACAAATCCAATTTTTGATGAAAATGGCTGCCACTGTTTTTGCTTCTTGATTGGGAATGGGATATACTTCTGGCCACTTACTGAAGTAATCAATTACCACAAGGATGTATTTATTTCCTACATTGCTGCTTGGAAAAGGTTCAGCTATATCCATGGCAATTCTCTCAAAGGGAGCTGCAACGTTATACTGATGCATTTTCCCCCGAGTTCGTCGCCTTGGTCCTTTAGCAATTGCACATTGGTCACAACGGCGGATCCAGTCATCAACTGTTTCTTGCATCCTACCCAGTAAAACTGTTTCTTTATTTTCTCTGTGGTTTTTGTTATGCCCAGATGCCCACCACTCGATCCATTGTGATAATCCTCGATTATTTCCTTAAATCTTGACTTTGGAATAACCAGCAGTTGTGAGCGAATTTTACCATCATCGCTTTCCCAGATTCGGTAAAGGCAACCATCATACAACCATTTGGCTTTCACTTGAGATTTCTTGCCACGCCGGTTTCCTACCCAGCTCCTTATACTTAATTATTGTTGCCAAATCTGTATCACTGCGCTGGTCCCGTTGTATCTCCTCATTTGTCCACTTTTCTTCAAGCAAAACGTTCAAAAGGCGCACATCAATCGTTCCAGCTTTATTTTCCGTTCATGAACAATGGCCGCATTCAATTTTATATGGACGACGGGAAAGTGCATCTGCATTTCCATGCTGGCTTCCTTTGCGATGTTCTATGGTGAAATCATAGCTCTGCAAGCGTTCTATCCACCATGCGATTTGGCCTTCAGGATCCTTAAAGCCGCATGGTCTGTCCTCAGGAGAAAGTGCTGTCCATACAAGTATTTATGGAAGTGTTTTACGCATTCCATTACTGCCAGTAACTCTCTCCAAGTTACGCAAAAATACTTCTCAGGTTTCGACAGTATTTTGCTGAAATATCCGACGACTTTTTCTTGTCCATTGATGACTTGGGACAAAACTCC
The DNA here is from genome assembly GCA_951812925.1 of Calliopum simillimum. Classification (NCBI taxonomy): domain Eukaryota; kingdom Metazoa; phylum Arthropoda; class Insecta; order Diptera; family Lauxaniidae; genus Calliopum; species Calliopum simillimum. The sequence goes on along the minus strand of OX638372.1, from coordinate 77,255,798 downwards.
AATACCAACCATAGCCACTCGCATCGGTGTCCAATACAAACTTCGCAACTCATGAAGTTTAGATGGTCGTAGCCAATTTTTGACAGCTTTTATTTCATCCTCATCTGTGTGTATTCCTTCTGACGTTACCTTGTGTCCCAGATATTCACGCTGGAAAAGTGATCACTTTTTCGCACATAATTTTAGTCCAGCTGCCTCCAAACGCTCAAACACTTCCTCCAGATTTTTCAAGTGGTCATCAAAATCTTTTCCCATGATAATTATGTCATCGAGATACACTAAACAAGTCCTTTAATGTAGTCCTTTGAGAACTCGTTCCATTAACAGCTCGAACGTAGCTGGAGCGTTACATGGCATGACGTTAAACTGCCATAGTCCATTCCCATTACTAAAGGCAGTTTTCTCCTTGTCTTTGTCATCTATTTCCACCTGCCAATATCCACTTTGTAAGTCCAGGGAGAAAAACCTGGGTGAGTTCGGAGGGCGTGGCACCTCCCATATTAGCAAAATTTTCAAAATACTGCTGTGTTGGGTATTTAATGTTTGGCCAGGCCAAAAGTCACACCTTTACTAGTTTTTTTATTATTCATAGATAAAACAAATTGTTATGAAATTTTCTGTCTCTTATGACGATAATTTCAGTTTCTTACACTTTTCTGAGTTCGATCACTGGATTGTGTAGCAATCAAAAACACACACTTTATTTAATTATAAAATGGTTTATTTCACAGTGCAACATTTTTCAAGTCATTGACGGTGAACTAAAATCCGTTATAAGGCGTCGAAAGTACTCGGCGAAACAAGTAATTCTGCCAGAGCGTTTTGCAAAGTTGACTCATATAAGGATTTTATGGTCATTTTTGCGATTTTAAGGCACTAGATGAATTTTTTTCGGTTAAGTTTGTTCGGCATTTTTTTTCTTCTATACAATCTAAAGTCATCAAAACAATATCTCGGCTCGTTACCGAGATATGGCCATATGAAAAAATCGAAAAATCGCTCAAAATCGCTCAAAGTTGCAATTTTCAGCTGGATAATTATAATTATAATGCTGAAAATTGCAACTTTTTGCCTCAAATTGGATTTTGAGCGATTTTTCGAACCTTTAGTATTCTTTATTTATGCATGATAAAAAATGTGTGAAAAGTCCATTGCGAAGTCTTGTGCGCATGAAAAGTTATTCAGGCTCAAAGGTCGCAGAAACCAGTTTTTTCTACAGCTCAGGAAATTTCCTACAAAAGTGCGTAAGAAATATTTTCGCACGACTTGTAGTTTTGGAGATAACCCAGTTTAAATGTTGTGAACAGTTATGATATAAATTAAAATGTCTTACTTCTTAAAAGTGTGATAACTCTTCAACGAGAAGCCGTACAAAAAAAAAAAAAAAAAAAAAAAAGTTCGTTTAAATGATAATTAGGGTTTGGTCCTAGTACCATTTGTTGTCAAAATACAGGGTGTTGAAGTTGGCGTTTTTAGTCATTTCCATGAAAGGATGTTTTTTCAAAAATTTATAGCTTGCTCCAGGCATTGAAATAAGCTGTAGTAATACCCTATTTCTGCAGTAATAACTTCAAATTTGCAGTAATAACTTCAGAAAATTATAAAAAATTGTAATAATAATTTTCACCCAAATTCATATTACTTAGTTTTGCGTTAATCGTTGAAACTAAATACTCATTTTATTTCGTTTATAACCGTTTTAGTTGTCTAACCTCACCAATTTGGGCTAAAATGTAGCAACCACAATAAGTACTCAGCAATTCTACTTTAAACATATTTTTATAAATGCATTCGAAGAAAATTTCGCTATAAATTTTAAATTGAACCATTGCCATGATATCTGTTATTTAATATTAATATTTTATATTAATCACTTGAATAAGACATTAAAAAAATTTTGCTAAAAATTGCAAATAAAAACAACAAAAAAATTCTGCAGTAATAACTTTTTCTTATTTCAACCCCTGGCTTGCTCCAAAGCTTGTAAATTGATATATCTTAGCTTTAAAATGATGTATGACTCCAGATGGGATTCGGTCGCTAGATAAGAGTTTTTGGCTTTTGAACGCCCGCAAAACTCATTATTTACTCAAGAGGAAGGCATTTTACGAAAAAAGTGTACTAGGCATAAAATGATTAGAATCGTTCCAGAAATACGTGTGAATTTTTTTGAAATTTTTTCAAAAACTATTTACAGAAAAAAAAAATGTTTTTTTTAACTTTCTAAAAAAATCCCAAAAATTTATTGTACCCTGTATTTTAACAATATATGGTACTAGGACCAAATCCTACCGGATTATTGTTCTTGCACACCGGAACTAACATATTGCCAAATTTGAGCGAAATCGGAGACAAAAAAAATTTCAGCTGGTACGCTTGGCGTGTTTTGCTTCATATATGAACCATATATATACATATACCATATATTGTTAAAATACAGGGTGTTGAAGTTGGTGATTTTAGTCATTTTCATGAAAAGGGTGTTTTTAAAAAATTTATGTATGTATGTATTCTCCTTTAACTCCTAGGAGGAGCATAGGGCCAATATGAAACATCTCCATTCTTTGCGATCCCTTGCGATGACTTTGATCTCTTGCCACGACTTTCCCGATTCTTGGATTTTCTTTTCCAGCGACCTTTTCCATTTGGTTTTGGGTCTACCACGTGCTCTACTGCCTTGTGGATTCCACTCAAGAGCCTGGCGACAGACTTCGCTGTGTGGTTTCCGGAGAGTGTGACCAATCCATTCCCATTTGCGCAGCTTGACCTCGTTTGCTATACCCTCTGATTGCATTTTTGATGTAGCTCGGCATTTGATATAGTGCGAGGCCACCAAATCTTTAATATACGCCTTAAGCATTTGTTGACGAATACTTGCAGCTTGTTCGTTAGTTGTTCAGTAACAAGCCATGTTTCGCACCCATATAACAAAACCGATTTCACATTCGAATCAAAAATGCGCACTTTCGTTTTGGTGGATATAGCGGAAGAAGACCATATTTTGTTCAGTTGAGCAAACTCGCCTTTTGCTTTTGCTATTCTTGAGTTGATATCCTCTTTTGCTCCACAATCGATGGAGATAATGCTGCCTAAATACGTGAAGCTATGGACGTTTTCGATGTCATCACTGCCAGTTCTAAACGTGATGTCATACCTGTTTGCGTTTAACTTCACGCTTTTAGTCTTGGATACGTTGATTTTTAGGCCGGCCTTTTGTGATTCCAAGACAAGGTCTTCAATTTTGCTTTGAATATCTGAATGTTTGAACGATAAGAGGCAGATGTCGTCAGCGTAGTCGAGATCTTCCAGATGTTCGGTAAAGTTCAATTGGATACCCCTTTTGGCCTTATTAAGAGCTTTATCTAGGATATCATCAAGAACGATAAGGAACAGTGATGGTGATAGTAGACACCCCTGCCGTACGCCTGAATTTGTGATGAATGTCGGTGACAACAACCCGTTGTGCAACACACTGCATTTAAAGCCTTCATATTGTGCACGTACTAAGTTTGTGGCATTTGCGGCAATACCTCTTCGTTGCAGTGAAACCCAGATGTTTTCTCGGGAGACACTGTCGAAGGCAGTATAGTCTACGAAGACAAGTTGAAGTGCAGCACGCCACTCGTATGATTGTTCGACAATTATGATCGGTTTCGCCGGAATCCTGCTTGCTGCTTTCGAATGGCCGAATCAAGTTTTTCGTTTACCCTGTTCAGAAGCACTTTCGTCAATACTTTTGATGGTACTAAGAGCAAGGTTCTGCCTTTATATGTAGTTTCGGCACTCGCTTAGGTCACATTTTTTCGGTAGTTTGACTAACATGCCATGTAGCCAATCTTCTGGATAACGCTCTTCGCTCCAGATTTTGGTGAGCAGAGGATGGAGAATTTTAGCTGATGTTATGGGGCATGCCTTTAGCAGTTTAGCTGTTATTTGATCTATACCGGCGGCCTTGTTGTTTTTCATGCTTTGGATAGCTTTCACTATTTCATCGATTGTTGGCGGTGGTGTTTGTATTCGACTTTTACTCCGAGTCACTGCGGCAGTTGTAGTTGGTGATTCTGGTTGTGGGGATGTGGTAGACATGGGATTTAGTTTATCACAAAAATACTCTTTCCATCTCTTTAGTTGTTCGTCCGCGGATGTTAAGAGATTTCCATTTTTGTCTTTGATAGAACGGCTCTGTTGGAGTTTTCTGCCAGATAATCTGCGGGTGATATCGTAAAGCTGCCTGAGATTTTGAGCATTTGCAGCGCTTTCGGCTTCGCTCGCGAGGTCGTTATACATTCTTCTTTTGTCTTGTCTGCACGAACACCTGACTTCTTTACTGAGAGAGTTAAAGACCTTTTCGGCGACGTTCTTTTGCGCTCTAGTTTTAGCGTCGTCTCTCAGTTTTTTCGCGCTTCTTCTTTTTTCAACAAGACCCCACGTTTCCTCGCTCATCCAGTGCTTCTTGTTCGAGGGTCGAAACCCAAGTATTTATAGCTTACACCAAAGTTTGTAAATTGATAAATCTAAGTTACTGGTCCCATTCATTTTGAAGTGTTATGTTAATAAAAAAAATATTTCTTGGTGGAAAAAATTTTTTTTCACCAAAAGTTTTTACACTTGAAAATACTTTTGATTTTTTTTTTTTTTTAAAAACCCCCCTTAGATTTTTTTAAAAGTACTTTAAATTAAAGCATAATTTATAAGCTTTAAAATGATGGATGACTCAAGATGGGACTCGGACGCTAAAAGGGAGTTTTTGGCTTTTGAACGCCTGCGGAAGGCAAAAATCTTTTTTTACTCAAGAGGAAAAATGTTTACCAGGCAAAAATGCTTGGAATCGTCCAAGCAATACGTTTGATTTTTTTGGATTTTGTTTGGAAACTTTTTTTTTTTTAATTATTTTTCGGAATTTTGTTTTTTTTTTTAAGTTTTACAAAAATTACTCAAATTCCCAAAAATTTCACTCTTATTTCCTTAATGATTCTAATCATTTTATGCCTAGTACACTTTTTTTGTAAGATGCTTTCCTCTTGAGTAAAAGAAGATTTTTGTCCTCCGCTGGCGTTCAAAAGCCAAAAACTTCCATGTAGCGTCCGAATCCCATCGTGAGTCATACATCATTTTAAAGCTCATAAATTATGCTTTAAATCAAAATACTTTTAAAAAAAATCTAAGATGAGTTTTAAAAAAAAAAAAATCAAAAGTATTTTTTAAAAAAAAAAACATTTAAAAATGAATGGGACCAGTAACTTAGATTTATCAATTTACAAACTTTAGTGTAAGCTATAAATTTTTGAAAAAACACCCTTTTCATGAAAATGACTAAAAACGCCGACTTCAACACCCTGTATTTTAACAACAAATAGTACTGGGACCAAATCCTCTCGGATTGTTTTTGCACACCGGATCATCTACCATATTTCCAAATTTGAGCGAAATCGCAGAAAAAAAATTTTGAGCTGTTACACTTGGCGTGGATTGCTTCATATATATATTTTTAAAGCGAATTCCTTCTAGGTTTGTTAACCATTTTTGTTTTTGCAAAAACATGAACAACGAATTTTTTGTCGAGGGTTGATAGAAAGTTATAGACGTGCCTTACACTTTTCTTTCTAAGTAGTTCCACTATTCCCCGTAACTTTCGCTATGAGCACTGTTATAATTTGTTTTACGTATTATGTGTGTTTTTTTTTTTTTTAATTTCATGTTCTACACTCAGAAAGCAATATTGTCAAAAGTGGCAGAAACATGAAACCCTTACCCCTTTGGAGAAAAAATAGACAAACTATCAATTTCAATATCTACAAGGTTGAGTTTTTTATTTTACGATTTGTTATCGACAATTTTTTTAATTTTCCTGTGATAATTTTTTTCAAAATAATATATTTTTTTTTAGTAAATGCAAAAAAAAAACAGTTTTTGATTTTCTGAAAATAAGGTCTCTGTTCCTCTGGACGGTAACATTTAAACCTTAAAGTGTGAATTAATCAAATTGGTCTTAATCACGTACCTGCAAATTTTTTTCAAATTTTATTCTTTGTCGAAAAAAAGTCAAATATTTTTGAAGATTAAAACGATATGTCATCATACATATGTGTTAAAAAACAAATAAATGCAGAGATTTTCTTAAATATCGATCTATAAAAATTACTAAGTTTAACTTAATAATGATGATGACAAAAACAAATGTTTTTAAATATTTTTTTAAAAAAAAGTTTGTGACGAATAATATTTAATTTTCCAAAAATTATAAAGGTTAAATTCATATTTATAATGCACGCTTAATGAATAAAAAATAAATACTTACTCAACTTTATTTTTTTAGGGGAAGGGAGTTACAGCGACGTTTGGCTGAACGTGTACGTGAAGCCGATTTAGATGCTAAAGATCGAAATAAAGAACAGGAAGAATTGGAAGAGCTTAAAAACAAAATTTTTAGTGGCGAGTTTGAAAATCCCACTCAAGAATATGAAAAAGCTAAGAAAGAACATGATAAACTTTACAAGCCTCTAATTCTTATAAATGTTAACTCAGAATCTACACAAAAAAAAGAACGTGAACAGAAGCGTCTTAAAGAAAAGAAATTAATTGTTGAAAAACGGCGTTTTATACAAGATGTCTATATTAACGATGAAAATCTACATGATGTTTCAAAAGCAGAGTCAATTGATTCGATATCAAATGATGACTGTGCATCACGTCCAGATTCTGTTTCAAATGCTGACAGCCAATATAGTAGACAAGGTTCAGAGTCACGCGATTTTGTAAGTAATCATCGAGAATCTGACTCTGTTTTACAATCCCCTTTGCAAAACTTTGGAAAAGTAAATACACAAAACGTTACCGCAAGCAGTCCACCAATTTCTACATCCTTCATTAGTCTGAACTTAGGTGCAAACGCTAAAAAGAAAAAAATTGAAGCTACCGGAGTGTTCATTAATGACGAAGATAATGATGACAGTTCCAATCCAAAAAAACGAAAATTAGTTCCACTTGGTAAGAAATTTTATTTAATATATCGAGCCCTAACCGCCAAAAAGACAACTGACAGGTTTTCGGATTTTCGTTTTTTGATGAAAACTTATTATTCGTGTCCATACGCATCTTCTCTAAAAATTTCATAACTGTAAAAAGTACCGTTACGGAGTTATAGCGAAAGCAATAAAGACTTAACCGACATTTGAAGTATTTTGTTTATTTTTTTTGTGACTGCGAGTTGTTGGTTAAGTCTTTTTTTCTTTTTGTGTCAAAAATAATTTGCAAATAATATAAAAAAAAGAAAATTTATTAAAAAAGTCTTGATGCGGGTTAGTAGAATATGTGACCACAAATGTTTTTTGGTACATAAACTGAAGATCTGATGGGGAATCTGGAAAAGAAAAAAGACTTAACTGACAAAACACTGAAAAATAGCAGTTATATTATAAATAGGTGAATGAAACTAGTTGCATCGCATGTCTAACACAAAATATAGCTTACATGCTAAATTTCACTGTAATACCTATACTAAATGTACAGATATTTAAAAAAAACCTTCTCCTGTAAAATTTACTTTTTGTCAGTTAAGTCTTTTTGGCGGTTAGGGCTCGATATTAATGATTAACAGACGCCATGGAAAATGTATCCATTTTGTGAAATATTATTTTTTGTAGGTATAGTAAGCAAATATGTTTCCCTTACCAAAGGAACTTTATCGATTTTTAAAAATGAAATCATAAAGAGCAAAAAAATCCACATTTTTGACTTTGTGCCTCAAATATACAACGCGACCTTTTTAAAGCTTTTAAGGAAAACAGAATTAATGTATCCACATAAGGCAAAATATGATATTATTGAAAACGCAAGACGGATATGTATGTATTCGTTGGAGTCGGAAATACAGTTTGCTGATATGAGAGCTATCATTGAAACCGCTCCTGAAACGTTTTTCATTCAAATTTTATCTGCATTTTTTTATATTAATTTTAAAAACTTGACTTTTTTGTATCACGTAAGGTTTCTAAAATATCCTGCTTTAAAGTGCAGAAATCGGTGTTTCGATGTCATTATGATTATCATACTATCCGTAATAAATATTTTTCAAGGGCATCGAATAGCCCTAATTTTACTTATTAAACTTTACCTTCCAACTTTTTCAATTGGATCATTACTTTCGGAGTCATTATTCACTGAAATAAAGGCTTTTCAAGTTCCGAATGGAAAAATAAAAAGGTACAGTTTTATGAGGAAGTGTATGGCTATCCGATGCTTTGGCTAAAATAAGTTACACTGTGTCCTGAAAGTGCGTTACATGACTTAACACATCGCAAAAATAACTCAGAGTCCTGATGTGATAGAAAAACTAGTAAGGGTGTAACCTTTGGCCTGGCCAAACATTAAATACCCTACACTGCAGTATTTTTGAAATTTTGTTCATATGGGAGGTGCCACACCCCCTTTTCCGATTTCACCCAATTTTTGTTGAGAGCTTTCATTTATGATTCTTAGTGTTTGAGTTAAATTTGGTTTGAATATCTCAAGAAACTCTTTTAGTATAGCGTTTTGAAGCTTTTGCTTATATGAGAGGTGCCACGCCCTCTTGTCCGAATTCGCCCAGTTTTTTTTAGAGCTTGCACTTATAATTCGTAGTACTTATGTGTATTTTGGTTGCATTGTCGTGAAAAATACTCCCAAAATTGCATTTTGAATATATTTTTTGTATGGGCGGTAGGTGTGTCCGTTGATTGATTTTGCTCATTTTCAATCCCAGGAGCTAACTTTGACGACGGAGGCAGTGTACCAAATTTCATTGAATTATCTTGCTCAGTTTTCCCAAAAAGTGTATTTCAACACACAGCCAGCCACCCAGCCAGACAGACAGACATGACTATATCGACTCAGAAGGTAACGCTGATCATGAATATATATACTTTTCTATATCCGCCACGCCTCCCTCTCTGCGTTACAAACGGAAGGACAAAGTGAATACCCTGGGTGTAGGGTATAAAAAACCATATTCAGATCAAGATTTTTTTTATGGCATCCGATTTGGCTGAAAATTGGCATAAGTAATAGTAGCATAGTGAGAAAAATTACTATTAAATATTTTTCAAAAATTTAAAAAAATGGCGGAGATATAGGACTTTGAAATTTTTAGGTTAGTTTTTTTGAGAAGCTATAACTTTAGTTGCATTTATCCAATTCTCAATTTGATGGTGTCAAATGATTTGGCTTGAAACAGGCTTTAAAATACAAACTAGCAAAAATTATTATTTTTTTTTTATTTATATAGTTTACACTGAAAAAAAAAATTTTAAATTGAGTTTCCCAGAATACGTAATTTTTGATATTTTTTATTTTTCTTGTACAAAAAGTTACTGGTTTAACTTACCAGTACTCCAAAAATTGGAGTGGGCCTGCCAGTGGTTCTCCAGAAAAACAATAAAATGTACAAAAAGCTACTGGTGTAACTTACCAGTCCTCCAAAAATTGGAGTGGGCCTGCCAGTGGTTCTCAAGAAAAACAATAAAATGTGGCTTCTACCGCAATTTTTCAGTACAATTTTTTTGAATTTGAAATTTTTAATTAAACGTTAATTTGAATTTGAAAAAAAGTGCTTTGGGACTTTCATTAGTACTATACAAGCAAAAAAAACAATCAATAAACTAACTTCAGCATTTGAAAATTTTATTTCATAAAAATTTTGAACTAAAAAAATGTACTGAAAAATTGCGGAAGAAGCCACATTTTATTGTTTTTCTGGAGAACCACTGGCAGGCCCACTCCAATTTTTGAACTAAAACTAGTAAGGGTGGTATCTTTGGCCTGGCCAAAAACTAAATACCCTACAGTGCATTTCAAGTATATTATTAGGAGAGTATAAGAACAAATTGCTTATATGGGAAGTGCCACGCCCTCACCTCCGAGCTTACCTTGATTTTGCGTAGAGCTTGCATTTACTGTTCTGAGTGTTTGAGTAAAATTCGGTTAGGTTTTTCTTTAAAAAATCTTTCAGTATAGCATTTTGAAACTTTCGCTTATATGGGAGGTGCCACGCCCTCTAATCCTACTTCGCCTAATTTAAGTTCAGAGTTTACAATTAATGTTCTTCGTGTTTGAGTGAAATTTGGTTGGATTATCTCAAAAAACACTTTCATTATATAATTTTGAAACATTTCTTGTATGGGAGTTGCCACGCCCTCTTGTCCGAGTTTACCTAGATCTTGCGTATAGCATGCATTTAAAGATCCGAGTGTTTGAGAGTAATTTGGTTGGGTTGTCTCAAAAAACGCTTTCCGTATAAAATTTTGGAATTTTTGTTTATATGGGAGGTGCCACGCCCTCTAGTCCGAATTCGCCTAGTTTTTGCTCAGAGCTTATATTTACTTTCCCTAGTATTTATGTGTATTTTGCTTCTGTTATTGCGAATAATGCTGTTATTATTGCATTTTGAATATATTTTTTGTATGGGCGGTAGGCGTGTCCGTTGACCGATTTCGCTCATTTTCAATCCCCCGAGCTAACTTTTAAATTTCATTGAATTATGTTGCTCAGTTTTCCCAAAAAATGTATTTCCACATACACCCAGCCAGCCAGACAGACGAACATAGCTATATCGACTCAGGAGGTGACGCTGATCAAGAATATATATACTTTTCTATATCTGCCACGCCTCCCTCTCTGCGTTACAAACGGAAGGACAAAGGGAATATACCCTGGGTGTAGGGTATAAAAATGTACTGAAAAATTGCGGAAGAAGCCACATTTTATTGTTTTTCTGGATAACCACTGGCAGGCCGAGTGTTTGAGTGTAGTTTGGTTGGGTTATCTCAAAAAACGCTTTCCGTATAACATTTTGAAACTTTTGTTTATATGGGAGGTGCCACGCAATCTAGTTGGAATTCGCCTAGTTTTTGCTCAGAGCTTATACTTACTTTCCGTAGTATTTATGTGTATTTTGCTTCTGTTATTGCAAATAATGCTCTTAAGGAGAGAGAATGGCTAAGCCCGAAATATACAAAAGGAACTGCCTATCATAGAGGTTGTAGAATCATGGTGTGGGGATGCATATCTGCGCAAGGAATCGGTCCAATTCAAAGAGTTGAAGACATAATGAAGCCTAATGATTATAAAGACATACCACAAAATACTATAAAGCCATATGCAACTTGGAAAATGTCACTAAAATGGATATTCCTGCATAATAAAAACCTTAAGCACACGTGGAAAGTAGTAAAAGATTGGATAAAACGGCAAAATATTGATGTTTATCAATGCCCCGCGGAGTCGCCAGATCTAAACCCAATCAAATCGTCAAGTCACGAAAATGCATTGCTTATTATGCAATCAAAATTTTAGAAAACAGGATGAGTTGTTTAATGAAGTTAAAAAACGGTACCAGGACATTCCGCACTCATTTGAAAATAGTTTTATCGCATCCATGCCAAAAAGATGCACTGCTGTTATAAAAATCACGGGTTATTCCATTAAATATTGATTTTTAGTTGTTAATTTTTAATTTAGATTAATAGTTGCAAATGTTTTGCACAGCCAATACCGACACATTTTTATATTACACTTAAGTTTTAGTTTTGTTTAAGTGATGTATGGACTTTTTATTTTTGTTTTATAAACAACAATATAAATGACATAAAACCTCATACTAAGTTTTTTATTTGCATCTGTTTTAGTGGCCGAAAATTGGTGATACAGTTTCAAGTGTTTCTGGTTGCAAATGTTATGCACAGCACTGTATATACTTTTCTATATCTGCCACGCCTTCTTCTCTGCGTTACAAACGGAAGGAAAAAGTGAATATACCCTGGGTGTAGGGTATAAAAATAATAATTATTGCTAGTTTTTATTTTAAGGCCTGTTTCAAGCCAAATCATTTGACATCATAAAATTGAGAATTCGATAAATGCAACTTAGGTTATAGCTTCTCAAAAAAAAAACTAACCTAAAAATTTCAATTTGGTAGTAATTTTTCTCACTATGCTGCTATTACTTATGCCAATTTTCAGCCAAATCGGATTCCATGAACAAATTTCTTGATCGTTTACACGTGGTAAAAAAGTCTTTCACGAAGCCTGAACTGTGATGGTGGATGTACCATAGCACGGTGCTTGTGGGAGAATTTAAATCAAATTTTGATGTACCTCGGATTTTTTTGTAAATTCTTATTATAGATGTCAATAGAAGTTATTCTATGCAAAAAATAAAATTATAGAGGTGGCGCTTTTTTAAAGATAATCCCTTTTCCAATTGGGGCATTTTCCCATACAAAAAAAAATGTTTAACTACATTAAACAAAAATAAAAATAATCACATTCGATGTGTTTTGCGATGCTACACGCGAATCCGACCTCAGAATTGCTCTATCGTGTATAGTTTTTGAGATATTCTAATCTAAAAGCCGAAAAAAGTCGTTTTTTGCCATGTTTTGAAGCTATATAACTATGTAACATATCATTTATTCGTTAAATGTGGTTAAAATGCTTAAAAGTCATGATCTTTTTCTTTAAAATGTAATTTAAATTATGTTTATATCTTCATGCTTCTAAGAGATATCGTAGACCGAAATATTGGCTAAACGGGTTTTTTGCACTTTTGTGTCTTTTTAGGTTAGGATATCTTTGACGAAAAAAAAGATACCAACATAATTTAAATTAGGTTTTAAAGGCAAAGATCAGGACTTTAAAGTTGTTTACCAGATTTAACAGAATTAAAATTTCTTTCACATTTTAAACATGTTCAACGAACCGACTACTTCTAAATTCAGCCGTTTGACACCCCGAGTGTTGTTGTTACGTGTATGGCATACGGCTGAATTTTGAAATGGTCGGTTCGTTGAACATGTTTAAAATGTGAAAGAAATTTTAATTTTGTTAAATCTGGTAAACAACTTTAAAGTCCTGATCTTTGCCTTTAAAACCTAATTTAAATTATGTTGATATCTTTTTTTTCGTCAAAGATATCCTAACCTAAAAAGACACAAAAGTGCAAAAAACCCGTTTAGCCAATATTTCGGTCTACGATATCTCTTAGAAGTATGAAGATATAAACATAATTTAAATTAGATTTTAAAGGAAAAGATCATGACTTTCAAGTATTTTAACCACATTTAACGAATAAATGATATGTTACATAGTTATATAGCTTCAAAACCTGGCAAAAAACGACTTTTTTCGGCTTTTAGATTAGAATATCTCAAAAACTATACACGATAGAGCAATTCTGAGGTCGGATTCGCGTGTAGCATCGCAAAACACATCGAATGTGATTATTTTTATTTTTGTTTAATGTAGTTAAAAAATTTTTTTTGTATGGGAAAATGCCCCAATTGGAAAAGGGATTATCTTTAAAAAAGCGCCACCTCTATAATTTTATTTTTTGCATAGAATAACTTCTATTGACATCTATAATAAGAATTTACAAAAAAATCCGAGGTACATCAAAATTTGATTTAAATTCTCCCACAAGCACCGTGATAGGGCTGTTCAAAAAAAAATAATTTTTCGAATTTCCAAGATATACTTTGGCATCACGATCTACATCATGACAGAATATCCCAAAAAATTTTTCAGATTTTTAAATTCATATTTAAAGGTGGCTCAAAGCAGAAATATATTTTTGTTAATTTTTTTTTAGCATTAATTATAAAATGTTGTCAAACAATTTGAAAAATTTGTTTTAGAGTAACTTAAAAACATTCATTTTGTTAGTTTTTTAATGAACTTTAAAACCTACGTTGTAATTTTGACAAAAAAAAATTTTACACTTCTTAAAAAACGAAAAACTGCTCTAAGAAGGCGAAATTTTACGGTTTTTCAAAGAAAAAAGTCATCGTGCTTTAAACGAAATGAACATTTTTTAATTTACAAGATCTCATTCAAAAGAGCTCTTAAAAACCTTCAAGACAAGACATGTTAAGACTTTTTTGGGCCAGCAGGCTCGATGACATAACGTTTGAAATATAGTAATGCAGCCCTGTGAAAGGCAAAACGCTTTTTACTCAAGAGGGAGGCATCTTACAAAAAAGTGCCCATGGCATAAAATGCTTAAAATCATCCAAGGAACAAGTGTAAATTGTTTTTTTTTTTTTTTTACTTAATTTCAGAAAAAAAATTTTTTTAACGTCATTTTTAATAAACTTTCCAAAAAAAAAAAAAACAATTCACACTTGTTCCTTGGATGATTCTAAGCATTTTATTCCATGGTCACTTTTTTGTAAGATGCCTCCCTCTTGAGTAAAAAGCGTTTTGCCTTTCACAGGGCTGCATTACTATATTTCAAACGTTATGTCATCGAGCCTGCTGGCCCAAAAAAAATCTTAACATGTCTTGTCTTGAAGGTTTTTAAGAGCTCTTTTGAATGAGATCTTGTAAATTAAAAAATGTTCATTTCGTTTAAAGCACGATGACTTTTTTCTTTGAAAAACCGTAAAATTTCGCCTTCTTAGGGCAGTTTTTCGTTTTTTAAGAAGTGTAAAATTTTTTTCCTCAAAATTACAACGTAGGTTTTAAAGTTCATTAAAAAACAAACAAACTGAATGTTTTTAAGTTACTCTAAAACAAATTTTTCAAATTGTTTGACAACATTTTATAATTAATGCTAAAAAAAAAAATAATAAAAATATATTTCTGCTTTGAGCCACCTTTAAATATGAATTTAAAAACCTGAAAAATTTTTTGGGATATTCTGTCATGATGTAGATCGTGATGCCAAAGTATATCTTGGAAATTCGAAAAATTTTTTTTTTTGAACAGCCCTAATGTACCATCACATGTAGTAATTTTCCTGTCTTTTAACATTTTCATTATCCAATTTGAAAGGCCTACTTCTACGTTGGCATTTACTAATGCTCGATGGATTGCAGTCGAATGTATGTTATTAAAAGCTCCTTCTATATCAAGAAAGCATCCCAGTGTGTATTCCTTAAAATGTAGTGATTTTTCTATTACCTGCGCTACGTCATGAAGAGCAGTCTTCACAGATTTCCCTTTGAGATATGAATGTTGGTTCTTGGAAAATCTAAAACCCTCAAGTTTTGATTTGATATGTATGTCTATTAGTCTTTTAAAAGTTTTAAGCAAGATTGGCTGTAAGCTGATTGGCCTATAGTCCTTTGGTGATGCATTTTGAATTTTCCCTGCTTTTGGAATAAAGACAACCTTTGTTTCTTTCCAACTGTTTGGAACGAATTTTAAATCTAAACACTATTTAAAAATACTAACAATTAGTGGTCCGATTTGTCTGAACCATTTTTGAATCATTATTGGATACAACCCATCTATTCCAGGTGACTTGTATTCACTAAAGGTTCTTACTGCCCATTCCACCTTTTCAAGTGAAATTATGCCTCTTAATTCTGACACACTAGCATAGTTCCTAGAATTTAAACTATTAACTACGCTGAAATTCTGCCTCGCTTTTTCACAACCTGGAAAGTGTGTCTGTAAAAGCAGGTCTAGAGTTTCCTCATTACTATTTGTCCAAGTTCCTTCATTATTTTTGAGGTAACTTGGTACGTGTAGTTGTTTTGTGAGTACCTTCCGAAGCCTTGAGGTATCTTTTATATTATCAATATCCGTTGGTATATCTCGCCAAGCTTTTCTTTTGGATTTTCTAAGCTCCTTTTTGAAGTTTTTCAGAAGGTCCCTGTACTTCTGCCATATAAGATCATTTTCTAATCTCTTAGCTAAATTAAAAGCCTTCCTTACTTCTTTCCTCATGTCCTTAAGGTTTTCATTCCACCATTTATGATTCACTTTCCTTTTGTTCTTTACTGTTACTGGGCAGGCTCGTTTAAAAACGGAATTAAGTACATACGTAATTGTGCCTAAAGCATTTTCAATATCTACCTCTGTTTTAATTTCTCCTATTTGCTTTGATTTCCTCGAAGTGCCAACAGAACTTGAGAATTCCTCCCAGTTTGCTTTCCTCGGGTTTCTAAAAAAATCCTTTCTATGTCAAGTATATATTCTATATACTTATGATCTGAAAAACTTATGTCATCCAGGACTTTCCATCCTGTCACTTTTTGTCACAAATGTGGGATCTGATCCTCTATTATGCACATCTAAACAGTTTCTTAAAATGAAATCTAAGACTGCTTCTCATCTGGCATTTGTGTCCGTACTACCCCATAAAATGTGGTTTGCGTTAGCGTCACATCCAATGATCAAACCTAAATTATTTACCTTCGCGTGTTTTACAAGATCCTTAATCAACCTTGGTGGTGGTGATTCCTCATCATCGTGCGGATAATATGCTGATGATATCAATAATTTTCTATATCCACTGCTCAGCTGCAGCGTTGTCAAGTCTTGGCCACTATATTGAATTAGAAGAGTTAATTTTAATTCTTTCCTAGCTAAAATACATGTTCTCAACTTACTGTTGTTCGCTATAACATATAAATTATAGTCTAGTCCACATATATGTTTCTTCCTTACCCATGGCTCTTGAATAAGTATGAGATCTGTGCTTAGTTATGTGGACGAGCAGGTTAGCAGAAGCTTCAATGCTGTGATGGAGGTTTATTTGAAGGACCTTCATCACCGCGATTGATTCGCTTTTGAACAGAACCCGTCATAGTCTGTTGGTTTACAGCCATCATTATGGACTGTCCTGTCTGTGTGGGATCATCCATCTTTATAATTTCCCAATCATTTGATGGGTACATATAGTCACCCCTCATACAAAAGACGAAATATTTCGGGTGTGTGGCAGGGGTTGAAATAAGAGAAAGTTATTACTGCAGATTTTTTTTTTTTTTAATTTGCAATTTTTAGCAAAATTTTTTTAATATCTTATTCAAGTGATTAATATTAAATATTAATATTAAATAACAGATATCATGGCAATGGTTCAATTTAAAATTGAAAATTTATAGCGAAATTTTCTTCGAATGCATTTATAAAAATATGTTTAAAGTAGAGTTGCCGAGTACTTATTGTGGTTGCTACATTTTAGCCCAAATTGATGAGGTTAGAAAACTAAAACAACGGTTATAAGCGAAATGAAATGAGTATTTAGTTTCACCGATTAACGCAAAACAAAGTAATATGAATTTGGGTGATAATTATTATTACAATTTTTTACAATATTCTGAAGTTATTACTGCAAATTTGAAGTTATTACTGCAGAAATAGGGTATTACTACAGCTTATTTCAATACCTGGTGTGTGGCATACCCATTTTTTATTTTAGGGCATTCCCCTTGTTGTCACTAAACCACTGCATACCCTGGAACAGATTTCAACTCATTTTATTTTTTGGGCATAAATCGGTTTCTCGATACTACCTAACACAATTTCGTCCTTTGTATGGGGGCTGACAAACCTTCTCTTCAAAAGATCATAACTCGGTAAGTAAGAGTCCTATTGTAAATTTCCGAAGGTTAATATTAATACCATTAAGCTTGAAAACAGCGTTTTCTTAAACTTCAGGTATGGATATCTCGAAATAATGAGGGATAGTTATTCTTAAACTTATTTATCCAGAACCAATTATTAAATTTTATTGGAATTTAGTATCAGGAGTGCTGCTTAGTTAGGTAGGTTTCTTTTTTATCGGTTATTGTAACGTTTTTCTATTTCACCAAAAACCATCAATTTTGATATTTTTTTAGTGAGACTTTCCAAGTTTTTTCTTATTAGTATTTTCATAGGTAAATTTCTCATTTTGATGCATAAAAATGTGAGGTAAAAATGTGCGAATTTTAATCACAAAAAATAGCTATGAATAAAAAACATCGACTAAAATAATAAGATTCAGATTGCCTACCGAGCAGGGATTGGCCTCCAAGTACTACTTATGAAGAGGCGTGGCAAAGCCCTAAGCTTTTAATTTAATTTGGTCGTATCTTTTGAACCGTTTAAGATATTTTGATGAAAATTGGTCCACAACTACTGACTATCAATGCTTTATAATGGGCAAAAATTGGACGAAATCGAAAAAGTGCCACGCCCACTTTTAAATATTTTTGATATTTTGATGTTATTCTCACTCGCAAACAGATTTTGATGAAAATCAAAATTTTCAATGGTTAAAAAGTGGGCGTGGCAGTTTTTATATACACAATTTCAGACCCTATTTAAAGAGAAGATTTTTTAGAAGCCATAGAAGATACAGCAATTTTAATGCCAGATTCGGGTTTAGAATTGCCAAATTTATAAAAAATTACTATTTTAATTTTTGTTTGTTGTATTTTTTTCTCCAATTTTTTGTTTATGAAAACATATGTTCCTTATATATTGTTTAAAAAATTATATCTGAAAATTAATTCTGATTTTAAATAAAAAAAAAAAATCATCAAAACTGGAGCTGTTCTTCAGGACTTCCTCATTTGAACTGTTTTTTGGCTTTATTGACTCCACTATAACTATGTGAAGTACAACAATAGTATTTGATAACTAAGATGTTGTTGGTAACATCTACTCATATATCCAAAATGGGCGTGATTGGATCAAAAAGACTTCCAGACTAAATATAACTCATATCACAATAAAACTTTTGAATAAAAAATATTGATTTAAAGGAGAAAATTAGCTGAAAGGAAAATTAAACGACGAATTTTTTAAAAATTTAATCGTTGCATGCCAGGTCCTTTGAAGAATATTTGTGCATAAAATTTTTTAAAATTGGCCATCAAACTAAACTATCGCAAGTTCACTATGTTGCAAGCGAAGGCTGTCTACAAAAAAAAAAAAAGCAATCACTCAGAAAGTGTGCAACTCTTAATTTTGCGAAATAGCTCACAATACTCATATATAGTATATTTAAAGGCGTTTTTTTTTTTAAACTTAAAAATATAGGGGAGATCCATCTCATACCAACCAAGGAGTCAACCCTCACCATCTCCGAACTTAATGAAAACTTAGGACTTCAATGTCCAATATCAGACTAAGAAATGAGCAAAATTTTGGGTTCACATCTTAAGGGTCTTACAGCTTGGCAACCACTTAACATATTTCTTAGAAAGAAAATCCGCATCACAGACAATTGTATATGCCTCCAAATCTTTAACAAAATTTGTATTTTTGTCAAGGTAAAGGTCATATTTTCTGCATCAAAAAGTTTTAAAATTTCTCCACATTTTCATCAAACCTATCGACTGTTTAAAAGCACTGTGAAGCCTTGACTTTAAGCGTGGTTTTTCCAACAACGCTAAAGCTCTGGAATATTTGACTCCCAGGTATAGATCGTAAGCTAAAAAAGCGTTTTTCAAGAAAGTTTTCTTCATGAATAAAATTTTTTACTGCACCAATCAAACAACTGATGAGGTGTTGTTATTTGATTATAAAGTGTCCGTTGAATGCTTACTTTTTGCCTCCAAGGCTGTCACTCGCACTTTTTCAATGGCTGGAAGCAAGGAAATGCCACTCGGTCGGACAGCCAAAATCTTCTTGATGGTAGCAAAAGTTTCTAATTTTTTTTTTGTATTTTTAGATTGTGCGGCGGAACCGTCAGAAAAATAAATAATTTTTTCTGGAATAGAACCAATTTTTTGTGTCAAAAATTGTATCATAAAGTGCACTGCAATGGAGTTATGAATAAGGCAATCTGATATCACAATAAAATTTGTAATTTCCACTTTTTCATCTTTTTTACAGTAAAGAGCAATAGGTTGCAGTAGGTGTTGTTCCAATGAAAATTTTGTATGCAGCCTTAAACACGAATGAAACATTTTCTGAAAAATCACATACGGCCAAAAATTCATTTTCACCAAGACATGCTTTTACATCTCTTAAAAATTTAGTTTGTTGCTTCGTAATGAATGAAAGTTCTTTTAATTTTTCACAAAAAGATACCAAAACCAAGTCTGCGGGCTTGATTATAGTGTAACTTCGTCAATGTAATTTTTTTCTGCAATCTGACTTTACATAACCTTGAATTCGTGAACAGATGGTCATTGGTTGCATTTGCCAAGATAACGATAGTCAGGAGTTTTGGAATCACATGTTAATTTTTCAAACAATCTTTGTCTGTTTCTAGTTTAAAACTGTTCTCGCATTCATTAAGCTTTTTTTTTTCTTCTACTTCATAATAAATACACTACAGTACCCCAATGTTAATAGAAAAAAATCCTTGGAAAAGGATTTTCTAACTCAAAAACTATTCCTGGGGCTGAAAAATTCCGAAGCTTAAGCGTTGTTGGAAAAAACACTCTTAAAGTCAATGCTTACTAAGCGTCTGATGATCTTTTTATTGAAGAAATCTACAAATAAACATTGATTTTTTCAATATTTTTGTCTTATTTTATTTATGATTCCAAAATCAGCAAGAGCTTCACCACAAAATTTACAGGTAGTGTAGACGATAGATTGGTCTTTGATATAATATTTTCTTTTTTTAAATTTTAAAATGTCTTTTTTGTGATATTCGATTTAGAACTTTTTGATTCAAAAAATATGACCTTTGGCGTTGACAAAAATACAAGTTTTTTCAAAGATTCAGAAGCCTATACAGTTGCCTTTGATGCGGTTTTTCTTTTTAAGAATTATGTTAATTGGTTGCCAAGTTACAGCATTTTCATGTTAGTCACTTTAACAGATTTTTGATACTTTTTTTTTTAACTTTAGGACCCTGTATTTTGAGAACCACTTAGGTTTGGAATCCAAAATTTTGCACGAGCATTAGTTTGATGATACTCAACAGCTATACTAACTATCAGGAAATACGGAGATGGTAAGGGTTGAAAATCAAATTTTTTTGGTTGATTTGATATGAATCTTCCCTTTAAAAAAAAGCAAAAAAATAAAAGTGTCATACTAAACACGAGTTTCATTACGCATGAAATCTCACAAATATTCTATGAAAATACTTTCAACTTCATTTTCCATATTTTGTTTTATTTTTCTACTTATTAGTTTTCGCAATACATTATTTTTAAAAAAGTAAAACAAAAAGCAGCGTGCGCGGCTATACACTCCACTTATGTTTGGCAACTTTGACAGCTAGCCGATTAAAATAAATTATTTTTTACAAAAACAAAATGCACTTTCGTAAGTAGTGAAGTATTGTCTATCAACTACCAACAACAAAAATCTGATTGTTCTCAAAAATTCGGTAAAATTTCCCATAGTGCTCCGGTGAAAAAGAAAACAATTATCTTCAGGCCTATCACTGAATCCATCGTAGATATGAATTTCGTGGGAACTACGAAGGTTCTATCATTGAATTCAAATCGATACGAGCGTGAATTCGAAATGCGTAGATTTTTAAGTACTTCTAAAATAATAGTACGATACTTCTCCGATAGCTAGTTATAGTCGTCGAAAATTAAAAGAACTTGAAGTTTTGGATGGAGTAAGTGATCCCAATCTATGAATTTCGAATTCACGTTCGTAGCGATTCGAATTCAGTAATAGGACTGTCATTGTACTTACGAAATTGGTATCTACGATGGATTCAGTGAAAGGCCTGATTACTTTTTTTCTTTCTTGAAAAATCCAATAGGTCCCCACGACGCTTGAGTAAATCCATATTTAGCATCGTGGCCTCCCCTACTATTGTGAGTTCATGGGATGATGAACACTCACACGCCAAATAAACACTTGACTAGTTTTTGCCACATTTGAAACTTTTCAATAAAATTTTATAAGCTGCAATATTGTTGACCAATATATTTCTTTCTGTGGTAATAAACTTTTATAATGATTATCTGAGTCCTTTGAAGAGAAATATTAGCTTTAGTTTTGCCTGTGTTAGTCAAACTGATGTTTTGGAGAGTATTTTGGCTATCAAGTCTGGTGCAACAGGATTTGATGAAATGCATCCAAAATTTTTAAAAAATTTTGCTTCCAAAAACATATCTGACTCATATTTGCAATTCTGTAATTACTACTTCAATATTCCCAAGCATTTGGAAAAGCTCCAAAATAATTCCAATTTCAAAATCTTCCAACGAATATCGTCCAATTGTAATTTTACCCTTTATTTCCAAGGTCATAGAGAAATTACTTCACCGTCAAATAAGTAAATTTGTTGATGAAAACTCGTTGCCGACGGAGAAGCAATCTGGATATAGATCAAAGCGTAGTTGTACGACTGCATTAATCGATGCGATAGAAGGTGTAAGAAGTAGTTTAGACTAAAACAAAATCAGTGTTCTATGTAGTAAGTTCTTTTGGAATCTCTATTGCTTTTCACCTACTGCCAGCAAGCTTCTAAAGTCATACCTTTCGGGTAGATCGCAAGCTGTATGCATAGATAGTGTAGTTTCAGATTTTCTTCCCATTACAAGAGGAGTTCCTCAAGGCTCTATCTTAGGACAACTTTTATTCTCACTATATATCAACGACCTTCCAAATTTTCTTACAAAATGCTACTTTCATATTTTTGCCGATGACTTACAGTTGTATGATAGTAGTAACCGTGAAAGGATTGGTAAGTGTGTTGAAAACTTGAATGCCTCCCTTGAAATGAGTAGCGAAGCTATACTGAAAGCGTTTTTTGAGATATTCAAACCAAATTTGACTCAGACACTAAGAATTATAAATGAAAGCTCTCAAAAAAAAAATTGGGTGAAATCGGACAAGAGGGTGTGGCACCTCCCATATAAGCAAAAGTTACAAAATGCTATACTGAAAAAGTTTTTTGAGATAATCCAACCAAATTTCACTTAAATGCTAAAGACTACTTATAAATGCACGCTCTAAGCTAAAACTAGACGAACTCGGACAAGAGGGCGTGACACCTCCTATATAAGCAAAAGCTTCAAAACGCTGTACTCAAAGAGTTTTTTGAGATAATCCAACCAAATTTTACTCAGACACTTAGAACTATAAATGCAAGCTCTGAACAAAAACTGGGTGAACTCGAACAAGAGGGCGTAGCACCTCCCTTACAAGCAAAATTTTCAAAAAATTGGCTTGACATATAAATATATAACTTTGTAAATGTATTTATTAATTGAAGTTAGTACTATATGAAAAAATTTGATATTGATACAATTTGTCTCTTCTAAAACTTTAAACGCCGTTTTCACGAAACCACTTTTTTTTACCGCGTTGACAGCATAACTTTGAGAGTTTTTGTCCGATTGACTTAATCCCAACGGCATTTTGTAGAAAAAACATGTCTCTACTGCAGGACGTAGCGGTTTTTTTTTTTTGTTAATTTTTTACTTATTTTTTATTAACTATTATTTAGTGAAAATATAATGAAATTTTTTTTTTTTTAATCGGTTGTAATTTTTTTGTAAATTGATATTTTCAAAATCCCTTACGTCAAACTATAGTCATTTATATGCACTTTAAAAATATTTTTGGTTTTTTGCTTTTAGACGCTCCGTTTTGCTGCAATGCTGTCAACGCCACTGGGATCATTTTTTAGGCACGTCATGTTTGACGGAGGACTGTGGGCCAACTCGATACATAAAAAAAAAATATCAAACTTTTTCATGTATAAAGTTTTATATTTATATGTCAAGCCAATTTTTCTTAATTAATAAAATGAAAACCACCTGAAATTAAAGCATTTACAGTGTTCATACCCCTGAAATTAAAGCATTTACAGTGTTCATACCCCTTAATATACAAATGTAATACCTCTTCATCGTATCGGGCGATGGTGAAGCGGTCTAACGAGTTGATAAATGTAAGTAAAAATAATATGTTTCTATCTATCACACGGGACGGTCGTGGATTCAAATCCTGGCGCTGGCATTTTTTTTTTTTTTTTTTTTTTAATTTTATTAAAAAAACCATTAACCGCAGCATTACAAATAAGTGATTCAAAAGGCCTTTTAAAGTAAGGCTGCGGTAAACTTAAGCGCGCTTACATTCTATGACATGCAGTGTTAAAAAGAAAGATTAGTTCTTTTTTGTATGGGATTTTGCAGTTTTCTGCTTTTTATTCTTTTTTTAAAATTGTATGGGGACTACTGGGGCATAGAACCGGTTTTTCTTCATATTTCTGTATACTCAACTCAAAAGATGTCTAGTTGTAGTTTTAACCAGACGATATTATATATATTATTTAATGATATATTATATATATTATTTAATGATATATTATATATATTATATAAAAAGCTAATACTTTGTTACAATTTAATAAATATTGCGCGCTGTTTGTCGCTGAAAAATAATACAAAACTAAAAGTCGTATTTGCATTTGACTTTAATGAATCTGCTTCAAAATTATACTATTCCCTCCCATTTTTACTCTTTCAATAAATTTAATGACAACCAGTCTGATCGTTTACTCCGAGTTTTTTCAAGTTTTTACCAGAAAAGCTCTAGTTCATGTACGTTTTATGCGTAAACGAGAGCTTTTCGGGTAAAAACTTGCAAAAACTTGTGGAGTAAACGAAAAGCCTGGATTTTAATGAAAAATTCTATTGCAAGTTTCATTAAAAGCTTAATTAAATTTATTGATAGTCAAAATTTGTTTCATTGAATTTAATGAAACTTTAATGCAAATTTTCGTTAGAAGTTTCATTAAAATCTTCATTAAATTTAGAGATGGTTAAAATTTGTTTCATTGAATTAAATGAAAATTTACACTAAATTTAATGAAACAAATTTTCACTATCACTAAATTAAGTGCAATTTTTATTGGATATTTTCATTAAATTTTAATGATAGTAAAAACTTTCCACTATCATTTAATAAATTGTTTGATAGTGAAAAATTGTTCATTACAATCAAATTAATTTTTTTGGTAGTAAAAAAATTTCCACTATCACTAAATTTAATGGAGAAAATTTTCACTATCTCTAATTACATTAAAGTGGAAACAATTTTTTACTATCAAACTATTCATTAATTAAAATGCATTACCCCCAAGTCTGATTTTAATTAATTTTGTTTTTTTTTTTTTTTTGTTTTTATTATTATACTTTTATTCAGACATTGAAACTTTTATACAAAAAGTTTTCAAAATGAAAGTTTTTGAAAACTTTTATTGCATGAAAGTTTATGAAAATAAATAAAGTAACCGTTAGCAAGTTGCAAACCTTCTAATATTTGTGATCTTTGACCTTTGATATTTTTTTTTAGCTCACATGGGATCAATGGGGACTTTTTTTATTTGTAATGGTGTATTTAATACCTTTAGCGATTCCCTAATTATTGCAATTTAAACCTTATTTTTATGCTTATTTTCCTAGACTAGAAGTAGTTCGGAATCTTTTTCTTACAAGAATCCAAAAATCTTTTGTTACTTTGTTATCCGAGAAATTTATTAGTGACTGCGCGGCCTCCATAGCTTGGTCTTGGCCGAAATTGGTGCTTGCCATTTTGTAAATTTTATTTCTCGCTCCATTAATACAAATGTAAGATAATATTAGTGGATTAGAAGAAAGTAGTTACTTTATGTTGTAGTATAATTGTTAAAATAACCCAACATAAAAAATGTTCATAACCAAAATGTGCATACTTTCATCATTTGTTTTTAAATTAAATAGCTCGTTGGCAGAAATAATGAATTTTGGCATAAAAAAGCGTTTATTTGCTTAAAAATTAAAATAATGAACTAATACCTTTGTAGCCTCTATTAAATATTTAATCTAAAATAAAACATGTTTTAACAAAGGAAAAAAATAAAAAAATTCTTTCTTGCATTATTATTCTTTACTTTTAGATTATGATGATAATCAGTTGGACAGCTCTCAAGTAAACAATAAAGATCGCAATGAAGCTAACTCACAAAAACAAGGCACGTCTAAACCAGATTCAAAAAAATTAAACAAAAATGAAAACACTGAAGATAGTGGTAAACAAAAAGATGATAATGGAACAAAACTTCATGATGAAAAGCGACGTCATATAAAAAGCATTATTGACAGAATTCCAACTCAAAAAGAAGACTTATTTAATTACAAACTTGATCGAGGTGAAATTGACAACAATTTAATGGAAAGAAAAATTCGTCCATGGATAAACAAAAAAATAATTGAATATATTGGCGAACCTGAACCAACACTAGTTGATTTTATATGTTCCAAAGTACTTGCTGGTAGTTCACCCCAAAGTATTTTAGATGACGTGCAGATGGTAATTATTTTTAATGAATCAAATCAATGTCTTTTTACATACAAAACTATTTTAAAACAGAGGAGAAGACATTACTGCCATTGATATTATGTATGAGCTTTCTAAGAGTGTATTTGATTTATAGGATTTTGCAAAGTTCTGAGCCTTTAAAGTTGAAATTTGAAATTTTTTGTCATATTTTTTCACTTTGTCGGCCATTTTACTTGTGGCACCCTTTATTTGTTTTTTCCGCATGCAAACTTGATGTCTTGTTGAAAAAAAAAGTTGGTACAATTCCGCTTTATTAATTTTCGGAAGCTAATATGATGTTTTGTACCAGTGTGCAACGCTAAAACTAGAAAACAAAAGAACGACGCACTGTGGATCAAATGTGAGTTTCTTACATCCAACTTTTTTGCCCGATTTGGGACGCAGTGTAAAAAGTTTAAAATGATGGGGGATTATAGGTAATTGAATCAGAAAGAAATAAGCAAACTTTTTTTAAAAAAAAACCTTAATTTATTTCTTCAAAACGCCTTCGGCCTCGACCGGGATATTAAAAACCTTAATAACTCGAGAGCCTTTAACCCGATTTGAGCGATTTTTTGGTGAGGTTTTGTGATAATTATTTTTTCAAAATTCCCTTGGCTGTGTCCGTGAAATCTTAGTATAACATTATACACCTTTTTTCAAAATTCCTTCGGAAACATCCGGGATATCAAAAAAATAAATTAAATAACAGCCTCATACTAAGCTTTCGACATGATTCGAGGTTGCAAAGCTTTTTTTTGAAGATAAAACTTATGGATTTGTATGCAATAAGGAATTTTAATAATAAAAAATATAATCATACCAACTTTTTTAATTTTTAATATCTAGGACGAAGCCCTATGTTGGCCCTATGCTCCTACTAGAAGTTACAGGAGAATACATACATTACATACAATTTCACTGGGCAACAAATCGTGGATTAAGGGGTGAAACTCACTAAGTGCATATGAATTGTTAAGCACTTAGTGAGTTTTACCTCTTAACCGACGATGTCTACCCGTTAAAAAAATACACTCAAATTGGGTCAGTAGTTCCTGAGTTACTAAGATTTCACAGAAAAAGTCGCGGGAATTTTGAAAAAATAATAAATAAATAATAGTAAAACCTCATCGAACATCATATCTACCCATCACTCTCGGGTTAATGGTTGTCTAGTTATGGAGATTGGCGAAATGTCCCAGATTTTCGGGCTTAAGCCCACAAACTTAGATTCAAAACAAAGATTTTTTTTTTTAAAGCTGTAACATGTTTTTTTCCTTGTTCAGTTAACTATAATGTTTATAATGCGACCCCAAGCGGGCAAGAAATTTCGATATAAAAGCTCAATTTTGGTCCACATTGCGACGCCGAAAATGTTTTCAACTCTCTCAACAAAAAAGTCAGTCGTTCGTGCAGACACGCCAAAAAAAGAATGTAAGACGTTCTTTTACAAACCGAACAATTTTTTTTAACTTCACCTTTCGGTTTTGTTTGATAACACAGGCACATAAAAAAAAGATCATGCCCCAAAAGAGAATGGAGGATGAAACTGAATATGACGATAAAAATTCGTTCTGAAGGGCCATTTCCCGTTAGCCTCCCCTACTTCCCCTCTTATAGGTCAAAGAGAACTATAAAAAATTACTTCAGCCACCCAGTCACCCCTTAGCATCCCCTTATAACCGCCCTGAGGTGGTTGAAAGTTTTTTTCTTTATGAAAATTTAAAATGTTGGTAATTGTATGGTTTTTCAATGTTTTCATAAAACTTGTTCCAAAGTCATCATGAAATAACGCAACAAACAATTTTCTAACACATCTTACCCCATTTATAAACATTTTTGCTTAATCACTAAGTGCTCACGAGTAATTTGACACCTTTTGTTTTTGAGTTCACGATAACTTGATTTTAATTTTGTCTTCTGTGGTGTGAGAGACGCATTTATATCTGCGGAATATATTTAATATCTTTTGAGACAACAAAGTCTCCAATTTTTTTTTTACATGGATTAAAATGGTTAAAATATAGCAGATATGATGATGTTTCTTTCGATAAAATATCGGCGGGGGGCCAGCATGAATAATTGATTTAAATAATCCATTTATAATTTTTTTTTGTATAAATCAACAAAAAAAATTTTGTTTTTTAACATAGATTGAAAGCTATAACAACTATTAGTAAAATACTGAAAGAACAAAGTTTATTCGAAAAGTAGAACAGGAGACATCTTGTTTTACATATGAGAGATTCCGGTGCATCATTAAAACTTAAAATGCATATATTTTCAAAACTAATCACTTTAAAGCAAAATCCCAACATAGCACTATGGAAAATTTTGCCCATTTTGTGGCATAAATTAATAACAGCCTAACTATTAGAGGTACCGCACTTAAATTCGATACCTGGGATGTTATTGGCAGAATCTCATAGAATCTGTGAAAAATGGGCGTGTTCGGATCTAATACATGCCCGCCAACCTGCCCTATACATTAATTTTTGAAATCGCCATAACTTAGTGCACGCCGTTCAAATTTGAGGTTTAATTGACGCTGACTACCACCTCGAATTTTTTCACCCCAACCGATTTCTACATGATTATGGGTATAACTAAAACGATTTTTAAAATCTTTTCTAGGGCACCTTTCAAGAAAAGTGGTAAAAAACGGTTTCTATAGCACATGCTCTGCTGTTTCCAAGTCCTCTAAGCAAAGTATACAGGAATCATCGTCTACCAAGCCCATCTTTTTTAGGTGATAATTGAGTTTACAGTAACCTGTCATTATTTCACTGTAAGTTTTAAAATCTTTTCTGCTGAGATTTAAAACAGCTTCTACCTTAAAATGTTGTGGATTGATTTACCTTTTCGCTTGTCGTATGCCTTCCTGGCCTCTCCAGTGATCGATCAGGCTTTTTTCTTTCATTCCCGAATTAAGTTATTTTTATAGCTATTGATCACTCCGCAGAAGGGTTCTGGGCCTGTGAAAGAATTGAATGCCCCTCTCTTGGCCAGGCAATCAGCCCTTTCATTGCCCTCATGCCCCTCGTGCCCTGGTATCCAGACAAGAGAAACGTCGTTCCTCCTGGCTAGGGCTTGAAGAAGTTCAAAACACTTCCAGACAAGCTTTGAGTGTATTGAAAAAGCCATTAGTGATTTAAGAGTCGCTTGGCTGTCCGATTAAATGTATATGTCGGTGCCGCAAGTGCCCCTTCTTAGACATTCTCTGGCACACAACTCTAAAGCGTGGACCTCCGCCTGAAAAATAGAAGCTGTTTTTCCCATTGCAACTGCTTTTTGGAATCTTGGTCCCACAACTCCAGCTCCTGCGCTGCCATCTTCCATTTTGGACCCATCAGTGAACCACAACTGTGAGCCCTGTATTACATTTATATCCTTCCGCCTCCATTCGGCGCGTTCATTTATGACCACTTTGAATTTTCTAGAGAAAACAAACTTTTTACATAACTTATCGGAGACTGTAAGACATGGTGTATCCCAGAACACATCCAGGATTTTGACATGTCCTGTTAGATTGCCTTCTTTAAGTTGTTGTAAATGAGGTAGTCTGAGGGCCGCACAGGCTGCTTCTTTCTTAACCATAAGGTGAAGAGGAGTGAGTCCCGTAAGCATGCCTAGAGCTACTGTCAGGCACTTCCTTAGTGCCCCTGCAAGCTGTTCTGAAGATCCTGTTTAGTAGGCTAATTATAGGTTAATTTTGGGCCCAAACGCCGAATTTTAGGCACATTAATTTTAAAAAGAAAAAAATAGCTCTGCTGGCTTAAACTTAAGCTATTTCGAGAAAACACATACGGGACGTATATTGAACTAAAGTAAGTAGTCAATAATTATAGGCTATTTAAATGGCCAATCGCCAAATAAAAAGCTTTCAATTTAAAAAAAAAAGATTCTGCTAGGTTAAGTTTAAGCTAGCAGAGCTATTTTTTTTTTTTTTTAAATGAAGAGCCTAAAATTCGCCGTTTGGGCTTAAAATTAGCCTATAATTAGCCTATAATTCTGGCATTTTTTTTTTTTCAGTTCTGCCATTTTCGCTCTGCTAGCTTAATGTATCTCTGTTTAGTTCCTTCTGAGCCTTTACTTGGTCTACCTTTGGCCACCATGCTAATGAAGCATAAGTGATCATTGGTACAGTGATAGTTTTGTAAGACCATGCCATAATTTTTGGACGTAGTCCCCGTGTTTTACCATACAGCCTTTGGCAAGCGTATGTAATTCTTAAGGCTTTATTTATTATGTATGATAGATGACTGTTCCAAGTTAGACTTTTATCTAGGATTACTCCTAGATATTTCATCTCCTCGGAAACCGTTAGAACCGTTTCCCCAAAGTTTAAAGCTTCTAGGTTCAGCTTTCTCCTTCGGGTAAAGGGCACCAGTGGTTTTACTAGGGTTAATTTCGAGTCCTTTCTCTCGGCACCAGTCTAGAGCTAAGTTTAGAGCTAGTTGCATTCGTTCAGTTACGATAGAGTCAAATTTGCTTCTAACCATAATAATCAACTCGTCAGCAAAGCCTTGGACTTCGAATTTGTGATCATCTAGAATTTCTAGTAATTCGTCAATGACAAGAATCCATAGAAGCGGTGAGAGTACGCCTGCCTAGGGGCATCCTTTAGTTGTCCTCTCAGTTAGTCTTCTGTACCCGCTTCATAGATGACTGTCCTGTTTTTAAGCATATTGAGAACCCAATCAATGATCATTTCGGGTATTCCCTTTCTAATCAATGCTTCCTCAATTGACTAATAAACGTGTTGTCAAAAGCTCCCTTTATATCAATAGATGAACAGAGGGCTACTTCCTTGTCCCCCAAAGCCTTCTCGATTTTTGTCGTAAGGCTAAGTATGGCGGCTTCAGTCAATTTACCTGATTGGTAAGCATATTGATCAGGATGTAGAGGTGAATTCACGAGGAACACACCCCTGATAAACTGATCTAAAATTTTCTCCATTGTTTTGTGAAGAAATGTGGTTAGACTTATAGGCCGATAGGCTTTGGGCATGTGGTCCGCCTTTTCCCTGCTTTAAGAATGAAAGCCACACGGGCTTTGGTCCAATCTTTAGGCACTATTAAGTTCTAGGCTTAGTTTGAAGATATAAGTTAGAATGGGTGCCAGTATGCAATAGACAAGGTTGAATATTGTCTGCCCCAGGAGACTTAAATGGGCTGAAAGTGGAGACCACCCATTTAACTTTGTCAATGGTAAAAATTTTACGGGCTAAAAAGAGGTTTCGTCTGGTTGCCACCAGGAATTTGGTATCCCTGATTTGTTCCGAAGACTCTTCACTCCTAACACATCCTGGGAAGTGTGTGTCCAGTAGTAGCTGTCCAGTTTCTTCCAGGCTTTCCGTATGATCTCCATTGGCCTTTTTCAGTGTTGAAAAGCCGTTTGAGTGGTCTTTTGTAAAGGACTTCTGGAGTCTTGTAGCTGTCTCAATCCCCTCACAGTACGCTCTCCATGATGCCCTTTTCGACCGTCTCAAATCCTTATTATAGTCTGTTAGAGCAATTCTGTTTGTTACCCAATCCCCATTGGATTTAGCCCTATTAAAGAGTTGACGTGCTTTCAGCCGCAACTTATCCAATTCCCCGCTCCACCAGGGCACGTTACGAGAACGTCTTTGATTTTTGGTGTGCAGCTTTTTTCGAAAGCATCAGTAATGATAGTAGTAATTGAGTTAACTTCAAGATCAAGTTCTTGTGAGTTAGTTATTTTCCCTCCCAGGCATTCAATACCCTGCTCTAGATGGCATGTATACAAAGACCAATTGGTTCTTTTAACATCTCTAACTGCAAAGGTGTCTTCTTTATCACCCATCAGATCAAAGCTTATGTAACGATGATCCGATAAGGAGATCTCATCCAGCACTTTCCAGTTAGAGATATTAGAGTAATTTAGGGTAATGTGGTTACCTTTTTCTTTTTTACCAATTTCTACCAAAGTAACGGTAGAAGGTAAGCTTGGTCAATTTATTTGTATTAGTTATTCTATTGTTTTTACTATTTGATAATTTGTATACTAAAATATTAACATTTTCAAGCGTGAGGCCAGTTAAATTGAAAATACCTAAAAATATCTGAAAAAGAAAAGTGTCGGGTAATGTGGCTCACCCTGCCCATTTCCTAAAGAAGTACCGTTATTCGCAAATTTTGTTGACTAAAAGTCGAGTAGTAATTTTTAAGATTATATTTGCTATGAAATAGCTTTATATTCTTATTAAATAATATTTTCTGGTAAGATAAACCAAATTCATACTAACATGTGAATAAGTAAGAAGGGTTATCGAATCATACGTAAAATAGTACTCCACATAACTCAAACTCGGGTATCCTACACATGCCATTAGCTTTTTAAGGTGTAATAGTAGTCAAAATTGATATACGGTATATAATATGGGGTAGTCCACATTACCCGAATACATCACGTTTTTGAAATAATTATTGATTATATAAAAGAAATGTAAAATCAGACTTGCTAATGCATTTTTTCATTGAATAATAGATCCACAATTGCATTAGAGTTATTTGAATTTTAGAAAACTGAGTTCTGAGGAAGTAACTTAGTTATTCACCAAGTACTACAAATAAGTCAACTTGACCTCACAGCATATGCTAAGAATTTCACACGAATAATTAGCATTATAGAAAAGCCAAAGAGCGTAAAGAATATGTTTTTCGCTTTTTATTGTGCACAAATAACCAGAATTGTTGTGCAGTCTTTAATATGAGAAATAAAAGGGTGCACCACATTACCCGCATAGTCCACATTACCCTAAATTACTCTATTTGAGATAAAAGTACTAGCCAGGGTAAGATCTAAAACCTCTCTCCTAACGACATTTACGAAAATGGGTTCATTGCCCCTATTTGCTACCACCAAGTTTTTTGCAGTAATAAAATCAAAGATCGACTTACCTCTCTTATTTGTATCCGTGCTGCCCCATACCGTGTGGTGTGCGTTGGTGTCGCAGCATACCACCCACTGGAGGTTTTTTGCTGTGGCAGTATTCCGCGAGCTCATGGGTTACCGCCTCCTCCGAATCGCCCGGTAGGTAGAGGGAAGCCAGGACTAAGTTTTTCTTCCCTCTGGCACTAGGCACCTCTGCCTGGACAGCAACCAGGTCCCTTTGGATGAGCTCTGAAATGGGAAGAAATTTAATATGTTTATTGATTAGGATAGCCGCCCGCGGACGGTCGACTTTGCTATCGTAGACCAACTTACATGTTTTATGGAGCCTTTAGAAGCCCATGGCTCCTGAATACTACAAAAGCCAAGTTCTTGTCGTCCACCATGGCACTGAGCCTGTAAGAGGCTGCTATTGCCCGGTGGAGGTTGATTTGGAGGCACTTAAGCTGCCTCCAATTGGGTTGGTCTGCATTGAGTCCGGACTGGGGCATTAGTTGCCCTTCCGAACTCTGCCATCTATTGTGGCATGCAAAGAAGCCGTAGCGTCTGGGTCGTTCCTTTCCCAATTTTTAAGGCGACCCGAGGCAGTGAATTTGTTTGGCCGTTTGGCATTGTTGCCCCTCTCTGCCGCGGGTATCCGAAGTGTGGTACTTCGCCCAGCGGTCGCCCTCCCAGCCGGTGGTTCATTCCCGGCTATCGATGTTTTGGGGCGGTTTACCTGTGCACCACTCTCCAACGCTCCTGCTGTTGCCCTATTTCTCTTCAGCTTCGGTCTCAGCTGAGCAGTTCCGAATCCAAAGAATACTTTGTTTCCCAGCTTTTCAACCTTTTCGGCCGATAAGGGCTCCAGGGAAATTGCGAGCTCCACAATTTCGCCCTTCTGAACCCTATTCAGTACCCGCCAGACACCTAGACCAACGTTCGAATTCTGGGCCTTTATTTGACCCAGTATTCGCTAGTTCGTCCAAGTGTCTGAGCCAGGGAAGTAGCCGACGAAGATCTGGGCTTTTGGCACAGCTGCTTCGTCCACGACCTTAAGTTCAGCGCCCTCCCAGGGCTTAAAGTCTGGAACTGAAGCCTTTAGCCAAGCTACAGTTTTGTCATCAAGACACTTGATGACGATCCAACCAGGCTTAAAACTGCAACTGGCAAAGTGCGGTTTTACCGGGCCATCTCTGTCTTCATAAACTCCTTGGAGGATGCACGTTTGCACCGCAGCAATTCGTTCGTGAGACCATATGCCCTCTGGAAAGTTGGCCGGTATGATGCCAACTTTCGTTGGGATGACCATCTCCGCTAAGGTGGGCTTTGAGCTCTGAACTCCCGTGAGAGTACTCTGCTCAGCCTCCTTCCCAGGAATGGCCATGGTATCACCCTTATCTCCTACTAAAGTCGGCAGAGCGGGTAGTCCCTTGAGCGCTTCCGGTAGCAGGCTGTGCACCGAGGAGCTATTCCTGTCTCCGGATTTGCCTAGGGGAGCAAACCGCTTTACCGACTTTACAGGGGACGTCGGTGAGGTGCTGTCTGAACGACCTCGTTAAGGTGCCTGCGAAGCCTGCATGGCACCGGACGTTGAAGTTGGCCTGGAAAGCCCTTGGCGATCAAAGCCTTTAGCCTTTTGCGCCCGGCACCAGGAAGCTTCACTTTCACCCTTTTTGGAGGTTCCTTGGCCTGGGCCAAGGAGTGAGCTGGTTTATCAGACCGAGGCTGACTTCGAAGCATATGCTCCTGATCCGAGGAGATTTACCTTGTGCTCTATCTGGCAAGTCGCCGCAGTCCATAGGATCATGTGCCCCGTCAGCTAATGAGAGGTTACTTAGAGCCTCATTATGCACATTTGATGGTGTGCAGTCCATTTGTGTTATATTTTTGGGAATATCCATAAAATAGTTGTAAAGGAAAGTATTTCCCCATAGCGGGATAGCTTAATTAAACGTTCGCCAGACCTCGCACGGAGTTTGAAAAACCTGAAGAGCGGACAGGTCCATCCCAGGGTATTTTCCTTCACCCCGCACGACTATCGGTGATCCCAACCCCGATAGAGACATGACCGAGATCATCGGTCTGAAAAATATTCGTACTTCCCCAAAAGTGGGGCTGATCGATCGATCGGTTGACTGAGCAGGTGATTCGATTCGATTTACTAGCCTACTTCCCGAGACGCTCAAAAGTTTAAGAATAGAAGATAATGCAAAATGAAAGGAGCCATTCGGATTCAACTAGCCGGCTGCCCTGATTTTGATTTTTATCGACCTCCCAGTCTAGATCCGTAGTGTTTAATTTGTAGTAGTAGGGCACCTCTTACAGGATGTAGCTCTTCGCCACTTACTAACGATCTTGGCGACAGCTAGGCTATATATGACGCGTCATGTCACCCTGTAGCAAACTACTTGACCCTTACTAGTTGTGTTTGCTTATGGGTGTTCTATATTCTGGTAAAACTATGAGATTAGTGAAAACCCTATAGAAACCGTTTTTACCACTTTTCTCGAAAGGTGTCCTATAAAAAATTTTGAAATTTGCTTTAGATATACCCATAATCATGTAGAAATCGAATGCGAATAATTATTACAAATACGAATACACTTAGCACTAGGTTCATTAAGAGCACATGGATTTGATCTTCAAATTACGATTATGGTTTTAAAGCGTTTTTTCTTCTCAAAAAAATGTTGCACTTTTTCTGCCCCTTGCAAAGGCTGTCAAAATTGTATGTTTTCTAAAATTTTCTAAAAATTGTTGCCCTCTGAGCAGGCAAAAGTGTAACATTTTAACACTTTTTTCAATCGACGGGGTGAGAATTTTGAACGCTGAATTTTCAAAAACAGACGATATTGAAAGTTCTTGTTTGGTTTTTTTATTTACAATCATTGAATTTAATTCAAATTTGTTGAATTAAATAAAAACAAATGACGCAATTGTGAGATAAAATTTATTTTGTGATTTGTTTGGAATTTTTTGTTCTATTCTTATTTAAAAAAAGGCAACATTTTATAAGGGTAGAGTGCAAAATTAAAAAAATGTTAAACACTTCAAACAGGTAACATTTTTTTAGAAAAGAAAATGCTATTAAATTTCTATTAGGTACATATAGCACAAATGACTCTGAAATCACCTTACAATTAATTTTAGTAGACAAAATATTATAAACAAAAGTTAAAGAAGAGGATGCACGACGGTCTTCTAAAGACTGTAGCTCAAGAGTTATTAAAAATGGGCGTGATCGAATCTAAAAAAGTCTTCGCCAAATGTGACCGTGTATTAGCAAAGGCCCTTATCTTCACTCACAAAATTTTACAGTACATACAGCTAAAAATAAGAGACAGGGTTCAAACGTTTTACGTGCGCGGCAATATAACACTCCACTTATGTTTGGCAACTTTGACAGCTTGCTAATTAACGATAAATTAATTTTTACAAAAACAAATTTGGAATTGTTCTCAAAAATTGTGTTAAATTTCCCATAGTGCATAAGTGTCAACTGAATAAGAGGTAAAAAAAAAAATGAGTCATTCCAGGAAGTCAAAATTTTTTTTCATGAAATTCGTTTGGTTTGTAAAAGATCGTCTCATGTATAATGATCTCGCAAGTGAAATAGAAAGCACTTCAAAAGCTCAAAACCCGAGGCTGCTTAACGGCATCACCCACAGACTATCTGACGGGAAACTCCACGAAGTTAATCTTTTTTTCGTAACTTGTGTAGCTTACCATGAAGCTAATCTCCAGGCCAACACACTTATTTCACATGGCTGCTAGGATAAGCATGCCCTTCATCGTACGTGCTGGCGAAAGCTGACAGGTTGGATGTCAATTACAACTGCATCATTATGTCCTCGTGATATTGACATTGACATAATGATATTGACCTCAGCGTTGACGTTTTACAAAATTAAAAGTCGTTAGGCAAGCCCAATGGTATTGACATCAGCGTTGACGTTTTACAAAATTCAAAGACAAGCTCAAAAAGCTAGATATGGGCAAAAATTAATCTAAAAATCTGTCAGAAGTCGCTTTGTGGTCACACATTTGCGAAATTTGGAAATCAATATGAGAGGATTTTTTTTTTTTTTTCATTGGAATTTTCAAAGATGTGTGTTGAATTTATATCATATTTATTGAACCAACGGCTATACCATTATAAATGGATAATAATAAAATTGAATCGATGATTGTTAATACCCCACAAATTAAAATTTTTCAAGTATGAGTTTTTTGTAGATTCTTTTTGTTAAGATACCCAATGGGTGTGGGTGTTACCCATACTCGTACATCAATATTCATTATAACAAAGTCGTTATTTGCCTTATTCACTATAGTGGAGTGCCTGGGGCTTATAACATAAGATTTCTACGAGGCCGAATGATTTATATAGTTGAGGTGGGATTTTGTTTTTGATGTCATAAAAAGTAAAGTTTACCCAAAGTTTTTGTGTGCTTTTGATTTGTATATTAACTATAACTAGATCGCCGGTGGCCAAATTTTGGCCATTCTTCTAAAGACAGATACAATATTTTCAAGAACAGAAGGCTTAGTGTATCTCAAAATCGAATTACATAAAAATTGGTGTAGTGGCTTAGCCGTAGCTAAGGTAGCTAGCGTATTTCATTTTGGGAGCGAGGCACCTTCTACTAAAAAAAAAAGATTAATATTCTTTCTCAAAAATCCTTTAATCTCCATTCCAAATTAGCCGAGATAACCTATTTTCTCTTTAGGCGAATGACATTACTCGCATGTACATTTTTCTTAAGCTTTCTTCCTCAGGGCTTAACATATTACGGCATAAGGACCGGTGTTAAATTTCAGCCGTGACACAGTATTATCAAACCGCATCTCACTGCAAAAATGGCACTAAGCCCTTATCTAATTAAAACCAAAAACCATTACATAGTAGGTTATAGGCAGAGGCGAGAGTGTGCACACGCTATTGCAGCACTGCAGTCCATAAGTATCGTAAGTATTAAACAATTCGAAGAAAACGATGAAAGTCAAAAAGTATTGAAGAACGTCCAAAATATCGGTAAAAGTCAAAAAGTGTACAAAATATCAGTTGAATTCCACGAATAACAACCAAAATTTCGGTAAAGTTCAAAAGTATCGAGAAATACCCAATACATCGGCAAATGTCCAAACTTATCGAAAAACATCCAAAATATCTTTAAAAGTCCAAAAGTATCGAGAAACGTCCGAAATATCGATAAAAGTCCAAAAGTTTTGAAAAACATCCAAAATATCGGTAAAAGTCCAAAAATATTAAAAAAACATCCCAAATATTGGTAAAAGTCCAAAAGTATCGAGAAACATCCAAAATATCGCTTAAAGTCCCAAAGTATCGAAAATCATCCAAAATATCGGTAAAAGTCCAAAAGTATCGGGAAACATGCAAAATATCGGTAAAAGTCCAAAAGTATCGAGAAACTTCCAAAATATCGATAAAAGTCCAAAAGTATCGAAAAACATCCAAAATATCGGTAAAAGTCCAATGGTATCGAGAAACATCAAAAGTATCGGTAAAAGTCCAAAAGTATCGAAAATCATCTATAATATCGGTAAAAGTCCAAAAGTATCGAGAAACATCCAAAATATCGATAAAAGTCCAAAAGTATCGAAAAACATCCAAAATATCGGTAAAAGTTCAAAATTATCGAAAAATATCCAAAATATCGTTAAAATTACAAAAGTATCGAGAAACATCCAAAATATCGGCAAAAGTCCAAAAGTATCGAAAAACATGCAAAATATCGGTAAAAGTCCAAAAGTATTGAGAAACATCCAAAATATCGATATAAGTTCAAAAGTATCGAGAAACATCAAAAATTTCGACAAAAGACTAACAGTATTCAAAAACATCTGATATTATTATTATTTCTTTATTATTTGCAAAAACATCTAAAATGTCGGTAAAGCTCCAAAATATCGTAAAACATCCAAAATATCGATGCAGTACGTGAACAGAGTGCAACGAAACAGGTTTTTGCAAGCAAGAGAAAAACAACAACAACAACAAAATCTCTCCCACTCCACTGTCTCATTTACTTTTTCAACAACACAGCATAACACTATGGGTGCTGCTGTTGTTGTAATTATATGGGAAACTTTGATCCTGTTTTTAAATGCCTTAATGGTAACTTATGAGGATAATTTTTGGTTTTGTGCATTCTACACCACAGTAACTTTCATAAATAAAAAATATCGAAAATCGGTTAAAGGGTTAGCTCGCAAAAGGGGCGCAAAAAAAAGTGTTCACGTATTTATATATAGATAAGTTAGTACATTAAAAATATTTGTAAAAACGCAATTGTTTCTATTTCCTTGGAGCAGTTCCCGAGATATTCGGCTATTTCTTTTTTCGAGATTGTAGCTTCATATACAGTGTGACAAATATGTGTTGATACAAAAACAAAGTATGTTTTTTGTATTAAATGTTTTTTTAATTAAGGAAATTTAAATGAACGAACATTAAATGAAGTTAAAATATTTTGTTTATTAAGCAATTTCTCGATGGCCTGACCTTTGTTAGCCACAACCCGTCGAAGTCTGCAATCAAAATTATTACACGCAGCACGCACTACTGTTATCGTATACATCAATAACAGCAGCTTTAAAGTCCTTCAAGCTTCTGTATCTGTATTCTTTGAGTAGCTGTACCGTATACCCCCATATGCAGAAATCCAAAAGATTGCAGTCTGGAGAGCTAGGAGGCCATTCATCCTTAGGTATAAAATCTGTCAAATTTTACTTACACCAGTCTTGAACCAGTTTAGCAGTGTGAGCAGGTGCACCATCCTGCTGGAAGCAATAATAGTCTCCTCCATACATGGCCTGAACACTAGGCTTAACATTTTTCTGTAATACTTCTTCCAGGTAATACTGAGCGTTTATTTAAACACTTTTGTCAATGAAGACTAACGACAATTTACCTTTGCTGGATGTGGCACCCCAGACCATAATAGATGACGAGTTTTGATATCTTGGTACATGCTTCTTATCGTTTGGGATGTCATTGTATGATACTGCCCATAATCTGTCATATTGCGTGTGGTGAGGAGCTTGCAGCACAAAAAGTTTTTCATCGGAAAAAAACTATATCATCGCCAGCGTGCCAAGAAAGGAGCAGTTTCGATCTTTGCCATCGCTTTTCCACGGTCGCATTAGTAAGGCCATGCATTTTCTTTTTTTTTAAGGCTTTCATATTGAGGTCGCAACGCAAAAAGAGCCGTAAAGATTCTCGGTTCATTCTTCTATTTTTGGCCATCTTTCGTGCTGAACGGTCACAATTTCTTCGGATTCTTTCACGAACTATTTTGATTGCATTCGCGGTACGGACGTTCCTTTTTCTCCCACTTTTTTTACGATCTTGTATGGAGCCAGTATCGACAAACCGCTTAACGGTATAATACACATAATTCCTCTTAACAACTCGTGACAACTTGATTTTTTCAAGTCACCAAACAACATAAATGATGGTCGTACGTCAAAAAGTTTTGAGTACGTTTATGCTAAAAAATGTCAAATTTTATTATGGTGTTGCCGGAATTTAGCTATTGACATTAGTGTTGCCTAGGTCTGAAATATATATAGCAGCCTATGTATAATTGTTTAAAATCGGGTAATAAATACGAATTCTATGAATTTTTCTTTTATCGACATTAGCAAAATAGGTATTTTGTCTGAAACCTCAACTTGACCTTGACCTCTCTTGAGGGCCGGGTTATTTTCATCCGATTGCCGGGAAACTTCATAGTGTTTGTTCTTATGACCAATGGAAGGACTTAAGGGGGTGGCATCAACGAAAATCACAAAATCATAAAATAAGCGCATGACTAATGAGGGGTCACTGCACGTATTGAATAAAAACTTCGCAGTTTTCATCATAGGGACGACCCTATTCAACTGACAAAAATTAAGTCAGTTTTTTCTAGTTTTGAGGTTTTTTGGTATTTCTGATCCAAATATTACCCGTGTTTTTTGACGCGTATATACAATTGTGGTAATTTTCAAATTGCGGTAACTTATGAACGGTGAGTAGTACGATAAAAAGCCCAAGGGTCTTTTTCAGGGGGAACCACATGCTCTACAAATAATTTTAATCTTTTGTAAAAAATAAATAATTATTTAGAAGTTATTTAAAAAAAAGTGATTTTTTGCCGTTTATCGGCGCTTAACCAGTTTTTATAGAATAACTCCTAAAAGATACGTTTTTTTAAATACAAAATGAAAAGTTTTGTAGAAAACGTGACTCTCCATAAAAAAGTTCCTTAGTTTTTATTGTGCGACTCACTGTTCATGAGTTATCGCAATTTAAAAATATCCACAATTGTATATACGCGTCAAAAGAAACACGGCTATTATAGTCTTTAGTCTGATGTGACCCATTGGGCCATATCGCTGTTAAAAATTTCGTTTTTTATACCCTACACCCAGGATAATCACTTTGTCCATCCGTTAGTAACGCAGAGAAGGAGGTGTGGCAGATATAGAAAAGTATATATATTCTTGATCAGCGTCACCTCCTGAGTCAATATAGCCATGTCCGTCTGTCTGGCTGGCTGGGTGGCTGGCTGGCTGGGTGTGTGTGGAAATACATTTTTTTGGAAAACTGGTGCACAGCCTCCGTCGTAAAAGTTAGCTCGAGGGATTGAAAATGAGCGAAATCGGTCAACGGACACGCCTACCGCTTATACAAAAAATATATTCAAAATGCAATAATAACAGCATTATTCGCAATAACAGAAGCAAAATACACATAAATACTAGGGAAAGTAAATATAAGCTCTGAGCAAAAACTAGGCGAATTCGGACTAGAGGGCGTGGCACCTCCCATATAAACAAAAGTTTCAAAATGTTATACGAAAAGCGTTTTTTGAGACAACCCAACCAAATTACACTCAAACACTCGGATCGATAAATGCATGCTATACGCAAGATCTAGATAAACTCGGACAAGAGGGCGTGGCGCCTCCCATGTAAGCAAATGTTTCAAAATTATATAATGAAAGTGTTTTTTGAGATAATCCAACCAAATTTCACTCAAACACGAAGAACATTAATTGTAAACTCTGAGCTTAAAGTAGGCGAAGTAGGATTAGAGGGCGTGGCACCTCCCATATAAGCGAAAGTTTCAAAATGCCATACTGAAAGATTTTTTAAAGAAAACCTAACCGAATTTTACTCAAACACTCAGAACAGTAAATGCAAGCTGTACGCAAAATCAAGGTAAGCTCGGAGGTGAGGGCGTGGCACTTCTCATATAAGCAATTTGTTCTTATACTCTCCTAATAATATACTTGAAATGCAGTGTAGGGTATTTAGTTTTTGGCCAGGCCAAAGATACCACCCTTACTAGTTAAATCTTCTGAAATGCACCTTGTTAGTTTTTTTCACTTGAATAGGGGCGATATTTTAATATA
The DNA here is from genome assembly GCA_951812925.1 of Calliopum simillimum. Classification (NCBI taxonomy): domain Eukaryota; kingdom Metazoa; phylum Arthropoda; class Insecta; order Diptera; family Lauxaniidae; genus Calliopum; species Calliopum simillimum. The sequence goes on along the minus strand of OX638372.1, from coordinate 77,213,488 downwards.
TCGAGCCCTAACCGCAACAGTAGCATATGCGACAAAAAGCAAATTTTACAGGAGAGTGTTTTTTTCATTTTTTTTCCAATATGCATGGCGGTTTTTTATTAAACTTTAAATGTAGTCTATATTGGACCTCATATAAATAATAGACGAGTTTTGAAATTGATTTTGTGCATATTTCACTCAGTTATGGCGCATACGATATTTTCGCAGTCACTCTTGGCGAAGATTGAAATTAAAATGTGGCGCATACGGTTTTTGAGATTACATTGTTTTGTCTTTGAAGAATATATTTATTTAATTTATTTAATACACAGAATGAAATTTGTAACAATTTGAACGGTTAAAATTGTACCAACCCACAAAAACATTCAGATTGGCCGTAATATTGTTAATTTACACTAGGGTAAGCGAGGGAAATATGGACTACGCGGGTAATATGGACCACACGGTTATTTTCCATAGCATACATAGGATTTACCGTTATTCATTTTTAAACTTTAATCTAATACCTAAAGCTTACAATGGTTCGATTTTAGCGTTCAGTGATGTCGCATGTTTCTGCGAAGTTGTTCTTTCTAAAAAAAATGATTAGTGATTCATTTTTTCTTGTGAGTAAATTTCATTATTTCACTTTAAAGACATCGTGTTTTTAAATAAATTAATTTTATAAGCTCAGTGAATACCATTTAGAATTTATTAGCATAAATTAGTTCATTAACCAAAAGCGTTTTTCATAAAAAATCCATTTATTTCACCAACACGTTCTGCGTGAAATATGGACCACCAAAGAAAAAAGCCTCAAAAACAAATGTGTTCATCATCTTTTTCAGAAGAGGAATCCAGCTGCAGTTTTCATGACGAGTCTGATGATCATTATTTGTAATTAGTAAACTACAAAGGAAAAGAAGGTGAAAAATGTAATGCCATTTAGATCGTCGTGGCCAATTTAGGGTTGAATGTGTAATCTGACATTCTTGGAGTCTGTGCTGGATGTGGAAGCGACATTTTTCTATGCAACTTCTGTACCAAATAAACATGTTGGGCAATATGAACTATATACGGGGGGCCGAACAAAGTTCGCTTACACTAGACAACAGCCAAAATGTAACATTTTGCAGACCATATTTTCTAAACTAATTTGAAGTCGCTGAGTCCGAAAATCGCATTTTTTTTTTTTTTTTTTTCCTAGGGGCCGTTCTCGAGATAATCGACCGTTTCGATTTTTGAGGTTATAGCTCCATTTTTTCGAACATATTTTGAGAAACCCAATTTCGATCGAATATGTTTTTACACTATTATAGAGAAAAATTCTTAAACTTCCAACAAGTGTACCAATATCTAAGATCTGATTCAAATTGGCTGAGTTATAGTAACGAAAAGTTCATTTTTATAGTAGTTTTTCACACTTTTTCGTGTTTAAGCCAAAATAAACACGTTTTTTTTTGCCAGTAGCTTATACAAATATATATTTTTTATATTTTAGTTCAATAGTGTATTTAATTGCAAATATCTGAATTTCAATTTTAGCAAAATCGAATCATTTTTTAAAAAGTTATTAAGGTTTTAGTGAAATAAGACCATTTCGATTTTCATAGAAAACACAAATTATTTTTTAAATTTTTCACTAAAACTTTAATAACTTTTTGAAAAATGATTCGATTTTGCTAAAATTGAAATTCAAATATTTGCAATTAAATACACTATTGAACTAAAATATAAAAAATATATATTTGTATAAGCTACTGGCAAAAAAAACGTGTTTATTTTGGCTTAAACACGAAAAAGTGTGAAAAACTACTATTAAAATGAACTTTTCGTTACTATAACTCAGCCAATTTGAATCAGATCTTAGATATTGGTACACTTGTTGGAAGTTTAAGAATTTTTCTCTATAATAGTGTAAAAACATACTCGATCGAAATTGGGTTTCTCAAAATATGTTCGAAAAAAGAAAGCTATAACCTCAAAAATCGAAAAGGTCGATTATCTAGAGAACGACCCCTAGGAAAAAAAAAATAAATGCGATTTTCGGACTCAGCGACCTCAAATTAGTTTAGAAAATATGGTCTGCAAAATGTTACTCACATATATTAATTATTTGTAATGTAGTGTTAATAGAGTTGAAAAAAACAAGATACAAAATTTTTTAAATTTATAACTTTATTCTTCATCTGTTTGTATTTTTTCGACGTAATCGCCATTTATTTTGATACATTTTTGAATTCGATAAATTCATCTTGAAAAAAAGTCTTCAAAATCGGCTTTTTGCAGTTTTACAATTTCATCATTAACCACATTTATTATATCTTCATTGCTGTTGAAGACTCTCCCTCTCAACATTTTTTTTTTTTTTCACAATGCGCTAGATCTGGGGAATAAGGTACTGGACGAATTTCTTCGTTACCTAAAAGCGCAATAAAATCAGTCGTTTTTTCAGCAGTGTGCGGTGGCGCATTATCGTGATGTAAAAAGTAGCGGCGTAGCTCCTTTTTTGGCATTTTCTCAATAAATTTTGAAAAACTTTTGGTAAACAGGTTTCAGTATACCACTTAGCAGTAACCGTCTGACCTTTTTCCAAAGGAATAGTATCTACAACTTTCTCTCTGGTGAAGTAAACTGACATCATTTCTTTTGTTGCTGACTTTTGTTGCTTTGCTTTAACAGGTGGATTTGCACCTTCTGGGCTCCATACCATGGATTGTTGTTTGGTTTCAGAATCGTACTTGTAAAACCATGCTTCATCACCTGTTACAATTTTCTTGAAAGTGTTAGACTCTCCATTTTTGAATTGTTCAAGAAAATACTGAGCAAAACGCACACGTGCCTCTTTTTGAACATCACTTAAAATTCTAGGAACCCATCGTGCAGATTTCTTCGTGTATCCAAGATCATTTTTTAATGTTCGCAATACAGCCATGGCATTCAAGCTCAGATCCTCAGCAATGATTTCCTGGGTCAATCTTGGATCTTCGTCAATTTTAGACTTCACCAGCGCTACACTTGCATAATCAGTCGAAGATTTTGGGCAGCCTTCTCGAGGTTCGTCCCCCACAGAAAAATGACTTGTCTGAAATCTTCGGAACCACTTTGAAATAGTCACGAGGGATGGTGCATTAACTTGAAATGCTATTTGGCATTCACTAAATATTTCCACAGACTTGAGCTTACGTCAATTATTGTACGAAATCCAAAAAGAATAGCAAACCGAATGTCTTGCTGCGTTGGCACAGGAATATCTGCTGACATTGTTTCACGAAATTTACGTTTTCTTCTCTCTATTTCGACCGATCTTTCTGAAAATTAAAATGATATATCGTAAGACTACAACAAATAGTACGCAATTTTTTGATTTACTAAAAATTTATAACATGACACCTACTAAGCAAACTTTTGTTAGGCCCTCCGTAGTCCATACAACACTACACTTTTGTATCTTCATTTTGATCATTTTTAGTTTTTTAATTATTTTTCCTTATTCTTATTAGGTATTTATCTAAACGTGAATCAGAACAAAAATGAACTGTTTCTTTTAATGAATGACATAAAATTAATTGTTTTGTTTTATGTTTTTTGAGTTTTATTTAAAAAAGAGAGATGGGTGGTCCATATTCCCTCCCTTACCCTACTATTTAGTATTAAAAGCTTACAAAATTTCACACACACACTTCGTTTGAACTTGGTGTTACTCCGATGTCGTCCCGCTCCAAATATACAGAAAAAGTTTTTTTTTTACATCGGTCGGCGAGCTAATCGATTTTACGAGCCGAATTTCGGTTACCAAATGGTCGTCACATTGTTTCTGCATTAAACAAAAAAGTTTGACAAAATCTATCTAAAAACTGGGTATGCAGCTAGTTTCCTGTTTATTTTTAGATTCGAAAATATTATTTTTGAAAATTTTAACTATTTTTTTTTTGAAATTTTTATGTTAAAAACAAATTAACTTTTGCGTTTTTTTAGAAAATTAGCAACGGACGAAAACAAGAAAAATTATTTTCAATGTTAATTTTGATGTTGAATCCGAATCTGGTTTTAGAATTGCTATATCTGATATGGCTTTCCAGAAATCCTAACCTAAAGACTAATTTTCCATCAATTTTGCGAAAAGTTAAAATAAATTTTTTTTTATTCTTTTGAGGTTATTAATAGAACAAGGAAATCCTTAGCCATAAATCCTTAAAAAACAGCTTAAAGCTCTATTATTTTACTATAGATATATTTTTTCTTCTTCGAATTATTCTACCTGAAAAGGTGAAAAAAGGAAAAATCCACGTTTTTTCGATATTTCAGCTTACGATATTTCGAAGACAAAAAAGATATCGATATAATTCAAACTGATTTTTAAAGTAAAAAAACTGGGGCTTTAAGCGTAATTTTAAATCCTTCGAGCTATCTTTTACAACGAACCCTCTGTACAAAATGTCGTCTTATTATCTTAGTTTTCTGGTGAAAAATATTTCCACGGACACACAAACATCCATCTAAATAGACGGACATGGCTATACCGACTAAAGAAGAATATATACACTTTTTCCATACCTACCACGCCTCCTTCTCTGGTTTTTGAGGTGCTTACGTTCTTTTTGCGGTCAAAAAAAAAAAATCATATGTGGTTCTTACGACGTAATTGAAAGTGCGATATCTTTGTAAACATAATTCAGTTTTAATATTTGGCATATAGATGTGAATGACATTTTAGAACATATTTGCATCAAAAAAAAAAAAATTTTCGAAAAAATGTCGCATACGCTACTGTTGCGGTTAGGGCTCGATATTTTATAAATTTTGCTTCACCCAAAAATTTTTATTAAAAATATATTAAAACAAAAAATATAAATATGCCTGCTTCGCTTAACAGGTCATTACTCCGATACCACTAGTTTACAAAATTCAAAAAAATCTCTGTGACCAAGACTTCTTTATAAAATTCTTATGTGGTGTGGTCCCCTAAGCTAAAAAAAAATTTAAAAAAATATTCATGGCTAGGTTTCCGAGATATCGGCCGAATCATTTCTTTGCTTTTTTTGAAAAAGGTGACTGATTTGACTGAAATTATATTTTTATGAAAGACAATTAAATTGTCAAGAACTTTTTTATATATTTCGACCTCATCCGAATATTAACTGCGGGGATATGAATTTATATTTACGAACTTTATTATATTTTTTTGGGAATTCTGTGATCGAAAACTCTTTTTATCACCTCAAAAAGAAAGAATCTGCCAAATGACCTCAAAATTTATAAATTTTTTGCAAAAATTTTAAGCCTTCAATGAGCAAAATCCATGGACTTATAAGAAAGTTACACCCCTTAAAGTGAGATCACCTATTTTTAAAATTTTATTAACTTTATTTTATCATTTTTATTTTTAAAAATGGTTAAGACTTTTTCTATTTTCCTTGTTGCCATCCTTTTGACTTTCTCTTATAAGAAACCAGTTGTAGTCTCCCATCATTGCTTCATCCCAGTATCCTTGGTATCTTTTCTCAATGTTTTTTATCTGTTGATGGAATCTTTCACCATGTTCATCACTTAAGTGACCAAGGTTTGGTGGAAAGAAGTCCAAATGAGAGTGGAGGAAATGAATTTTAAGGGACATGAGGACTCCTGTAAAGAAAAATTAAAAGGATTGTTTTATAAAAAAAAACTGTGCATAAAATTGTAAAAGTGAGTATATACCTAATTTTTTGTAGTTTTTAAGTAAATCATCGACGATTTCTGCAAATTTTTAACTTTTCTTGTTTCCAAGAAAGCCATCGACTATAAGTTTAAAGGAATTGAAAGCTGCCTCTTCATCTACAGTTAACTTCAATTTGAACCACTCATCTTTAAGTAATTTTTTAATCTGAGGCCCGTCGAAAATCCCTTCTTTGATTTTAGCGTCGGAGAGTTTAGGAAAAACCGATTTTAAATGTAGAAACGCATCTCCAGATTTGTCTAATGCTTTTACAAAATTTTTTAAAAGGCCCAATTTGATATGAAGTGGTTGAAGAATGATGTCACACTTATCTACAAGCGGATTATATTTAATGTTTGTTTCGCCCGGTATAAATGCCAATCGTTCGCCCCAGTCTTTTTTATATAGTGCTGGCCACGAGCACGACTATCCCACATACAAAGGAAACAGCAGTGTTTCGTGTATCCACTTTGTAATCCTAGTAATATTCCAACCATTTTCAAATCGGAACAGATTTTCCACTTGTGTTCGTTGTAATTGATAAAAACCAAAATTTGCGCAATTGCGTCCTTAGTGCGGACGGAATGAGCAATAGGAATAGATGGTTTTTCGTTTCCATTATGTAGTAAAACTACCTTTAAACTTTCTTTGCTGCTATCGATAAATAAGCGCCAATCTTCTTTATCATAAAACTCTTTCAATTCTTCAAATAGAGCAGGAACATCATGGCAATAGCAGACGTTTGCAGCTTTCGTATAATGTTGGGCGAAACGCTCATGTCGAGTTCTATGATAGGATGATATCACGTCAGGAGCGCAGAAGTTTTTCTTCTTCATGCGAGATGTCAACCACTCTGATTTTTGTTTTGTAAGGTCAAGCTCTCGAATCCAATCATTTAGCATTGGTTGAGTCATAAGTGTTGGTGTTTTTCCTACTTCAAACTCACTACCACTTGCAATTTCATCTTCGGGAAATGTTTGGCAAGAAGTGGTACTCATATTTTCGGAAAAATCTCCACAGGAAATGTTGTTCGACCAATGGATAATCTATTTTCATAAATCGTCCAATGCCCAACTTTTTTGTTGTACAAAAGTAGCAGTCACTATCATGGCTTACAGGCTGTCGCAACCAAATCATCGGTGAAAAGAATTTGAATTTTCGCCCAATACAAAAAAAGATAGTTTTAATGCAAACCCAATTACTTCTTGCCAATGGACCAAGCACTTAAAGTCTCTTGACAGACATGACATAATGTCTGGAGTCCATGGCTTTTCCACAGTCTGAGCTTTCTCTCCGAAGTACTGATAATGCGCAGTTTGTAGCGCGTCAGAAAACAAACGTCGCTTTCGAGACTTTTCAACAATATATTTACCGCACACAAAACAAAAGCAATTTTGACTATTTTTACATTTAAAACCCGGCTTTTTCTATTCGTAATTAAATTATTGAGTCCGAATATAAAGGATTATGTTTTTTTGTTAATTTTATTTTCTTGGACTTACGTCCAGCTAGCACAATTAATTTTATTCAACTAAACTTAAAATATTTTCGTTTCGACAATTTTAATTTCAACCCTCCGTCTGACAGATGTTCCGTTTACCTTCGCACAGACGGATGGTACCTGGCCAGACCCCTATAGATTTACATGCATTTATATGTGAATAGAGGCTACCTACAGACATCTTTTTATACCAAGCAGGTATATTTTTTAGATTCCTTACCTTTCTCATCCGTTTTGGCATAAAATGGACTACCTGAGTGAGGAAAATAAATCCAAAATCTATTCTAAATGGAAGGAAAAACATGCTTTTGTTTCGTGTGTTTTTGTTCTGTATACTGAATCATATGAAAATTGTTATAATACGAATTTCTTTAATCATTCTGAGGAATGCAAACAAAACACATAAGCAAGTCAACAATGGGGTTGTTTACACGTATTGGCCCAGTTGCTAGACTAGAAACAGGTGAAAACGCAAATTTCGAAAACCTTCAAAAAAGGTGATCTCACTTTAAGGTCTGTAACTTTCTTATAAGTCCATGGATTTCGCTCATTGAAGGCTTAAAATTTTTACAAAAGTCTATGGTTTGCAAATTGTGAGGTCATTTGGTAGATTCTTTCTTTTTGAGGTGTGAAAAAGAGTTTTCGATCACAGAATTCTCAAAAAAAAAAAAAATAATAAAGTTCGTAAATGTAATATTCATATTCGGATGAGGCCGAAATGTATAAAAAAGTTCTTGACAATTTAATTGCCTTTCATAAATTTTGGTCAAATCCGTCAGTTCAAATGGAATTTATTCGGAATAATGATTGGTCACCTTTTTCAAAAAAAGCAAACAAATGATTCGGCCGATATCTCGGAAACCTATCCATGAATATTTTTTAAAAATTTTTTTTTTGAGCTTAGGGGACCATAGCAAAAAGGAATTTCACAATAAAGTCCTGGTCATTTTCGGACTGTAAACTAGTGTATTTATCGATAGATTTTCTGCAAATATACTTTAGAATCTTTTCAAAGGTAAGGTTTATGTGCTGCAGATAAAAAATTTGTAGTAATTTTTTTCTATTTTTGTGAGTATTTATTGAGTGATTTTTCAATTTTTATTTTGACCAAAAAAACGACTTTTCTCATACATTTCGACCTATTACACTTAAAACACTGATTCGCTTGGAAATTTAATGTAACAAGCATTTCAATTACCTTTATTTTAAAATCTAGTACGACCAAATCGGACGCTTAAGGCTTGAAATATGACTTAGAAAGTAAACCCATCTTCGAAAACAAATACCTAAAATTTCAAAAATTCATATCTCGAAAACCTATCCATAAATGATTTTCGAGTTAAGGGGACCAAAGTGCATCAGAAAAAATAGTGCATTTCTTGTACATTTTGGATGTAAACTAGTGTTATTAATAAAAACTTTTTCGAATTAATGTATTTCAATCTAGAGTTTCTATTATAACATTAGTTTACAGCAAAAATGTCATCTGATTGCCACTACACAATGATATGATTGCGAAAAAAATTTTTTTATTTTTTATCTATGGATACAAAAAGATGACCTTATTTAATCACAGATATCTCGTAAGCTAGTCGGTCAGCCACTGTTTGCTTAGTTTCTTTCTATAGTTTGTTCTCCTTTTCCATTCTCAGTTCTTTTTTAACGTCCTATGAATAAAGACATTAAAACTACTTATCGTGTGAACTCATTTGTTATAGAAAAGATACACTGCGTGTAAGTATTTTGCCAACAGGTTATGGGCCCAGGTTTCGCAAAAAGTGAAAATTGAATTAATAAAAAAGTTTCGCGGATGTCTGGCTTCATTTTGTAAAAAACAAAATGAGCGCTGTAGCTAGGATTGAGCCGCTAAATGCGGATAGTTACGACACATGGAAACTGCAAATGGGAGCAGTAGGGTGGAGCGCTGCTCTATGGAGATTTTATATTTTTACATATTCTAAACGGCTCAGTGCGGAAAATGTGCTCCGTCAATCACCTTTTAAAGGTGTATAAATATTTTTTAAAAATTTTGAGTTTTAGTACTGCCACAAGTCAATCAAACCTTAAACACATCCTGGGAATATAGGGAAAAACTCAAAGTTGGAACACTGAAGTTTTCTTGATGAAGTTTTGTTCGTCCACTTCTCCTGAGTTGGAAAATATAAAAATTAAAATCCATACTCTTCCTTCTTGCGAATAAACTGGGCTTAAGCCCCTTTTTTCGAGGCATGTTTAAATTACCTATATTATAGTTACCTCGAAGTCTTGGAAATTAAAATCTCTTAATCAGGCCTGTTTGTGAATTTGTCCAGAGTTGAAAAATAGGAAAATTCAATCGGAACAATTCCTTATTGCGAACAAACCCAGCTTACGCGCCTTTTTTCTTGGTATTTTTAAATTATTAATATTAAATCAACCTCCAAATGTTGGCACTGAAAATATTTGATGAGGTTTTGTTTGTTAAATTCTTGTGAGTGGGATAAAATGAAGAAGTGAATCAAAACCACTTCTTCTTGCGAATAAACCGGCTTTAATCTCCTTTTTTACCTCTAAAAGTTTCAATAAAACATACAACTTTCACCTCGCAATAACTAAGCTCACAGTTGTTTATTTTCGGGTTAGTATATAGAGAAGTGTTTATGAAAAAACATACATATATTTATTTTGACTAAACTTTTTAGAAAACCATTTATTTGTTGATTGATAAATCAGCGCAACTATTATTTTCTGTCAGAATAATTTTTATGTTTTTCATATGAAATTTATTAATATACTTGCTATAGTACACAATGTGGAGGAGCGCGGCTCTATGGAGATTTTTAATTTTTACATATTCTAAATGGGCCAGGGAATAAAAGGTCATACTCAAATCAAATTGTTAGTGGAGCTGCTGCTGCTGTATGTGGTTCAGAAAGAAGAGATGGTCTCATCAAAACAAGGCTGGAATCACGAAGGACAATGCCTGTATTTAATACTAAAAAGGAGTTCAAATTTGCTTAAAATATATTAATATTATAATAAAAATCACAATTTGGACACGTTTGAGCTCATTTATTGACTTTATCCCATATAAATAAACTCAACGTAATGTTTTTTTTTTCTTCAAAACTTCAATGTCTTTGTGGCAGTACAAAACATTAAAATATCAAAAAGTACCATATAACATTTTTTATTAAGAATATAATGGAGCATCTTTTCGCATGTGAGCCATTTCGAAAATCGCAAAAAACAAATTTCGCTCCACCCTAGTGAGCAGTCTTAATAAAAAACGACTTGTGGGGATACGTAGATGGAACGAAGGCAGAGGACTTAGAAAATGCACAATAGAAGCAAAATGATCAAAAAGCGTGTGCGGACATAATGTTGTGCATGACGCCGGCAGAATTACGTCAAATTTCAACATGCCAAACTTCTAAAGAAATGTGGACAAAGCAACAAAATACATTTCAGTCAAAAAGACCAGCGACTAAAGCTTCTTTGTTGAAACGTGTAGCTTTGTCGCGAATGAAAAATAAAGAGAAGGTAAGATTGCATCTCAACGAATTTTTCGATGCAGTAGAAAAGTTGAAAGAGATTGGAGTAACGACAGGGGATGATTTGCTTGCGATATTGTTGTTGTACAGCCTTCCTGACACTCTTGAAACATTTCGTTGTGCGCTTGAGACACGTGATGAATTACCGTCGCCAGAAGTGTCTCGACAGTGGCAGCACAGCTCATATGAGTTCGATAAGGCCCAATTTCACAGTGTGAGCTTAAGCTTTAGCTTAGCTAAACCGTTAGTGTAGCTTAAGCGGTCCATAAATAATTTTCAATTTCACAGTTGATAATCTCCCTTCTGTCATTAGCATAGATCCAAACCAAAAACAAAGGTAAACAAAGTTGACATTGAACAGATTGACGTTCACTATTGTTTACAATTTGAAAAAAAGTTTAATAGTAAAAATTTAAAAATTAAAGAAATTTCACAAAGTCGAAGCTGAAAAGAAGAAAATACGCAATCCGTTTTAGCTGTCGAAAGAAAAAAAGGAATGACGTACCCTTCGAGATACTTTGGAATCCAACGCTAAGCCTTTAAGAATTTGTGCACGAAAATAGAAAATAGATACGTGTATAAAAATTGTCCTATTTTATGGAGGTACTCAAAAGCGGCTAAAAAAATAGCGGCCAAAAAATAGCGGCCAACAAAAAGGGGCCAAAAAATAGCGGCCAAATAAAAAAGGGGCCAAAAAAAAGGGGCCAAAGGAAAAAAGAGGCCAAATGTGGAATCGTTGGATGTTATAGACTGATCCGCGGCCGAAGGCCGCCGCGAAGCTGGTGTTGGATTTTTGGGAGTTTTAAATCCTGAACTGCGGCGGCAGGCCGCCCACTTACCCCTACTCTTATGAAAATTTAGTGTGGCTAGCAAACTAGGTGTTGGATATATTATAGACTGACTCTTTTTTCCTTTGGCCGCTAACATTCGCCTGAAGACTGTAGTTTCTGGATTTAAACCCAAATGGGTAACTGAAGATCTCACGCATGCTGAAATTTACGAATACTTAACTAATGTCAGCAATCACATTCACTATAATTATTTTCATTGTACTTCTTAACTAACTTTTTCCATTTATTATTTACACAATTTGTCAATTTACTTTACTATTTTACCTAATGTCTTTGATTTTTAACAAAATAATGATAATTAAACACTTTAACCATTTTTGGCCTCTTTTTTCCTTTGGCCGCAAATTTTTTGGTCCCTTTTTGTATTTGGCCCCATATTTTCTTTAGCCGCTTTTTTTTGGCCGCTATTTTTTGGCCGCTTTTGAGTGGAACCATATTTTATTTTGTATCCTTTCCAATAAACTTTTCTAATTAACATTCCGAAATTTTTTATAAATTGTAAAATTCAAAGTTTAGTACAATCGTTGTGGCGGTCCCATAGAAGATTTCATGTGCAGGACACGATCGTTTTGACAATTCTTCCACAGGGAAACCAAGAAATTAATTGATAAGTTGATAAATCAATTTATCGGGTTTTATATCAACGTGTCCAACTGCAACTGACAAGCATCATACCTTTTTCATCTGGATTTTGATTGTAGACCCAATTTCTTCAATTTTGTCCATCATAGATTCCCAATGTGAAAAAAGACCAAGAAACTTCTCAGCTTTCTTTAAATCGGGGACCAAGAGACGTGGAATCTGTTTTTTCAGTTGGCCAGTTTCTTAAAAATTGTTTTGTTTTCGACAAGTTTTTTCTATGCTTTCGCATTGTAAGCTTTAGCTTCATCAGAATTTTGTTGATTACCAAGGATGCAGACCATTATATTGGGACGGAGGATGTGCTTCAATTTAACGGTGCCAGAGATACGTTTTGTATTCAATCCTATTTGTTTCCAAAAATCCACGTTTCTTCTCGGTGGAGAAATTCGAAAGGTCATTATGCGTTTATATATCACGTGAATCCTAAGATGGCCATGACTGCACCTACTGATAGTTTTTTGTGATTACAAATTCAATTAGATTTGAGTTGTATCTAAAAATCAAAATATCTTTTCAGAATATAATAAAAATTTTGTTTTCATTTAAGTAATTTATTTTTTGACATCAGTTGTGACATAATTGCCGCTTAAACCGCTCTAACTATTTTTAGTGTCCAATGACTGACGCTTAAGCGGCCCTTAAATTCAAATGACTGTGAAAATTAAATTTTTGCTTAAACTACACTCAACAGATAAACTCCGCTTAAGCTCACACTGTGAAATTGGCCCTTACTATAATAAAGATTTCAGACTCTATTCGCGCGACAAATCTCTTCACCGTTTTTGTTCATAACGACAGCATAATTTTCCGAAAAAAAACCTCAAAATTATTGTCAGTAATTTTCGCCACAGACAATAAATTCGAACGTAAGTCTGATACGTATTGAAAGTCATACAAGTCAATACATTTTTCACCACCACGTTTATTGACATTTTTCCTACTCTAGTAATTTTTGTTGTAATTTTGTTGGCAAGTTGCAGTGTCTTGCTTATTTTTTGTAATTTTTCAAAGTTGCTCGCAAGTAGTGATGGGAACTATCGAATAAAAACTATCGAGTTATTCGATAGTTTGCAAAAATTCATTCATTCGATTGTTTTGAAAAAATTATTGATGAACGATTTTTAGTAATGAACAAAAACGATTGAATGAAAAAATCATTCATGAACGATTTTTAGTAATGAACGAAAACGACTGAATGAATAAATCATTCATGAACGATTTTTGGTAATGAACGAAAATGATTGAATTCTTTTGTTTTTAGCAATGAATAAGTAATGAACGAAAACGCTTGAATTGATTTTGTTTCACCCTATGGCTAAAAGGGCAAAAGTTGGATCAAATTATTTTTTTAAACAGCAATCTTGGCTTTCAATAGTTTAATTAAGTTTTTTTAACTTTTTAAGAAAAATGTATTTGTTTTAGTTACTTACTGTTTTTTTCATTAAAAATTTGCATTCAATGTATTAAATATACTTAATAAATCTCTAAGCTAAGTGAATTTAATAAATTTTGAATAAAATAATTCAACAAAAAATTTAATATATTTTAGGTCATATTTTCTTTAGTTTTCGGCTATACATTTTATACTAAATAAGTATATACAGTTTTTTAAAATCCTTAGTACCTTATTTTAGTGAATGATATAAATTCTAAATGAGTAAAATCGTTCATGAACGAAAAAAATCATTCGATAGTCAAATTCATTCAGTTACTATCTATCGATAGTCGAAATCATTCGATAGTTCCCATCACTACTCGCAAGCAAATCATCCCCTGTCGTTACACCAATCTCTTTTAACTTTTCTACTGCATCGAAAAATTCTCTTAATTTTCCATTCGCGACAAAGCTACACGTTTCAACAAAGTAGTTTTAGGCGCTGCACAAAGGGGTATTGTATACGCTTTTACGCATTTAATTGAAAAAAAAAAAATTTTGAAGTACTGGCTTTTTTTGATACCGTTTTAAAGATAATTAAATTCTGCGTCACAAACAATAAAAATTGTTGACCTAACATTACTAGTAAAAAAGTTATATGCGGTTAAAGATCAACTTTTTTTGCTTTCGTTCGCGCGCTGTGAAAAATTTGAAATTTTTGGCTATTTTAAAGTACATTTTTATTGAAAAAAAAGTTTTTTGTGGAAAAAGTTTTAATGGAACCTTCAACTTCAGGTAATTGTGGTTCTTACTACATAAAAGTTTTTTTGAGTTATTGTTTAAAAAATTTTGTTTTATACATATTAAATATGTGTTAAAAAATTAAGGTTTTTTATTATTCAAGTGGAGCTAAAGTATTTTAGGTTGTGCAAGGTTTTCATCTTGTTATGATTTTCTTTAACTATAGACTATCCATAATAAGTGTTAAAAATTTGGTTGTGCCATGTTTTGCTCCTTCGGAATTATTAAACTTTTTGTAAGAGAACCCCAGTCGCTATAATCATAAGAAGCAAGTGCAGCCACCAACAATGCAATGATTTTCTTTCCGTTTGTTTTGTTTGTCTTCTTAAATTTTGATGGACTCTTTTAGTTCAGGTATTTTTGTAATACAAAAGTGGTTTTTGTTTTGTGAAAAAGTGTTTTGTTATATTTAAATTTTTTCTTTTTTTTTGTTCGTTAGTTTAAAATTAAGTGCATTTTGGCTATATACATAGACATATAGTTGTTCCAAAAGTGACCTCAAACAAAAATGTTTTAATTTTAATAAAGAGTAGACATTTAAGTTACTTTTTATGAAAAAAAGGGTTGCGGGTTTTTGCGCGGCTGTGAGAAATTTTAATTTTTTTAAGGCAAACTGACATGTCCAGTATGTATGAAAGTGGAGCAAAAAATATATAAAAAGTTAAATACAGACATATAGACAGATAATTACCCCCAAAAATTTGCAAGGGGTTGTCAATAAAGTACGCTGAGTTTTTTAAAATTTTTGAAGGTCATTAAGAGGTCGCTCATCGCCGTTTTATGTAAAATCTCGGCTTAGTAGTTTTTGTTTTATTACGATTTAAGAAACGCTCGGAATGAGTCATCCGATATATCAAATTTTTTTGTCTTGAGTCAGGGTATATAAAAATATTATATCTCGAATTTAAAATCATTCATATACTGTTGTTTTAGATAAAAAACCGAAAGAAAACATATTTTTGATGTTTCGGCCTGCTGTAAAACTCTTAAAGTACATCTTGGAAAAACTGTTTTTCATAAGTTTATCATAAAATCATACAAGAAACAATTTTCTACTGCATCTTAACCCATTATATCCTGTTTTTATAGGCCTTCTTGACCCTTTTTTCCAAAAACTTGGTTAAAATGGGTTAAAATGTTCTACAAAAATATTTTTCAAAAAATTTCACTAGGGGTCACCAAAGACAGAAATTCTTAAAACTTCAGAATAATGCGTAAAAAATTTGATGACAATTTTTTATTTCCGTTTTTTATTGTTATTAAAAAAAAATTTCACTACATAATATGCAACTGCATAAGTTTTCTACTTTTTTATGCATAATTAAATAAAAAAATAAGTTATTATAACCCTCAATAGTCTGAATGAATTAATAGCGTGTTTTGGTATCTAATACCCCACTGTGCGCTGGTCTTTTAGACTGGAATGTATTTTGCAGCTTTGTCCACATTTCTTTTGAAGTTTGGCATGTTGAAATTTGACGTAATTCTGCCGGCGTCATGCACAACATTATGTCCGCACACGCTTTTTGATCATTTTGCTTCCATTGTGCATTTTCTAAGTCCTCTGCCATCGTTCAATCTACGTATCCCCACAAGTCGTTTTTTATTAAGACTGCTCGCATTTGCAGTTCCCATGTGTCGTAATTATCCGCATTTAGCGGCTCAATCCTAGCTACAGCGCTCATTTTGGTTTTTACAAAATGAAGCCAGACATCCGCGAAACTTTTTTATTAATTCAATTTGCACTTTTTGCGCAACCTCGGCCCATAATCTGTTGGCAAAATACGAACACGCAGTGTATCTTTTCTATAACAAATGAGTTCACACGATATGTAGTTTTATTTTAGACTTCAATGTCTTTATTCATTGGACGTTAAAAAAGAACTGAGAATAGCCCCTTTTACATTATCAGTGTAGCCATCAAACTGACCATCAATATGTCATATCGAGTTTGTGTTTACATGTTCAATAAACTGTCAATATTTAGTGTTACTTTTAGTCTAGGTGCCAGGCGACACATTGTACTACTCATACATAACAGCTTATAACTTTTAGGATAGCTTAATTATACCTAGACCCCCAAATATCTCTTGGGAAACTTTCTGAATCGGGGGCTTTTCCTCTCCAGCTTTTCCAAAAGTGGTCAATTTGAAGTGGTGTACCAAATTTATTAATAACATATTGCTGTTTAATGAATTCAAAAGTCGACTTCGTGAAATATCCGAAAAAAAACTTGTCCGACAAAAATTTTGGTTCCATAAGGGTGTCTGCCAAACTAAACATGCCAAAAAAATGACTTAAAAAAATTTAGTAATAACAAGCTGATTTTTTCAATATCGTTTAAAAATAACGTGCAAAATAATATTTTTACATTGTACGACAAAATATACTTGCCGATTTTTCCGTCCGACAGTGAAAATCGGCTTTTCCACGACTTAGTGGAAATTTATTAATAACAATGTTTTTTTTTATGATTTTAAGTTTTTAAATGAAGAGTACAACTTAATGAATGAGTTGTCCGACAAAAAAATAGGGCGTTTTATGTAAAAATGACAAAAAAGTACAGTCGATATTACTTTTTTATAGAATGTATGAACATTAAAGTTGTAGACGTCCTATTTATTAATAACAAGCTGATTTTTTCTAAGTTGTTTTATTAAAAATCGAAGTATACAACTGTAGAATTGACGTACAAAAATCGTTTTCCAATTTTTCAGTCGGACACGTTTCGTACCCTTGGTAAACTAAAATTGAGTATTTATTTATTTATTTTCAAACAAGATCCTTAAGCTACAAGACACATCAGTATTTTTTTTTTTTTAATTGTAAAACTATCGTTTTTATTTATTAATATCCTTTATACTTTTGAAAAATTTTTCGTTGCACCCTATTATATATATATATATATATATATATATGTATATACAAATTTTTTTGTGTCACCCTAATATGTATGTAAAATATTTTTTTTGAGGCAACATAATATATATATATATATATACATATACATAATAAAATAACAATATTAAAATTTTTAATATAAAATTAAATTTCATATTGAATGATAAAAATAGTAAAATTTTATATCATAAATTGCTAGAAAAAAAAATTATCAACTTATTTAAAGCAGTCCTGCCGTAAAGATATTGATAAGGCCGCAACTTAAGTTACGGCCTTTTTAACTTTATTTCCCCATCGGATTAAGCAATTTTTTATCTATATTTTAGTCCAATCGCCAATTTTTTACGTTTCCCACTTCTTTTGCGAATTGCAAATAAAGAAATGTAAACATTACACCCTGTTTTCATATTTTTCCTAATTAAAATCATAATAGGCAGTAACTCCATACAAAAAAGATGAAATATGAAATAGATTTTATAACAAAGAGAAGTTGCTGCCTTTTCTGAATAAAAATAAAATTTCAATTTTCTCAAAACTATGAAAAACGAGTTGCGTCCTTTTATAATTTTACGGAAGAGTAATGAAAATTTTAAGTTCCTCTCTTCGGAATTTTAAAATTCTTTGAATTACGCGCTTCTTTTTGCTTTGCACTCCAAAATTATACCTATCGACGTGTACCTGCGCACATTTTAGAAAGTATGTGTGCAGATGTTGCTCCAAAATACCGTTATATATGTATACACACGCTTAACGTATACCGCTTATAACGAGGATTACCTGTACTCTAAACTTTATTTATAAAAACCTAAAACTCTGTTATGCTTGAAAAACGCTAAATATTGAAATATTTATCGACTTATACTTGCCATGGGGCGCTCCCGCACCACTTGATTTGTCCGCCAATAGTATTAAACATTGAATTATTATCTAAAAGGTTATCTTTGTATATAGTCCGACGGTTATTAATAAAATTTAAGCTTTGCGTAAAATCTGAACTTAAGATGGATTTAATAAATAAAAAAAATTGCCATATTTTGTCGGAGTGCAATTTGGGTGCATTATATTCACATTCAATTAAGCATGTTAACCTTTTACAAATCTAATTTTTTTTTTTGTCCGACAGTTATTAAAATCGGCAAGTATATTTTGTCGGACAATGTAAAAAACGATATTGAAAAAATCAGCTTGTTATTACTAAATTTTTTTAAGTCATTTTTTTGGCATGCTTAGTTTGGCAGACACCCTTATGGAACCAAAATTTTTGTCGGACAAGTTTTTTTTTTCGGATATTTCACGAAGTCGACTTTTGAATTCATTAAACAGCAATATGTTATTAATAAATTTGGTACACCACTTTAAATTGACCACTTTTGGAAAAGCTGGAGAGGAAAAGCCCCCGATTCAGAAAGTTTCACAAGAGATATTTGGGGGTCTAGGTATAATTAAGCTATCCTAAAATTTATAAGCTGTTATGTATGAGTAGTACAATGTGTCGCCTGGCACCTAGACTATTTGTACGCCAAAGAGGAAACAAAACAACAGCGGATGCAATTTTTATGATAGAAATTGGTATGCTGATGAAAATAACAGAAATAAATTAATAAAAAATAGTGGAAATATCAAAATTTACACCATTAATTTATTTAAATGGATCCACAGCAACAATTTGTCATTTCCGAACCCACTTTATCACCAAAAATATGGGTTTTGGCCGTTTATTAAATTTTTTTTACTGAAATCTTTTTTTTTTTTAATTAAAACTAAGAGTCTTTGATAAAAATAATAACAATCAGGTTTCAGTAAATTGATTTTGTCCCAGTCAAAAAATTAAAAGGTTCTCTTAAAGCTCCCATTAAGCTTTAGCTAAAACCAAAATCATTAAACTATCCGTTTTTGATTAAAAACAAATCATATATGCAAGCCATTTTCATTTCCGCACGATGTGTACCTGTTGAAATTTTTTTTTAACTGACTAAAAGTGTACTGAAAAATTTTCATTGCGTTTACACTGTCAACCTACGCATCAATAAAGTCATCAATACAGCAGAAAGTCAAAAAATTTTGTTTTTCGGCTATCAGATTGTCAATATAGATTGATTAGTGTTTACATTAACAGTTTCTCATCAATCTCAGATTGATGAAAAAAAGTGAACTTGGCACCATTGGCATATTGATGGCTAGATTGTTAATGTAAAAAGGCCTAATGGAAAAGAAGAACAAACTATAGACTTTATCTCTCAATAAAAACTTCGTCTGGTAAGAGCGTCAAACCTGCTAAGTTTCCTTGTTCTATAATACAATATATTCTCAAAATTTTCGCAAAAATCACACTTTTAGACTAGAATTTCTCGAAATCCAGAAGCGATTGACTGATTTGGATTCAGGATCGAAAATTACATTTATTTTTTTTGTTTGTTGCTTCATTTCTAAAAAAACCTAAAGATTCATTTTTTTAAACAAAAATTCTTAAAAATATGTATCGCTAACGCGATCAGCTAAAATTTACCAAATTACATTTTTTTTTAATGTACAAACAGGCTGGAGACTTACTGCTTACTCAGTTTTTTTATTTAATTTTCAAACCTTAAAAATTGACCCGTAAATTGTAGCTCGTTATCCGAAAAATGTTTTTTATATTTGGACCACAAATAAATATTTTACCATAAAAATACCAAGAATGCGAGAATCTTTGAGCGTGGGCCATTATATAGATAAGCAAAGTATTAAATGTCTTTCAAACTTTATTCAGATATGCTCTAGGTTTAAATATATTTTGCATATAAGCTTGAATATTAACTAAGAATATTTTCAGGTGCTTGATGAAGAAGCTGAAGTTTTTGTGGTAAAAATGTGGAGATTACTTATATACGAAGTAGATGCGAAAAAAATTGGCCTTGGCAAATAAATCTTCTCTGGAAAATCTGCAAGACATCGACCACAATTTTGAATAGTAAATGTTTTTCTTATTCTTAAATTTGGAGTTTCGCATAGAACACGTATCATTAAAAAGGGAAAATCTCATAATAAATTATAATAAAATTTTTCCAAAATAGCTAAAAAAATTGTGTCTTGATATTTGATGCTTTTTGTTTTATTTACCTAATAAAATTTGAAATCAACAGGCTCAAAGTTAGCGATTGCCAAACTTACTTCTTGTTTTTTAAATTGTACGGGAATTTCATGTGTACGGAAATTTCCAGCAATTTTAAGCATTGTACGGGAATTTTGTAAAAGCTTAGGGCCAGTTTTTCAGTGCAAGTTTAAACTTCGTTTAAACTAAATTTTATTAAACTCGTTTAACTATGAAAAATGACAAGCTGTTGACTTATAAATATTAATTTTTGTGACAACTCGCAGCGAAAAATTTAATTTTTAGAAAAAATTTCCCTAAAATACTGCTGAATCCTCTGGAAAGCTGAGAAAATGTCAGGAGCAGCATCAGCAACAGCGGCGGATGGCTACAAGACAATTTCATTTGGACGTATTCCTGCGAAAAAGTATTTTTCAGGCTTTCAAAATATTGGCGCTTGGCCACAACAACGATTGGCCTCCATGCATTTACATTAAAGCTTTGTTAATCGTGGAACGTCGTAATCTCGATGCTGATTTAATGAAAAATGTGCCCAAGATTGTTTTTATGTAGTTGATGTGCAATTTAACAAAAATAAAAAAAAAAAAAAAGTTTGTGAATTTCTTATTTTAAAAAAGAATAAAAATAAACTTCAGAACAACAGACATAAATTTTTCTCTTCCGAATTATGGACTTTTTTTATTCATTTATTTATTTGTTTCTTTTTTCGTTTTTTTTTTTTTTTTAATTATTTCATTTTTGATTTATTTATCAACAGTTGTCAAAATAAAATTGTAGGTTTATCGGAATTCAAACGGCCAATACTGAACTAACTGAACTAAGTTTAAACTACGTTTAACATTCACAGAAAAACTCATTCCTGAATTAAACTTGCACTGAAAAACTGGCCCTTTGACTTTCCGAAATTATAAAATAAAATACGGACATCTGGAAACACAGTATTGTGTCATCGTCAGCCAATCAAAATCATTTAAAATGACAACTGATCTAATTGGTGTTTTACTCAATATGGCAGATGTGTAAATTTTACTTTTTTATTTTGTTAATATCTAATTTATCTCAAAACCAATGTAAAAATAAATAAACTTTTTAGAATTCTGTGAACCTATTTTACAATTACTGCCGGAATCCTTTGAAAGTGTCATCACGCCTATTAGCTGCATTGTTGGTCAAGATGAGTAAGCATACGGTGCGTGGAAAAATTAAATACAAAAAGGAATGGGAGATGCAATTTCTATGGGTTAAACGCCATCCCCAGGATGAATATGCTGCAAGGTGCAAATGGTCCAATCACTGCTTAATCTCTGTTAAGAGTATGGAAGTCATAACTCAAAAGAGTCATCGGAAAGGCAGCAAGCATAAACAAGCCGCTAAAGCTTATGAAAAAACTGTGCCTTTAATAAATGAATGGATTCTCAAACCCGAAACTTTGCCTACGGAACATTCAGAACCTTCGACCTCTAAATGTGCTAATAATTCACTCGTCGATAAGCGATCTTCAACCGAATTCTCCACTCCTACCAAATGACGTCTGTATTTTTAAAGTCTGCTTAAAGGAAGCTCTTGTTGATAACGACACGAAAAATATCCTGCAAATCTCTATGGATGATCCTAATGTTAATTTCAAACTTTTACTAGTTTTTAAACTCATACTACTGTAATTCAATTTTGTCATCAATTTCACAATATTGTAAAAATAAATTAAAAACAATTTTAATAACTCAGCATAAGAACAAATTGTTCATTGTTTATGCTAAGTTCCAGTTATTACTGTAACTAAATACTAACACACGTTTTAAATTATTTAATTCCTGGTTGCTTAGTTAGCAACATTTACGATAAAACTTCCGTTGAACTACTTTATATTTTTTGTTGATATTTTGTTAAGCATTTTTAATTTTATATAAATTCAAATATGTTAATCAATAAGTCAGAAGCAAATGAACTTCAAAACTGTCATAAATGTTTGAGTTACTTGTTCCTCAAATTACACGATATATTAAGGCGGTCAACCGTCCCGGATTCTGTGGGACTGTCCCGCATTGAAGACAACGGAGTCCCACTCAAATATTGCTTATCCGTCGTCCAGTACCTTCTTTGTTTTCCAGGAATAAATGCACCAACAGAAAGAGTGTTCTTCTCTGAATGTCTCTTGAACATCAGAAAAAACATTATGCATTACGTGCAATGCTTGTTGTAAAATTTAACATGGGCAGTTCCGAAAACTTTTATGACATTCTTCAAAAAAACCCAGATTTGGAAAAAAAATTTTCAGTCTTGTGAAAATTATGATTTCAAAAAAATATTGTCATCAGTACCTTACGTTTGTTTTTCCTAATTTTTGTGCACCACCTTCCATCTGTCCTTTCACCCTCCCCCCCCCCCCCTCCATCAACACCACAATGAAGTTCCGCATTGACTTTTTTGACCGCCTTACGATATATTCAGGTTTAAGTGCTGAATATATCAATCCACAATTTAACAAAAGATCACAAGTTTGGGTTTATGTGCTCGAACTAGAAATACACAAACATTTTAAACCACTAAGTAGTTTGAGTTTACGTGCTCTTTTAACTAATGTTATGGCCTTAGCAGCGATCGCGAATCGGTTAGTTTCGTCAGAAAAACGAAACGAATCGACAAGATTGGTAGCACAGCTGCATATTTCATATGTTTTATCGACTAAATTGCATACACAAATAAAAATTAGAAGTGAAACCTAGTGTAAATACGCCGATTTGGATAAATTGCTTTAAGTTATAAGTCATTATAACCATTTTAATTTTCTTAAGCTTGCAGACTCTGCTGATTTGCGGAGTCGGCTGCATTTCCGTAAGATGGTTCACGAATATTCGATTCGCCAAACACCAATTCTACAAATTCAGAATTTGAAGCTAAAATGTCAATCTTGAAGTTTGAAATATCTAGAATCAAAGCTACCAGATTCAGAAATTACCAACAGGAAACTGGGGAAATCTTTCATATAAAAAATTGATGCTTGTTTAAATTAAATCCATGTTTATTAGTTTATTAATAAATTAATGAAAAATACAGAAGTGATAATCTACTTATTTTTATATTTTATTTCTTTAATTTCTATTTCACGTAGTTTAAGCTCTAAATTTTCTTTGTGCCTTTGCATTTTGTCTCGGGCTTCTTGGATTTTGCGTTTTTCTTTGAGGGTTTTAAGTTCGTGGCCTTTTCTTTTGTATTTTGCGATATCATAAATATGTACCTCCATCTTCTTTGCAATTTCAAGGGTATTTTCTTGAGTTGCTGTTTGTTTATTTAAAAGCTCCAATCTTTCTTTTTCCCTAACATTTACATTCATTGCAGATGGTCGAACTCTTCTGAGAGGTGTTGCACCTGCTTCAGGTTCACTAATAGATTCATTTTGGTTTATCGCTTCAGTTTCAATTGGTGCTTCACTTTGAATAACCGGATTCATCTTCAATTGCTGATGATGATGGATGTGGTCTGTTCAAGCCAAAACAGATCCCAGATGGGTAAACTGAACGATGAAGGCTCAAAAGTGAATCTACAGTTTGCTCTAGTGGCGACAGTGATAATTGAGTGTATGGCCCACCACCAGTAGCAACTGTCTCTTTTCATTTTCTTCAGTCTCAATTTGTAATCCAGCCACACTATTCCAACCGCTTCCATGTCAATATAAAAACAAATGCTTCTTTATTCAATCTAAAATAAGATACAAATCTGAAAAAAAAATGTATGGTATTGTTGTACGTCGTATACTATTAATGTTGTGGAAAATTGATTTACTTACAGTTGATTTGGAAGTTCAAGTGGATTAGATGTGTCTCTAATAGTTCGTCGCAATCTTTGAATGCTGTTCTCTAAAAATTCGTAATCGTCCTCAAAAAATAAATTTACGCTGCTTGCCATATTTATTTTAGTTTTAAAAACAAAAAATTCCTCAAAATCTTATTTTAAATATCAACACTACACTGAACTTTCTTATGTCAACGCAAAACAAAAATGACGAGTTTACTGAACATGAAAGTCTCTGTCTGTTGCATTTGCCTTTGCATATTTTTATTTGCATGCGAAGTGATATACCTGCCTCGCCGGATTTTGGCATTTGCATTTTTGATACAAAAAATCTCTTCAATTCATATTTTAAATTTCAGCACTGCACTGATCGTTCTTACGTCAAAGCAAAACAAAAGTATCGAGTTTACTGAACAAGAACGTGTGTCTGCCGCATCTTTTTTATTTTATTTGTCCAATTTTGAATTTTTATTGGAATTTCCATATTTATTACAGAAAATTTGTGTAGTTTTGTCTTTTTTAATAAATTCTTTTATTTTGTGCTTGTTTTTTGAGTTATTTATCCAAAACTGATGCATTCGTTAAGTCGTCACATACATTTTTCATTCACCGGATTGTGGCATTTACGGCGAACGAATTTTAGCCGACCCGGCAACCATGCTTCTTCGTTTTCACATTCGCATGATTTTGACATTTGAAGTGTGGTTGTGTTTGCCTTTTTACATAGGCAAATTAACACATTCGTTAACCATGCTATGAAAAATTTAGTTGAGTTGGTTCGTTGACGAGTCGGCAAAATTACGGCCCTTAATTACGCACATTAAAATATCGAAATAACAACTTGACATCACTATTGAAAAAGTAACTAAAAATAATGGAACAATTTTACTTTATCGACTGTTGTTGTTTTTTTTTTATTTTTTTTTGCCCAAATAGGGCTCTGGGAATTAATTACAACAACAACAACCTCTGAGCGGATCTACTTTCGGAGATATAGCCATCGGAAGGTCGGGATATATCTTTTATAAAAATCGGTATAAGTTGGGAACCCCTGGATGGATTTTAAAAATATTGGTGTCATATGAAAGGTATTTCACCGGGCTATACAATTGCTACACAATTTTCAATTTGAGTGATAGTTTTCGAGATATGACAATTTTTCAAAAATTCACCCGATTTTTTTTTGCAAAAAACCGTTATTTTTCCCAAAAAATGTGTTATTAACCTATAATTTTAATAACTAAATTAGGAAGCCTAATTTATTTCCTTTCATTTGATATGCATTATGTAACTGAAATTGCATCATTAATACATTTTTATAGAAAAAAACAAAAATGGACCAAATCAATTTTCTTCAAATTTAGAACTTTAAACAACAACAATGCCAAAACAGACAACAACAACAACTTTACTACTACTACAACAACAGTAATTTTACATAAGAGTAGGGGTAATTGGGCGGCCTGCGGCCGCAGCTCAGGATTTAAAACTCCCAAAAATCCGACACCGGCTTCGCGGCGGCCTTCGGCCGCGGATCAGTCTATAATATATCCAACACATAGTTTGCTAGCCAAATTGCCAAATTTTTAACATAATAAGTAGCTGATCCTCTTTGTTGTTGTTGTTGTAGTAGTATCCAAGTTGTAGTTGTTGTTGTAGTAGTAGTAGTAGTTGTTGTTGTTTTTGTTGTTGTTTGTTCTGGCATTGCTGTTGTTTAAAGTTGCTTATTTCAAGAAAATTGATTTGGTCTATTTTTGTTTTTTTCTATAAAAATTTATTAATGATGCAATTTCAGATACATGTTGCATATCAAATGAAAGGAAATAAAATGGGCTTTCTAATTTAGTTTATAAAATTTCAGGTTAATAGTACATTTTTTTGGAAAAATGCCGTTTTTTTTGGGAAAAAAATGGGGTGAATTTTTGAAAAATTGTCATATCTCGGAAACTATCACTCAAATTGAAAAACTTTGTACAGCAATTGTAAAGCCCGGTAAAATACCTTTCATATGACACCAATATTTTTAAAATCCATCTAGGGGTTCCCAACTTATACCGATTTTTATAAAAGATATATCCCGATCTTCCGATGGCTATATCTCCGAAAGTAGATCCGCTCAGAGGTTGTTGTTGTTGTTATGATTAATTTTCAAAGCCCTATTTGGGCAAAAAAAATAAAAAAAAAACAACAACAGTCGATAAAGTAAAATTAAGCCAAAATAATATATGTTCGCAATGTCAAATAAAATTTCCGAAACGAGATTTCGTTTCTATTCGCAATAGGGGCCGTCATCTCAGACATCGAATATTGTTTCTAAGGTTAAACTACTAAGGGTGTTACCTTTGGCCTGGCCAAACATTAAATACCCTACACAGCAGTATTTAGTAAATTTTGCTTATATGGGAGATGCCACGCCCTCTTGTCCGAATTCACCCAGTTTTTCTCAGAGTTTGAATTTATAGTTCTTAGTATTTGAGTGAAATTTAGTTCGATTATCTCGAAAAACGCTTTCAGTATAGCGTTTTGAAGCTTTTGCTTATATGAGAGGTGCCACGCCCTCTTGTCCGAATTCGCCCAGTTTTTGTTCAGAGCTTGCGCTTACAATTCGTAGTATTTATGTGTATTTTGGTTGCATTATCGTGAAAAATACTCCAAAAGTTGCATTTCAAATATATTTTTTGTAAGAGCGGTAGGCGTGTCCGTTGACCGATTGAGCTCATTTTCAATCCCCCGAGTTAACTCTGACGACGAAGGCCGTGCACCAAATTTCATTGAATTATCTTGCTTAGTTTTCCCAAAAAAAGTATTTCCACACACAGCCAGCCAGCCAGTCAGCCACCCAGCCAGCCAGCCAACCAGCCAGCCAGACGGACATGGCTATATCTTCTATATCCGCCACGCCTCCTTCTCTGCGTTACAAACGGAAGGACAAAGTTTTTATACCCTACACCCAGGGTATATTCACTTTGTCCTTCCGTTTTTATACCCTACACCCAGGGTATATTCACTTTGTCCTTCCGTTTGTAACGCAGAGAAGGAGGCGTGGCAGGTATAGAAAAGTATATATATTCTTGATCAGCGTCACCTCCTGAGTCGATATAGCCATGTCCGTCTGTCTGGCTGGCTGGCTGGGTGCTGTGTGTTGAAATACACTTTTTGGGAAAACTGAGCAAGATGACTCAATGAAATTTGGTGCACTGCCTTCGCCGTTAAAGATAGCTCAGGGGATTGAAAATGAGCAAAATCGATCAACGGACACGCCTACCGCCCATACAAAAAATATATTCAAAATGCAATTTTAGGAGTATTTTTCACGACAATGCAACCAAAATACACATAAATACTACAAATGATAAGTGCAAGCTCTGAAAAAAAAACTGAGCGAATTCGGACAAGAAAGCGTGGCACCTGCCATAAAAGCAAAAGCTTCAAAACGCTTTCAGGCGTTTTTTGAGATATTCGAACCAATTTAGACTCAGATACCAAGAAGTATAAATTTAAACTTCCGCAAAAATTGGGTGAAATTGGACAAGGGGGCGTGGTACCTCCCATATAAGCAAAAGTTTCAAAATGCTATACTGAAAGAGTTTTTTGAGATAATCCAACTAAATTTCACTCAAATACTAAAGACTATAAATGCACACTCTAAACTAAAACTAAAGGGACTCAGACAAGAGGGCGTGGCACCTCCTATATAAGCAAAAGCTTCAAAACGCTATACTGAAAGCGGCTTTTGAGATATTCGAACCAAATTTGATTCAGACACTAAAAATTATAAAAGAACGCTCTCAACAAAAATTGGGTCAAAACGGACAAGGGGGTGTGGCACCTCCCATGTAAGCAAAACTTTCAAAATATTGCAGTGTAGGGTATTTATTTTTTGGCCAGGCCAAAAGTTACACCCTTACTAGTTATTGTTGTACTTGATATATTCTCGAAGCTATGACGATTTCAAATCTCGGGCTTTATAGAGGGTTGGCGTGCCTTTGGTCCAATCACGCCCATTTTTAACTGGTTACATCTTAGATTTCCAATATTATAGTTGTACTTGAAATATTTACGAAGTTATGCCGGTTTCAAATTTTGGGATGTATGGGAGGTGGGCGAGTCATTGGGCTAATCATGCTTATTTTCAACGAGTAGCTTGATGCTACCAATTTTGAACATTCCCGAAGATATGGCGATTTCACATTTCGGGCTATACGGAAGCTGGGCATGTTTTTGAACCGATCGTGCTCATTTCCAGCAATACTATCAATACTATCTCAGATATCGAATACTATCTCAGATATCGAATTTGATTGCTGTACCTCAATTATTTTTGCTATCATTAGTTTTACGATACTGGAGCGTTGCAAGAATACAGAAATGTTGTTGAAGAAAAACTCATTGTACTCCAAAATGTGGTGTGAACGGGGTGGCTGATACAGAACCTTAAATTAATCACATAAATGATCAAGCCGTCGCAAATCCATAAAAATGGTAAGTTTTATTCCAATGAGTGCAAAATTCGAAAAATAAAATTATGGATTTTTTTGATGATCCGGATTTCCTATTTATATTTAAAAAAAAAAATAGTATCTAAGTATGCAAATCTTCAGTAAATAGACCAAATAAAACTTACTATTATTTCTGTGGCCGCGCCTTTATAATTGGCAAAATTGAGCAAAATCCGAAAAGTGCCACGACCACTTTTTAACAATTGAAAATTTTGATTTTCATCAAAATCTATTCGAGTAATATTAAAATCAAAATATCAAAATTTTCAATGGTTAAAAATTGGGCGTGGCACTTTTTCGATTTAATTTTTTCGCATTATAAGGCATTGATAGACAGTAGCTGTGTACTAATTTTCATCAAAAAATTTTATACGGTTCAAAAGATATGACCAAATCAAATTAAAAGTTTTGGGCGATGCCACCCGTCTTCATAAGTATATACTAATTCAAAGTCTATTTCATTCTTAAGTATATGCTAATGCGCATCATTTTCCAAAGTTTCATTAAAATCGCTAGAGCCGTTCTTGAGAAAAACTTGGCAACAGTTTTTATATATGTACACATATAGAAAGAGAAGATATATCAAAAACCTTACAAGATACAACAATCCTATTGCCAGATTCGGATTTAGAATCGGCAAACACATAGAAAATGACTATTTTGATTCTTGTTTGTTGCCTTTTTTTTCCAATTTTTTTTTTTGAAAACATAAATTTTTTAAATACACAGGTTTACAAAAAAAAAAAAATGTCATGGCGTTTCGACCAGACTATGTGTTTCCTAGGGACTTTGACGTCCTGAATCCGAATCCCGGCTCCGTTTTTTTCCAGAACGTCTGAGAAAAATATTTCAAGGTCATATGGAGGTCATGTGCCGTTTAGTGATAAATTCGCTAAAATTCTGAAACAAATTTTTTATCATTGAGCCCTTAGTTCTTTAAAAGAATATGTGATCAAAATGGGTATTCCGCACCTAGTTTCGGAGATATTGCCATCGAAAGATCCGGATATATCTTCTATGAAAACTGCTATAAGTTGGGAACCTCTGGATGGATTTGTAAAATATTGGTGTCATATGAAAGGTATTTTGACAGCCTATAAAAATGTTTGAAGCATATTTTCAATTGGATTCATAGTTTTCGAGAAATGACCTTTTTTGAAATTATGTGAAATTTTTCAATTACAACAACAAATAAATCAACAACACCAGCAACAACAACAACAACAATAACAACAAAATAACTTTCATATGATACCAATATTTTCCAAATCCATCCAGGGGTTCCCAATTTATTACGGTTTTCATAGAATATATATTCTGATCTTTCGATGGCTATATCTCCGAAACTAGGACCGAAATACCCTTTTTGATCACATATTCTTTTTAAGACCTAAGAGCTCAATGATTAAAAATTAGTTTCAGAATTTTAGCGAATTTATCACTTAACGACACATGAACCCTATTTTGACCTCCATATGACCTTGAAATCTTTTTTCTCAGACGTTCTGGAAAAAAACGGATCCGGGATTCGGATTCAGGACGTCAAAGTCCGTAGGAAACACATAGTCTGGTCAAAACGCCATGACATTTATCTTTTTTGTAAACCTGCGATATTGTTTAAAAAATTATATAATTCCGACCGCGCTCCAAAATGCTTCTGATTTAAATAAAAAAAACAAAATTTTTTATAAAAAATCATCAAAATTGGAGCTGGATTTTGCCTGTTTTTTGGCTTTATTGACTCCACTAATCGTTAAAATTAAAAATTAAAAAAACCTTGACCCAGGGCGAAAAAGTTTCCTATTAGTGTAAGTATCAAGCATAAAAATTTTGGTCCCAATCGGAAAATATTTGACCGTGCCACAAAGCTGTTGAAGGTCGGAAAAACGCTATTTATATGGTAAAATGGGGCTTTAATCGCAAGAATCAGTCCTACCTTTGAAACTATTTGACGTAAGTGAATGGGATTTGGTATGTATATGAACAATGCTGGAGTAAATTGCATCCAATAAAAAAAGGGCGATGCCACGCCCCCTCGACCCAAATTCTTGTATCTCTGGAAATATTGGACTCAGGGGAATGGGATTTGTCATATCTCTGAAACTATTTGACACATATAAATAAGATTTGATTTTAGGTAAAGTGAAGCGAACAGGATATGGCACTGTAAAAATGTTAACTAATTTAAGGTACTTAGTTGATATAAGAGCAGTATTTTTTCTGATTTTATTTTAGTCTCCTAAGTATGGGGACCAAGCAAAAAAAAATTTGGTCCGGATCGGAACATATTTGACCGTGCCCGCAGGCCGTTAAAGGTCGAAAAAACGCTATTTATATGAAAATAAGGAAACAATCAATCCTATCTTTAAAACTATCTGACATAGGAGGATGAGATTTAGTACATTTATGAACAATACGCGAGGAAATAGTATCCAATAAAAAAATGGGCAGCGCCACGCCCTCTCCACCCGAAAATTATTGTATCTATGAAAATATTTGACTCTGGTAAATGAGATTTGGTACATATTGTTACGAAATTTCCTGTCGCTATGACGATAATTTCAATCTCTTACTGTTTTCTGAGTTCGATCACTGGATTGTGTAGCAATCAAAAAAATACACTTTATTTAGTTATAAAATGGTTTATTTAAATTACAAATGTTTATTTTCACACGGTACAATTGTTTATTTCACTATTTATTACATTCAAAATCTAATATTACCTTATTTACTTTCACTGGCACTGTGTGTACAACCTTTTCACTAGTATTGCTTAAAATCAACTGTGTTCAGCTCTCATGAAAAGCTCCTTTTATACTCATATGAACGTTCTAGAATTGCATTAGCGAAACATCTGGTAACATCTCGTTGGTTCCCTTTATTGACATCTCTATCTGTCAAGTACTTTCGTGACGTCACTGGTTTTATTGACGTCTCGAAGTGTCGAGCAATCTCGTGAAGTTTCTTTTCATGTGTTCTTACTTTTCGTCACACTGCCCTCCTTTTAAACTTGTTCGTCCCGAACAAGAGATTCACTGTGGCCTCCATATGGCGTTAGTCTTTCAATGTGTAACACTTTTAATTTACCTTTGTTACCGGGGTATTTTTGAATTCGATGCACAACATCGTTTATCCTTGTGACGATCCGGTAAGGTCCCTCCCAATGAGTCTGTAATTTAGGGGCCAAGCATCATTTTCGTTGTGGGTTGTGTAGCAGCACTAATTGGCCTTCTTTGAACACTTCAGTATTTGCTCGCAGATCATATCGAGCTTTCATCTTGTCGCTAGCCAATTGAGTACGTCTCCTGATGAGCTCGTGTACATCAGCCAGTCCTTCTCTTTTTTGCGACATGTAATCGTCAGCATGGGTTGTTTCAGGGACAACGCTTACTCCGTACTTCAAATCTGCTGGAAGCCTTAACCAAAAATGGCTTTTGCTGGCGTGACTGTAGTGTTATCGTGTATCGACGAACTATAAGCCATTAGAAACATTGGCAGACGCTCATCCCAATCTTTTTGTCCTTTGTCGACAACCTTTTTTAGATGCTCCTCTAGAGTACGGTTGAACCTTTAGACCATGCCATCGGACTGAGGATGCAATGCTGTGGTGCGTGTCTTCTGTATTCCAAGCATGTCACAAACCTCCTTAAAAAGGGCCGACTCAAAATTTCGTCCTTGGTCGGAATGCAACTCAAGTAGAGCTCCATATCGACAAATCCAATTTTTGATGAAAATGTCTGCCACTGTTTTTGCTTCTTGATTGGGAATGGGATATACTTCTGGCCACTTACTGAAGTAATCAATTACCACAAGGATGTATTTATTTCCTGCATTGCTGATTGGAAAAGGTCCAGCTATATCCATGGATATCCTCTCAAATGGAGCTCCAACGTTATACTGATGCATTTTCCCCCCGAGTTCGTCGCCTTGGTCCTTTAGCAATTGCGCATTGGTCACAACGGCGGATCCAGTCAGCAACTGTTTCTTGGCATCCTACCCAGTAAAACCGTTTCTTAATTTTCTCTGTGGTTTTTGTTATACCCAGATGTCCACCACTCGATCTATTGTGATAATCCTCGATTATTTCCTTTAATTTTGCCTTTGGAATAACCAGCAGTTTTGAGCGAATTTTACCATCCTCGCTTTCCCAGATTCGTTATAGGCAACCATCATGCAACTCCAAACTTTGCCATTGCGCCCAGTACGCTTTACAGATTTGGCTTTCACTTGAGATTTCTTGCCACGCCGGTTTCCTACCCAGCCCCTTATACTTAATTATTGTTGCCAAATCTGTATCACTGCGCTGGTCCCGTTGTATCTCCTCATTTGTCTACTTTTCTTCAGGCGAAACGTTCAAAAGGCGCACATCAATCGTTCCAGCTTTATTTTCCGTTCTTGAACAATGGCCGCATTCAATTTTACATGGACGACGGGAAGTGCATCCGCATTTCCATGCTGGCTTCCTTTGCGATGTTCTATGGTGAAATCATAGCTCTGCAAGCGTTCTATCCACCGTGCGATTTGGCCTTCAGGATCCTTGAATTGGAGTAGCCACCTTAATGCCGCATGGTCTGTCATCAGGAGAAAGTGCTATCCATACAAGTACTTATGGAAGTGTTTTACGCATTCCATTACAGCGAGTAACTCTCTCCGAGTTACGCAATAGTTCCTCTCAGGTTTCGACAGAATTTTGCTGAAATATGCGACGACTTTTTCCTGTCCATTGATGACTTGTGACAAAACTCCTCCAATACCAACCATAGCCACTCGCATCGGTGTCCAATACAAATTTTTCGCCGGGTATTGGATACGCGAGTACTGGCGCTGTAGACAATAATTCTTTCAGCTTTTGGAATGCAGTTTCCTGTGTGCTACTCCATTCGAATTTCCGATTTTTCTGTGTCAGCTCATGTAGACTGCCTGCGACGTTTGCAAAACCAGGAACAAAACGTCTGTAGTAAGTGCATAGGCCCAAAAAACTTCGCAACTCATGAAGATTAGAAGGTCGTGGCCAATTTTCGACAGCTTTTATTTTATCCTCATCTGTGTGTATTTCTTCTGACGTAACCTTGTGTCCCAGATATTTGACTTCACGCTGGAAAAGTGAGCACTTTTTATACCCTACACCCAGTGTATATTCACTTTGTCCTTCTGTTTGTAACGCAGAGAAGGAGGCGTGGCAGATATAGAAAAGTATATATATTCTTGATCAACGTTACCTCCTGAGTCGATATTGTAACGTACCGCATACTTAAACTTGTTTTAGAGGAGCGTACTCTGTTTCGGGTGCCGACCGTGCTCAGGGCATTGGGGTGGGTTGTGCTCCCTATATACTTTGTTAAGGTAGGTTACGAGAAATAAAAGGAAACAGAGATTTTATATCAAAAGAAAACTAATAATTAATCTTGAAGCCGAAAGACCAACATAACTAAATGAAGGAAAATAACCAAAGCAGCAAAAAGTTAATATGGTGACACTAGATGTTTTGGCCACCGCGTTCTATACCCACCCATCCTGCTAAAAGGTTTCAAAATCTACTTTTAGCCCACAGCAAGTTTCCCAAGTCTTGCACTAACGACGCCTTACATGCGTAAAATTAAAAGATATTTATCTCATTTTTACTTCATATAAACATTCATATTGTAGTAAACATAATGCTTATAATCTAAATATAAATTTTTTTCCCTTAAGATTGAAATAAAATTTGAATTAAACTTATATAAGTAATTGCAATGAGCAATATTAATATGTGAATCTTTGACGTATTTTAAATTTTCATTCTTATAATATGTACATTATTTTAGCATTGACACAAATGAAACCAAAAAAAATCATGTTAAGTCGCATTGAAACAAAATGTAAAAGCAAATATAAATGTTACCAGGATTTGAAATCAAAACATTTTCCGATTTGTTATGTTATTTCTTTTTATCTTTAAATTACGTTAGCATTTAAACCAAAATGAAACTAAAAAAAACATGTTAAGCCCAATTCACCAAAATGTAAACGCAATTATAAATATAAATGTTGATGCTTACAGATATTGCGAAACAAAATACTTCAACAACATTTTTTCTATTTCGTTTTCCTAAACTTCTGTTAAAAGCAAACAGAGAGACTTAAGCATATCAAACCAGTTCGATGCTATGTATGCTTACTCTCACCACACTGCAACTAACAACAACAGATCGTAAGAAGAGCAAGTTTGCAACAAACATATTCACCTCTGCGGCCAAGTATGATTGCTGCTCACGCTCTGTGGACTGAACTGCACATACACCGACAAACCCACTGCAAAAATGTTAATGCTGCAAAAAATGTAAATGCTGCAGGGGTATGGCCAATCTATCGCTGTTAGCCGCCTAATTTTATGCTACGTTATTTTTTCCAATTTTAGATTCAAAAATACTTAATTTCATGAACACTTACTGTTACATCCAGCGATGAAAGGTACCCTCCATGGCGTTGGTGTGTGAAGCTAAATGTTTTAAATTGTTAAAAATTTAAATTTAATTACGCGAATATTTTCTCTAAACTAAATTCTCACGGAATATTTTTAAAATTAACTTGAAATCACTATGAAAATTTGATTTAAAAAAAAACTAGCGAATTTCCAACTAGGCTTGTAGTTTTGTTTTAGTTATATGTTTTTTTTTTTTTTGTTTCTCTTGTTTTGTTGTTCTTATATATTTTTCTTAAGGTAACGTTATAACTATATATTTTTATTTTCTCACTATGAAATTTTACTTTAAATGCAATTTTTTCTATTTTTTTTCACAGGTATTTTTTCCACAAATATTGCATATATTTATGATCAAATCATTTTAACATTTTTTTTTTCTAACTTTTCTGATTTTTTACTAGATGTATATTAGGTATACCGAATTACTAAATTTTTCCCTTATTCTTCCTCAAACTTATTTTATGCACGTCTTTTTAATAATTAAAATTTTTACTATTTTCTATGAATTATTGTTTTTTTTTTTCTCTTTCTTCTTTTTCTACTTATCACTCACTATCTTTCGTGAATTATTATGATTTTAACCAATTTACTTGAACATTTTTTTGCAAATTTTTAATTCTTTTATTCGTCGATGTTGTATATTATATGCTGCTTTTGCAGAGAACCAATTTAGTACTAAGGCACACACAATTTCTGAAGATCTCTCTAGATGACTTCGACCATGCATAGGCTTTTCCACAAGTAGATACGCACTTTTGGTTATTTTAATAATCCTAGTAGAAAAGTATTTTATATTCTAAAATGTGTTTTCTCTTTTAAGTACTGATAAATAATTCCATACCTAGGCCAAATTGAATTCCTTAGAAAAAGTTATGCTCCTCCAACCAAAAATATATATATATATATATATTGGTGTATTTAATACATCACAATATATTTTTTTCCACTACGTATTTCTTATTGTTTTAAAACAATATTCTCAGGAATAATTATGTTTATTTAAATTCAATTAAATTTTAAACTTAGGATTATGAAACTTTTCTGATTTTCGATATTTTTGAAGATAAGTTATCGAAGGCACACTTGTTCGTGGGATGATCTCGGTGAAGAGCCAAAACGGATCTCTGTACTTGATCTATACAAGATGTCGCAAACTGAAGCAAATTAGGTTACAGTGGAAAGCGAAAATGTTTAGAAAATTAGCAAAATTACACCAGTGGTGTTCAAACGTTTTTAATAGCAAAAATTCGAATACATTAATTTTGAATTTAGAAGTATATTTAAAATTTAAATATACAGAAATCAAAAAAAAAAATATATTCGTATATGAGTGGCATTAAAGTTTGATAGGCCCTCACAAAACAGGTACTATTTTGAACTTTTGTCAAAATTGGAGCTGAAAAAAGGCTATCACAAACTAAGAAATTTTATAAAGTTAGTTCAAAAGCTCACCACATACCTTTGACGTGATAATTTCCTAAGACTTTTCCATTTAAATCTTCCTGCTTATAATAAGAGTTACCGAGTTTTTCAATCACTCGAGCTTTTACGCCTGTGGGTGCTAATTTAGCATTAAATTTCTCCGCTAGACTACTTTGTGCAAAATTACGCCTGACTACTATTTGGCCTATTTGAAATGTGCGATCGTGCGAACGTAGATTATAGGTTTTGGTATTTTTATTGTGGGCTTTTTCGATATTAGCTTTAATTTTGTTTCGAATAATCTGAAACTGGTCTTCTTTCGGCAATTTAGTTGAACCGTCTTCTAGCAATTTAAGGTTTCTAAGCAGTTTGAAATCATCACCATGGGTGATCATATTTTGTCCGAACACTACGAAATAAGGCGATTCTCCTAAGGAATGATGTATGATATTCCTCAAGGCACAGTTGATGCTACTCAAATATGAATCCCATTCTCGTTGGTCTTTTCTAATATAGGAACGTAAAGCCTCATTAATTGAACGATTTACGCGTTCACTAGCGTTTGATTGCGGTGAATACACAGCTGTACAAGTATGCACTACACCGAATTTAGCCAAGAAAGATTCAAATTCACGACTTTTGAATTGACTGCCATTATCCGTCACTATTGTCTCAGGACAACCAAAACAATCAAATATGCTTTCTTTGAGAAAATCAGTTATTAAAACTGAAGTAAATTTCTTCAAAGGTTTCAAAAACGTAAATTTAGACAAATGGTCCAAAACTATGAAAATCCCTATAAAACCTTTTTTCGAACGCGGAAAAGGCCCAATCAAATCCAAATATAGTCTTTGAAAAGGTCTTTCACTTTCAATTAATTTTCCCATTGGAGGTCGAAGAATGTGTGTAGGAACTTTTGAGGTATTACACAATTCGCAATTTTTGACATATTCGCGTGTTTGAACAACCAAACCTGGCCAAAAAAAGTTTCGTCGAATACGTTCAACCGTTTTGGTGATACCACCATGTGATGCAGATGGTTGATCATGTGCAGCACGAATAACCCCTTCGCGTAACTCTACAGGAACAAAAAGCTTCCATGCATTATCATCAACGCTTTCGTCACCTATGACAAATGTTATGCGATGATAAATAAAATTATCAATTACTCGAAAATCAGGCAAATTTGCTGAAGCGTATTTATTTTTTAAATTTACATATTCCTGAGAACGAAAAGCATCTGAATTTAAATCAATGGCAGTCAAATTTCCAAATCAATTCCGGCAATTTCATCTATGGGTTCTAATGATCGCGATAACGCATCAGCGACAACATTTTCGCTACCTTTCCTGTGTTCGACCGAAAAATTGAATCCTTGCAGTTTGATCGCCCATCTTGCTAATTTTCGACTTAGATCTTTTTGCTGCATTAACCAGCGTAAACTAGAATGATCGGTCACAACTGTAAATTCATGCCCTTCTATATACATGCGAAACCGTTTTATTGCCTCCATGACAGCTAAGCACTCTAATTCGGTGACAGAGTAGTTGCGTTGCGCTTTGTTCAGTTTCTTGGACATATAGGCTATTGGCCTTTCAATTCCATCATCATCATGTTGAGCAAGCAACCCTCCTATACCAAATTGGCTAGCATCACATTGTACAATAAACGGTTTGCTGTAGTTTGGATGAACCAGCAAAGGCGCAGACGTAAGCATTTGCTTTAATTTTTCAAACGATTCTTGTGCTTGGGGATTCCAAACAAATTTCTTTGCATTTTTTAATAAGTCAGTCAGGTGAAAAGCTACACTGGAATATTCTGGTATGAAGCGTCTATACCAATTTGCCATTCCTAAAAATTGTCTTAATTGGCGAACTGTAGTAGGTATCGGATACTCAGCTATGGCACTAACTTTGTCAGGATCGACTTGAAGCGTGCCATGGCCAACAATATAGCCAAGGTATTTAGTTTGGCTCAGGCAAAAATTACTTTTCGCAACATTTATCGTTAGTCCAGCCATGCGTAACCGTGAAGCAATTTCTGCTAAATGAATCAAATGTTCTTCAAATGATTGAGACATGACGAGCAAGTCATCTAAGTAAACAAAAGTATGCGACTTCATGTTATATGGCACTACCAAGTCCATCAACCTGCACATTGACTGTGGCGCATTGCACAATCCAAAGAGCATCCTCTTGAATTGATACAATGGCCTATTTGGCACTGTAAATGCTGTTTTCGATCGAGATTGTTCATCAAGACAAATTTGCCAGAAGGCATCTTTGAGATCAATCTTTGAAATGCAATGCACTGGAGGTAAACGACTAAGCAGGCCATCAATATTTGGTATAGGATACGAATCCTTCACCGTAACTTCATTCAATTTGCGTGAATCTAAACAGAAACGCACCTTTCCAGGCTTAACTATAAGAACAGTGGGTGAAGACCATGAAAAGCATGGTGCTTCTTCAATCACATCCACAGCAATCATGCGATCAATCTCTTCACAGAGTAATTTTAATAGAAAATGAATTAGAAATTGAAATGCCAAAATGGATCCAAAAATCCATGCCACATATAACGTTATGGGTAATCGTTGGAACAATTAAAAATTCGAAATCATCAAATTGGTCATTATATTTCACTTTGAGATTAATCGAGCCTTTCACTTGCTGCTTTTGGCCATCTGCTGTTTTAACGTTGCCAAGGATTTTTGAAAACGAAAGTTTAGAATTTAA
The DNA here is from genome assembly GCA_951812925.1 of Calliopum simillimum. Lineage (NCBI taxonomy): Eukaryota > Metazoa > Arthropoda > Insecta > Diptera > Lauxaniidae > Calliopum > Calliopum simillimum. Next base: position 77,174,208 of record OX638372.1, on the reverse strand, counting down.
GATTTCGCTTGCAAGTTTGCTGCCAATAACACTTTTGTTAGCACCACTATCGAGTAATGCTAAATATTTATTATTAAATAATTCAATTTCAGTAAACGGACGAATATCAGACGTTTTATACACAATCGAAGAAATGACGTGTTTGCGTAGTTTCTTTTTATTCAACCAAAAATCGCGCATACGACGAGCTGAACGAGAATTTGATTTTGTACTAAATTTTCCAGAAAATATTTTTGATTTAATCATATTATAATTTGCAAGACGAATATGGTAAGGAACAATAGGATACAATTTTGGAACTACAGGTTCTTTTATATCTTCAGCAGAGATACGTTTTAATATTTTTATTGACGAGGCTGGACCAGTGGATATCCGCGTGCGAAGCGACGGACATCCGACAATCGGTTTTCCGAATCGGTTCTACACTTCTGACACGACGGTTTGTAGGTGTTAAGGGCTCCGCACCCATAACAAAAAATTCTTCGAGGTTGCAGACAATCATGATATCTATGACCAAGTTCGTCGCAATTCCAACATTTAACCTGAGCACTAGAATTAATTTCTGCCACCGAAGGTATATCTTCAACCAAATTTTCCTCAATACGGTCATCATCGTGTATGATTTCCGATACAACACGTCTCATAGGTACACCACGCGATACAGAATTCATATTCAAATTTTTGAAAAAGTTTTCATGCTTGTGCGCTTCACGACGCAATGACGAAATATCTAAAATTCTTAGATGAAGAAGCTCATGTCTTAACTCTGGTTTCAAATTCCTTAATATTGTTTCAACCAATTCTCGATCCGTCATAACTATTTCCAATTTGTCAGACAATGTCAAAATCGTATCGAGATATTGATCGAAATTTTCATTAGATTTTTGCTTCAAAGTTCGCATGGTTTCTTTCATGTCAAAATCTGTAAGGTAATCTTTATACTTCTTCCTCAATGCCTCACACAATTCATCCCATTCAACATTTCGTGATTGGCGATGATAACGCCAATACCATGCTTGCGCTTTGCCACTAAATAACAAATGGGCATACTGGCATAAGGTTTCAAAATTTCCATATAGCGACTGGTTAGTAAGAGCATTTACCCTATAAATAAAATCGTCGACAGAGATATCACTTGTAACACCTGTAAACTTAATATGCCAATTGGATATTAAATTTGAAATTCTCTGCGAGTCCATAGCTGAATTATCGATACTCAGATTACGGTTTTGATCAGATATTTGTGCTGACCTATTTAAATATTGACTTTGAATATTTGGCATGTCTAGTGGTCGTATAGGATTATCAACACTAGAATTTGCAGGCATCGCTGCTGCTCTATTTGAAGACAAATTTAAATCATGAAAAAGAGATCGTAGTTCATTTGCTACGGTTGCGGTAATATCAACGCGAAATTCATTTAAGGAGTCTTGAATTAGAGATTGCACTCTGTTTTCAGTTATCGAAGCATTGGTAGGATTATTATTCGAACCCACGGAATTATTTCGGTTCTGGCTTGCAAACATCCTCGAAGGAGTATTTGCTGCACCTCGATTTCGAGAGTACGATCGTGTTTTAGGTCGAGTTCTTGGAAAAGCTCCCCCTCTACCACGTAAATTATTTAAACTAGCATTGGCATTGCCAGAAGCTTGTGCAACTGAGCTAGCCGGTTCAAGTTGAAAGACAGATAAATCAAAAGACGCTGCTGCAGGTCGACATACTGGACAGGTTTCGTTACCATCAAGCCAAGTTAAAATGCATGTTCGATGAAACTTATGTTTGCATCTTGTTTCGACTTTATCCTCAAGAATCTGCAAATTTTCATTACAAATTGTGCATAAAGTATTTTCTGACACATCGATCAGATTAGCCAAATTCTCATTACTGTAACGCACAGCCATTGAGAAAAAAAAATCAAAATATTTAAAAAACAAAATATGAATTTAAATTCTTCAAAGAAGAATATTGTTGAGCCTACAATCGCAGACAATTTAAAAAGTTTTGTGGTTTCACAAAAAAAAAATAAATTTAGAGTTCTCTTTTTTTTCAAATAATAAACTTATTTTACACATGTAAGGTCTTACTCATAGATTGCAAAACTGAGCTGCTGTTTTTCATTTTTTCTTTTTTTTTTTTTTTTTACTTAATACTGAATTTTGGTTTACTTTTAACTGAATCTACAAAAAATATAGCTTGAATTATAAATGCTATCCTGAGGTATTAATACGAAAAAATCCATAAAAAAAATCCAACAAAATATGCAGATATATTGTATATAAAGTATACCGCACTATGGCAAATCATTCGCGTTTGAAATCGAAGTTAAACTCAACAACAAAATTCACAGAAGATTTAATCCATAGCTAAAATACACCAACAAAAAAAAATATTGACTTAGTATTCCACTGGTCTGAAACCGAAGAAAAATATTCCAGTTAACAGCAATCCGAAAATGGAAAATCATAAGCCATAAATCTGAAACTAAAAAAAATGCTAACGGTAGGGGACTGACAAAAATATCAGGAATGGTCAATCCGCCCCACGTTGGGCGCCAAAATCTGTAACGTACCGCATACTTAAACTTGTTTTAGAGGAGCGTACTCTGTTTCGGGTGCCGACCGTGCTCAGGGCATTGGGGTGGGTTGTGCTCCCTATATACTTTGTTAAGGTAGGTTACGAGAAATAAAAGGAAACAGAGATTTTATATCAAAAGAAAACTAATAATTAATCTTGAAGCCGAAAGACCAACATAACTAAATGAAGGAAAATAACCAAAGCAGCAAAAAGTTAATATGGTGACACTAGATGTTTTGGCCACCGCGTTCTATACCCACCCATCCTGCTAAAAGGTTTCAAAATCTACTTTTAGCCCACAGCAAGTTTCCCAAGTCTTGCACTAACGACGCCTTACATGCGTAAAATTAAAAGATATTTATCTCATTTTAAGTTATTTTTACTTCATATAAACATTCATATTGTAGTAAACATAATGCTTATAATCTAAATATAAATTTTTTTCCCTTAAGATTGAAATAAAATTTGAATTAAACTTATATAGGTAATTGCAATGAGCAATATTAATATGTGAATCTTTGACGTATTTTAAATTTTCATTCTTATAATATGTACATTATATTAGCATTGACACAAATGAAACCAAAAAAAAATCATGTTAAGTCGCATTGAAACAAAATGTAAAAGCAAATATAAATGTTACCAGGATTTGAAATCAAAACATTTTCCGATTTGTTATGTTATTTCTTTTTATCTTTAAATTACGTTAGCATTTAAACCAAAATGAAACTAAAAAAAAACATGTTAAGCCCAATTCACCAAAATGTAAACGCAATTATAAATATAAATGTTGATGCTTACAGATATTGCGAAACAAAATACTTCAACAACATTTTTTCTATTTCGTTTTCCTAAACTTCTGTTAAAAGCAAACAGAGAGACTTAAGCATATCAAACCAGTTCGATGCTATGTATGCTTACTCTCACCACACTGCAACTAACAACAACAGATCGTAAGAAGAGCAAGTTTGCAACAAACATATTCACCTCTGCGGCCAAGTATGATTGCTGCTCACGCTCTGTGGACTGAACTGCACATACACCGACAAACCCACTGCAAAAATGTTAATGCTGCAAAAAATGTAAATGCTGCAGGGGTATGGCCAATCTATCACTGTTAGCCGCCTAATTTTATGCTACGTTATTTTTTCCAATTTTAGATTCAAAAATACTTAATTTCATGAACACTTACTGTTACATCCAGCGATGAAAGGTACCCTCCATGGCGTTGGTGTGTGAAGCTAAATGTTTTAAATTGTTAAAAATTTAAATTTAATTACGCGAATATTTTCTCTAAACTAAATTCTCACGGAATATTTTAAAAATTAACTTGAAATCACTATGAAAATTTGATTTAAAAAAAAACTAGCGAATTTCCAACTAGGCTTGTAGTTTTGTTTTAGTTATATGTTTTTTTTTTTTTTTTGTTTCTCTTGTTTTGTTGTTCTTATATATTTTTCTTAAGGTAACGTTATAACTATATATTTTTATTTTCTCACTATGAAATTTTACTTTAAATGCAATTTTTTCTATTTTTTGTCACAGGTATTTTTTCCACAAATATTGCATATATTTATGATCAAATCATTTTAACATTTTTTTTTTTTCTAACTTTTCTGATTTTTTACTAGATGTATATTAGGTATACCGAATTACAAAATTTTTCCCTTATTCTTCCTCAAACTTATTTTATGCACGTCTTTTTAATCATTAAAATTTTTACTATTTTCTATGAATTATTGTTTTTTTTTCTCTTTCTTCTTTTTCTACTTATCACTCACTATCTTTCGTGAATTATTATGATTTTAACCAATTTACTTGAACATTTTTTTGCAAATTTTTAATTCTTTTATTCGTCGATGTTGTATATTATATGCTGCTTTTGCAGAGAACCAATTTAGTACTAAGGCACACACAATTTCTGAAGATCTCTCTAGATGACTTCGACCATGCATAGGCTTTTCCACAAGTAGATACGCACTTTTGATTATTTTAATAATCCTAGTAGAAAAGTATTTTATATTCTAAAATGTGTTTTCTCTTTTAAGTACTGATAAATAATTCCATACCTAGGCCAAATTGAATTCCTTAGAAAAAGTTATGCTCCTCCAACCAAAAATATATATATATATATATATTGGTGTATTTAATACATCACAATATATTTTTTTCCACTACGTATTTCTTATTGTTTTAAAACAATATTCTCAGGAATAATTATGTTTATTTAAATTCAATTAAATTTTAAACTTAGGATTATGAAACTTTTCTGATTTTCGATATTTTTGAAGATAAGTTATCGAAGGCACACTTGTTCGTGGGATGATCTCGGTGAAGAAAAAGAAAGAGAGCCAAAACGGTTCTCTGTACTTGATCTATACAAGATGTCGCAAACTGAAGCAAATTAGGTTACAGTGGAAAGCGAAAATGTTTAGAAAATTAGCAAAATTACACCAGTGGTGCTCAAACGTTTTTAATAGCAAAAATTCGAATACATTAATTTTGAATTTAGAAGTATATTTAAAATTTAAATATACAGAAATCAAAAAAAAAAATATATTCGTATATCAGTGGCATTAAAGTTTGATAGGCCCTCACAAAACAGGTACTATTTTGAACTTTTGTCAAAATTGGAGCTGAAAAAAGGCTATCACAAACTAAGAAATTTTATAAAGTTAGTTCAAAAGCTCACCACATACCTTTGACGTGATAATTTCCTAAGACTTTTCCATTTAAATCTTCCTGCTTATAATAAGAGTTACCGAGTTTTTCAATCACTCGAGCTTTTACGCCTGTGGGTGCTAATTTAGCATTAAATTTCTCCGCTAGACTACTTTGTGCAAAATTACGCCTGACTACTATTTGGCCTATTTGAAATGTGCGATCGCGCGAACGTAGATTATAGGTTTTGGTATTTTTATTGTGGGCTTTTTCGATATTTGCTTTAATTTTGTTTCGAATAATCTGAAACTGGTCTTCTTTCGGCAATTTAGTTGAACCGTCTTCTAGCAATTTAAGGTTTCTAAGCAGTTTGAAATCATCACCATGGGTGATCATATTTTGTCCGAACACTACGAAATAAGGCGATTCTCCTAAGGAATGATGTATGCTATTCCTCAAGGCACAGTTGATGCTACTCAAATATGAATCCCATTCTCGTTGGTCTTTTCTAATATAGGAACGTAAAGCCTCATTAATTGAACGATTTACGCGTTCACTAGCGTTTGATTGCGGTGAATACACAGCTGTACAAGTATGCACTACACCGAATTTAGCCAAGAAAGATTCAAATTCACGACTTTTGAATTGACTGCCATTATCCGTCACTATTGTCTCAGGACAACCAAAACAATCAAATATGCTTTCTTTGAGAAAATCAGTTATTAAAACTGAAGTAAATTTCTTCAAAGGTTTCAAAAACGTAAATTTAGACAAATGGTCCAAAACTATGAAAATCCCTATAAAACCTTTTTTCGAACGCGGAAAAGGCCCAATCAAATCCAAATATAGTCTTTGAAAAGGTCTTTCACTTTCAATTAATTTTCCCATTGGAGGTCGAAGAATGTGTGTAGGAACTTTTGAGGTATTACACAATTCGCAATTTTTGACATATTCGCGTGTTTGAACAACCAAACCTGGCCAAAAAAAGTTTCGTCGAATACGTTCAACCGTTTTGGTGATACCACCATGTGATGCAGATGGTTGATCATGTGCAGCACGAATAACCCCTTCGCGTAACTCTACAGGAACAAAAAGCTTCCATGCATTATCATCAACGCTTTCGTCACCTATGACAAATGTTATGCGATGATAAATAAAATTATCAATTACTCGAAAATCAGGCAAATTTGCTGAAGCGTATTTATTTTTTAAATTTACATATTCCTGAGAACGAAAAGCATCTGAATTTAAATCAATGGCAGTCAAATTTCCAAATCAATTCCGGCAATTTCATCTATGGGTTCTAATGATCGCGATAACGCATCAGCGACAACATTTTCGCTACCTTTCCTGTGTTCGACCGAAAAATTGAATCCTTGCAGTTTGATCGCCCATCTTGCTAATTTTCGACTTAGATCTTTTTGCTGCATTAACCAGCGTAAACTAGAATGATCGGTCACAACTGTAAATTCATGCCCTTCTATATACATGCGAAACCGTTTTATTGCCTCCATGACAGCTAAGCACTCTAATTCGGTGACAGAGTAGTTGCGTTGCGCTTTGTTCAGTTTCTTGGACATATAGGCTATTGGCCTTTCAATTCCATCATCATCATGTTGAGCAAGCAACCCTCCTATACCAAATTGGCTAGCATCACATTGTACAATAAACGGTTTGCTGTAGTTTGGATGAACCAGCAAAGGCGCAGACGTAAGCATTTGCTTTAATTTTTCAAACGATTCTTGTGCTTGGGGATTCCAAACAAATTTCTTTGCATTTTTTAATAAGTCAGTCAGGTGAAAAGCTACACTGGAATATTCTGGTATGAAGCGTCTATACCAATTTGCCATTCCTAAAAATTGTCTTAATTGGCGAACTGTAGTAGGTATCGGATACTCAGCTATGGCACTAACTTTGTCAGGATCGACTTGAAGCGTGCCATGGCCAACAATATAGCCAAGGTATTTAGTTTGGCTCAGGCAAAAATTACTTTTCGCAACATTTATCGTTAGTCCAGCCATGCGTAACCGTGAAGCAATTTCTGCTAAATGAATCAAATGTTCTTCAAATGATTGAGACATGACGAGCAAGTCATCTAAGTAAACAAAAGTATGCGACTTCATGTTATATGGCACTACCAAGTCCATCAACCTGCACATTGACTGTGGCGCATTGCACAATCCAAAGAGCATCCTCTTGAATTGATACAATGGCCTATTTGGCACTGTAAATGCTGTTTTCGATCGAGATTGTTCATCAAGACAAATTTGCCAGAAGGCATCTTTGAGATCAATCTTTGAAATGCAATGGACTGGAGGTAAACGACTAAGCAGGCCATCAATATTTGGTATAGGATACGAATCCTTCACCGTAACTTCATTCAATTTGCGTGAATCTAAACAGAAACGCACCTTTCCAGGCTTAACTATAAGAACAGTGGGTGAAGACCATGAAAAGCATGGTGCTTCTTCAATCACATCCACAGCAATCATGCGATCAATCTCTTCACAGAGTAATTTTTCCATTGCAGGAGAAATCGGATAAAATTTTTGTTTAATTGGCTTAGCATTGCCTGTGTCAATAACATGTTTTATAAGCGTGGTTTTACCTAACCTGTCTCTTTCAAAAGAAGGAAATGAGTTCACGACTGAACACAAACGACGCTGCTGCTCTGAGCCCAAACATAAAACATCAGAATCTAATTTGTAATTTTGAAATTGAATTTCATTAATAGAAAATGAATTAGAAATTGAAATGCCAAAATGGATCCAAAAATCCATGCCACATATAACGTTATGGGTAATCGTTGGAACAATTAAAAATTCGAAATCATCAAATTGGTCATTATATTTCACTTTGAGATTAATCGAGCCTTTCACTTGCTGCTTTTGGCCATCTGCTGTTTTAACGTTGCCAAGGATTTTTGAAAACGAAAGTTTAGAATTTAAGATTTCGCTTGCAAGTTTGCTGCCAATAACACTTTTGTTAGCACCACTATCGAGTAATGCTATATATTTATTATTAAATAATTCAATTTCAGTAAACGGACGAATATCAGACGTTTTATACACAATCGAAGAAATGACGTGTTTGCGTAGTTTCTTTTTATTCAACCAAAAATCGCGCATACGACGAGCTGAACGAGAATTTGATTTTGTACTAAATTTTCCAGAAAATATTTTTGATTTAATCATATTATAATTTGCAAGACGAATATGGTAAGGAACAATAGGATACAATTTTGGAACTACAGGTTCTTTTATATCTTCAGCAGAGATACGTTTTAATATTTTTATTGACGAGGCTGGGCCAGTGGATATCCGCGTGCGAAGCGACGGACATCCGACAATCGGTTTTCCGAATCGGTTCTACACTTCTGACACGACGGTTTGTAGGTGTTAAGGGCTCCGCACCCATAACAAAAAATTCTTCGAGGTTGCAGACAATCATGATATCTATGACCAAGTTCGTCGCAATTCCAACATTTAACCTGAGCACTAGAATTAATTTCTGCCACCGAAGGTATATCTTCAACCAAATTTTCCTCAATACGGTCATCATCGTGTATGATTTCCGATACAACACGTCTCATAGGTACACCACGCGATACAGAATTCATATTCAAATTTTTGAAAAAGTTTTCATGCTTGTGCGCTTCACGACGCAATGACGAAATATCTAAAATTCTTAGATGAAGAAGCTCATGTCTTAACTCTGGTTTCAAATTCCTTAATATTGTTTCAACCAATTCTCGATCCGTCATAACTATTTCCAATTTGTCAGACAATGTCAAAATCGTATCGAGATATTGATCGAAATTTTCATTAGATTTTTGCTTCAAAGTTCGCATGGTTTCTTTCATGTCAAAATCTGTAAGGTAATCTTTATACTTCTTCCTCAATGCCTCACACAATTCATCCCATTCAACATTTCGTGATTGGCGATGATAACGCCAATACCATGCTTGCGCTTTGCCACTAAATAACAAATGGGCATACTGGCATAAGGTTTCAAAATTTCCATATAGCGACTGGTTAGTAAGAGCATTTACCCTATAAATAAAATCGTCGACAGAGATATCACTTGTAACACCTGTAAACTTAATATGCCAATTGGATATTAAATTTGAAATTCTCTGCGAGTCCATAGCTGAATTATCGATACTCAGATTACGGTTTTGATCAGATATTTGTGCTGACCTATTTAAATGTTGACTTTGAATATTTGGCATGTCTAGTGGTCGTATAGGATTATCAACACTAGAATTTGCAGGCATCGCTACTGCTCTATTTGAAGACAAATTTAAATCATGAAAAAGAGATCGTAGTTCATTTGCTACGGTTGCGGTAATATCAACGCGAAATTCATTTAAGGAGTCTTGAATTAGAGATTGCACTCTGTTTTCAGTTATCGAAGCATTGGTAGGATTATTATTCGAACCCACGGAATTATTTCGGTTCTGGCTTGCAAACATCCTCGAAGGAGTATTTGCTGCACCTCGATTTCGAGAGTACGATCGTGTTTTAGGTCGAGTTCTTGGAAAAGCTCCCCCTCTACCACGTAAATTATTTAAACTAGCATTGGCATTGCCAGAAGCTTGTGCAACTGAGCTAGCCGGTTCAAGTTGAAAGACAGATAAATCAAAAGACGCTGCTGCACGTCGACATACTGGACAGGTTTCGTTACCATCAAGCCAAGTTAAAATGCATGTTCGATGAAACTTATGTTTGCATCTTGTTTCGACTTTATCCTCAAGAATCTGCAAATTTTCATTACAAATTGTGCATAAAGTATTTTCTGACACATCGATCAGATTAGCCAAATTCTCATTACTGTAACGCACAGCCATTGAGAAAAAAAAATCAAAATATTTAAAAAACAAAATATGAATTTAAATTCTTCAAAGAAGAATATTGTTGAGCCTACAATCGCAGACAATTTAAAAAGTTTTGTGGTTTCACAAAAAAAAAATAAATTTAGAGTTCTCTTTTTTTTCAAATAATAAACTTATTTTACACATGTAAGGTCTTACTCATAGATTGCAAAACTGAGCTGCTGTTTTTCATTTTTTTTTTTTTTTTTTTTTTTTTACTTAATACTGAATTTTGGTTTACTTTTAACTGAATCTACAAAAAATATAGCTTGAATTATAAATGCTATCCTGAGGTATTAATACGAAAAAATCCATAAAAAAAAATCCAACAAAATATGCAGATATATTGTATATAAAGTATACCGCACTATGGCAAATCATTCGCGTTTGAAATCGAAGTTAAACTCAACAACAAAATTCACAGAAGATTTAATCCATAGCTAAAATACACCAACAAAAAAAAATATTGACTTAGTATTCCACTGGTCTGAAACCGAAGAAAAATATTCCAGTTAACAGCAATCCGAAAATGGAAAATCATAAGCCATAAATCTGAAACTAAAAAAAATGCTAACGGTAGGGGACTGACAAAAATATCAGGAATGGTCAATCCGCCCCACGTTGGGCGCCAAAATCTGTAACGTACCGCATACTTAAACTTGTTTTAGAGGAGCGTACTCTGTTTCGGGTGCCGACCGTGCTCAGGGCATTGGGGTGGGTTGTGCTCCCTATATACTTTGTTAAGGTAGGTTACGAGAAATAAAAGGAAACAGAGATTTTATATCAAAAGAAAACTAATAATTAATCTTGAAGCCGAAAGACCAACATAACTAAATGAAGGAAAATAACCAAAGCAGCAAAAAGTTAATATGGTGACACTAGATGTTTTGGCCACCGCGTTCTATACCCACCCATCCTGCTAAAAGGTTTCAAAATCTACTTTTAGCCCACAGCAAGTTTCCCAAGTCTTGCACTAACGACGCCTTACATGCGTAAAATTAAAAGATATTTATCTCATTTTAAGTTATTTTTACTTCATATAAACATTCATATTGTAGTAAACATAATGCTTATAATCTAAATATAAATTTTTTTCCCTTAAGATTGAAATAAAATTTGAATTAAACTTATATAGGTAATTGCAATGAGCAATATTAATATGTGAATCTTTGACGTATTTTAAATTTTCATTCTTATAATATGTACATTATATTAGCATTGACACAAATGAAACCAAAAAAAATCATGTTAAGTCGCATTGAAACAAAATGTAAAAGCAAATATAAATGTTACCAGGATTTGAAATCAAAACATTTTCCGATTTGTTATGTTATTTCTTTTTATCTTTAAATTACGTTAGCATTTAAACCAAAATGAAACTAAAAAAAAACATGTTAAGCCCAATTCACCAAAATGTAAACGCAATTATAAATATAAATGTTGATGCTTACAGATATTGCGAAACAAAATACTTCAACAACATTTTTTCTATTTCGTTTTCCTAAACTTCTGTTAAAAGCAAACAGAGAGACTTAAGCATATCAAACCAGTTCGATGCTATGTATGCTTACTCTCACCACACTGCAACTAACAACAACAGATCGTAAGAAGAGCAAGTTTGCAACAAACATATTCACCTCTGCGGCCAAGTATGATTGCTGCTCACGCTCTGTGGACTGAACTGCACATACACCGACAAACCCACTGCAAAAATGTTAATGCTACAAAAAATGTAAATGCTGCAGGGGTATGGCCAATCTATCACTGTTAGCCGCCTAATTTTATGCTACGTTATTTTTTCCAATTTTAGATTCAAAAATACTTAATTTCATGAACACTTACTGTTACATCCAGCGATGAAAGGTACCCTCCATGGCGTTGGTGTGTGAAGCTAAATGTTTTAAATTGTTAAAAATTTAAATTTAATTACGCGAATATTTTCTCTAAACTAAATTCTCACGGAATATTTTAAAAATTAACTTGAAATCACTATGAAAATTTGATTTAAAAAAAAAACTAGCGAATTTCCAACTAGGCTTGTAGTTTTGTTTTAGTTATATGTTTTTTTTTTTTTTTGTTTCTCTTGTTTTGTTGTTCTTATATATTTTTCTTAAGGTAACGTTATAACTATATATTTTTATTTTCTCACTATGAAATTTTACTTTAAATGCAATTTTTTCTATTTTTTTTCACAGGTATTTTTTCCACAAATATTGCATATATTTATGATCAAATCATTTTAACATTTTTTTTTTTCTAACTTTTCTGATTTTTTACTAGATGTATATTAGGTATACCGAATTACTAAATTTTTCCCTTATTCTTCCTCAAACTTATTTTATGCACGTCTTTTTAATCATTAAAATTTTTACTATTTTCAATGAATTATTGTTTTTTTTTCTCTTTCTTCTTTTTCTACTTATCACTCACTATCTTTCGTGAATTATTATGATTTTAACCAATTTACTTGAACATTTTTTTGCAAATTTTTAATTCTTTTATTCGTCGATGTTGTATATTATATGCTGCTTTTGCAGAGAACCAATTTAGTACTAAGGCACACACAATTTCTGAAGATCTCTCTAGATGACTTCGACCATGCATAGGCTTTTCCACAAGTAGATACGCACTTTTGATTATTTTAATAATCCTAGTAGAAAAGTATTTTATATTCTAAAATGTGTTTTCTCTTTTAAGTACTGATAAATAATTCCATACCTAGGCCAAATTGAATTCCTTAGAAAAAGTTATGCTCCTCCAACCAAAAATATATATATATATATATATTGGTGTATTTAATACATCACAATATATTTTTTTCCACTACGTATTTCTTATTGTTTTAAAACAATATTCTCAGGAATAATTATGTTTATTTAAATTCAATTAAATTTTAAACTTAGGATTATGAAACTTTTCTGATTTTCGATATTTTTGAAGATAAGTTATCGAAGGCACACTTGTTCGTGGGATGATCTCGGTGAAGAAAAAGAAAGAGAGCCAAAACGGTTCTCTGTACTTGATCTATACAAGATGTCGCAAACTGAAGCAAATTAGGTTACAGTGGAAAGCGAAAATGTTTAGAAAATTAGCAAAATTACACCAGTGGTGTTCAAACGTTTTTAATAGCAACAATTCGAATACATTAATTTTGAATTTAGAAGTATATTTAAAATTTAAATATACAGAAATCAAAAAAAAAAATATATTCGTATATCAGTGGCATTAAAGTTTGATAGGCCCTCACAATATAGCCATGTCCGTCTGTCTGGCTGGCTTGGTGGCTGGCTGGCTGGCTATATTGTATTGTATTGTATTGTATTTTTATTCACATTTCTTCAAGTATACAAAAATTAAAAATTCATTGAGAAATATCAAAAGGGAATAATTCATATTATAAGATAAAAAAAAAAAAAAAATTGAAGATTACATTTCATTATAATAACTACTTATATACAAAGAAGAATGGAAAGCGACATTGTATGTATAAAAAAAATACAGTTTTTAATGCCACGTCGGTGAGGACAAGATTTTCAATAAAAAGAATAAGTAAGAAATAAAATATAATTTAATATATTTAGGTCATTTAGGTTATTTAAGTTATTTAAGTGTGGGGTTTGAAATGTCCTAAACTGAGAAAAGTGATATGAGAAAAAATAAAAAGTATTACAAAAAGAAAGTTATAAAATCAAAATTAAAAGAGACCTAAAAAAAATAAAAAAATAATTTTTCAAAATAACAATATACTATATCAGATAGCAACAAAAGCAGCAGGAACAAAAACTTTAAGCTTAAATTTGAAAAATTAAATACAAGGACGAAGCAAAACTTCAATTTCAGCTAAGTCGAAACCAAGAAGCCATAGCTTAACTTGTTTTAAAAAAGTTGTTACGATGCGAATCGATTTCAAAGATTCCGGAAGTTTGTTGAAGAGCCTACAAGATAGAATGTGAAAGGAATTGCGGTAACCTGTTGTCCGAAACTTTGGGACACTCACAGTATAGACATTTCGCAGAGAGTATCTTTCTGAAAGCCTACTGTTCAGGTAACCGCACCTTAAGAAAAAAACTTTTAGAACTTTATAGTAAAAGAGGTGACGAATAGGAAGAATTTTTAGTGATCTAAATAGTTCAATCGAATGCGTTAAACGATTCCTGTTGCACAATTTTTTGATGATAGCTTTCTGTAAAATTAATAAAGGCTTAGTTTTATTTTCATATGCTCCACCCCAGCAAGAAATGCCATAATTAAGTTTTGAATGAAATAAACCAAAGTAGAAAGATTTCAAAACACTTATAGGACAAAGTTTCTTAATATTATAGAAATTTCTCACCACATTTCTAAAATACATTTTGAGACTTTTTGTATGTTCATTCCAATTAAAATTTTTGTCTATAGGCTTACCTAAGTATTTGAAAAAAGGTACAGTAGTAATCAAAAAACAATCAGAGCTACATACAATATTAGGGTCATAAGGGAGTGAATGACAAAGACATATTTTATATTTAAGGCAACAAGGCCCATGGAAAATTATGTCATGAAGAGGTAGAGTCTGCAATGTTAGATTGAAATACATAAGCCTAGCTTTACTGCTAACTATGAGTTCCAAAAACCATTTCCTCAGAAGATCAACATCATGGTTAATGTAAGCAGACAAATCAACAAGCGATTTGCAAACAAGACTTATGCCTAGATCATCAGCAAACGCTGTTACTTTACCTTTAAAGTCTTGCAAAAAAACTGAATTGATGTAGATAAGAAATAGGATAGGTCCCAGCACTGACCCTTGTGGAACACCCACATTTACAATACCATCACAACTTAAACTTTCCCCAATTTTAACTTTATGTTTTCGATTAGAAAGGTAAGAAGCAAACCAATCATGCATGTGACCTCTAAAACCAATAGAATAAAGTTTATTTAATAATATTTTGTGATCGACCATGTCGAATGCCTTAGTTATATCTACAAAAAGACTTGCACAGAAATTTTTCTGATCTAAACCTTTTTGTAGGTTAGAGCAAAAATCTAGCAATGCATCTTCAGTTGATAAGTTTTCTCTAAAACCAAATTGATTTGGGCTGAAAAAATTTAAGCGGGTGAGAAAAGAAACAACTCGTTTTTTGACTATTTTTCCAAAAACTTTAGCAATTGCAGGCAGTAAAGAGATTGGTCTATAATTACTTTTTTCATTGCGATTACCCTTTTTGAAAAGGGGAGTAATTATGGCACTTTTGAACTGGACAGGATAAATTCCTGTTTCAATACTTTTATTGAAAAGGTAGGCAAGAATGTCTACAATGTTATATGCAACATTTTTAAGTAAAATATTCGATATATCATCAATACCACACGATTTTGAATTATCAAGTGAATGAATGGTTTTAATCAATTCCAATGCTGAAATGGGTTCAAAAAAAAATCTACAAGAAGATGAAAAATCTGCTTTTAATGCTGAAAAATTGCAAGAATTAGAGTGCACATCGAAAACGGGGAATGATCCAATTGAAGCAAAGTATTGGTTAAATGTGTTAGCAACTAAAGTGTTATCAGATATGGTATTGCCGTCATCAATTAAACTGATGGGAGCAGAACATTTTGAAAATCTACCACATAAACTATTCAAAAGTTGTCATTCCTTTCTCAAGTTACCTTGGCATTTAAAGAATTCTGTTTGATAATATTTTTCCGGAGTTTTTGGAATATCAATTTTAATTTGTTTAGCTTATTTATTATGCCGAAATTTTAATTGTAAATTATTTGAGTGTTTAAAACATTTTAACCTTAGCTTTTGCTTTAGTTTTATTTTTTTCACCAGGTTTGTGCTGATCCAAGGCTTCAGTTTTTTATATTTCGATTTGCGTATTGGCACAGAAAAGGTTGCTTCATTTACAAAATGTTTGCACATTTCCTCAAAATTGGAGTACGCTAAAGACACGTCACTAGAACATAAAACACTGCTCCAGCATTCAAGGAGTAGTTGCCTGTTAAGATCAATTATTATTATTATTATTAAAGTTTATTTATAAAATAAATTTTACAAGAAAACTTAAAACTAGGCACTAACAGCTAAGGTCTTCGTCCTAATTTAATAAATGATTAGCAATTATAACAAAATTAAATATCAAAATAAATATGGCAATAGTAAAGTAATTTTATGACATTTTGAATATTTAAATCGGATATTTCTTGTAGAGCGTTTGGTAAGATAAGTCTATTAAAAAGAAAAAGTTGTTTCTGTTTTAAAGAGGGACAGTTATTTATAAGATGGGCTATTGTAAGATTGCGGTAGTTGCAAAAAGGACATTCCGGCGGTGTTGTTTTCTCAAAAATATGTTTGTGCGTCAGCAAGGTATGGCCGAGGCGAAGTCGGATGAATTTCTGAAGATGCAGTTTCGGTATAGATGTTGGATATTTCGGAGCTTTGCCTTCGAGGTTTACTGTTTTATATGCGTGATTGTAGTCTGCCCAGCTTTCTTCTAGTTTTAGCTTGTAAATTAGATTTATGTGATTTATCCAATCTTTCTTAGCATAATTAGGGCGCATCAATATTGGGGCTTTAGTTGCATGTTTGGCTACTTCATCAGCTTTTGTATTGCCTGGAATCCCAATATGTCCAGGAATCCACATGATTTTGAGCTTGGATGCGTTTGAGATAAGAATATCACGGATATTACATATCATTTCATTGTTGTGGTTGATGTTTGAAATAGCTTTAATAACAGACTGTGAATCGGAGCATATGACGTACTTTCCCCTGGAGTTACTGAAGTACTTGGCTGCAACCAACAGTGCTTCAGCTTCGGCGGTAAAAACGGATGAGTAATAAGGAAGTTGAAATGTACTTATTGTAGTTAAATTTGCATCAATGACAGCAAAAGCGGTTGCATCTGAAGTTTTTGAACCGTCCGTGTATACACATTCCCAGCCCTTACTTAGGAGCATATTTTTTGTATCCAAAAATTTTTGTATGTAGGTTGTTTTGGCAGTTGAGTTTTTGGATAGATTGTCAAGCGACTGTATAAAGCTTTTATTTGGCAAAAGCCATGGTGGGTTTTTAGGTTTATATTTCAGATGAACCTTAGTTTCAATGTCTATTGAGTTACATATTTTAATTACTCTATGAATTGTAGATGGCAATTTTATTAATTTTCTTTTTGCCTGGTTGGAAACGTTACATATAATAGGGATTTCCGATGGCAGTAATATCTTCGGGATTAGTCGTGATGTTGTCAGTTCCACACGTTCCTTAATTGTTATCAGCCCTGTTTCTGTCAAAATGTTCCTTATTGGGGTTGTTCTTAATGCGCCTATGCAAAACCTTGCTGCTGCATAATATGTTGACTGTATTTTCCTGATTTGAGATTGTGAAGCAGTTCCATAGATCGGGAGTCCGTAATCCAATTTTGATAGTAAAATAGCCTTCAGCACATTTATAGAAATATTTGGATGAGCTTCACTGTTAAAACAACTTATACATTTTATTAATTTTAGTCTATTATTTAAAGCTAACTTAAGATAATCTAAGTGCGAAGACCATTTATATCTATTATTAAAAATAATGCCTAAGATACGTAAGCAATTTACATTTTCAACCAGATTACTTGAAATCTGTAAGTTTGAATTTGAACAGTGCTTTTTTCTACAAACGTGTAAAATTTTGGATTTCTCGAAAGAAATTCTGGCACCAGTTACATCAAGCCATTCATTAATGTCTAGAAAAAGGTTATTTACTCTGCTTTGAAGTTCTCTAAATGCTTCGAATTTCGCTACTATATACAGATCATCAGCATAAATAGTGTGGTGAAAAAAATTGTGCTGAATTATAATTTTATTTAGTTTTTCAAAAGCCACTAGAAAAAGATTGACCGAAAGCGGGGATCCCTGAGGAATACCGTTATGTATAGGCTTTACGCTTGAATAGCATTCATTTATATTGACTATTATTTTTCTGTTAGACAGAAAAGAGTTTATATATTTCAACATTTTGGGACCCAACTGCCATTCCCTTAGTTGTAAAATAATCGCATGCTTTCCTATCCTTTCAAAGGCTTTTTCAAAGTCAATAGATATGATAGAAATGTGTTTTTTTGTTGAAATTGCTTTTGCAATTTGAAAATCAAGAAAGAGCACAGCATCTTGTGTGCCTTTATTTGGCCTGAATGCAACTTGTTTCGGACTTATAAGTTTATTAATGTGTAAAAACCAGCTAAGCCGTTTAGATATTATTTTCTCCATCGTTTTTGAAATACATGACAGCAAGGAAATCGGTCTATAAGATTCGAATTTATTATTAGGCTTGTCGGGCTTTAGTAGTGGGAAAATTATGGCAGTCTTCCATTGTTGAGGGATAGTGCCACTTGAAAAAACAAAATTGTACAGATTGAGCAAGGCAGCTTTACCGGAATAAGGCATATTTTTAAGCATTTGATACGAAACTTGATCGAAACCAGGTGTCTTTCCTTTTACGGTAGATAAAGCTGCATTTAGTTCAATAAGAGTTATTTCACTCTCTATAAATTTAGCTGTTTTAGTAGTTGGGCATGTATTTGAAAGTATTAAGTTATTTGTTGTGTTTTTATGCGATTGAAAATTATTAGAAAAATGGGAATCATTTGAAAGCCTTGACCATTCCTCTGCAAAAAAATTGGCAATATCAAATGGATTACATAAAGTGAGGTTGCTGTTGTTGTTAATAGGACTAGGCAGTTGGTTAGAATATTTGCCATAAAGCTTATTGACGTTTTTCCAGATGAGTTGTATAGGTGATTCGGGAGAAATTTTTGAGGTGAATTCTTTAAAGGAGTTTCTTTTTGCTTTTTTAACCTCATATTTGAATTTTGCGTTTGCTTTCTTATAAAGTATTCTGTTTGCTGCCGTCATGTTGTTTTTGAAAACATACCAAAAGTTACACTTTGTTTTTTGTAGACTAGCCAAGTCTTTGTTCCACCAGTAGATAAACTTAGGGCATGATTTTCCTGATGATTTAGGTATAGCTACATTTGAAGCTGAAATTATCAATTTGTGAAATAAAGCAGCGTCTTTGTTGATGTTACCAGAAATAACGAGCTCTTTACTATTTATGACATTCTGAAATTTACGCCAGTCGGCTTTTTCAATTAAAAATTTTGGTTTGAAGTTACGAGAAGTAATTAGGTTATTATTAAGAGTTATATCAATGTATATTGGGAAGTGGTCGCTTCCATGAAGTTGAGAGTCTACTCGCCAGGAGGTTAGTGGTAGGATATTAGCCGAGCATAAGGACAGATCAACATGAGTCAAGGTGGAACGGGTAGATAGATGTGTGGGGGAGAGATCATTCATTAATATAAGGCTTGTTTGTTGGAAAAAGTTTTCCACAAGTTTACCTCTTGCGTTTGATACAAGTGAGCCCCAAAGAGTACTGTGTGCATTAAAATCGCCGAGGAATAGGCAAGGTGTTGTTGAATTACTAAGAAGTGCTTGAAGTTCTGAAATAGAAACAGGTTGATTTGGAGGAATATACACTGAGATAATGGAAAGGTTAATATTTGAATGTAGTATTGTTTTCGTAGCGCAAATATTTAAATTATGTGTTACATTAGTAAAAGAGATTCCTTTCTTAATAAATATTGCTGTCCCACCTTTGGCGTTGCCAGCAGTATGCGTATTATTAAGGATCATATTGTAGTTGCATAGAGCTATGTTTATTGATTTTAAGTGAGTTTCTTGCAAGGCAATTATATCTGGAATGTAAGATTTGATGATAATGTTAAGTTCATGGAGGTTATTGTGGTAACCATTCAAATTCCACTGAAGGATTCTGAGGACCATATTAGAACCTACAGGTAACACTCTGTCAAATATAACAAGTATATTTAGCAGTTGCTAATTCATGTAATCATCATCATCTATTTCAGGGCGGCGAAAAGAAATTTTTGGGGGTAACTGGAAATTATTTGATGAATAATTTTCTGTTGAATTTGAATGTGATAAGTTGTCCATTGTAGTAAATGGATTCAAAAGCGGATTGGGTTCGATTGTATTTGATTGTTGTGAAATTAGTTGGGATTGGGAGGAATTTTGATTCTCTGAAATGTGTGTATTCTGATCGTCAATAGTAGTTTTAGTTGTTTCGTTATTGGGTTGTGAAATTTCTGATTGCTTTTTATTATTATTGTCTTTGTTTTCAATTGGTTTTGTAACTTGTGATGTATTGTCTTTTGTAATAGTAGCATTGTCTGATATATTTGAATTATTTTGAACATTGTGGGAATTTTTGATTCGGTGTTGTCTTTTTTGAATTGCCTCTTTAAGTTCTTCACGAGGTGAATCGTAAATTGGATTACTATCGTTGACCACTTTTATGGCTTCTATAAATGTAAATTTTTTTATTATTTTTGTTTTGAGGATAGTTTTTCTTTTTTGAATAGTTGGGCAGTCCCTATTGTTGGCTCGGTGTTCATGGCCGAAATTTACACATTCAACCTTAGTACAAAGGGAAGGTTCATGAATGCTTAAAGCACAAACTTCACATTTTTCATCTGACTTGCAAAATTTTTTTGTGTGGCCTAATTTAAAACAATTTTTGCACTGCATAGGGCTCGGAATATATGGTTCTACTTTGAAGTTGAGAAAACCGATTTTTATTTCCTTAGGTAGCTCATAAGTGTCAAATGAAAGTATGTGCAAAGGTGTATTCATAGTTTTTCCGTCAGTATATTTTTTAATTTTATGTGCTTCAACAACACCCTGTTCTGAAAGACCTTCCACAATTTCTGCGGCGGGTAGATCAAGTAAAGGATGGGCAAAAACTACGCCTTTTATGGTATTGAGTGTAGGATGCATTTCTGTGGAAATGGGGCATAAATTTGATAACTGTTGTGCTTTAAGAAACTGATTTGTTTGTTGTGTATTTTTAGTTAGGATTAACAAATTACCATCTCTAGTGTATGTGATTTTGTTTGGAGGAATTATAGATATTCCTTCCAAAGCTTTAGAGACGAGAAATATATTAAATGACTGCAGCGATTTTTCGGGTATTTTGCTTTTCATTACAATGAATTTTGGACAGTTCTTAATATTAGACTGCTTGGAGCTGACATTGTTGTTACTCTGTTTCGAGTCGAGATAAGGAAAATCTGAAGGGTTGTTGATATTGGCTCCTTTTCTCTTTTTTGTACGAGTATTATCCACGTCGAGACAGGAGTAATAGTTCCCTCCCGGGGAGGGTGCCATAGTGCCAAAACCAATTAATCAAAACAGTATAACAAAACTTTTTAACAAAAACAACAATACTGGATTTATCACAATAACGGATAAAGAATTAAAACTGTAAACAGCTATAGCACGTGTTTTGTACGAAAGTAAGAAGACAAACGCAAGAGAAAATAGAAAGACGACCGTTCACTATGAGTACAGCGAATAGACTGTAAGATCAATATAGTCAACTTTTGTAATAAATAATTCATTTGTTGCGGTTTTAGCTAAATTATTGACATAATTGATAATTATACCAGTCATACAGTGATCTGAGATACTAAAGTCAATGTTAATGCATTTAGATGGCTCTACCGGACTCAGAAATCTCCCTAGTACGTGGTCAAGACAAGATTCAGAAATATGTCTTGTTGGTTCATTTAAAAACGAAAAAGACCATGTTCAGCCAGAAGGGTAGAATAACAGTCAATACTATCACAGTCATGGAGAATGTCTAAATTAAAATCTCCTATAAGTAATAGGTTGTTTGAATTTTCATTTGATAGAAAATCGCTGAGCTCATTTAAAAACAAATTTGCCGAACGTGAGTGAAGTCTGTAGAAACATACAAAAGTGAATAAGATTTTATTTCTTTCATAAGTTATTTTAATAACATCCGCAGTGCTGAAATTGCTCAAAGATGAACGGCAGTTAAGACCTGATTTTGCGTAGACGCCTACACCACCCGCACAATAGCTATCATTTGGAAATGCAAAAAAATCATAACCTGGCAAGTTAAAATCGTTCAATTCAGAGGAAAAGATCCATATTTCGGAAAGTGTGTTGAAATACACTTTTTGGGAAAACTGAGTAAGATAATTCAATGAAATTTGGTACACTGCCTTCGTCGTTTTCACGACAATGCAACCAAAATACGCATAAATACTAAGAATTGTAAGCGCAAGCTCTAAGAAAAAATTTAACGAATTCGGAAAAGAGGGCGTGGCACCTCCCATATAAGCAAAAGCTTCAAAACACTATACTGAAAGCGTTTTTTGAGATATTCGAACCAAATTCGACTCAGACACTAAGTATCATAAATGAAAGCTCTCGACAAAATTGGGTGCAATCGGACAAGGGGGCGTGGCACCTCCCATATAAGCAGAAGTTTCAAAATGCTATACTGAAAGAGTTTTTTGAGATAATCCAACCAAACTTCACTCAAATACTAAAGACTATAAATGCACGCTCTAAGCTAAAACTAGACGAACTCGGACAAGAGGGCGTGGCACCTCCTATATAAGCAAAAGCTTCAAAACACTGTACTGAAAACGTTTTTCACTCAGACACTAAAAACTATAAATCCAAGCTCTGGACAAAAACTGGGTGAACTCGGACAAGAGAGCGTGGCACCTCCCATATGAGCAAAATTTTAAAAATACTGCTGTGTAGGGTATTTAATGTTTGGCTAGGCCAAATTTTACACCCTTACTAGTTTGCACTTTATTTTAGTCCAGCGGCCTCCAAGCGCTCAAACACGTCCTCCAGATTTTTCAAATGGTCATCAAAATCTTTTCCCATGATGATTATGTCATCGAGATACACTAAACAAGTCCTCCAATGTAGTCTTTTGAGAACTCGTTCCATTAACCACTCGAACGTAGCTGGAGCGTTACAAAGATCAAATGGCATGACGTTAAACTGCCATAGACCATTCCCAACACTGAAGGAAGTTTTCTCCTTGTCTTTGTCATCTATTTCCACCTGCCAATATCCACTTTGTAAGTCCAGGGTAGAAAACCATGTTGCTGCAGATAACGTATCCAGTGTATCATCGATCCTGGGTAACGGGTAGCTGTCTTTTTTGGTGACGTCATTCAATTTCCTGTAATCCACACAGAATCGCATACTTCCGTCCTTTTTCTTGACAAGTACGACCGGTGAACTCCACGGGCTTTCCGATGGTGCAATGACATTTTCTTGCGCCATTTCCTCTATAAGGCCTGTCACTTCTTCTCTCTTAGCGAGTCCTAGCCTCCTTGGAGGTTGACGAATTGGCTGAAAATTACCTGTATCAATGCGATGTTTAACCACTGATGTTCGGCCATTATTTTCTCCTTTGGACGCAAATATCCGCCAATGCTTTTGCAGAAACTTCTTTGCTTTATTTTTGTTCTGGGCAGACAACTCCTTCGTCCATTCTTTCGTCAATACTTCCAAGGCCGATGATTTTGTTAAAGGTGCACCTTTTGTGTCCTGCTGGTCATTTTCACAATTTATAACAGCCGTAACTTTCTCACAATGCGCTATTAGTTCACCTTTTTGCATCCATTTCGGCTGATTTGTTGGATTCAAAACTCGTACCGGTATTTTGTTGTCCACTCTTGGTTTTATTAGGGTCTTTCCAATGATTAGGTCTTTCTTTACGTTTTTCTTATCTGCTTCCGCTAACCACAGATGGCTTGTCCCATAGTCTTCAGTTGTTGTAGCCCAAATAATTTCTTCGGTGTTGGGTTCAATTCGACAGCGCTCACTTATGTAGACTCTTGCAATTTTTAAATTTTGTCCACAGCCAATGTCCAAAGGCAACTCCACATTGGCATACCTTAACGTCTTTTTCTTAAGGTCCAAAGTGAACCCGTGTCGAATCATGAAGTCCACGCCAATAATAACCTCATCGGTGATGTTTGCAACAATAAAATCATGTTCCACAATTTTGTTGCCGATAAGAATACTCGCTGTAACTTTTCCTACTATTTGCGCAATCTCTCCAGTCGCTGTTCTCAATTGGATCCCATTTAACGGCGTAACTCGTCGTCTATCAAATAAATCACTCCTCACAATTGAATGCGATGCGCCCGTATCCAAAGTCAGCTCATATGTTCTTTCGTTGATTTTTCCACCGATGGTAAGGCTGTTGGAATTCCGGCAGAGCTTCGAAACTAAGGCTATGTGGCAATCATAAGTGGGAGTCAGCTCACGCCCCGCTGTACTGACTTCGTTATCATTTTCGCCATCGTTCACCTTATTTTAAATTTTTCTTCTTGGTGAACGTGATGCAGCTCGTTTACGACGTGATCGGCAGTCACGTGCCATGTGTCCCTGCTTACCACAATTATAGCACTTTCCGTTGAAGCTACTGCTGGCAAACGATGAATTTTTATTTTCAGCCTCCGCCTCCATCCAACGAGTTTTCAATGTTGGGCGGCATGTCAATGCAATCGTCTCTTGAGTGAAGGCAACCGTTACTGTTTCATTAAATGTTGCCTTCGGGCTCCTCATTGTCTCGAGTTTTGTCTCAGAGTCCCGTATGCCGTCAATAAACGCTTCTATTTTGAATTTTTCAGCTATGACACTTAACTCGTCAGGATAGGAAAGGTGTGCCAATCGTTCAATAATCGCAGCATACTCCTGCAAGGAGTATCACCAGATTTCTGGATACGACTTTTCAACTCCAGTCTGTGAATCTGTTTCATGTGGTCACTGCCATATTTTCGCTGTAAGGCATCCATCACCGGCTTGTAATTTTTCTGCTCCGCCACTGGAACCGTTTGCAATACTCCTGCAGCTGCGCCTTTTAAAACGACGATAAGCGCTGCTGCTGCGCTATCGTTATCCCAAAGGTTATGAGTGGAAGTTGTTTCGAATTTGAGCTTGAAAACACTGAATGGCGTTGTTCCATCGTATGTGGGTGCCTTAAGCCTCACTGCGCTGTTTTCTCTTATCACTTGAGTTGCTGGTTCGCTAATTTCCAACTGTTGAATCCTTTTATTAACATTTTCAAGATTATTTTCAACTTTTTCCTTGAAGGATTCAACGTCATCTCGTAACTCAGTCACTTTTACATCGAGGCCACTTACTATTTTTTCAACATCCGTACGAACAGCCTCCATATTTTGATTTAATGTGTGCATCTGCGTCGCGTTCTGACTTTAGCTCTGGTCAATTTCTTCCCGAACCGCCTGGATATTTTTATTCGTCTGCAGCGCGTTCTGACTTAAGCTCTGATCAATTTCTTCCCGAACCGCCTGGATATTTTTATTCGTCTGCAGCGCGTTCTGACTTAAGCTCTGATCAATTTCTTCCCGAACCGCCTGGATATTTTTATGCGTCTGCAGCGCGTTCTGACTTATTGTCTGCGTCATCACCATTAACATTTGCTCGATCTTTGACGTATCCACAACTTCACCACTTGCTGTCGGTCCAGAAGCTTCCTCCACTTTCGATGTATCTTCTGTTGAACTATGTGCAAAGTCAAACTCATCAATATTCACACCATCTTCTTCAAAAGCACTCCACAATCGCTGCTGCAGTTCCACCTTTCTGCCAGCCGTTTGTAAATTCCGCTTTTCCAACTCGCTTTTAAGTTGGCCAATGATTAGATCTTCAAACTTAACCATTTTGTTTTTTTTTTTTTTTTTTATTGATTGCAAATTCTTTTTACACAATCCCACTTCTGACACCAATTGTTACGAAATTTCCTGTCACTATGACGATAATTTCAATCTCTTACTGTTTTCTGAGTTCGATCACTGGATTGTGTAGCAATCAAAAACGCACACTTTATTTAGTTATAAAATGGTTTATTTAAATTAAAAATGTTTATTTTCACACGGTACAATTGTTTATTTCACTATTTATTACATTCAAAATCTAACATTACCTTATTTACTTTCACTGGCACTGTGTGTACAACCTTTTCACTAGTATTGCTTATAATCAACTGTGTTCAGCTCTCATGAACAGCTCCTTTTATACTCATATGAACGTTCTAGAATTGCATTAGCGAAACATCTGGCAACATCTCGTTGGTTCCCTTTATTGACATCTCTATCTGTCAAGTACTTTCGTGACGTCACTGGTTTTATTGACGTCTCGAAGTGTCGAGTATTCTCGTGAAGTTTCTTTTCATGTGTTCTTACTTTTCTTCACAATATTTAACTGGCGCA
This sequence comes from Calliopum simillimum, assembly GCA_951812925.1. Classification (NCBI taxonomy): domain Eukaryota; kingdom Metazoa; phylum Arthropoda; class Insecta; order Diptera; family Lauxaniidae; genus Calliopum; species Calliopum simillimum. The sequence continues at coordinate 77,147,973 of OX638372.1, read as the reverse complement.
CACTGCGTTGGCTAGTGGGCAAAAATCAAAATTTTTTGTGACTCGAAACCTAATAATATTGGTATCAATCGACAGGTAATTGTTTAAATAAAATAAAAACAAAATATTTAGGGGAAAAACTGAGTTTTGGCTACGCTGTGACACTTCAAAGTTGAGATATTTTTCAAATAAAATCATGTTTTCTTCAACTCGTTTTGGGTTCTCTTGAACAAATAATTATCAAAAATTTGTCTTTTGATTAAACTAAGCGAAGTAAAGTTTTTTGTTAAAAATAATATTTGAGTAAATAAATAAAACTAAAAAATTTTGGAAAATATATTATTTGATGTATATTGTAGTGATTTTAATACACGATATTATCAAATGAAAAACTTCAGAAATTGACAAATTTCGATGAAAAAAAAAAACAAATCTTATAAAAATAAGTGCCGTTTTTTTTCTTAATCTACTAGTTCAAATTCTATATAATCAAGAACTGCAAATAACTTTTCCTACTTCGTCCTACAAATATTTTTTTTCTATTTTTAAAAAATGCTTAAAACGAAAAATTTGTATGAAATATAAAATTTATGTTGAAAATTTTTTTTTTGTTTTTATGAACACAAATGGTCTCAAAAGTACAAAAAACATTATTTCTACTACGTACATTTCATTTGTTAACATTAAACATTACTTTTTTATCATCGTTATATATGGACCTTAAGAAAATCGTCCTAAATACCTGGTTTTTAGCAAAACTATAAAGTTTACAACAAATCTGAGATCATTTTTGAGCTCAACGACCCAAAATTACTTATAGTACCAAATTTCATCGATATCCAACCACTCCTTCTATTTTTGACCATTGCTTGTATGGGCTCAACGCACTGTGTGGCGCTGGGAAAAAAATTTTCAATAAAAATGGGTAGGGCCACGCTCCCTAGTTCTAAAAATAAAAAAACTGTCATACTCTGAAACTATTTGACACGGGTATTCGCATCACTTTATCTGAGATCAAATCTTATTCACCTGTGCCAAATAGTTTCAGAGATATGACAAATTTGTTTTTTTTTTTAAATGAAGGGGCGTGGCCCCGCACATTTTTACTGAACATTTTTTACCCAGTGCCAATTAGATATGTAACAAATCTCATTTACCTGAATCAAATATTTTCAGAGATAAAACAAATTTCGGGTGGAGGAGCGTGGCGCTTCCCATTTTTTTATTGGATATTATTTCCTCAAGTATTGTTCATATACAGTGGATCCATCGCAATAGACAAGACTTCGTTGGATATAAATGCGCTCTAAACTTAAGAAAAATTATGCTGAAGATATGGTTTTTCGCTTTTATTTAAACCTTATGCCCTCATCTCTCTGAACAATAAAAAAAAAAAAAATTATTTTTCTATTGATAACCGTAAATTTACACTAAAACACAAAAATAGTTAAATTTCCTGCGCTCAATGAAAAATCGGACAAAGCAAAATGGCATTGCTAAAAATGCTGTTCTTGTGCGAAAAAAGCTTTTTAGCACTGCGTTTTTTGGTAATATTTGGTTGTTCATTGCATTAAGTGGTAAACAATGTAAACACTAAATCAAAATATGTGTAAAATGGCTTCAAATGGCAAGCAATCTGCTATCGAAATAATGCAATTAATGATTAACTGGTGTTATAAAGGTAAAACCGAGAGAAATATTACGAAAAAATAAATCTATTTACCACTACATATTAATGAGGTTCCGTGATGAGCTCTATTGACCAAAAAAAGCAAAGAAAGTCAATACAATATATCAAATGAGCAAGAAGAGCGTTCGATATTGAAAGAAATCGACGAAGATCCTTTCAAAAAGGCCGAAAAACCATTATGTATCCTTAAAAAATCGAAGTGCAAAATATGTTTTCCTAGAAAAATTCCATTTATAAGCCGTAATAGACTAAGAGCCAGCGCTTGGCTGACCCTCCTCATAGTATCAAAGCTGAATTTTTTTGTGAGTGTTCTTCCAATAGTAGGTCTAGTGAAATCCTGAGAGATGGTGTCTACGTGAGATATCGGGTGCAAAAGGTCGAGAAAAACAGTTTTTTGCAAATATCTCGCTAATGGTTATATCTACAAAAAACTTAAGTTGCACAATTTTGTAACTCAGCAAATTTCATATCGAAAAGTGGTGCTAATTATTTTCATACGACCTACAGTTTGTGTAGAACAGGATTGACAGTGTCAGAATAGAAGTAAATAGTTTTTATTTAAGAAGGCGAGCCCCACAACACTCGACAAATTTTGATTAATTATTAAAAATAACTCTTAACAAAGTTCGTAGTACTTCACTTAGGATTTTTTATTTTAAAACATCTCACAACCGCATTTGAATTTTAGCGAAAGAGAGACACGTCTTAACTAAGCGAGAGGAAGACATCGACTGTTCATAGTAATATGAATGTTGATTTTCAAAGTACTATAACTACGCCTCCGTCATAGTATCATAGCTGAATTTTTTGTTGGGTATTCTTCTAATAGGGAATTCTAACTTTTGTTTTAGTCAAACGGTGAGAGAAGGTGCTTTCGCGAGATATCGAGCATAGTTAGAGTAATTTTAAAATCAACTTTCAAAAAAAAAATGATTTTCTCTACCTTTCGCACCCGATATCTCACGAAGGCACCACCATTTCACTGTTTGACTAAAACAAAAGTTAGTACCCACTATTTGAAGAATACTCACAAAAAAATGCAGCCATGATACCATGACGTAGGCATAGTGATAGTACTTTCAAAAAACTGATTTTCTCTTCCTTTTGCACCCGATATCTCGCGAAGGCACCACCTTTCACGATTTAACCAAAACAAAAGTTAGAATTCCCTATTAGAAGAATACCTTCAAAAAATTCAGCCATGATACTATGACGTAGGCGTAGTTATAGTACTTTGAAAATCAACATTCATATTACTATGAACAGTCGATGTCTACCTCTCGCTTAGTTAAGACGCGTCTCTCTTTCGCGAAAATTCAAATGCGGTTGTGAGATGTTTTAAAACAAAAAATCCTAAGTGAAGTACTACGAACTTTGTTAAGAGTTATTTTTAATAATTAATCAAAATTTGTCGAGTGTTTTGGGGCTCGCCTTTCTTAAATAAAAACTATTTACTTCTATTCTGACACTGTCAATCCTGTTCTACACAAACTTTAATAATGTTTTGTCCAGTGTGCAACAAAAAAATTTCTCGCGGTAATTCAACAAATTTAAGCTGTATCAATTGCATAAACAGCTTTCGTGGTCCGTGTATCTATGCTGACGATAACTTGCTTCCTAAATCTGGAAAATTTCGATGTGAAAAATGTTTACTTAGCCGTCGGAAGTCTCGCTCTAACACTTCTTTGTCATCTTTTATGAGAGCTAATCAAAAAATTTTTAACCAAAACAATAACTTAAACACACCAAGTTACAATGCTGCTATGTCTTTAAAAACTAACACTGCCAACAACACTGCTAGTGTCAATTCGACGTCATTCCCGCCACCGATGACTGCCAAACCAACAATTGCATCGCCTTTCACTTTGCCGCAGGTCAACGACCAGCCGATAGTCACCTTGCAAATGCTTTATTTTGAAATTGTAAGCCTTAAGAGCACAAATTTTGAATTTCTCGACAGCATTAAACTACTGCAGCTTGAAAATCGATCTCTTCAATATAAAGTATGTGCGCTTGAAAATAAAATCAATAAACTTGAGCAAGAGAAATTAAGTAACATGATCGAAATTGTTTGTATACCAAACGCCACCAACGATAATGCTCGTGAGCTTAGCAAAAAATTATTTCACGCTGCTCTTAATGTTGATATTGCTGATGAGCAAATTGTCAACTGCTTCGTTTCGAATCCACGCATTGAGAATATTGCAGCAGCCAACGATGACTCGAAAAACACCAACAACGACAATGATGTTGGCAGAAACAATAAAACAGTAAATTAGTTGTTAAATTGCAATTGTCTACTCAGAGCGTAAAGAAATCTGTGATGTTAAGTAGAAAAGAGAACTATAAAAATTTAAGTGAGGCTATTTTTGATACCAACAAAAGCAAACAAATTTTTACTAACGACGGTCTTACTAAGTACTTCCGTGCTTTACTATTTGCAGCAATAAAACTAAAGCTTGATAAAAGTTTTGAATTTGTCTGGTATAAAGACTGTCGCATTTTTTTGAAGGAGAAAGCTAAAGACAAAGTTGTTGTTGTTAGATCATTTGATGAACTTAACGAACTAATAAAAGTAAAAACTATTAATGAAAAAAACTAGTAAACAATGGATATTTTGAACGATAATCTTATAAACAACAACTTTGCTTTAGATATTATTAGAGACAACTCGGACTTTGCTTTTTATCTCAATGCGGATAATTCTATTGTTATTGTACAACAAAATATAAGGAGTATGAGGCAAAACTTTAACTTATTGCTTTCAAACTTAAATGCTTTTCATAGATTGCCAGATTTTATTTTTCTCTCCGAAATTTGGATCTATTCTACTGAATTGAATGATTTTAGTATGCCAGGTTATGATTATTTTGCAATCCCCAATAATACCTATTGTGCGGGTGGTGTTGGTGTTTATGCAAAATCTGGTTTTAACTGTTGTTCTTCGTTGTGTCATTTCAGCACTGCTGATGACATTAAGATAACTTGCGAAATTAACAAGGTTTTGTTCACTTTTGTCTGTTTTTATAGACTGCACTCTCATTCAGCAAGTCAATTTTTGAATGAGCTTGGCAATTTTCTTGCAAACGAAAATGCTAACAACTTACTTCTAATAGGAGATTTTAATTTAGATATCTTAAATGATTGTGAAAACGTAGATTGTTATACCACCCTTTTAGCTGAACACGGTCTATTTTCGTTTTTGAATGAACCAACTAGACACGTTTCTCAATCCTGTCTTGACCATGTACTTGGGAGATTCCTTAGTCCGGTAGTTCCATTTAAAAGTATTAACATTGATTTAAGTATAACAGATCACTGTACGTGGGCTGCTCGATATATTTCTGGCCTAATAATGAAAATGCGAATATTTATCATCAAAAATGGTTTTATTGTTTTTCGAAGTATTCTCCAGCATGATTTATACACTTTTGCATGCGCTCAAACCAATTGTCGAAGTACTTTTTCCACTCCGATTGAGACACCTCCAAAACATGGTTTTTGAATGCTTCATCAGCATCTTCTGGCGACGAAAATCATTGACCACGCATTTTTTTCTTGATGTGCGGTAATAGAAAGAAGTCATTGGGTGCCAAGTCAGGGCTGTACGGCGGATGACCCATTAATTCGACGTTTTGGCAGGTCAAAAGGGCGCTGGTTTGAGCCGATGTGTGAGAAATCACATAGTCATGGTTAACAATGATTCGTCTTCTCTTGTTTCGAATCTCTCCGAAGACTTCAGGCAAACGAATTGTGGTGTACTACTCAGAATTGACCGTCCTACGTTGCTCAAGTAGAACAGTCGCCACATGACCAGTTCTGCCGAAGAAACAGGCGCCCATTTGCTTTGAAGTGCTTTTCCCACGAACAACTTTCGTTGGATTTGGCTCGTCTTCGAAGACTCATACGGTCGATTGCTGTTTTGTTTCGGGCTCATACGCATATATCCATGATTCGTCATCTGTGACGATCTTACAAACGTCTTTTGAAGCACCGTGATCGTATTTTTTCAAAATTTCTTTGCATTAATCGACACGAGCCTTTTTTTGAGCGATTTTCAAATTGTGCGGGATTGAACGAGAACAAACATTTTTTACGGCCAGGTGTTCATGCAAAATCTAATATATTGAAGTGGAACTAATGTGCAAAGATATTTCTATCTCACAGTATGTCAAATGATGATCTTGCATTATCAGTTCACGCACGGCATCAATGTTCTCTGGCACAACGGCCATTTTTGGACGACCTTCACGGAATTCGTCTTTGAGCGAGCGTCGGCCACGATTGAATTCATTAAGCCAGTTTTACACAGTGTTATAAGATGGTGCTTCATCGCCATACAAAGATTTTAGTCCATCGATGCACTCTTGTCGTGATAATCCACGTCGAAAGTTGTGAAAAATGATCGCACGAAAATGTTCACGAGTTAATTCCATTTTTTTGCCAAATTGATTTTTTCAAGACACTGTAAACAACACAAATGATGGTCGTACGTCAAAATGTTCTGAGTACGTTTATGCTAAAAAATATCAATCTTTCCAATAGAAATGTCAGATTGCTCCTGACAACACTTAGTGTTACCTAGGCCAGAAATATATCGAGCAGCCTACGTATGACTGGCCTTATAATCAATAATGTCAAAATAGTTAAATCTTCAGCAAGTAATTTAATTCTTACAAAAATCAACTACGTTGATCTGAACAGGCAACTACTTTTTGAGGGCTGAAGCAGTGTATTCAGAGCCAGTGATATGTCTTCAGCGTATTCCAATTTCGAAAAAATTCTCAAAAATTTTGTTAATGATGCAACCTATCCTGTTCCAATTCTGCATTCTAAAGATAAAAAATTCAAGCCTTGATAAGCACGGTTCTTGTGAAAAAAATTAAACTTAAACAAAAGCTAAGACTAAAATGTTATAAGCACCCCAATAATTCACAACTAAAAAATAGACATGATATTTTAGCTATACAAATTAAAATTGAAATTCCAAAAATTCGTGAAAATTATTATCAAACTGAATTTTTTAACTTCCAAGGTAACTTAAGAAAAGATTGGCAACTTTAAAATAATTTATGTGGTAGATCTTCTAAATGTTTTTCTCCTACCAGCTTAATTGATGACGGCAATACCATTTCTGATAGCACTTCAATCGCTAACATATTTAGTCAATATTTTGCCTCAATTGGTTCTTATCCTATTATGGAACTGCACTCTAGTTTTTGCGATTGTCCAGCATTAAAATCAGACATTACGTCTTCATGTAGTTTTTTTTTTAACATCTTTCAGCATTGGAATTGCTAAAAACTATTCAATCTCTCGATAATTCAAAATCTTGTGGTATTGATGGCATTTCGAATGCCCTATTGAAAAATGTTGCTTATAATATTGTTGATATTCTTGCCTACCTTTTCAATAAAAGTATTTTGACAGGAGTTTTTCCTGATCAGTTCAAGAGTGCCATAATTACTCCTCTTTTCAAAAAGGGCAACCGCAATGAAAAGAGTAATTATAGACCAATCTCTTTGCTACCTGCTATTGCTAAAGTGTTTGAAAAAGTACTTAATAAACGAGTTGTTTCTTTTCTCACTCGCCTAAATTTTTTTAGTTCAAATCAATTTGGTTTTAGGGAAAATTTCTCTACTGAAGATGCATTGTTGAATTTTTGCTCTAATCTTCAAAAGGTCTAGATGGTAAAAATTTCTGTGCCAGTCTTTTTGTAGATATCACAAAGGCATTTGACATGGTCGATCACCAAATACTTTTAAATAAACTCCATTCTATTGGTTTTAGAGGTCACATGTTTGATTGGCTTGCATCTTAACTTTCAAATCGAATTCATAAAGTTAAAATTGGTACAAGTCTTAGTTGTGAGGGTATTGTTAATGTAGGTGTTCCACAAGGGTCAGTCCTTGGGCCTATCCTTTTCCTTATATACATAAATTCAGTTTTTCGTCAAGATTTTAAAGGAAAAGCAACAGCGTTTGCTGATGATTTGGGTATAAGCTATGTTTGCAATTCGCTTCTTGACTTGCCAGTTTATATAAACCACGATGTAGATGTGCTGAGGAAATGGCTTTTGCAACATAAACTACTAATAAGCTGCAAAACTAGACTAATGTATTTTAACCTGACATCGCAAACTCAACCTGTCTACGATATAATTTTTCATGATCCATGTTGTCTTAAATATAAAATATGCCCTTCTCATTCACTTCCTTACGACCCTGATACTGCATGTAGCTCTGATTGCTAACTAATTTTACAAGAATCATGAGTCACGATTATTTCGATCTTAAACGGAATATCGTTTGCAATGACTTCTTCTGTATGGCATGGCACACACAAATTTTTGAAAATAGTCCATTTCATGATCATTTTATTAGTTGGTCATAAATGATGCATTTGCTTGGAAACTTTTCTTGGTTGTGAGGCGTGAGATAAACTTTGTTCAGATATTTTTTTTTACTGTGCTCATTGAAAGTAAATAGGGTAAAGGCAGATCACTAATTTTCCAAATTAACAACATTTGGTGATCTTTTGTATGCTCTATAATTAGTCTTTTGAGAATGCAGGTCCTGCTCAGATTTAACCGGCATTCCCCTAATTTAAAATCGATTTTCTTTTTTTTCAATTTTTTCCCAACGGGTAAATTTTACGCGCTCGACATATCGTATCGGTAATCAATTTATTTTCTCATGATTTCTTTTTTTTAATATAAATTACACCAATTTATATTTTTACAGAATAATTTTATAGCGATTAAGTACTTTTCTTTATATCAACATAAATTTGTTCGTGCGACTAATTAATTTTACTTGATATAAAATTTTTTTTTCTTGCGATCAAGTATTTTTCTTGATGGCACTATAATTTTGTTCGTGCGACCAATTAATTTTTTTCTTGTGATCAAGTGCTTTTCTTTGTTCTTTTAGTGTTTTTGTCCCACCGGGGCAGACTTACGGGAACGGAGGATATTTTTTTTTGCTCATATAGGGTAGAATGTCTACTTCTAAAAGGTTTTCTGCTACGAGAGGAAAGAGTTTTACTCCTAACAGAGGTAGAGGAAGAGGTAATAACGTTTCTAGGAATTCGAGTTCAAGCTCGCTCAATCAATCCTGTTCTAGGCGACCAGCTACAACCAGCGGTACACAGAGAGTGGTACATTCACCACCTTCTAATAATTTACAGCTTTTGTTAGACCAGGGAGAAGAAAATTTAAATCGCGGTCCTGTCCGTAACGAAGACCACGACATTAGTTCAGGCTCTGAATCAAATTTGATTGGTTTTGGTCCAGACCCTGGGAACATAGACCAACTTATCCCACACATCCAAAACGTGAACGAAACGATGGCTTCGAGCTCCAATAATGTACCAGCGGAGGGTGACATCCAAGCTGACCGTAATTCTGCTGAGGAAGTGGCCAATGTTAGCAGTGTAAACGAACTTCTTGCCCATATGAGAGAAACTTTTCGCTTGACACAGGAAGGCATGAACCGAGAATTTCAAGCTATTAAAAATGATATTTCGGCTATGAATTCAGCCATGCGCAATCCAAGTGTACCTCCGGTTAATCAGCCACCAAGTCAGCCCGAACAATCGATGCCTCGTGAACAGCGCCGCTCAGAACCTCTGAGACCAGCTTTAAATATGCCGGCAATTTCCAATCAACACGTCTCCAATAATTCCGTAAAGTTACAGGAATGGAAAATATCCTACGATGGCAAAGGAAATGTTTCTGATTTTCTTTTTAAAATAGATACTCTTGTAGAAAGGACAAATTGTTGCCTTAACCATATTCTAGCTAACTTTCATATTTTCCTTACTGGTAAGGCTGAAGAATGGTATTGGATTTTTACTAGGCATAACCCAGCAGCTGCATATCCATTTCTTTGTTTTTCTCTTAGAAAAGAGTTCGGTTCACGCGAAAGCGATCACGAGGTTGTTTTAAAAATTTCACTCCGAAAACAAGGAATTAGAGAATCTTATGACGACTTTCATTCTGACATAGTTTCGATGAATTCCCGATTAAGAGTTCCTCTTCACGAAAGTTCGTTAGTAGACATCATGAAAAATAATTTAATTCCTAGTTTGAAGGTTTTACTTTTTAACGCCCAGCCTAATACCCTCAACGAGTTAAGGGACATGGCCCGAAAAGGAGAGCAAGTTTTACGCGAAAACAAATCGATTCGCCAGGTTAATGAAATTTCAGCTCCGAGGAGTGATGAAGAAAGTGAAGTGGAGGGGGATCCACAAATAGAAGCTATTCAGGCAAGCTGGCGCAAGCCTGACTATTCGAAAATTCAATGCTGGAATTGCAATGCTTTCGGGCATTCATACATTTATTGTCCAGAGGTAATTCGAAACATTTTTTGTTTCAAGTGCGGACAGAAGGGAGTTACCACTCCAACATGTCCAAACAGGCATCCGGGAAATTTAAAAAGGAGCGAGATGGCGACCGGGGACACTCGTTCTTCCCACACGTTTATAAATAAAGCGGAACTTAACGTTCAAAACTCGTACTTAAATTCTTCAGACACTACGTGTCACATATACCCTGACGTTCCATTATTACCCTGCTTTACCAATAACAGGCTTTCAAATCCAAAATTTTCATTTGTATCGAAAAAAATTTTGAATTGCAGGCTTCGATACAAAAAGCGACGACATTTTCGTAAAATTATAGAATCTACCAAATTAAGCGAAGCAGACGATGATCGCCCTTTTGCGAAAATTAGTATAGGCGATGAGTCAATTTTGGGTTTGCTAGATTCTGGGGCAAGTGTCTCAGTATTGGGCCACAATTGCATCGAATTTTTACAAAAGCTTCGTTTACCATTTAAATCGATTAAATCCTCAGTATCAACTGCTGAAGGTTCGAAGCAAAGTGTCATTGGATATTGTTCCCTGCCTGTTAAATATAAAAACTTAACCAAAACTATTAATTTTTACCTGGTTCCGACGTTAAAGCAAAAAGTTTACCTAGGTGTAGATTTTTGGCGAGAATTCGCTCTTGCGCCTGAAGTTATACCACAAATTTCCGAAATTGAATTCGACGAGTACGCAGTCTCTGATAATTTTCATGATTTAAATTCCGATCAACAAAATGAGCTTGATAAGGCAATTTTGAAATTTCCATCCTATGAAAAACAGGGTTTAGGTTGTACTAACCTCCTTGAACACCATATTGATACTGGCGAGGCTGAACCTGTCAAGTCAAGACATTTTCCATTATCTCCTCCACGTCAAGAGGAAGTTTACAAAGAAATCGATCGTCTTCTTGATTTAGGCGTTATTGAAGAATCAAATTCGCCATGGTGTTGCCCAGTAGTTCTGGTTCGAAATAAACCTGGAAAGGTTAGGATGTGCCTTGACTCTCGAAAATTAAATTTGCTCACGAAAAAAGATTCATACCCACTTCCTCATATTAATGGCCTTTTAAGCCGACTTAAAGACACTCATTTTATTAGCGGCATCGATTTGAAAGATGCATTCTTTCAAATTAAACTCTCTGAATCGTCGAAAGAAAAAACAGCCTTCGCTGTACCGGGAAAGCCTTTGTACCATTTTAAAGTAATGCCCTTTGGGCTTTGCAATGGTCCACAAACCATGAGCCGACTTATGGACAGGGTCATACCGTCAAGGCTCAGAGAAAATGTTTTCATTTACTTAGACGATCTACTCGTTTGTAGCCCGGATTTTGAGTCGCATTTGAAATTATTGAGTGAAGTTGCAAGTTGCTTACGAAAAGCGAATCTAACTATAAATATTGGCAAGAGCAAATTTTGTCAAAAAGAGATCAAGTATTTGGGATATCGTGTAGGACAAGGTTGCCTGAAGGTCGATACCGAAAAAGTGGATGCCATTTCCAAATTTCCTTTGCCGAAAACGGCTAAACAAATTCGTCGATTCATAGGAATGGCCAATTGGTACCGATCATTTATTAGAAATTTTTCAGCCCTTGCGGGTCCGCTTACCGAGTGTCTCAAAAAGGCAAAATCTTTTAAACTAACGCCAGAAGCAATTGATTCCTTTGAAAAATTAAAAGATGCTTTATCATCTGCACCTGTTCTTGCTCAGCCCGACTTTAGTAAAGAGTTTTTTATAGGTTGTGATGCGTCGAAATTATGGGTGGGTGGTGTTCTTTACCAGTTAGACGAAGATTCGAAAGAACGACCAATTGCCTTCGTTTCAAAAAAATTGAATAGGTGCCAAAGAAACTACACAGTCACCGAACTGGAATGTCTAACGGCAGTGGTATGTGTAGATCGCTTTAGGGCATATATTGAAGGCTTACCTTTCCGTATTATAACCGATCATTCTTCATTGAGGTGGCTTATGTCACAACAAGACTTAAACGGTCGTCTAGCTCGATGGAGCTTAAAATTACAAGTTTTTGATTTCAAAGTGGAACATAGAAAAGGTTCCCTTAATGTAGTCCCAGACGCTCTGTCTAGATCCGAAATTGATGAACTTTCCATCACAAATAGTCCCGTTGATGAAGATTTATCAGCACCTGATTTTGAAAAGGAAGAATATCAGAATTTGAGAAATACGATTCTCAAGAATCAAAGCTCGTTACCTGATCTTCGATTGTCTGATAATTTAATCTACAAAAGGGTACATTTTCGGGAGGGTCTTGAAGACGAAGAACCAAACCTTTGGCGACTGTGGATTCCCACAACACTTACAAACTTTGTAATTCGAAGTGCACACGACTCCATCGTAAGCTGTCATGGCGGATATGCCAAAATTCTAGCTAGGGTTAGACAAAAATATTTTTGGCCAACAATGGCAAAAGACATAAAGAGTTTTGTTGACGGTTGTGATACATGCAAATCGGTAAAACCAACCAATAAAATTTTGCGTCCACCTATGGGCAAAGCCTTTTTAACCGAACGTCCTTTTCAGCGTTTTATTGTGACTTTTTGGGTCCTTACCCCAGGAATAAGATTTCTAATATACTGCTCTTTTTATTGTGCTTGATCATATGACCAAGTTCATATTTCTCAAGCCAATGCAGGCTGCCACAACGGCTAATGTAATAGATTTCTTTTCAAATGAAATTTTTCCCGCCTTTGGAGTGCCACAGTTCGTGCATAGCGATAATGGCAAACAATTCGTATCGAAGGAGATGCAAGAAGGACTTATAACAAAGCAGGTTTGTTGCGGATTGGTTCAATTTTGCAGATTTATTTTTGCTAGTTGATTTTTACGCAAACGCTTTTCGATTTGATTGTAAATTTAAAATTAACCGTCGGCCACCTACCGGCAAAAAGCACTCAGCTTTTGCACAAATCGAAAAGCTTTGTGTTTTTGTAAATACATAAATGGCCCTGAAATAATCTTGTTATATACATGAAAACTGTATTTGCAGTCCCATCGTAACGGCGTTCAAAAAAAAAAAAAGAACAAAGAAAATGCCACTGCGCATGTCAATTTTTTTATGCTAGGAAACATGCGATCAGCGAAAGAACAAAGAAAATGCCACGGCGCATGTAAATTTTTTTGCTAGTAGACATGCGGTCGCTATGCAAGTTTGGGAGTTGGACAGTTAGCTTAGAGTGATGCGGTCGTAAATTTTTGTTACGTGGTCGGTGTTCGGTAAAGATAGAAAAAAAAGAGAAAATTGAAAATTTGCTACCAAATTAAGATAAAAAAAAGAGTGTAAAAGAAAAAAAGAAGTTTTTTTTTGTAAAAAATTGAAGAATTCAATAAAAATCTGAAATAAACTGTAAAAATATTAATTGCACCGAATTAACAATAAAAAAAAAATAAAATAAAAACTGTATGAAATAACAAAAAAATAAAAAGACTTTGCAAATGCTACAGTGTTTTAAGGGAAAATCAATAAAAGCAGCATTGAATCTCAAGACAAGGTGTTGATTGTTAAAGTGATGTTACAGTGAAAACTCGTCGATTCCACATAACCAATAAAATAAATTTACTGCCACCACAAGTTGTGTAGCAGTATAGCAGCAGAAGCAGCATCTAATATCAACAACAACAACAATACCGGCCATTTGCCACCGCGCCAACTAAGCGACTATCTTGGCCAATACTGCCACCATCGTCGTTAACTAAAACCACAACGCATCACGATCGCGGAAAAGCGACGCAAATCAGCGAACGACCGTAGGCGCAGCAGCAGCAGTTTGTGCCAGCAGCAGCATATGCACACTCACACCCTTTAGACCGCCTTGCCTGGTAGTCGTCGGTAAGCAGACAGTCAATAAGTGAGTTGTCGCTCAGCTCAGCCAGCCAGCCAGCGTTACGGCCAACCAACAAGAGTTCATCCAACAACATTTTTGCAAAACGTAGAGCAAAGATACTCAGATTGCGGATCCCAAAACGCGAAAAGCCAAAATTGATAGATAAAATTAGCGACTAATAAAAGCAACATCTGAAATAACTATCCAGCCAACATATCCAGCAACTGCAAACAGCTGCGTAACAACCTCTACAGGGAAAACGCATCCAGAGTGGAAACCAAAATTACCATGGCGAACACACCAAGTATTTGCAGCAAGGAGTAAGAGTATCAATGTATTATTTTTATTATAGATAAGTTTAAGTATTATTCGATAGTATATTTAGTTTATTAGCTTTGCTCAAAATAACAAAAAAAGAATATTAAATCTTATCAACTCATTCTTATATAATTTTACAAAAAAGAATTATTTTGGCATATTTGATATAAGGGGGTTGCAACTCGGTAGTAAGCAAATTTGTAAACTAGTTAAAACTATACTTAGAGTATAAGCTAAATTAATGTGTAAAAATTTGGTTTTAAGCTATAGCAGCAAACTAATGAAAAAATTTAATTAAAATTTGAATTCCATTTAAAATGAAGAACTAAACTCTAAATTATTTGGGGGAATGCCGGGGAAGAGTTAGGGCAGGATGTAGGAAGGGAAATAAAAGTAAGTAAATGAGCATGGTATTTTTAAATAATTTTTTTAATGATTGCGCGTGGGAAATACGGGGAAAAGCAAAGTGAACCCTAGCCGGGACGTTTGCCGGAACTTATCCAAATTTTTAGAAATTTCAAAATCGTGTTGCTAGCCCTGCGTAACATAAATGGCGCCCAACGCAATGCTTCTTAACAAAGTATTTTTTTTTTAATTTGATTTTTTTTTTGATTTTTTGCTGAAGATTTTCAGCCCAATGCAACATTTTTTTTTGCAAATTAACGTAATAATTTAAAAGTTTTTTTTCTATTCGCGTTTTGCATTCAAGGGAAGTTTTCAGTTGCTTTGACAGCGTATCTTAGCGGCAACCATTATTAGACCCGGATTAGTTAGAGAAATATTTCTTCGCCGTGAAGCAATAATGGGCTACGATCGCAGTCAAAGTGACCTGGTGTTTGGTGTGCTGTACAGAGCAATATTTAAAACCTTTTGCCCAGCTTCCTTAATAGGAACTTGTTAACTTTGTTGCAGGGTTACTTAGTGAGTTCGAGTCTGAGTTTAGGAAACATTTTCTTTCTCGAGTCCGAATATTATTATTTTGCTTTGCAACGAAACTAATTTTAAAAGAATCATGAGTCACGATTATTTCGATCTTAAACGGAATATCGTTTGCAATGACTTCTTCTGTATGGCATGGCACACACAAATTTTTGAAAATAGTCCATTTCATGATCATTTTATTAGTTGGTCATAAATGATGCATTTGCTTGGAAACTTTTCTTGGTTGTGAGGCGTGAGATAAACTTTGTTCAGATATTTTTTTTTACTGTGCTCATTGAAAGTAAATAGGGTAAAGGCAGATCACTAATTTTCCAAATTAACAACATTTGGTGATCTTTTGTATGCTCTATAATTAGTCTTTTGAGAATGCAGGTCCTGCTCAGACTTAACCGGCATTCCCCTAATTTAAAATCGATTTTCTTTTTTTTCAATTTTTTCCCAACGGGTAAATTTTACGCGCTCGACATATCGTATCGGTAATCAATTTATTTTCTCATGATTTCTTTTTTTTAATATAAATTACACCAATTTATATTTTTACAGAATAATTTTATAGCGATTAAGTACTTTTCTTTATATCAACATAAATTTGTTCGTGCGACTAATTAATTTTACTTGATATAAAATTTTTTTTTCTTGCGATCAAGTATTTTTCTTGATGGCACTATAATTTTGTTCGTGCGACCAATTAATTTTTTTCTTGTGATCAAGTGCTTTTCTTTGTTCTTTTAGTGTTTTTGTCCCACCGGGGCAGACTTACGGGAACGGAGGATATTTTTTTTTGCTCATATAGGGTAGAATGTCTACTTCTAAAAGGTTTTCTGCTACGAGAGGAAAGAGTTTTACTCCTAACAGAGGTAGAGGAAGAGGTAATAACGTTTCTAGGAATTCGAGTTCAAGCTCGCTCAATCAATCCTGTTCTAGGCGACCAGCTACAACCAGCGGTACACAGAGAGTGGTACATTCACCACCTTCTAATAATTTACAGCTTTTGTTAGACCAGGGAGAAGAAAATTTAAATCGCGGTCCTGTCCGTAACGAAGACCACGACATTAGTTCAGGCTCTGAATCAAATTTGATTGGTTTTGGTCCAGACCCTGGGAACATAGACCAACTTATCCCACACATCCAAAACGTGAACGAAACGATGGCTTCGAGCTCCAATAATGTACCAGCGGAGGGTGACGTCCAAGCTGACCGTAATTCTGCTGAGGAAGTGGCCAATGTTAGCAGTGTAAACGAACTTCTTGCCCATATGAGAGAAACTTTTCGCTTGACACAGGAAGGCATGAACCGAGAATTTCAAGCTATTAAAAATGATATTTCGGCTATGAATTCAGCCATGCGCAATCCAAGTGTACCTCCGGTTAATCAGCCACCAAGTCAGCCCGAACAATCGATGCCTCGTGAACAGCGCCGCTCAGAACCTCTGAGACCAGCTTTAAATATGCCGGCAATTTCCAATCAACACGTCTCCAATAATTCCGTAAAGTTACAGGAATGGAAAATATCCTACGATGGCAAAGGAAATGTTTCTGATTTTCTTTTTAAAATAGATACTCTAGTAGAAAGGACAAATTGTTGCCTTAACCATATTCTAGCTAACTTTCATATTTTCCTTACTGGTAAGGCTGAAGAATGGTATTGGATTTTTACTAGGCATAACCCAGCAGCTGCATATCCATTTCTTTGTTTTTCTCTTAGAAAAGAGTTCGGTTCACGCGAAAGCGATCACGAGGTTGTTTTAAAAATTTCACTCCGAAAACAAGGAATTAGAGAATCTTATGACGACTTTCATTCTGACATAGTTTCGATGAATTCCCGATTAAGAGTTCCTCTTCACGAAAGTTCGTTAGTAGACATCATGAAAAATAATTTAATTCCTAGTTTGAAGGTTTTACTTTTTAACGCCCAGCCTAATACCCTCAACGAGTTAAGGGACATGGCCCGAAAAGGAGAGCAAGTTTTACGCGAAAACAAATCGATTCGCCAGGTTAATGAAATTTCAGCTCCGAGGAGTGATGAAGAAAGTGAAGTGGAGGGGGATCCACAAATAGAAGCTATTCAGGCAAGCTGGCGCAAGCCTGACTATTCGAAAATTCAATGCTGGAATTGCAATGCTTTCGGGCATTCATACATTTATTGTCCAGAGGTAATTCGAAACATTTTTTGTTTCAAGTGCGGACAGAAGGGAGTTACCACTCCAACATGTCCAAACAGGCATCCGGGAAATTTAAAAAGAAGCGAGATGGCGACCGGGGACACTCGTTCTTCCCACACGTTTATAAATAAAGCGGAACTTAACGTTCAAAACTCGTACTTAAATTCTTCAGACACTGACGTTCCATTATTACCCTGCTTTACCAATAACAGGCTTTCAAATCCAAAATTTTCATTTGTATCGAAAAAAATTTTGAATTGCAGGCTACGATACAAAAAGCGACGACATTTTCGTAAAATTATAGAATCTACCAAATTAAGCGAAGCAGACGATGATCGCCCTTTTGCGAAAATTAGTATAGGCGATGAGTCAATTTTGGGTTTGCTAGATTCTGGGGCAAGTGTCTCAGTATTGGGCCACAATTGCATCGAATTTTTACAAAAGCTTCGTTTACCATTTAAATCGATTAAATCCTCAGTATCAACTGCTGAAGGTTCGAAGCAAAGTGTCATTGGATATTGTTCCCTGCCTGTTAAATATAAAAACTTAACCAAAACTATTAATTTTTACCTGGTTCCGACGTTAAAGCAAAAAGTTTACCTAGGTGTAGATTTTTGGCGAGAATTCGCTCTTGCGCCTGAAGTTATACCACAAATTTCCGAAATTGAATTCGACGAGTACGCAGTCTCTGATAATTTTCATGATTTAAATTCCGATCAACAAAATGAGCTTGATAAGGCAATTTTGAAATTTCCATCCTATGAAAAACAGGGTTTAGGTTGTACTAACCTCCTTGAACACCATATTGATACTGGCGAGGCTGAACCTGTCAAGTCAAGACATTTTCCATTATCTCCTCCACGTCAAGAGGAAGTTTACAAAGAAATCGATCGTCTTCTTGATTTAGGCGTTATTGAAGAATCAAATTCGCCATGGTGTTGCCCAGTAGTTCTGGTTCGAAATAAACCTGGAAAGGTTAGGATGTGCCTTGACTCTCGAAAATTAAATTTGCTCACGAAAAAAGATTCATACCCACTTCCTCATATTAATGGCCTTTTAAGCCGACTTAAAGACACTCATTTTATTAGCGGCATCGATTTGAAAGATGCATTCTTTCAAATTAAACTCTCTGAATCGTCGAAAGAAAAAACAGCCTTCGCTGTACCGGGAAAGCCTTTGTACCATTTTAAAGTAATGCCCTTTGGGCTTTGCAATGGTCCACAAACCATGAGCCGACTTATGGACAGGGTCATACCGTCAAGGCTCAGAGAAAATGTTTTCATTTACTTAGACGATCTACTCGTTTGTAGCCCGGATTTTGAGTCGCATTTGAAATTATTGAGTGAAGTTGCAAGTTGCTTACGAAAAGCGAATCTAACTATAAATATTGGCAAGAGCAAATTTTGTCAAAAAGAGATCAAGTATTTGGGATATCGTGTAGGACAAGGTTGCCTGAAGGTCGATACCGAAAAAGTGGATGCCATTTCCAAATTTCCTTTGCCGAAAACGGCTAAACAAATTCGTCGATTCATAGGAATGGCCAATTGGTACCGATCATTTATTAGAAATTTTTCAGCCCTTGCGGGTCCGCTTACCGAGTGTCTCAAAAAGGCAAAATCTTTTAAACTAACGCCAGAAGCAATTGATTCCTTTGAAAAATTAAAAGATGCTTTATCATCTGCACCTGTTCTTGCTCAGCCCGACTTTAGTAAAGAGTTTTTTATAGGTTGTGATGCGTCGAAATTATGGGTGGGTGGTGTTCTTTACCAGTTAGACGAAGATTCGAAAGAACGACCAATTGCCTTCGTTTCAAAAAATGTCTAGCGGCAGTGGTATGTGTAGATCGCTTTAGGGCATATATTGAAGGCTTACCTTTCCGTATTATAACCGATCATTCTTCATTGAGGTGGCTTATGTCACAACAAGACTTAAACGGTCGTCTAGCTCGATGGAGCTTAAAATTACAAGTTTTTGATTTCAAAGTGGAACATAGAAAAGGTTCCCTTAATGTAGTCCCAGACGCTCTGTCTAGATCCGAAATTGATGAACTTTCCATCACAAATAGTCCCGTTGATGAAGATTTATCAGCACCTGATTTTGAAAAGGAAGAATATCAGAATTTGAGAAATACGATTCTCAAGAATCAAAGCTCGTTACCTGATCTTCGATTGTCTGATAATTTAATCTACAAAAGGGTACATTTTCGGGAGGGTCTTGAAGACGAAGAACCAAACCTTTGGCGACTGTGGATTCCCACAACACTTACAAACTTTGTAATTCGAAGTGCACACGACTCCATCGTAAGCTGTCATGGCGGATATGCCAAAATTCTAGCTAGGGTTAGACAAAAATATTTTTGGCCAACAATGGCAAAAGACATAAAGAGTTTTGTTGACGGTTGTGATACATGCAAATCGGTAAAACCAACCAATAAAATTTTGCGTCCACCTATGGGCAAAGCCTTTTTAACCGAACGTCCTTTTCAGCGTTTTATTGTGACTTTTTGGGTCCTTACCCCAGGAATAAGACTTCTAAGAATACTGCTCTTTTTATTGTGCTTGATCATATGACCAAGTTCATATTTCTCAAGCCAATGCAGGCTGCCACAACGGCTAATGTAATAGATTTCTTTTCAAATGAAATTTTTCCCGCCTTTGGAGTGCCACAGTTCGTGCATAGCGATAATGGCAAACAATTCGTATCGAAGGAGATGCAAGAAGGACTTATAACAAAGCAGGTTTGTTGCGGATTGGTTCAATTTTGCAGATTTATTTTTGCTAGTTGATTTTTACGCAAACGCTTTTCGATTTGATTGTAAATTTAAAATTAACCGTCGGCCACCTACCGGCAAAAAGCACTCAGCTTTTGCACAAATCGAAAAGCTTTGTGTTTTTGTAAATACATAAATGGCCCTGAAATAATCTTGTTATATACATGAAAACTGTATTTGCAGTCCCATCGTAACGGCGTTCAAAAAAAAAAAAGAACAAAGAAAATGCCACTGCGCATGTCAATTTTTTTATGCTAGGAAACATGCGATCAGCGAAAGAACAAAGAAAATGCCACGGCGCATGTAAATTTTTTTGCTAGTAGACATGCGGTCGCTATGCAAGTTTGGGAGTTGGACAGTTAGCTTAGAGTGATGCGGTCGTAAATTTTTGTTACGTGGTCGGTGTTCGGTAAAGATAGAAAAAAAAGAGAAAATTGAAAATTTGCTACCAAATTAAGATAAAAAAAAGAGTGTAAAAGAAAAAAAGAAGTTTTTTTTTGTAAAAAATTGAAGAATTCAATAAAAATCTGAAATAAACTGTAAAAATATTAATTGCACCGAATTAACAATAAAAAAAAAATAAAATAAAAACTGTATGAAATAACAAAAAAATAAAAAGACTTTGCAAATGCTACAGTGTTTTAAGGGAAAATCAATAAAAGCAGCATTGAATCTCAAGACAAGGTGTTGATTGTTAAAGTGATGTTACAGTGAAAACTCGTCGATTCCACATAACCAATAAAATAAATTTACTGCCACCACAAGTTGTGTAGCAGTATAGCAGCAGAAGCAGCATCTAATATCAACAACAACAACAATACCGGCCATTTGCCACCGCGCCAACTAAGCGACTATCTTGGCCAATACTGCCACCATCGTCGTTAACTAAAACCACAACGCATCACGATCGCGGAAAAGCGACGCAAATCAGCGAACGACCGTAGGCGCAGCAGCAGCAGTTTGTGCCAGCAGCAGCATATGCACACTCACACCCTTTAGACCGCCTTGCCTGGTAGTCGTCGGTAAGCAGACAGTCAATAAGTGAGTTGTCGCTCAGCTCAGCCAGCCAGCCAGCGTTACGGCCAACCAACAAGAGTTCATCCAACAACATTTTTGCAAAACGTAGAGCAAAGATACTCAGATTGCGGATCCCAAAACGCGAAAAGCCAAAATTGATAGATAAAATTAGCGACTAATAAAAGCAACATCTGAAATAACTATCCAGCCAACATATCCAGCAACTGCAAACAGCTGCGTAACAACCTCTACAGGGAAAACGCATCCAGAGTGGAAACCAAAATTACCATGGCGAACACACCAAGTATTTGCAGCAAGGAGTAAGAGTATCAATGTATTATTTTTATTATAGATAAGTTTAAGTATTATTCGATAGTATATTTAGTTTATTAGCTTTGCTCAAAATAACAAAAAAAGAATATTAAATCTTATCAACTCATTCTTATATAATTTTACAAAAAAGAATTATTTTGGCATATTTGATATAAGGGGGTTGCAACTCGGTAGTAAGCAAATTTGTAAACTAGTTAAAACTATACTTAGAGTATAAGCTAAATTAATGTGTAAAAATTTGGTTTTAAGCTATAGCAGCAAACTAATGAAAAAATTTAATTAAAATTTGAATTCCATTTAAAATGAAGAACTAAACTCTAAATTATTTGGGGGAATGCCGGGGAAGAGTTAGGGCAGGATGTAGGAAGGAAAATAAAAGTAAGTAAATGAGCATGGTATTTTTAAATAATTTTTTTAATGATTGCGCGTGGGAAATACGGGGAAAAGCAAAGTGAACCCTAGCCGGGACGTTTGCCGGAACTTATCCAAATTTTTAGAAATTTCAAAATCGTGTTACTAGCCCTGCGTAACAGTTTTTTCCATATTTTTCAATTCTCTCAACCCACCACACTTAATTAAGGTTATTCTATTTTTGGTCATTTTAATCTTTTAATGAAATTATATCTTTCATCGACGTGGCATTAAATATTGTATTTTTTATACATACAATGTCACCTACCACTCTTCAATATTTGTATATAATTATTACATTTTGTTATCTTTATTTAGTGTATTTTATAATTTGTATTGTTTCCCATTTTTATTTAGAAATTATTTTGTAAATTTTTATACATATACCTACTAGAAGAAATGTGAATAAATATACATGCATACATACAACACTTGTATGCGGAAAATACCTTAAAATATAGTATCTCCTAAACTGTGGGTCGTACGAAAACAATTGGCACCATTTTTTGATATGAAATTTTCTGAGCTACAAAATTGTAGGGCACCATTTTTTTCGTAGAAATAAGCGTTAGCGAGATACTAAGTTTCTCGACCTTTGTGCCTGAATAACTTTTTGTACGACAGTGAAATTGGTCTCGAATTTTGGTGCATAATTTGAAACTAAAAAGTAGACCGACTAAAAGAAGAAAAAATTATGAATTTTATATGTTGGATCGGAAGGTCCAATTTCACTGGGCCATATCTCCTAAAGTGTGGGTCGTACAGTCGCATTATTAAATTAGGTCTGCCGGTAATTTTCGGCAAAAAAAATTTGGTCGGCCGGATTTTTTCTGAATGGTTATGAAATTTATTATCGATTAATATTAAGATTGATCAAAATCCGCGATGACGGCAAAACATTCCGAAAATTTAATAATTCAAAAATTATTTAAAAATATTTCTGCCAGGCTATAACCATGCTGACCAAGCTTTTCTTATTCGTCTTAGTGTAAACTACCATTTTGCATTAAAAATTTCAGAATCCGCGATGACGGCACTTTTAGTATTTCCGGCTCCTCGCCTATTACTTATGTAATGAATTGATATCAGTATTTAGGAAAACAACGTTTTCAGTTCGTTTTTTTAAGGATATTAAAGAGTTTGTTTTTGCTTTATTAAAAAGATCCTTGTTGATTTCTTTCAATATCGAACGCTCTTCTCGCTCATTTCATATCTTGTGTTGAGTTTCTCTGCATTTTTTGGTCAATAGAGCTCATCACGGAACCTCATGAATATGTCGTGGTCAATAGATTTACTTTTTCGTAATTTTTCTCTCGGTTTTACCTCCATAATACCAGTTAATCATTAATTGCATTATTTCGATAGCAGATTGCTTGCCATTTGGAGCCATTTGAAGCCATTTTACATATTTTTTATTTTAGTGTTTACATTGTATACCACTTAATGCAACGAACGACCGAATATTACCAAAAAGCGCAGTGCTGAAATGCTTTTTTCGCACAAGAACGGCATTTTTAACAATGCCATTTTGGTTTGTCCGATTTTTCATTGAGCGCAGGAAATTTAACTATTTATGTGTTTAAGTGTAAATTTACTGTTATCAATAGAAAAATAGTTGTTTTTTTTATTGTTCAGAGAGATGAAAGCCTCGGGGTTTCTTCTTCTACTAAAGTTTCGTCGGTTTCTTGAACTATAATATCACTCATAATATGGTCTTGGATGAAGTAATAACTTGTGCTACCTCTCTGCAGTGTTCTGAGACATGTCGAAATCATTCTAACTGTAGCGATTTCGTTCCTATAAACAGGCAAGTGGTCCTCAGGGACCCCTTCCTATTTACGTTTTTAAAACATAATATGAAATTTTTTTCGCAATAACTTCAATTTATATTGAAAATAGAGAATGTTTTCTACCCACAAAAAATTACTCACTAAAATTTTGGTGTTAAAACATTTCTAAAC
The DNA here is from genome assembly GCA_951812925.1 of Calliopum simillimum. Lineage (NCBI taxonomy): Eukaryota > Metazoa > Arthropoda > Insecta > Diptera > Lauxaniidae > Calliopum > Calliopum simillimum. The sequence goes on along the minus strand of OX638372.1, from coordinate 77,124,182 downwards.
TACTTCGGAAAAAAATTTTTGGAGAGAAGAAATTTTTTGACATTTTATTCTGACTTGGCAGACACAATTGATAACGAAAGCAAAATTATGCAGCAGATCGCATTTTAACTGGGTTCACCATGGCATAAAAAGCATAACCATGAAAACCCATGACGGTTTTCAGGAATGATTATATTATAAACGGTACAGATGTGAAATCAGGGACCTCTTACCAGTTAGAGGGTTAAATTGGTTCAACATTTTTACAGTGCCATATCCTGTTCGCTTTACTTTACCTGAAATCAAATCTTATTTATATGTGTCAAATAGTTTCAGAGCCATGACAAATTTAATTTTTTTAGAAGGAGGAGGCGTGACCCCACCGATTTTTTATTAAACTTTTTTTTCTCAGTGCCAATTGCATATGTTTAGTTTCCGATCGGGACCAAAATTTTATGCTTTATACTTACACCAATGGGAAACTTGTATGCCCCTGGGAGCAAGGTTTTTTCATTTTTAATATTTCCCATATAACAAATGATAGGTCTAATATGCATTTACATATCGTCGCCTGAGTTCTCTTTTGCCCCATACGCATATTTGTTAAAAAATCAAAATCAAATAAGTTGTGTTTGTGTCGACACAGGTTATGTGATTTTGCTTTTATAACGAATATGCGTATGGAGCAAAAGAGAACTCAGACGACGATATGTATATAAAAATAGATCTTTGCATGTATGTTTACATTTTTATTCCAAAAAATAAAATTCTTTAATACCCTTTGCACACTGGCATGTAAAACGGCTCGTTTTCATATAATTCGTTTTGAGGCAAAAACTTGTCAAAAACGGCTGTTTTTCCATACAAAAAAAATGAGTCAAGTTTTCCTCAAAAACTGGTGCAATTGTGATTAAATGTAGTAATTTATGAATGTGGTGAATTTTTAAATGTCATATTTGACATTATTTTTTTGAAATTAAAAAAAAAAAATTGTTGTTCATTTTGGAATTACACATAAAAAAAGTTTTTAGAAAACTTCGCTCTGTCTCAGGATATTGATTTTAGAAATAGTGAAAAATCTCTAATTTCAAACGAATCACCCGTTGAACATTTTGCATGAAAATATGCTACGTTATTTATAATTTCAAAAATGCTGATTTTTATAACACTAGCATTCTTTCGAAATTTGTACAACAAAACATAGTAATAAATTAATTTTCATTAAAATAAAGTCTTGACATGATTTGAGTGTAGTGAATCGAGCTTTATTGTACGTTGCATACGATTGCAGCTCGTCAGCTGCTCGATTTTAATTCGTGTGTTTTGACGTTCGTTTTTTATTAGCTCGTAAGTTTTGAACTGCTCATTGGGTCGTCCAAGCTTAGATCGTTTGATGTCCGATGCATATCCGTGCAATTGCAGTCAGAGTTGCAGGAATCGGGATAAAGTACTCAGTACTCAGTTGACATTCTGATCTTATTATTTTAGTCGATGGTTTTTATTCATAGCTATTTTCTGTGGACAAATTCGTATCTTTTCGTTTCCAATTTTCATGCTTTCAAAATGATAATTTTACTGACGAGAATAAAATAAAAAAAAATCGGAAACTATCAAATGGTATCGGAAACGATAGTGAAATATTAAAACATAACAAAAACCGTAAAAAAAACCCAATAAAGCAACACTCCTGGTAGGGGAGAACGGGGAGTTGTGCGACGAGTTTGGTTTTTGACCTTGAACTACTCCAAAATTACAATATTCTGCATATCTGAAAGCGTCCAACTCTACTTCGACTCTTGGTATTTATTAGCTCATTCTTTTCATCGAAAATAATCAAATAGTCAAAATTTCAATTACTCGAAAAAACATTTATTTTTCGAATGTTCGAAAATTTTGGGGAGTTGTGAGACACTACATGAAAACAATAAAAATTACGTATTTTGGTAATAATTATACCCTACACCCAGGGTATATTCACTTTGTCCTTCCGTTTGTAACGCAGAGAAGGAGGCGTGGCAGATATAGAAAAGCATATATATTCTTGATCAGCGTCACCTCCTGAGTCTAAAACTAGACGAACTCAGACAAGAGGGCGTGGCACCTCCCTTATAAGCAAAAGCTTCAAAACGCTATACTTAAAACATTTTTTGAGATAATATAACAGAATTTCACTCAGACACTAACAACTTTAAAAGCACTCTCTGAGCAAAAACTGGGTGAACTCGGACAAAAGGGCGTGGCGCCTCCCACATAAGCAAAATTACAAAATACTGCAGTGTAGGGTATGATCCTTTGAAGAGAAGGTATTTCAGCCCCCATACAAGAGACGAAACTGTAATAGTAACGAAAAACCGATTAATGGTCAAAAAACCCTGAAAATTAGTTAAAATCTGTTGCAGAGTATGCAATTTATTAGTGCCAATAAGGGGAATGCCCTTAAATAAAACAAATGGGCTATGTTACCCACCCAAAATATTTCGTCTTTTATATGGGACTGAAATACATTCTCTTCAAAGGACCATAACTCGGAAAGAAAGAGTTCTATTGGAAAAGTTTGGAGGTATATTTTTATGAGGAAGAGAGTGGCTTTTTGATGGCACTAATAAAAAAAAATTTCATCTTTTGCTGTAGCTAGGCTATAAGACTGAAGACAGCTTCAACTTCAAGCAAGGATATTTAGAAATCCTGCAGGTATAATGACAATTCTGCTGATAGCGTCAGACTCAGCGTCAAAAAGTACATAAAACTGCATATAATAAATAAAAAGTTCATTCCATTTTTTTTTTTTTTTTTTTTTTGTAAGTTTTTATTTTGGTAAAAATTGGGCGTGGCAATTATTGAACAACGCCTACTTTTCTTTATGTTTTAGATACTCATGATCCAGATCCGCATACCAAATTTCATCAAAATATGTTGTATACGTACGTTGTATGTTGTTTATGAATAAATTAAAATATATATGTCTTAAGTTTCAAAAAGTTGCTTAAAAAAGACGTTAAAAAATAAAAAAACTAATTTTTTTTTCCATATTTTAAGTTTCCTCTAAAATATTTCCACATATTTCTATTGGACTAAAATCATAATACATATTTTTAGAATGGCCATAAATTTTCCTTTCCAAATAAGTGAAAAAATGCAAAATCAGTTGAGAAATAACTGAGCCACAAATTTTTTAGCACACAAAGTATCCCCAAAAACTGTATTTGAAGGCTAACTTAAGATTTCGAAGGTGTAATTACAATTTTTAAGTATAGTCAAATTAAGTACTCGACTAGACCTACTTATATCTACTGGGTCTATTTAAAAGTTAATGAAATTTTTGGGATTTTGTAGCAGTGTTATTTTTTTTCAAAACTTCAAGAAAATATAATAAAAGCACTTCTTTCGAAATAAGTTATTATTTTGTAAAAAGAAAATCAGTTTTTTCAATCAAAATTATTTCACAAAACGTCAAATTTTTTTGATTCCAATTTTTATTAATTGGTGTTATTAGAGCAAATAATAAAATAGTGTAAACAAAAAAATGGTGCTAAATATATGTTATTAAGCGATAAAAAATAATAAAATGATTTTTGTGCAGTATGAATTAAGCAAAACTAAATTACCAAAAAATCGCGATGTGATGCAGTATTTAATTTTGTTGCATAACGAATGTCGTGGCAAAACGGGAAGAATTGGTTTCTCTCAATTTTATAAACGTGTTTTGGACGATATTCGTAAGTTTTGGAATTTTACACAAATCCCAATAGTTTCAATGACAACATGTCAAAGGAAAATTGAAAACCTCAAAATTTGCTATACAGACATTCGAAAAAATCCTTTGCACTGCTCCGGTTTGCGATGATATTGAGCCATCTGATGATGACGATGATTTATTATCGACTATGTCGTTCGACTATGAAACATCAGAAGATGAATCGTCTCAGGCTGTAATCGACCAACTGTCTGATGATAATGAGATGTCATATCAATTTAATATTAAGCAAATATCTCTGCCGACGCTCTGTGCAGCTTTAGATATAGCTAACATATCGAATCGCTTAAGCCAACGGTCCATTTAGTACGTCGAGTACGTCACGACGTTTTTTTGAACCGACAGTTAAGTTAAAAATCATAAGTTTATATCAAGTGCGAACCAATTCAGTACGTCTAAGTTAACGCAACGTACAAAAGTTGCCCAACTTTCGATGTACGTCGTGTGATTTGACAATCGTAAAATAAATTTATTTTCAATTTCATTTGTTTTTTTTATTTCTTTTTCATTTCTCTTTTATTTTTTGAATAAAATTGGAATGAAAAATTATTGGAGCTGTACAAATGCAAAATTAAAATTTGAAATTAATATTGTAAAAATAATTTTTTGTTTTAATCCGTTTTCAAAGTATTCATTGGGCAAGGCTTCTCCGTCAAATGCGTCGCAGTCAGTGAAAAAAAAACGACGTGACGTACTGAATGGACCGTTGGCTTTAGAGTTGTTGTTAGCGACAAACTAGTTCTTGCAAACTATAATATAAGAAGAGAGTGTTCTGTCAAACTTGTCGGTCGCTACTAAAATCGCTGTGTTTAAATACAAAATATTCGTTTATATAGTGATTTTCTTTTAGTCAATCTTATTTCTTATTCGTGAACTATAAAATTTTTATGAATTTTTGTATGTGCATTTGTTAATTTTCATTTTTATTTTCTGTGGCAAATTTGTCTATCTGAGGGTTCGAAGGATATATATCAATGGATATATTATCATGATATGTATCCGATACATATCAAATGATTTTTTATGATATAAACAGCTAAGCCAGACGATTGCGCCCAATACATACATAAATTGTTTTCTTAAAATTTTTTTTTTTCTTTCAAAAATTCATTTAAACAACAATCTCACTTTTCCACTTTTTTAAATAAATTCGAAAATTGTCTGGCCTTTAACACAACCAAGGGCCAGACTCAGAACAATCACGAAATCAGATTTCCAGCCAGTTACTTGGAATATTATTATTTTTAATTCACGAAAATATCATTTTTTGCCAACATACAGTGCGAGACTTGCTTGTCCAAAAAAACACAATTCTTCATTTCGCTTGTAATAAAACGTACGTTTTCATGGTGAAAACGTAAGAAATGTTAGGTCGTTTATTGCGTTTTGTCGCAATCTTATATATACGGATAATACGGATAATAAAGTCCCAACATTATTTGTTGTGGTGAATACCATTTTCAGTACAGTACATGCAGTACGAGTCAAAATCGAACATCAGTTAATCGTGGTGAATTGCCGTTTTAGTAATAGTTCCTAGATGGCTCATTGGAATCTCTAAAAATTTCCTTCTAATAAAGTGTTCTAAAATTTTCAATGCTGCTTATAATTCACACGAAAGAAGACAATTAAGTCAATGTATGTCGTCGGTCGGTCTGCTTAATAATTTTATTATATTATTAAGTAATTGAGGGCTTTTTTTTTTCTTTTTGTTCGCGCTAAATTGAAACTTTTTGTTTTGTTTTTTGTTTATTTGCTAAGCGCTCTCTTGTTTGTGTTTTTGCTATCTCTTTATTGAATTAATACAAATTTTTCAGTGCTTTTTAAACTGTTTATTTCAGTTTGATCATTACAGAGTTACTTAAACTGTCTTAGTTTTGACCCTAAACCTATTTTATTAATAGTACTTCGTAAACTGTTTCATTTTTTTATTTATATCAGCTTTACCGTGCACCATTCCAAGGTTGCAAACTGTCTGACTTTGATCGTCAAATCACGTGTTGGTTATGTGATGATTTGGTCCACATAGGTTGCATAGGTATGACGGGTCGTATAGCAGATATGCTTTCCGAAGATAAAGGCTTGCGATGGTGCTGTAAGATGTGTAAAACTGTTGATGCGTGTATTTTTAAACTAATTAGGGCCAATTTCACAGTATGAGCTTAAGCTTTAGCTTAGCTAAACCGTTAGGGTAGCTTAAGCGGCCCTTAAATATTTTCCAATTTCACAGTGGATTTGCTCACCTTTGTCATTAGTATAGATACGAACCGAAAAAATGTAAATAAATTTGACAGTAAACAAATTTTGTTTAAGTGAAATTTCTTAAAAAAATATTTATTTTCAAATTCATAGCATGCAAACCGCGATTGTGTCGTTGCATTGCTTTTAATGTTTTTAAAAAATTCCTGCATAATAGGGGACACAAACAATGATGAGGCATTTGTCTTGCAGGAAGCTCTGTAAACAACGTAACAAGTCTGAAGAGCCGCCACGTTACTCATAAAAATTTAATCAATATCAGATTGGACAACCCATTATGGAAGAGGTCCTTGAGGTCATTGCTTCCAAATTGGAAATGAGTCACTGACTGCCGTTGGATGTTTTGGTATAATGCTATCATTGCATTTAGCAAAAATGATACTACAAGGCGTAAAGAGTATGGATATGGTCACCAAAATGCTTAGCGATTTGGCACGATGTGGTTGATGATGCTGTTAATCAGCTAGCAAAGAAATTTCAACATGACGCACGCTACCGCCAGATATACTGTCTTCTGAACGTGTTCGCACCGGTTTTGGTTCAAGAAGTTGCACCAATGAAAGTGGTAAATGTGTCTTATGTGCGTCTTGTGAAAAGGATCGATACGCAGGATTACGCACATTTGTATAACTCCGAGGAATATTGCGAGTGTTGAAGTATGGAATAAATCATATCCAGAACACATTGGAGTATCGCAATTAAAAGTAATAGATTTATTTTTCATAAAAGTTTAAAATTAAAGGTAAAATAAACACAACTAAAGTTTAGTTATTTTCTTTTGACTTAAACTTCCAATTTGATTCTTCCTTGTTGATGCCGATATTGGAGAGAAAGCAGTCAGAATTGAACGTTTGAAATTGAAGACGTTGGGCTACAATTTATAAATTAAGACTCTCATCCTAGTGGCCCCATGCTCCTCCTAGGAAAACGTACATCGCATCCATCGAAGTCATCATGACGCAAATGTATGCACCAAAATTTTGGTTTTTGTCTTTCTGGTACTTGTTTAACTTGAAACTTGATCTTGTTCCTGGAAATTTATTGAAAGTTAGTTAATATAAATCATTTATATTATATATTTACCAAAACTGTTCAATTCACTCAAAATTTTCTATAATTGTTTATTTGAGTTTATTTTTGAAATTAAATTGTTTTTTTGTTTTTAATGGTTTTTTGACAACGTCAATTGTGACATAAGCCTCCCTAACTATTTTGAGTGTCGAATGACTGGCGCTTAAGCGGCCTCTAATTTCAGATAACTGTGAAAATAAAATTTTAAGTTGAACTCCACTCAATAGATAAACTACGCTTAAGCTCACACTGTGAAATTGGGCCTTAAAGAGACTAAAAAGGAATTTTATGATATTAGAAAGAATCTATCCTCTCTAACTGTAAAATTTCGTGAGCTAGAATCAGTTTTTAATAAATTCAAACCTAGTTATACTGGTATTCCTTTGCCAAGAGTTTCTAAAAATCTTCGTAGCCAAACTAAAGCAGGGAAGTCGCAATTAGGTTAAACAGTGCCTGAATCCGATATTGAGATTATCGCACCTGATCACGGCAAGCGTTAACCAAAATAAAGTTTTATTGCAACCACGCAAAATTCGGCGTATGCAGGATTATTCTATATAAAAACACTAATTAATAACTTTAAATAAAAGTTTCGTACCTGATTGTCTGAAGAAGATATTGCATTTTTACTAATTTCTTTTCTTTGAGTGCATTTATTTTCATATAGTTTTAAGTTTGAAGAAAAAGATAAAAAAAAACTGAGTATGCAGAAAATTATGTGCATGTCTTTAGATTTTAAAACTGCAAACCAAAAAATCCTAGCTGATTCCATTCAGGAGATATTGAATTTTAAACTATTTTTTAAACTTTTTTTTTTTTTAAATCGGTTTTTTCGTATTTAAGACAAACACAAACAAAAACCAGAAACACTAATAGTCATTCCAGATGTGATTTTTGATGCTTAATCCGAATCCGGTCTTAGAATTGCTGTATTACGTCTGGGTTTTGAGATATCCTTACATAAAAAGCTTAAAGGACACCATTTTTTCCTATTTTTGAAGTTATGTAACAAGATAAGGTAATTTTAAGCCGAAAAATCTGGTATGATAACTAATAGCCCTAGCTTTTTTCTTCAAAACACAATTAAACCGATATCGATATCTATTTTTTTTTGTCGGAGATATCTTAACCTAAAATGCTAAAAAAAGTGCAAAAACACGATTTTTGGCTATATTGGATGTTATATGCAGGAAGCACAAAATTTTTCTGTGAATTTCTTTCACCAGAATTATTTAGTACTCTTTTTTGGCTTCAAATTGAACTATATCAAACTTTGTAGAAAACATTTTGGAGATAAAGAATGACATTAAATGATTCCGTTAGTAAAAAAGAGCAGACGAATTACGTCCGTACTGTATACAACCTCAAGTATAGTCGATAACCGAGATTTTTCACTTTCAGTTTCATGATGTGATTTTAAAATTATCATAACTTTGCAGAGAAATATTACAAATGACCATGTGAAAGCTCAATTTGAAGTCAAATAAGATAACCAAATGATTCTGGTGAAAGAAATTCACAGAAAAATTTTGTGCGTCCTGCATATAACATCCAATATAGCCAAAAATCGTGTTTTTTGCACTTTTTTAGCATTTTAGGTTAAGATATCTCCGACAAAAAAAAAAAATTTCGATATCGGTCCAATTGTGTTTTAAAAAATAACACTAGGGCTATTAGCTGTCATACCAGATTTTTCGGCTTAAAATTACCTTGTCTTGTTATATAACTTCAAAAATAGGAAAAAATGGTGTCCTTTAAATTTTTATGTAAGGATATCTCAAAACCCAGACGTAATACAGCAATTATTAATCACATCTGGAATGACTACACTAGTTTACAAATGATTAAAAAATTTTTTCCCATTGAATGCCATTATTCATTTTATATATAAAATAGGCATTAATTTTTTTTCTTTCGTGTCGTTTTCGAGATTTCGGTCATTATCGGTTTTTGCACCAAAAAAAAGATAGTTCCACTTAAACACAAATATCTCAAGAACCAATTTTTGTGTTTAAACGTTTTATATGTCATATCAAAGGTAACTAAATTACCTATAAATAATAGGTACTGACATCACTTTTTGGCTGGTTTGTTAGTTTCGAAGGAACAAATTGATTTCTGAAAAATAAATTATTTTTTTCCGAAAAAATTAAAAAAAAAAAATCAAAATCAACTGCAGATTTATAAAAGAAAAAAAAATTTTAGAAATGATTTTGTTTTTTATATCATAGTCTATATATTTGTAAAGCAAATAAGATACTATTTAAGAAAATCGATGGAAAAATGTAAAAGTTGTATGAAATTCATTGATAAATTACTAAAATGCGTTTTTGCCTATTTTTTTCGTTTTTTTGTAATAAAATGTTCGATAATTTGAAACTTTTTGTAAAACACATGAAAAAATCCAAAAAATTCTTAAAGTAGCCGTTTAAAGAAATTACCCGTGTCTCGTCGTTTTTCTCCGGCACATCAGATTTTTTTTTAATCGATTTTCGAAGTTTTTTAATCCACTGTACATGAAAAAAACAAAAATTTTTTACAAGAATATTCCTCGCAATATCTTACATAAGTTTACTGAACTCAAGATACACCTCAGATGTAAGGATCATATAGTTAAATTCATCGATTTAACACAAGAATGCGTTATTTTTGTTTTCTTCATGTACAGTGGATTAAAAAACTTCAAAAATCGATTAAAAAAAATCTGACGTGCTGGAGAGAAACGACGAAACACGGGTATATTTTTTTTACGCATACTTTAAGAATTTTTGGATTTTCTTATGTGTTTTACAAAGAGTTTAAAATTATCGAACAGTTTATAACAAAAAAACGAAAAAAATAGGCAAAAACGCATTTTAGTAATTTATCAATGAGTTATATACAACTTTTGCATTTTTCCATCGATTTTCTTAAATGGTATCTTATTTTCTTCATAAATATGTAGTCTATGATACAAAAAAACAAAATATTATAAAAAGTTATTTTTTTTTGTATAAATTTGAAGTTGATTTTTTCTAAACTTTTTTGAAAAAAAATGTTTTTTTAGAAATCAATGTATTTCGCCAAAACTAACAAACCAACCAAAAAGTGATGTGAATATTATTTATAAATAATTTAATTACCTTTAATATGACGTTGAAACACAAACATTGGTTCTCGAGATATTTGTATTTAAATGGAACTTTCTTTTTTTTTTGGTCCAAAAACCGAAAATGACCGATATATCGAAAACGACACGAAAAAAGAAAAAAATAATGCGATTTTCGGAATCAGCAGCCCATTTTACATATAAAATGAATAATGGCATTCACTGGGAATTTTGGCTGTAAACTACTGCTTCTCAACGATGGATCTGCTACGCATTTTTCAACGCTTAATAGTTTTACCCATACAGATTTAACCCTTAAATAGGAATGCAATCTTTGTGGATAACGGATAAAGATCTCATGGGTAGTGACCATTTTCCTATTATTATAACTTTATTTCCTAAACATAGTTAGAGCACTGTACTCCATAAACCAAAATTTAAACTTAAACTAGCAATCTGACCATGCTTCACTGAATCTTCTAACGACTTTAGCACTCAATACGCTTCAAGTACCAATATCAATAAAGAAGCAGCAAATATAAACAGGATAGTTTTACGATGTGCCTACCAATCAATCCCTCAATCTTCGATAAAGCCAATACTCCGCACTGTTCCATGGTGGAACAATAATCTTGAAAGCCTCAAAATGGAGAAAAACAAATATTGGAACGCTTTTAACAGAAACACCACTCAGAAAAACTTGCTAAAGTACAAAAAAGCGAATGCTGTACTCAAACGCGAAATCAATGCTGCAAAAGCGTCATTAGTATACAATCTCACTTCAGGAATAAACCCCCTAACGCCTATAGAGAAAATTTGGATCAACATAAGAAGATTCTGGGGATACAAAACTACACATATTACTGCACAATTTCTGTCACCTCTTCTATGTGCTATTAATGTTTCTGATTTTTGTTTGTGTTTGGCTTAAATACGAAAAAACCGATTTTTTTAAAAAAAAGCTTAAAAAATAGTTTAAAATTCAATATCTCCTGAATGGAATCAGCTAGGATTTTTTGGTTTGCAGTTTTTAAATCTAAAGACGTGCAGAAAATGTTCTGCATGCTCAGTTTTTTATCTTTTTCTTCAAACTTAAAGCAATATGAAAATGAATGCACTCAAAGAAAAAAAATTAGTAAAAATGCAATATCTTCTTCAGCTGATCAGGTACGTACCTTTTACTTACAGTTATTAAATAGTGTTTTTATATAGAATTTTGCGAGGATTCAATAAAACTTTATTTTGGTTAAGGCTCACCGTGTGATCCTCAAATTGATGTTTTAGATGTACAATCCAATTTGAATGGTGCATCAGGGCAGATAACTGAGCCCGTAGTTGTTGGTTCAGAAGTCCCTTCGAATCTTCTGATTCCGCCCTCCTTAAATAGTGCTTTACCAACTGAACCCTGCATATATCCATTCTCACAAATACCCTCTAATCCTAAAGATCTTGTTGTTATTCCACCTAAAAAGGCTATCTTCATCTCTCGTTTTGCACCAGACACAACGACTGAAGATACAGAGTTTTATATAAACTCAAAATCAAAGTCTAAAATCGATATCTCCATTAAAAAGTTCAATATTTCTTATACTAGAGATAAAACTTATTTAAAAATTATTGTTCCTGATGGTTCTTTTACAACTTTAAATGACATCAAATTCTGGCCTCAGAATACTTTTGTCCGTGAATTTGAGTATCGAAATAATCGTAGAATAAATAAATGTTGTTGATCTTTCCGAAAAAAATACTTTAAATGCTACTCCAAAAAACTAAATTTTAATTCTTTCCATAACTTTTCTCTTATTTAACAAAATGTCCGAGCCCTTAACACTAAACTTTCCGACCTTTATATTAATAGCTATGACTTTAACTTCGATGTTATTGCTCTAACAGAAACTTGGCTTCGAGCAGGAGTTTTAAACTCAGAAATCATTTGCTCCAAATTCTAAATCTTTAGAAAAGACCGCACCTCCAGATTTGGAGGCGGTGCACAATGGGAGATTGTGGCCATAAAAAGGTAAAATTTGAAAGTGCTATGGATTTAAAAAATTGTTACGCCAATCGTCAGATAATACTTAGGGACGAAAAAAAAAAACTATAAAAGTTAAAAATTTTTTTTTGGTTTAGCAACACAGTGAGCCCAAAGTTGGACTTTAAACAGAAAAAATGCTCTACAGAACTTTTAAAATTAGAAACTGCTGGATAAACGCTCTAGTTAATTTGTTTTAAGCCCGATCCACTAATGTAGCATATCGTTAGAAAGTATATTGTTTCTATTTTGTTGAAAATATTTTTTTTTTTTTGCCGATTTTATGTGAATTATAGTAAGTTTCAAAAAAAATGGTAAAAATGGAAAAATTGCAAACTTTGACATTAAAAAAAAAAAAATACATTTTCTGATTTTCATTATTTTCAATATAATATGTGGCCAAGTATGCTTAATCGAAATGCAAAGTCCCTACTGCTTTTTTTGAGAACTTTTTTTTTATAAACTTTTTCATATTGTGGTTTTTGACGGGACAAAATAAGTTGACTTTTTTGGAACGCAATTTTTAATTCGATTGCATCGAAATATATCAAGATAGCATTTTGTCAAGAAGTACAAGCATTTAGCTTTTAAAAAAACATTTGTTTGAGTTTTTATGTATGATAGGTGAATTATGCTTATTTTTCGAAAATTTAAGCTCAAAAAGCCAAAATCGATAAATTTTACAATTTTTGACATTAAAAAAAAAAAATACATTTTCTGATTTTCATTATTTTCATTATTTTCCAATATAATATGTGGCCAAGTATGCTTAATCGAAATGCAAAATCCCTACTGCTTTTTTTGAGAACTTTTTTTTTTCTATGAATTTTTTCCTGTAGCAGTTTTTGAGAAAAAAAATAATTTTTATTTCTTTACATTCTGCAACGTTTTACAATATATTTATCAATTTTAAGCTTACAGTCTTCTTAAATTCCAAAAAAAAAAATTTTAAGAGAAGGGTGACAGGTAAGGGGTATATTTCCTCCTTTTAATCCTCCTTGGGACTCACCCTTTCTTAAAATAAGCCAAGAGCATATTGAATTTAGTAATAAATGATGATTTCTATCAGAAATCGTCCAAAATTCCGACTCAATACTTCAATTATAAACTAAATTTTTTATTTTTTTTTGGTAACCTTTGTTTGTTGTTGGATAGTTTGGTAGGTCATATAAAATCAAATTGACTTTCAGTCAACTTCGTTATAATATTGGTTACACAATGCATTGCAATCCACACGAAAGGTTTCCCAGTCAAATTTTTACAAATAGTAAAAACAATAATATTTTTTTTTTTCTAATACATATTTTTTTTTTAAAAAAAAAAATTGCAAATTTTTAATATGGTACAGTAGAAAATGAAATTAAAAAAAGCCAAAACCGAAAAATTTCTATGACTATGTTTTTTTTACCTATGCATATTTTGCCTAATGTAAATCATTATCTGTTCAAAACAACAAAAATAAAAAAAAGCATTTCTGGATTAACGCAATTTTTTTTAATATGTGGGTGAGCATCCACAGGACATATTTTTATGTGAAAGTGGTGGAGGAATAAAACTCCAGTCCCTTTTAAATCACACTGATCAACGCATTATGAGTTCCTTAGAAGATGAAAAGTTGATTGATGCAAATCAAAAAGAGTACACTTTGCACGGTAAATGGGGGATGGATGGTGCTTCAGGTCAACAAACCTTTAAGCAAAAGTTTAGTAGTGAGTCTTTTAATGAAAATGAGGCATCGACTTCTTCACAAACAAATGCTGAGCAACATTTTATGGACAGCAGCGTTTTTATTATATCGTTTGTTCCGCTACGGATTTCGAATGATGAAAGTAATCACGTATTGTGGCAAAACGATCGTCCATCTTCCATATGCTTTTGCCGTCCAATTAAATTAGAATATTGCAAAGAAACTACCGATAAAATAAAACAAAAATTTAAATATTACACAGGTGAAATTCAAAAGTTGCTTCCAGTAACGGTTGAAGAAAAAAATTTAAGTTTTAATATAAAATTTAATTTACTCTGTACAATGATCGATTGTTAAGTGTGCAATGCCAAAACTGGCCAACGATCATCGGCATCATGTAACATATGCGGAGCTAAGCCAAATGAACGATATCGAAAAAATCGAAACTTTGGAGGTAAATGCTTTAAATAATTAATAAATCTTAACATTTTTTTTTTTTTTTAAGGTAAATACAGAAAATTATCAGTTTGGACTTTCAAAGTTACATTACAGGATTCGTTTTATGGAGTGTCTCCTGCATATTTCTTATAATTTAGATTTTAAAATAGGATATGCATCCGGAGAAAACAAAAACTTAAAACTAAAACGGATGCGGATAATACAAAATAGTCTTAGAAAGGAGCTCTCAATCAGCGTCGATTTCGTAAAACAAGGACATGGTACCACAAATGATGGCAACACTGCGCGACGATTTTTTTCTGAAGCTGAAAAAATTTCAAAGATTCTGGGTTTAAATGTGAAGCTAGTGAAAAATTTCAGAAATATACTGCAAGTTTTGGCTAGCGGAGAGGTTATAAATCCCGTAAGCTTCAACAATTATACCCAGAAAACTTTAAGGCTATACAAAAAACACTATAATTGGTATAATATGCCCTCTTCTGTGCATAAAGTTTTAATTCACGGAAGCGAAATCATACAAGCACTTCAAATTCCAATTGGTAGTCTTTCCGAAGAAGCTCAGGAAGCATCAAATCAAAGTTTTTAAAAGCGCTAGGTTACACAACAGCAGATTGTGCTCCAGAGTAGCAAACAACGAAGACGTTTTGCATTACATGCTGATCTCTTCTGATCCGATTATTAGCCAAATCCGAGTAAAACTTGATAAAACATATAAAGAGTTATCACCAGAAGCCCAAGAGCTGTTGCAATTAAATGAAAAAACTGATTAAAATAAATTTAAAACAATAAAATAACTTAACATTTTCCTTTTTCTATTATTGTATACATTAGTTTCGACTTGATTGTGTCCTCCTTTTTTGATTTGATCGCCAATTTGAGCCAAAAGAATTGCAATGAAAAAGTTTCTAGTGCGGACTATTTCTTCTGATAGTTTTTATGAAAATAATAAATAAAATGTTTAAAGGGCGTGACAACGCCTACTTTTTTAGTGGACATTATTTGTCATAATATCTTTAACATATTTGCTAAACATCATCAATCTGCATTAAAGATTTTCGGAGATATTGATAAGTTAATTTTTTGGTAGGCGTGGCACTGCCCATTTTTCTAGTGTGGAATTCATAAGATGAATTTTTTTTTTTTTTTTTTGAAGGCGTGGTACATTTACCAAATCCCATTTATCTGCGTCAAAGAGTTTCGGTGATATGATTAGTCAATTTTTTGGGGGGCGTGGCACCGCCCACTTTTTTAGTATATAGCTTAGCCTTTTTTTGTACTAGCATAATATAAAAACTTCTTTAAAATCGGATACTTAGTTTCCGAGTTTGTAAGGGACAAATACACAAACAAACAGAATCTAGTTTTTATAAAGTAGATTTTCGTTTATTTCGCATAACTTGAAAATTATAAAAGGTAGCTCAGAATTTTTAACAATTTTGAAATAGAAATCAGCGGGGTCAGGTTATTGGAAATTGATACCCAACCACGCCCCAACTTTGAATGGGAGGTAGGCGTGTCCGTCGCACAGTGTGAGATTTTGCCAATCTAGGACGTCAAAATTCAATTTTAGCCGTAGTTTTAAAGATATGGAGTTGAAATTTTGTATATGTGCTTTAATTCTTTATTCAGAGATGAACAAAATCGGACAAAATCTACTTACACCTCCCATACAAATGGGCCTTTTTTTTGTTAAAAAAAATTTTTAAAAATTGGTTGTAATGAAGATATCAACTTGAAAATTTGTATTTGCCATTTCAGTGGTAACTGAATACTACTGTCAAAAAATGGGGAGTGATGTAAAAAGATAACATATATTTTTTTTTCATGATTTCAGTGCAAATGTTCATTATAACACTTCAGTCATTGTAAAAAAAGTAGCCTTTGGGCAAAAAATGGGCAAGATTTTATTTTTTAAATCTATTCTATGAGTATGTATGCTCATACTGTATGCTTTGTCACAGCCTAACCACGCCCAACTTGTAAGTTATAGTCTATGAAAGATTCAAGATTTTTGAAATTTGTCTTCTCTTTTAGCTGATTATAAAATAATTTGATTAAAATACTTAAGTGCAAATGTAAGGGTTGGGTATAGCAAAAATTTTTAGTGAAAGTATTGACCTTTAATGCAAAAAACTTTTTGCCAAAAAACAAACGCGCACAACTTCAATTTGATCGCTCAAAGTTTTGTTATCGATGCAAGCTTGGAAAAACTGTTGGTTATTCCAAAGGCAAGATTTAAGGAAATAATCGAGGATTATCACAATGGATCGGGGGTGGGCATCTGGGCATAACAAAAACCACAAAGAAAATAAAGAAACGGTTTTACTGGGTAGGATGCCAAGAATCAGTTGATGACTGGATCCGCCGTTGTAACCATTCTGCAATTGCTAAAGGACCAAGGCGACGAACTCGGGGGAAAATGCATCAGTATAACGTTGGAGCTCCCTTTGAGAGAATTGCCAGGGATATAGCTGCACCTTTTCCAATCAGCAATGCAGAAAGTAAATATATCCTGGTGGTAATTGATTACTTCAGTAAGTGGCCAGAAGTATATCCCATTACCATTAACAAGCTTGGAGTGCATTGAAAAAGCCATTAGTTATTTTAGAGTTGCTTGGCTGTCCGAATATATGTATATGTCGGTGCCGGAAGTGCCCCTTCTTAGACATTCTCTAACGCACAACTCTAAAGCGTGGACCTCCGCCTGAAAAATGGAAGCTGTTTAGCCCATTGCAACTGCTTTCTGGAATCTTGGTCCCACAACTCCAGCTCCTGCGCTGCCATCTTCCATTTTGGACCCGTCAGTGAACCATAGCTCTGAGCCCAGTTTTACATTTATGTCCTTCCTCCTCCGTTTAGCGCGGTCATTGATTACCACTTTGAATTTTCTAGAGAAAACTAACTTTTTACTTAACTTATTGGAGACCGAAAGATATGGTGTGTCCCAGAATACATCCAGGATTTTGACATGTACTGTTAGATTGCCTTCTTTAAGTTTTTTTTAAATGAGGTAAACTGAGGGCCGCACAAGCTGCTTCCTTCTTAACCATAAGGTGAAGAGGAGTGAGTCCCGTAAGCATGCCTAGAGCTACTGTCGGGCACGTCCTTAGTGCCCCTGTAACACCCTAGCAGGCTATTCTGAAGATCCTGTTTAGTTCAATCCGAGCCTTTACTTGGTTTACCTTTGGCCACCATGCTAATGCAGCATAAGTGGTCATTGGTACGGTGATAGTTTTATAGGACCATGGCATCATTTTTGGCCGTAGTCCCCATGTTTTACCATATAGCCTTTGACAAGCATATGTTATTCTTAAGGCTTTATTAATTATGTATGATAGGTGACTATTCCAAGTTAGACTTTTATCTAGGACTACTCCTAAATATTCCATCCCCTCGGAAACCGTTAGCGCCGTTTCCCCCATACTTACAGCTTTCAGGTTTAGCTTCCTCTTCCGGGTAAAGGGCGCCAGTGTGGTTTTACTAGGGTTAATTTCGAGTCCTTTCTCTCGACACCAGCCTAGAGCTAAGTTGAGAGCTAGTTGCATTCGTTCAGTTACGGTAGAGTCAAACTTGCCTCTAACCATAATAATCAGATCGTCAGCAAAGCCTTGGGCCTCGAATTTGTGATCATCGAGAATTTCTAGTAGTTCGTCGATAACTAGTATCCATAAGAGCGGTACACCTCCCTGGGAGCATCCTTTAACTGTTCTCACAGTTAGTCTTTCTTCCTTCTTCTTTCTTCCCGCTTCATAGATGTCTGTCCTATTTTTAAGCATGTTGAGGACTCAATCAATGGTCATTTCGGGTATTCCCTTTCCAATCAATGATTCCTCAATTGACTTAAAAGACGTGTTGTCAAAGGCTCCCTGTATGTCAATAGATGAACAGAGGGCTACTTTCTTGTCCGCCAAAGGCTTCTCAATTTTAGTCGTTAGGCTATGTATGGCAGTTTCAGTCGATTTACCCAATTGGTAAGCATATTGTTCAGGATATAGAGGTGCAGCCACAAGGAACACACTTCTGAGATGCTGACTAAAATTTTCTCCATTTTTATTAGAAAAAATGATGTTAGACTTATAGGCCGATAGGTTTTGGGCGTGTGGTCTACCTTTTTGCCTGCTTTAGGAATGAAAGCAACTCGGGCTTTAGTCTAATCTTCAGGTACTGCTTCTTGTGCCAGTATATCTATACCTTTCTGCGATAAACAAGGTTGAATATTATCTGCCCCAGGAGATTTAAATGGGTTAAAAGTGGAGACTACCCATTTAACTTTTTCAATGGTAAAGATTCTACGGGCTAAGGAGAGGTTTCGTCTGGTTGCCATCCAGAATTTTGTATCCTTGGTTGGTTCACAAGAAAATTCGCTCCTAACACAGCCTGGGAAATGTGTGTCCATTAGTAGCTGTCCAGTTTCCTCCAGGTTTTCCGTATAATCCCCATTTGCCCTTTTAAGTCTTAAAAGGCCGTTTGAGTGGTCTTTTATAAAGGACTTTTGGAGTCTTGTAGCTGTTGAGAGTAACTCAATCCCCGTTGGATTTAGCCCTATTAAAGAGTTGACGAGCTTTCAACAGCAGCTTATCCAACTCCCCGCTCCACGAGGGGACGTTAAGAGAACGTCTTATAACTTTTGGTGTACAGTTTTTCTCGAAAGCATCAGTGATAATGTTTGTGATTGTGTTAACTTCATGATCTAATTCTTGTGAGTTAGTTTTTTTTCTACTCAGGCATTCAATATTTTGCTCTAAATGGAACGTATAAAAGGACCAGTTGGTTCTTTTAACATCTCTAACCGCATCTCACCCCTCAGATCAAAGCCTATGAAGCGATGATCCCACAAGGAGACTTCATCCAGCACTCTCCAGTTAGAGATGTTATTAGAGATAAAAGTACTAGATAGGGTAAGATCTAAAACCTCTTTCCTAACGATATTTACAAATGTGGGTTCGTTCCCCCTGTTTGCTGCTTCTAAGTTTTTTGTAGTAATGAAATCAAAGATGGACTCACCTCGCTTATTTGTGTCTGTGCTGCCCCTTGTTGTGCGCGTTGATCAGAGCATAAATCAAAATGCAAATGCGAAGTTTTCTGGGCCTATGCACTTACTACAGACGTTTTGTTCCTGGTTTTGCAAACGTCGCAGGCAGTCTACATGAGCTGACACAGAAAAATCGGAAATTCGAATGGAGTAGCACACAGAAAACTGCATTCCAAAAGCTGAAAGAATTATTGTCTACAGCGCCAGTACTCGCGTATCCAATACCCGCCGAAAAATTTGTATTGGACACCGCTGCGAGTGGCTATGGTTGGTATTGGAGGAGTTTTGTCCCAAGTCATCAATGGACAAGAAAAAGTCGTCGCATATTTCAGCAAAATTCTGTCGAAACCTGAGAGGTATTTTTGCGAAACTCGGAGAGAGTTACTGGCTGTAATGGAATGCGTAAAACACTTCCATAAGTACTGTATGGACAGCACTTTCTCCTGAGGACAGACCATGCGGCATTAAGGTGGCTACTTCAATTCAAGTATCCTGAAGGCCAAATCGCACGGTGGATAGAACGCTTGCTGAGCTATGATTTCACCATAGAACATCGCAAAGGAAGCCAGCATGGATATGCGGATGCACTTTCCCGTCGTCCATGTAAAATTGAATGCGGCCATTCTTCATGAACGGAAAATAAAGCTGGAACAATTGATGTGCACCTTTTGAACGTTTTGCCTGAAAAAAAAAAGTGGACAAATGAGTAGATACAACGGGATCAGCGCAGCGATACAGATTTGGCAACTATAATTTAGTATAAGGAGCTGGGTAGGAAACCGGCGTGACAAGAAATCTTAAGTGAAAGCCAAATCTGTAAAGCATACTGGGTGCAATGGCAAAGTTTGGAGTTGCATGATGGTTGCCTATACCGAATCTGGAAAAGCGATAATGGTAAAATTTGCTCAAAACTGCTGGTTATTCCAAAGGCAAGATTTAAGGAAATAATCGAGGATGCGTAAAACATCGGGGGTGGGAATCTGGGCATAACAAAAACCACAGAGAAAATAAAGAAACGGTTTTACTGGGTAGGATACCAAGAAACAGTTGCTGACTGGATCCGCCGTTGTGACCAATGTGCAATTGATAAAGAACAAAGGCGACGAACTCGGGGGAAAATGCATCTGTATAACGTTGGAGCTCCGTATGAGAGAATTGCCATGGATATAGCTGGACCCCTTCCAATCAGCAATGCAGGAAATAAATACATCCTTGTGGTAATTGATTACTTCAGTAAGTGGCCAGAAGTATATCCCATTCCCAATCAAGAAGCAAACATAGTGGCAGACATTTTCATCAAAAATTGGATTTGCCGATATCGACCTCCACTTGAGCTGCATTCCGACCAAGGACGAAATTTTGAGTCGGCACTTTTTAAGTAGGTTTGTGACATGCTTGGAATACAGAAGACACGTACCACAGCATTGCATCCTCAGTCCGATGGCATGGTCGAAAGGTTCAACCGTACTCTAGAGGAGGAGTATCTGAAAAAGGTTGTCGAGAAAGGACAAAAAGATTGGGATGAGCATCTACCAATGTTTCTAATGGCTTATCATTCGTCGATATATCGTCAATTTCCGTCATTTTATGTCTCTAGAAATGACTGTAAAATTTAACTGCAAAGTGTATTTTACTTACTTTCACAGTAGAAATAAAAATAACTGTCGAACTACAGTCAAAAATGTATTTTCATAGAAAAATTACTATTTTTACAGTAAAAATTGACTACAACTGTAAAATTCAAAATTGACTGTGAATTTTGACTGTTACTTTACCCACAAATTTTTCTGAGTGTACACGATACCACTACAGTCACGCCAGCAAAAGCTATTTTTGGTACGGAATTAAGGCTTCCAGCAGATTTGAAGTACGGAGTAAGCGTTGTCCCAGAAACAACCTATGCTGACGATTACATGTTGCGAAAAATAGAAGAACTGGCAGATATACACGAGCTTATCAGGAGACGTACTCACTTGGCTAGCGGCAAGATGAAAACTCGGTATGATCTGTGAGCAAATACTGAAGGGTTCAAATAAGGTCAATTAGTGCTTCTACACAACTCACAACGAAAACGAGGCTTCTCTCAAATCACAGACTCATTGGGAGGGACCTTACTGGATCATCACAAGGATTAACGATGTTATGTATTGATTTCAAAAATACCCCGGTAACAAAGGCAAATTAAAAGTGGTACACACTGAAAGACTAACGCCATATGGAGGCGACAGTGAATCTCTTGTTCGGGACGAAAAAGTTTAAGAGGAGGGCAGCGTGACGAAAAAAATCCTTTTGCACAAATAAGTGAACTTCACGAAAATCCTTGACAGTTCGAGATGTCAATAAAAACCGTGATTTATTTATTTATTTATTTAAGTTTCATTTACTGAGCTGTAATGCCCTTATAAATTACAATAATGATTTTTTATATACAATTCAAAAATATAAACATTAAAACAAATGATCGAGACTAAAAATTATAATTTGGTATAAAACAGCTCACAAATAAGAGCAAGGCAACAACCGGCTGGATCCAAAGGTAGTGGTTACAAACAAGGTGGTTCAAATAGTACCGGAACAAAGCATTATTGAAATATGCAATTTGAAAGAATACTCGCAAGAGTTTTCTTAAATTGCTTTTCTAAACTCTTTGGCCAGGAACTATGGCACGGCGGAGAATGGTGCTCACGTACCACCCTAGCGCTACATTGCAACCACTATCTCGACGAAAAGCGCTGGAAGGAGCGGTATGGCCACAGCGATAGATGAAACGCTTTGTGGAAGCTGGTACGGTAAATTGCCATCGTAATGAAATTAGTGGATGATGTAACGATGCATGTCAAGATGATGGCAAGAAACTTCACGAAATTACCTGACAGTTCGAGATGTCAATAAAAACAATGATGCCTACTATGAAGAAATTATTAGCTGAGGGAATAAACAAGATGTTGCCAGTTGTAGTTATTGCTATTCTAGAACGTTCATACAGATATAAAAGGAGCTGATCATGAGTGCTGTGAGACAGTTGTATCGTGTAAAAATAAAGATTTGTAATTTAAATAAAGCATTTTATAATTAAATAAAGTGTGTGTTTTTGATTGCTACACAATCCAGTGATCGAACTCAGAAAACTGTAAGAGACTGAAATTATCGTCATAGAGACAGGAAACTTCGTAACAATATAATTTGTATAATGGCCAGACCAACTCGTCCAAGCTTTGACCACAACGAGTTTGACTCGCATTGCTAAGTTGGAACAGCAAAGGCGCGTGGATAGACTAAGGATTAGTGCTTAAAGAAGGGATTAAGTGTTTGTGATTGTGTCTTGTATTCAATAAAAAGTTTCGTAAATAAATAGTTTGAAAAAGAAAAAAATTTCGTATGCAAATAGTTTGTAAAATAAAAAAAATTTTATTGAATTTTTATATGTATTTTTTTGATTTGTGCTTTAATTTTCGGATTGTTATGACAGGAAGCTTATATCAACATTCATGTAAAACGAGAAGTTCAAGTATATAAGTAATTGTTATAATTGTACTTTTTCATAACTCCCAACCATATTAATAAGTAGCTGTGTTCTTGTGGGCTCTTTATCTGGGCTTGTCCTAAGCACATTCATTTATCTGGGTAAAGTTAAGCACATTTGGTGTTTCTTTCATATACATTTCTTAGAATGTGCTTACACAGGCCCAGATAAAGTGTCCACAAGAACACAGCTATTATTTAAAAGTTATAAATTGCCCCGCGACCTTATAAAGTTTTTTACAGTTGACAGAAAATTTTATTATAATAATTAGCCGAGTTTTTCACGACAGTTTATTTGTGCTTGTGTTAACACATTCTGAGAAAACCTAAAGGAAAGCAACAACAAATGAGCTTAATTTTACACAGATAAATGTGCTGAAGACAAGCACAGATAAACTGTCGTTAAAAACACAGCTATTGATTTTGAAATCATTAAAATTGTATGTTTTCAGAAAATGCGATTTGTTCCCGTAAAAAATATCAATTTACATTGTTTATTTAAAACATTAATCATATATGTTTGAATATTATTCTCTTAAGCAGCAAAAAAAAATCGCAAATAACACTTCTATTTCGAAAAATTTATTAGAGTTATTCACGATCTGGAGTAACGAGCTGAGTAACAGGGTAAACGTGCACTCGGTTACTCTGAATTGTGAGCATACTCAATACTTTTGCAAGTATATTTTCTTTTTGTTTATCAAAATAATTTTAACTAAAAACAAAAAAAAATAAAAAATTTTTAAATGAATATTTTGCTCTCATAATAATTTTTATTTTTGATGAACGAAAATCGTCTCTCAATTATAAACAAGTTCAAACGTTTCTATAGAAATAGTAAAAAAAAGGCAAAAGTGTAAGATCATTTTACACGAGAAAATAGCTTGACTAAAAGGGTAAAAGAGTATCAGAGTAACTTACGTATATTTTGTTGTTGGAGTTGTGCACTGTTACCCTGTTACTCAGGACGTTACTCCAGATCGTGAATACCCCCATTGATTTATTTATTTTATTCGTCTATGAACGCGGAATTTCTTACAGACTAGAATAATTTAAGTTAAAAATGCAATACAAAATTTAAGCAATTTTACAGTATACTATTCAAAAAAGATTTTATAGAATTTTTTTAAACTGTAAAATCTATGTCATTAAGTAAATTTATATTATTAAACAAATTTAAGGACCTATTGTAGCATAATTTGTGCGAACCATATCCAAATGAAAAAGAACATGATTGCGCAAAATTCTTGAGGGAACATTGAATTAAATCAAACGCAACAACATCGGACGTTCAACAGAACCAAGAACAATGTCATATACAAAAAGTAGAGACAGGATACTTCTTCGAGCCTCTAAAGCAGGGGTCGGCAAAAATAAATTTGAGAGTTACTGAGAGAGAGCGAATGCACTGAAAAAAAATATTCACAGAAAAGAGTATGAAATAAATATTGTGGATATTCATTGAAAAAACTATGCGTTAAAACCGAAAAATCATTCCAAAAGCAACATCGAGTGCAAGCATAGTTCTTCTTATGCCAGTGGTCAACATAGCACAATTTTGCAGAGAAACTTCACACGAATTCTTATGCTTTTTAAATCAGTTGTCGCAAAACCATCGACAAAGCAACATCGAGCGCATCCGTAGTTCTATTGTCTTTTTACTCACATGGAAAAACTTCTTTACAGCTGTGACAAATTCTGAAAAATATTTTATTTTATACTTTTTGTGACTAGATTCAAATGTTTAGTTTAGGAAACGCTCAGATAAACTTTTTAAAAATCAAAGAAAAACTTTTTGTCTTAAAACGCTTAGATAAACTTTTTAAAAATAAAACATAATCGTAAAGTTTTAGTGTTGCCACCTGGTTATTTTCCAACATTTTGTTAAAATCATAGTTTTTGTGACTCAATTGAAATTCTTGGTTTCAAAACTGTCAGATGACTTCAGGTAGTACAGATAGTTCAAAAAGTCTGGCAACCCTGACATAGCAACCATAAATCATTGTTTCGTTGTTTTTGGGCCCAAGGTGTCATTTTATAGGGAGAAAATGATGATCTTAGTCATTTTTTGAAACAAAATTCTGATTTTTAAAAAAAAACCAGTTGGCAACTCTCAAAAAATTACTATATGTTTTTTGGTCGAAAATATAACTTTTCAATAAAGAAACTTAACTGAGTAACACAATTTTGCAAAAACACGTCTGGCAACCCTAATATGGCAACTCTAAATTTTTGTTTCGTTGCTTTTGGACCCAAGATGTAAACTTATAGTTAGAAAGTGATGATCTTAGTAATTTATTGAAAGAAAATTTTGATTTTATTTAACCCAATCGAAGCGATGGTTCCATATGGACCCATTTGGAGTGTTTTGGAAGTGGTAATGCCAAATCCTTTAAATATTTTCCGTAATGGGTGTTATGTCACTTTTCTGCCAGGGAATACTTCCCGCTATCTTTCGTTGCTTTGATTTTTTCAGTTGATTTACAGTTGTTGTTGAACGAGCACGCCAAAAGTGATCAAAGTTTGTTTTTCAGAAAAAAGTGAAAAAAATGAGTGGTCGCAAGTTGTGAGTGCATTTTTATAATATTTTTAAAATCTTTACCGGAACAAAGTGTATATATTATGAAAATAGAAGAAATAAGCTACAAAATTATATAATTTGGTCGTGAAAATTTTTGTGTCTTCTAAGCGAATTTTTGTGTAAAAAAAAAAGTGGGTCCATATGGGACCATCGCTTCGACACACTACAAAATCACAAAAAATGTTTTTCTTATATTTTCATGGATTTTGAATGTTTATAGAACTTTTTGTTAATATATTTGTTTGTTTTGAATATCTGTGGAATTGTTTGTAAATGATTCGGAATTTTTTTTTGTTAGTATGAAATTACATGAAGTCCAGGACTATTTACAGTCATTATTGGATGATGAATCAGACGAAGAAGAAGTTGCAGCCGTATACATACAGCCACCAGATGTAAATTACGATTCTGCAGAAGACGATGCAAATGAAGATGAAGGAGGCGTTATCACCGACTTGCATCATAATCAGTTGCATCAGTTGGTTGAAGTAGAGTTCGTTCGGGGCCCACATAATGATATTACTGAGATAGAAACGGAGGATATGGAAGTTGATCATGATTATGATGCAAATGACGAAAGACCTTCGACGTCTTTTCATGTTGCACCTATTCCTCCTGTTCCATGGCGTTATGTTGGCCCAGCACTCAACATTCCAAAAACTGTTCCTCAACTGAAGGATAAATTTAAATGGTCGAAACGTTCGTTTTATGCTTCTAAACCTGTTTTTGCAGCTCCAAATTATTTGGATTGCTCAGCTGAGGCTCATGTTTTATTTGAACGTTTCATCGATGAGGATCTTCTACAATTGATTTGCGATGAAAGCAATAACTATGGCGTGGTTTGTTCGCAAAAAAATCCAAACATTACTAAGGACGAGTTGCGAATCTTCATCGGCATTTTGATTGTTTCAGGATATAACACGCTTCCGAATAAACAATTATACTGGAATCGTGACAGCGATTTGCACAACGAAATGATTTCTTCTGCTATGAGTCGTGAAAGATTTCGGGTGATTGAACGCTTCATCCACTTTGCTCCTAAAACTGCAATCGATGCGCATGACAAAATGTGGAAAATACTTCCATTTACAGATCGATTGAATCACAATTTCATGAAAAATTTTCATCCAGAGCCCAATCTTTCTTATGATGAATCAATGATCAAATATTTCGGTCGACACGGTTGCAAGCAATTTATAAAAGGCAAACCGTTACGATTTGGGTACAAAGTTTGGTCCTTGAATACACCTGATGGATACTTGATTAATTCCGAAATTTATCAGGGTAAAAATCCACGTATCAATCCGGACTTGGAAAAAAATTATGGAAAATGTGTTGCACCATTGCTTCAAATGATTCACGAGTTTCCTGATCACATGGAAGACTTGAGTTTTTCGTTTTTCTTTGATAACCTTTTCACCGGTATACCTGTGCTCAAATACTTGAAAGACATCGGCCATAATGCGACAGGAACAATAAGAGAATCACGTATTCCACATAATTGTCCATTGCCTAGCAACTATGATATGAATAAACGTAAAAGGGGAGAAATCGAAACTACTGTTCTAAAGGACCACAACATATCAATCACCAAATGGCGGGACAATAAATGCGTTTCTGTTGCCTCGACATTATTTGGTAAAGATCCTGTAAGCAAAGCCTCACGTTACAACCGAGAGGACAGAAAACGAGTTCTTATTGATCGACCATTTTCGATTGAAAACTATAACAAATACATGGGAGGCACTGATCGAATGGACCAAAACGCTGCGTATTACAGAGGTGGTAAGTTATATATTATTTGTCAATAGTTTCGGTGAGAGATTGAAAGAATCTCAAATTTTTTCAGGCGTGCGTAAAAATAAGTGGTGGTGGTCAATCTTTACTTGGTACATCGATGTAACTGTGCAAAATGCTTGGTTGCTACAGAGAAAAGCTGCTAGCAATATTTCACAATTGCAATTTCGTCGAAACATTGCGATGCATTACTGTAACACGGTTTCGATTCGTGTAACAAATATTTCTTTTTCCTCACGCCAGCCCATTCCTTTGGCTGACCGCTATGATGGAGATGATCACTATCCATGCAAAGGCACCAAAAACCGATGCAAACTAGAATCATGCAAAAGTCGTTCACGCGTAAAATGTGAAAAATGCGACGTGGCCCTTTGCATTTGGCCATGCTTCAAAGATTACCATATTTTTCACAATATTTGAGTTTTTTGACTGAATTTTTCGTAAATTTTTTAATATATATAAAATATAAGAGTCACTTTTTCAGTTATTATAAGTTCTTTGTCATAAAATAACAAAAATGAATAAACTTTTCTACAAAAACATAAAATATTTATCGATTTCCAAACAACATTTTCGTATTTTATGTGAATTTTTTTTTGGTAGTGCGTCGAAGCGGTGGTTCCATATGGACCCACTCCATAATAGAAAAGGTTTTAGGGTGGCCCAAAAAAAAATTTTATTTTCATGTTCAGGAGCTCAAAATTATATAATGTGTGAATTTTCATTACGAAATTCGAAAAATTAGGTGGCCGCCTCGAATGGGTTAAGTAACCAGGTGGCAACCCTAAAAATATATATTGGTTTTTTAAAAAGTTTATCTAACTGCCATACCTAAATTGGAGCGTCAGGCGTTGCGTTTTTTTACGTTACACAAAAGCGTCAAGCGCCATACCGAAATAAAGAGCGTTGCGTTGAAATCAAACGTTTGTCAAAATCATATTGATGTCGAAAAATAAATAAATACTTAGCATTTAAATTAAACAATTTTTAATAATTTATTAAAATGAGTGATATTGACACGTTAGAAGACATTATCTTTTTAAGACTACTTACAAATAGTAGTAGAAGGTCTACCCGGGAGTTATTTAGAAGTCGGGATGAATATGGCTTCTATTCCAGTGGAGTGAGTATATTAATCTCAAAAAATCCGGAACTCTTCTTTAAATCAACAAGAATGAGCTACGATAATTTTAAAACTTTGCTCAACTTGGTTGAACCTCGATTAAGAAAGTGCTCACGCAGAAAACCTATAGAACCAGAGCAGAGGCTCTATATTACATTGCAGTAAGAAATTTGATTATGTCTTTTTATATTAACTTTATATATAATATGAAGTGAAATTTTTAGTTATTTGGCGCATGGATGTGCACTACATGTGCTGTCAATGAAATTTAGGATTGGTCTGGAAACGGCTAGATCCATTATTCTCGAAGTGTGCGAGATACTATGGGATGTTGTAGGTAGTTTATATGTATGCCCTCCTAACAATGCAGAATGGAAAGAAATCGCAAATAAATTTTTGGAAACTACAAGGATGCCAAACTGTTTAGGAGCGCTGGATGGAAAACATATCCGCATTATAAGTTCACTCTTGTCGATGTTGGGGCATACGGAAGTCAGAGTGATGGTGGCGTGTTAAGGAATTCTGCTTTTGGGAGAAAGATATTTGATAACGATCTTAATATTCCAACAGCAGCAGTTTTGCCCGGTTCAGACATCATATTTCCTTACTATTTCGTTGCTGATGCAGCATTTCTATTAAGGGAAAACATAATGAAACCTTATTCGAGGGTTACAGAAAGCACAATAGAAAACTATAATAAAATGCTTTCTGGAGCTAGGATTCGAATTGAAATCGCTTTCGGTGAGTGAGTCATTCACGCAAGTTCTGAAACTTACTTTGGTTCTAAAATTAAACTGGTTTTAAGAAACTATATCCCGGTCTTTCGATGGCTATATATCCAAGACTTCATCCGAACGGCACTTTTTTGTAACATATTCTTTATTAGAATTACAAGCTTAAAAAAATAAACATTGGCTTAAACTAAATTGTGTTTTGGTCTGGAAACTTAAGCCATGAACACTTATTTTAAAATTTCGCAAGTGGTGGTTCTTGAGAGCACTGGAACTTCCGCTAAAAACCTCAGCGTAGTAGCCAATTTTAAGTTGACTTGAATAGATTTTCAGAACCTGTGTGATTGTTATTACTTTTTGTTATTAAATTTAACACATAATTTTTTAAAGGTATATTAACATCTCGCTGGAGAGTTTTAAGAACATGCATTTCTTTTTCCCCACAAAATGTGAAGAAGGTATTGAAGTTGGCAGACATATTATAAAGTATGGTTCACAAAATTGTCTGTCTAAAAATGTTTTCAGATTGTGCTGGCCACTATAGCGTTACATAACTACTTACGTGTTATATTAACTAATGCTGACTCAACCGCTCCTACAGGGCAGACTAATGAAAATGCTAGCGAAGGCTTCGTATTAACAAGTGTCAACCGAAACGAATTGAGTACATCGAACGCATCGCCCCAAGGTGCTCTTCAATGTCGTAATGCACTGTGCAATTATTTAAATGCTGTTTATTAGATTTTTTTTTTTTTATTTTTGAAGTCCGGGTGCCTAATGGTTCCACTAGTAACCCATGAGGTATTTTCTACCTAGTTCTGGTAAAGTCGTAAAACAGGAGTTGTTTAGAATTGGAAGTTTTATTTAATAAATTTTCTTCAGCTCAATAAAAAAATCTGATTTTTAATGGCAAACATAAATTCAATTTTATTGGGCAGTATTTGGTATGAGCATTTAAACTTTAATGTTACATACATTACTTAGAGCTAGTACATATACATTATTTAAAAAAAAAAATTGAAGTAATGTAAGTTATTTGAAATGTATCAAGTGTTATACATATATAACACAATATACATAAACATTAAATGACTATGCTTTTCATAGGTCTGTGCTAAGGTAGTAAAAATGTCCGATTTGTTTTTGAAATGTGATTTTTCTTCAGTTAGATCTAAGAAATAACAAAATCGTACATCTCAACGACAGATATTGTATGATTTTTCCCATTAAATTAAAGCTAAATTTTCATTTCATCAAAAATTCACTAAAGTGGACAAATTAATTAAATTAAATTAAATTTAGTATCTTAGCACAGATGTAATGCTTAGGCATTAAACTGAAGCTCAAAATCTAACTTAAAACTAATATGCATGCACTCATAAAATAAAATTTTACATCAACCTCTAAATGGATCATTTATTTTGAAAGTGTGATAAGTCCATAAAGGCAAAAGTAAAGACATACACATTTTGTGATCTCATAATCTGTTATTTGACCGACATTACTTTTTAAACAAAATGCCATAAATTTTACAACATGAAGTTAACTTTCTATGAAAACAGTTACATATTTATAGCAAAATGTCAGCCAATTCATTTATGACATTACTTTTGCCATTATGGACAAATCAAGTGCTTACACAAAATTAATGAGTTCTTCGCATATTTATCTTTGTATTGACCATTTGCAAAATTTCGAGCTGAACGTCGTCAACCTCTTCCTCTGGTAGCTTATCGAATTTACTACAAAGCATTGCAATGAAATGATCGTGTTTTTGTTGAACTGGATTTTCATATTTTCTTTTCATCGCCAAAAGCACATCGTTCAACATTTCGTCATTTTTACGTTTTGAATTTGATGGACGGGAAAACGAGGTGCTTGACTCCTCGTCAATTAACCATTCCACACTATCGTCTAGTTCATTACCCACGTTTCCCGTGGTACTAAAATTAAAAAAAAATATTTTTTAAATAATGCTTTTACATTTTTAGCAGCAACACCCATTTGTTAGGGGTAAAAATATGAAATCATAAATAAATAGTGTTTGTAAAGATAGTTGGAGATTTTTTTATTTTTTGACCTTATTCACAACATTTAACAAAAAAATGGAAAATTTTACGTTTTTTATGGTGCTTTTGCCAATTACAAGAACTGCATTTGAATGTGTATGCAGTGTCGCTATGAAACACTAGGGGGACTCATTCAGCCCTCAAGTTTAATGAGTGTGTAAAAGTGCTTAAATAAACAGCTGATTCATAATTAAAAATTATTTTTAAGCCTTTTACAGTTTGTTTGTGCGTTTTATCCTTTTTACATTCGTATTAGTTCTTGCATTAGAATCAAATCAAATATTCTTCAAATATTGATAAAAATCAGCTATTCGAACTTAAGAAATTTCCCCACATTTTTTACTGCTTAATTGATAAAACTACGCAATCATTAAGCGTCCAGGCATTACTCACCAATGTTTACTCATCCTTTTCGATACGATACTTTTAGAAAATTAGTGGGAAACTATAGAATTTTTGGCAAAACTAGTTCCAGGTTTAGAATTGGAATTGGGAAAAAGAACCAATTGCTCTGGCTGTGTGTGCCTTTGTTCATGGCGTGCTTGTAAACTTTTTTTAATGATGGTAATATCGTGTTAACAATTGCATGGGCAAGAGGAAAAAGTTCATAAAGAGGCAAAATTAATGTCAAATTCATTATGTGCCATAATAATCAATTCTTGCACCAATGTGATTTTTCCAACTTAATGCGTTAAATTTTACATCATCAAGTATACTCTCCATGCAAACAGAGCCCAATTTTATTCAGTTTCAAGAAAATGTTACCCGATTCATATTACTTTTGCTTCTTTGTGGACTGAATCCATTTTCAAAAAAACCCATTTAACTAACAATTTGTATTGCTCTTCCTACACTTGAAGGAATAAAAAACAACTATGTATTTATTTACTTAGCTGGTTTCAGCGTGTCGCTCAGGAATTCCAGACTTTCTTTAAACTGCCATGTTTTTTTAGCTTTAGCGGCAGAACCTGACGGAGCATTTTCGTTTAATTTTTCCTTGCGGAATCTATCCCGCAGGCTCTTCCATTTTATTTTGCATTCTTTGGCTGAAAAGTAATTGTTTCTGAATTAAAAGAATTGAAAATTCAAGCGGTTTTACTTACCCTGCAAATTAATTTCCCTGCCGATTTCTTCCCAAAGTTGTTCTTTATAAACGTTATCCTTATACTTAGGATTTTGCTTATCATATAAGCATGGCTTGCTTCGAATAATTTCTATTAAATTTTCCAAAGACATGATGACAACAAAAAAGAAAAATATTTAATTAAATTTTTCACAATTTCAAATATTGTCATTTTTTTTTTTTACTTTTCCGCAGCTAACTTCACTTCATAACGCTTTGTCAAAATTGGAAATTCGAATAGCTCGGCGTTGAGCGTTGGCAATTTCGGTATGCGCCATACAAATTGTATGTACATGAGAAATTTTTGACAGTAAAATAACGCTAACGCTCCAATTTAGGTATGGCAGTAAGCGTTTCTTAAACTAAAAATATGAATCTAGTCACAAAAAGTATGAAATAAAATATTTTTCAGAATTTGCTGTAAAGAAGTTTTTTCACGTGCGTAAAAAGACAACAGAACTTCAAATGCGCTCAATGTTGCTTTGTCGATGGTCTTGCGACAACTAAATGAAAGAGAATAAGAATGCGTGTGAAGCATAGAGAACTAGATGCGAAAGCGTTTTAATTGAACCTGGCAGCACTTTCGGCCACACAAACACTATGAAAAAATTGTTTATTAGTATTGAATTCACTCATTAATTGTCTCTGACGTATCTTTAATTTTTGGTGAAATTCATCACAACCACCTTAAAAACGTGGCCAGATGTTGTGGATTTCGTCAAACATCCCAAAAATTCTAAGGTTTTTGAAGTATTTTTTCAGAATTTACGATTGAAACATCTGGCATCTCTTTTACTAAATATTAAAAATGAAAAAACCTTTATTTTGAGACTGTTTTTTAAATTTTTTTTTTTTTGGATGCATTTCAAGCAGTTTACCGCTCATCTTCAGCAACACGACTGAAACGTCAAGTGCGTTATTGAACAGACATTAGCAAAACAGAGTAAAACACACGCAAAAAACATCTATTACATTTTGTAGAGTTTAAGCAAAAGAAATTATTACATTTCGAATACGCTTTAATAAGTTAGAATTAAGACAAAGCAAAATAACAAAAAGAGATCGCAAAAAACTGTTTTTGTTTTGTTTGTGACGTCAACAGTATTTAAAAAGTTCTGATTCGATGTTGCCTTTATCAAGGTTTAAAGCATTGTTGTTTTTGTGTATATACATACTTTCGTATGCGTCCAGGTTTTGGTCATTGTTTACATTTTTCAACAGCCGTAAATTAGCAGTTGTTGTTGAAAAATGTTTTTCTTCGATTGCGTGTGCTGCAAACGCCGATTTTCTGTGTTCATTGTTTCGAATATTAAGACAATGTTCTGCGAATCTCTTTTCGATGGGCCGTCTGCTTTGACCGTAGTAGACCGCCATACATTCGTTGCATTTTATTTCGTAAATGCCACCTTTCTTCAGCGAATCTGTTCTATCTTTCACGTTGGTCAGCTGATTTTTAATTTTGAAGGGATTTTCATATACAATCTGCATGTTATTGCGACGGAATGTTGTTTTCAAGCTGTTTGTTAACGTCGGTGCAGAAGTAAGGGAAACACGTTTCAAATCGTTGCTTTGTTCAATTTTTCTATTTTGTGTAAACAGTGTGGATAAATTGATGTCCCTGTTCTTTTTTGAATGTTTTTGAAAAATTTTTTCTATTATTTTTTCGCTGTATCCGTTAACTTTAGCCGCTTCTTTTATATAATTGTACTCCTTGATGTAGTTTTGGAGAGAAAGTGGCAAACTAACTAGACGGTGTACTAGTGAATGGAAAGCTGTAAGTTTGTGTTGAATCGGAGCGTATGAATCGCTGGTTATGTATCGCATAGTGCTTGTGGATTTATGATGAATTGCAATATCAATGGTGTTGTTCTGGTTTCTTTTTAATTCCAAATCGAGAAAGACTAATTTGTTGTTTTCTTCAATTTCACACGTAAAATTTATTTCTTTATATTGCGAGTTGAGTGTTTCTAAAACCAAGTTGATATCACTTTTGACCACAGCACAAACGTCATCCACATAGCGATACCATACTCTAGGTGTCGCGGGCATATGGGACTTTGAAATTTTTAGGTTAGTTTTTTTTGAGAAGCTATAACTTTAATTCTCAATTTTATGGTGTCAAATGATTTGACTTGAAACAGGCTTTAAAATAAAAATTATTGTTTACACTGAAAAAAAAATATTAAATTGAGTTTCCCAAAATACGTTTTTCAGCGATTTTTTTTTATTTTTCTTGCAAAAAAAGCTACAGGTGTTACTTACCACTCCTCCAAAAATTGGAGTGGGCCTGCCAGTGGTTCTCCAAAAAAATAATAAAATGTAGTGTCTTCTGCAATTTTTCAGTACATGTTTTCAATTCAAAATTTTTATTAAATAAAATTTTGATCTTCGATTTCAATAGTTTTAATTGAAATGGTTAATTTTTTTCTTTAAAAACATTGTGTAAAGAACTGCTGCACGAAATAGTGTGACGTTACTGTACCTATTAAAAGTAAAAGGTTTTTATAAGATAGGTACTGTAGTCATTAACAGCCCTTAATAATGAAAACGAAGACTCAATTTTATCAAAAAAGTAAAAAATTATGCAACTTTTTAAAGTCAATTTTTTTACTATACAAATTTTACTATTTCATTTAAGGGTTCTTAACTTTTAGAAGCAGATAATATGTGAAATAATACTTTTCACACAAATTCATCACATCAGTATAATTTTTCTAAAACTTACTCCCACTTTTCATTTGTTAGGGGCATGGTTGAATTACCTTGGTTGCAGCGATAACAAATGATACTTCTTCTTATAATTTTTTAAACTACGAAAATGTCAAAATCAGTAACCAAAACAAAACAAAAATTGAAATATAAATACAAATTATTCGAACATAAAAATTTCAATCTAATTGTGTGAATATAGTTAAAAATGCCATTTTCGTGCTACATTTGTCGCGCGATCGCTTCAAAAGAAAATATGTCCATGTTTTGTATTCCTGCCAATAAATTTAGGCGTCGACGCTGGACAAAAAACTTAAAACGCATGTTACGAGCTTCACTTTCTGTTGTAAAAAATCGTTGCCGCTAAAGTAAACTTGGTCCAATTGTTGATGAAGCAAAATTGAATCTTGATGTACGTTGTCTGGTGCTGGTGTGGGTGTAGTCGCTGCAGGAGCTAGTGGTACAGCTATTAGTGCACTTGGAATATCAAGATGCTGAAAGAGATGACGCTGAAGATGGCAATAATAATGCTTGACGGCAGAGATGGGCAAAATTATAACTTTTTGTTACTGATACTTTGTTACTTTTATATCAAGTATCAAAAATTTTTTTAGTTACTTGTTACTTTTGTATCAAGTAACAAAAAATTTTTGATACTTGATACAAAAGTAACAAGTAACCAAAAAATTTTTGATATTTGTTACAAAAGTAGCAAAATCACGAGTAACTATTGTTATTGATACATACAGGGTGGCTGATTCGAACTGGTACCAACTTCAGATAGACTTATCTGACAGATGGAACATGACAGCTGTCTAAAAATTGACATGATGTTAGTTCATTCTATTGTCAACAAGTAACCAAAAGCATTTGCGCGTCAATTTATTGAAAATAAAAAATTTTCGAAATGGAATTCAAACGTAATAGTGTGATTGCTCTTTATTTGGCTGGAAAATCGCAACCAGCAATTGTTCGTGAGCTGAAACATTTAAAAGTGAATAAAATGTTTGTGTATCGGACCATAACACGTTACAATGGTACCGGCAGCGTTGCCAAACGACATGGTGGTGGTCGGAAAATAACTGCACCAAAAATGGTTCGAAAGGTGAAGGCCAGAATTGAGCGAAATCCGAGACGCAGTGGCAGACAAATGGCTGCCGAGCTGAAACTATCGCGTGAACGAATGCAACACATATTGTCAAACAAGCTCGGACTAAAGGACCTCAAGTTCCAAAAGGCGCATGATCTCACTCCTGCTCAAAAAAAAATTAGGCTCGATAGAGCCAAGGAGTTCTTGCGCTTGCACGCCGCCGGAAATCTGTCACAAATTGTCTTCTCTGATGAGAAAAATTACTGTATCCAGCAATATGTAAACAAACAAAATGATCGGGTTTACTTGACAGAGAGGTCCTACGAAAATTTGAATGTTCGTTTGGCCACCAGGACGCAGGCACCACCGCATGTGATGGTTTGGGCTGCAGTGACTGCTGATGGGCGCTCACCACTCGTTTTTTTGGCCGCTGGCGTCAAAGTAAACGCCCAGGTGTATCGTGAATCAGTGTTGGAGGGTGCTTTACTGCCGTGGGCACGCAAACATTTCGGTCGCAAGCCATGGACATTCCAACAAGACTCGGCACCGTCACACAAAGCTTGTGTGAATCAAGAATGGTTAGAAAAAAACGTTCCTAGCTTCATTTCTGCTCAACAATGGCTCTCAAATTCGCCTGATGCGAATCCGCTGGATTTCTCAATCTGGGGTATGTTGGACAGGAAGGTCTTGACTAAAAAATACCAGAGCGTTGATGCGCTAAAAGTGACCCTTCAACGAGAATGGCGCAGACTTCCACAAAATCAAATTCGTGCAGCATGCGACTCGTTCTTCGACCATCTACGGGCCATAGTTAAGGCCAAAGGTGGCCGTATCAAAAATCTCAAGTAGATTCTTAAAATTTGAACATTTCCCAACAATTATAGTGTTTGATCAATAAAATCTGTGCATGGAAACTAAAAATACAGTCTTTTGAATTGGTAACACTTCGAATCAGCCACCCTGTATATGTATAAATTAACATTTTTTAATGGTTTTCAGGACTGCCAACTGTTATTTATTTTTATTTTGGTTAAATGGAACTTTTTTAAATTTAATTAAAAAAAAAAAAATAAAATTAGGTCTTGAAGTTCTTAGATAGGCTTTTTAAAAAATCCAAAATATATTTTTAGGGTTGCCACCTGGTTATTTTCTGGAATTTTGCTTAAATCATACTTTTTGTGACTTAATTCAAATTTTTACTTTAGAACACGCTCAGATAAATTTTTTTTAAATTATACAAAAACTTTTAGGGTTGCCACCTGATTTTTTTTTTGTAAATTTTGCTTAAACCATATATGTATTTAGAAAAAAAAAAATTAATTTTAATCTTAAAACGCTTAGATAAACTTTTTAAAAATCCAGCACATTTTTGGGGTTGCCACCTGGTTTTTTTTTAAAATCAAAATGTTCTTCCAAAAAATTACTCAAATCAACATTTTCTCTCTATAAATTAACATCTTGATTCCAAAAACAACGAAACAAAAATTTAGGGTTGCCATATTAGGGTTGCCAGACGTTTTTTCGCAAAATTGCCTTATAGGATCGACCCGAAAACTAATAGTAAATTTTTAGGGTTGCCACCTGGTCTTTTTTAAATGGAAATGTTATTCCAAAAAATTAATTAAAACAACATTTTCTCTCTATAAATTAACATATTGGGTCCAAAAACAACGAAACAAAAATTTGAGGGTTGCCATATTGGGGTTGCCAGACGTTTTTTCGCAAAATTGCCTATCTTTGTTAACTTTCTTTATTGAAAAGTTAAAGGATCGACCCAAAAACTCATTGAAATTTTTTTAGGGTCGCCACCTGGTTTTTTTAATAAAATCAAAATTTTCTTCCAATAAATTACTCAAATCAACATTTTCTCCCATAAATTAACATCTTGAGTAAAAAACAACGAAAAAAAATTTACGGTTGCCATATTTTTTGTTCTGTTACTTTTAGACCCACTATGTCAATTTATAGAGTGAAAATGTTGATATAAGGAATTTATTGGAAGAAAATTTTGATTTTATTACATAAACCAGGTGGCAGCCCTAAAAAAATTACAATGGGTTTTTGGGTCGATCCTATAACTTTTCAATAAAGAAAGCTAATAAAGGAAGGCAATTTTACGAAAAAACGTCTGGCAACCCTAATATGGCAACCCTAAATTTTTGTTTCGTTGTTTTTTACTCAAGATGTTAATTTATAGAGAGAAAATGTTGATTTGAGTAATTTATAGTTAGAAAATTTTGATTTTATTAAAAAAACCAGGTGGCAACCCTAAAAAATTTCAATGGGTTTTTGGGTCGATCTTATAACTTTTCAATAAAGAAAGTTAACATAGAAAGGCAATTTTGCGTAAAAAGTCTGGCAACCCTAATATGGCAATCCTAAATTTTTGTTTCGTTGTTTTTGGACCCAATATGTTAATTTATAGAGAGCAAATAGTGTTTTAAGGAATTTTTTGGAAGAAAATTTTAATTAAAAAAAAAAAACCAGGTGGCAACCCTAAAAATTTACTATGGGTTTTTGGGTCGATCCTATATTTTTTCAATAAAGAAAGTCAACAAAGGAAGGCAATTTTGCGAAAAAACGTCTGGCAACCCTAATATGGCAACCCTTAATTTTTGTTTCGTTGTTTTGGCCCAATATGTTAATTTATAGAGAGAAAATGGTGTTTTGAGTAATTTTTTGAAAGAACATTTTGATTTAAAAAAAAAAACCAGGTGTGTTGGATTTTTAAAAAGTTTATCTAAGCGTTTTAAGACTAAAATTAAATTTTTTTTTCTAAATACATGTATGGTTTAAGCAAAATTTACAAAAAAAAAATCAGGTGGCAACCTTAAAAGTTTTTGTTTAATTTTTAAAAAATTTATCTGAGCGTGTCCTAAAGTAAAAATTTGAATTAAGGCAAAAAGTATGATTTAAGCAAAATTCCAGAAAATAACCAAGTGGCAACCCTAAAAATATATGTTGGATTTTTTAAAAAGCTTATCTAAGAACTTCAAGACCTAAATTTATTTTTTTTTTAATTAAATTTAAAAAAGTTCCATTTAACCAAAATAAAAATAAATAACAGTTGGCAGTCCTGAAAACCATTAAAAAATGTTAATTTATACATATATGTATCAATAACAATAGTTACTCGTGATTTTGCTACTTTTGTAACAAGTATCAAACATTTTTTGGTTACTTGTTACTTTTGTATCAAGCATCAAAAATTTTTTTAGTTACTTGTTACTTTTGTATCAAGTAACAAAATTTTTTTTTGATACTGATACAAAGTAACAAGTAACTACTTGATAAAAAAGTAACAAGTAACAAAAATGTATCAAGTTACAAAAGTAACTAACTGTGCCCATCTCTGCTTGACGGCATATTTCGCTGGTTTCCGGAGTAATTTACGATGATAAACAAAAGCCTTACGTGCTTTTCTGCTTTCCTGAATATTAAAATTCTAAAAATTTAGGGACCAATTGAATTAAAAATTTTCAAATGACTTCTTTCTTTGTCTTGATTCTAGTCTTTTGACAGATAGAAAGGCAAGATGCAGGGTTCCATTTTTTTATTTTGACAGCTTGCCATAACCATTGTTATTGAACCATGGTTATGGGTTGTTACGTGCGGTTCTATATCCAAATGACAAAAATTCAAAAATTTCGGTATTCAAAATAAATTGGAAAAATCGCATGAAATTGTTTGTCCGGCTAGTTCTATCTTAGGTTGTGTTTCTCCCATTATTAAGAACGCGTAATCATAGAAAAATTCATGCATATTTGATAGATTGAAATCAGAAGCAAATACAAACGCTGATTTCCTAAACGTCAACTAAAAAAAACCACTTGCGCGCACATATCCCACCCATCCATGAGCAATTAAACGCGCTAAAATAAATTATTAAATTGCTCCCTAACGCAGCCATTTACCCCCTTAACACTTACCCATTTCCTATCTCAACATTCCTTTAATGTAAAAATGCAGTTATTAATTTTTTTTTTTGTTTAAATTTAAAGTTTTTTTGTTTTAAATGTAATTTTGGTTCTTAAATGTAATTTTGTTTTAAATCTTACTTTTATATTTATTTAACAAAATTAAATTTCTTTCTTAAATTTTTTTTTGTTTTTGTAGGCGTACTACCCCCTTACTTTGTATTTAAGTAATGAAAATATTATTACTATTATTATTGCCAAATAACGGCGAAATGAAAATTTTGAAAATATAATAATTATTTGAAAAAAATATACTAATAAAATATAATACTAATGTAATTCTAATAATGAGAAAAATACAAAAAATATAATACTTAAACTGCCGTGTCTACTGGGTAGCTGCTGTCTGATGACGATGTCGGCGTTGACGCTGATGTTCGCTGCATCGAATGCCGCTGTCGTTGATGTCGTTTGTTACTGCTTTGCGTTGGTTTAGATGTTGCTGTTGATTTTCTTATTGCATATTCTAAATGTAAGTTCTCGGCAGATGTTGTTGTTGTGGTAATGCAGGAAAATACATGTTGTAACACTTGCTGCATTAGCTGCTGATGATGATGTTGCTTCATCAGCTGCTGGTAAGCAAATTCAATTGTCGCTTTTTTTGTGGCGTTTTTCCCTCTTCTCCTGTTTTTTTTTGGTTGCTGCGTCGGGCACGTCGCCAGTTGAGTCGAAAATGCGGCTATCGTTCGTGTTATGATGATTCCGACAAATAAAGTACACGTGCTGCGGGTCATTCGAAATGCTTTTGTTGTTGGTGTACGCGCTTTCGCTGCTTTCTTCACTTATTTTGGATTTTTTTTTAATGTTTTAAGTGCGCAAACAAACTGTACTAAAGATTTATTGCCTTTTTGCAATTGTAGTTCTGGCTGGCGCAGTTGCTTCGTAATAATAACTTTAAAGTCAACACCAAAAGCGCCCTTTTCAAGCCGACATTGATGCGAAATCGTTGCGACTTTTGTCAGCGACTTATGCTATAATGTTTTTGAGCGACGTTTTCCTTTTTTTTGGCAGTGGAAGTTGTAGACTTATTACGATAACGAGAAGAACCTCTCGAAGCACCGGCACAACTCCAGCTTAATCGTCCGCCCAAGCCACCAAAGCTCCAAGTAGATTGACAGACAGGAAATTAAAAATCAACTACTACAATCACTTTTTTATTCTTATAGCAAACGTATATCTAAAAACCAACATTGAAACGCGATTTTATGTCTTAAAAGTCCTTGTTCAAACCATTTTACGATCACTTATTTTTTTCTTTTTGATTTTCGTACTAAAAACTTTTGGCTGTCGCGATCACAAATAAATGATTAAATTTTCTAAAATGCGGTTTTTTTTATCAAGTTATTATTAAGATTATGTACAGCTATCAAGATTGCGCGACACAAACAAAATTTGCAAAATTGCGCACTTTTTAAAGTGCCATCATTCTAATAGACGAGAGTGAGACAAGAATAGTATCGTTAAAAATGTCAAGTATTCTGTGAGAGTGCCAGTGAAGGTACCAATAAAAAAAATTTGACGAAGAATACCGTATTTCTCAATTTAGCTAATTGCTGTAATTTCCAATTACCCCAGTTGACAAAATGTTTGAATGGTGACATCCAAAACCCAGTCACCAAATTATTTGAATAGCTACATCCGTAACAGGGTGGTATCACCAAAAATTACGATTTTCGTGTGGTAAGTGAAAATATTGTAAAATTCATAGAAACGTATCCAATCTCTAAAAATCTGACCACCATTCGCCTCTAGTCTAGTGATGTAACGAGTCGAAAATTTTTTTTTAACTTGCTTAAATCGCTGCAAACGAAAATAAGTGACAGCCGACTCGTTTACAATACTACTCAAAATAAAACTAAAGTAATGATTTGATGCTTTTTATTTATGAAACAACACAAACGAAAAAAGAAACCTAGCTAACATTTTTTAATAAGAAACAAATAAATCAAATAAAATACATTGCATATATTTTGAGAAAAAGTAACAAAAACAGTGTTTTAAAAAGAAGCCATGTCAGTAAAATAAATTATCCTTTGAGTACTGCACTGCTCATAGCTTAAAAAAATTAAATTGGTTAACAATCAAAACAAAATCTTCAAAATTATTGATAAAACAAAAATGTATTAACATAATTATTACTCTTTTAATTCTGCACTGCACCAACTATTAAGAAATAAAATTTGGTCACTTTTTTTAGGCGAAAGTGTTACGACGTTGATTCATTACCATCCCAGCCGTGGAAAATAGTCTCCCTGATAGAACCGATGTGGGAGGTATACACAAATCTGATCTGAATATGGTAAATCAAGATATTGCCTGACTGTTATTGTTGATGAAGATATTGGGGTTTGCTTGGTAGATGACTCCGAAATTCTCTTATCTAACTGTTCCCAAAGGTTATCCTCACGATTTTCATTTGAATTGACTTGAACTTTGTGATTGAGTGTGATGTAATATTGGCTGGTTTTCTGAAAGTTCCTCAATTACCCATTTTTGCGCATTTTCTGCATTTTATTCTAGTCCAAAAGCCTTTTTTTAAACCGAGGATCAAGGAATGTTGCTTTTGATGCCATTCTGTTACTTTCATAAACGCTTAGACGTTTTTCAGTGACCTCAAGTAATGAACTGTAGCAAAGCAATTGCAGTTCAGTTCTTAAAACTTTATTTTTAATTTTGTTTTGCAGTCCTCTTGTCTGTGGTATTACATACGACAAAGTTGGGTACGGTTCCCCAGATAGAATAATGGTAATTTTTTCAAAAAGTTTCAAAACGGAAATGCTCTCTTCAAATATATCCCATTCTGAAGAGCTAAGGTT
This sequence comes from Calliopum simillimum, assembly GCA_951812925.1. NCBI lineage: Eukaryota > Metazoa > Arthropoda > Insecta > Diptera > Lauxaniidae > Calliopum > Calliopum simillimum. The sequence goes on along the minus strand of OX638372.1, from coordinate 77,081,286 downwards.
TGGTAATAGCGATGACAAAAGTGAAAATGAATAGAGGAATATTGCAGATGAACATTTAATAGCTCAATTGAAAGCCAAAAGAAAGTAATAAATGCTTCTGGTAATAGAAATTCACAGAATAATTTTGTGTGTCCTGCATATAACATCCAATATAGCCAAAAATCGTGTTTTTGCACTTTTATAACTTTTTAGGTAAAGATATCCCCGACAAAAAAAAAGATATCGTTATCGGTTCGATTGAGTTTTCAAGAAAAAAACTAGGGCTATTAACTGTCATACCAAATTTTACGGCATAATATTACCTTATCTTGTTATATAACTTCAAAAATAGGAAAAAAAATGGTGTCCTTTAAACATTTATGTAAGGATATCTCAAAGTCCAGAAGTAATATAGCAATTCTAAGACCGGATTCGGATTAAGCATCAAAATTCACATCTGGAGTGACTATTGCTGTATCCGGTTTTTGTTTGTGTTTTTTTATATACGAAAAAACCGATTTTTTTTAAAAATAAATGGTGCGGAAACGATACCTTTTATATGTATGTATGTATGTATATATATATACATATATATATATTACACATATATACATATACAAGTATATATATGTACGTATATACATATATATGTGTACATAATATGTATATAAATCCGAGACATTCTCAAAAATTGTTAAAAAAACTAAAATGTCGAAAAAAAAAAACGGCTGGACGTTCGATTTCGCGGTTCCCGGATTCTGATACTAGAAGGTTTCCCCAACACTATCCCCGAAAAAAATCGCGGGTTGTATTTCAAAAAGTTAAGATTTTTTAAAAACCACCGTGGACTTTTAATAAAGTGGAATTCCACCTTGTGGGTACGTCTTGGATTACATTTAGTTCTTCTAAACCCATTTGTTTTTGAATATCTTTTAACTTGCAATACGCTTTGCTGCTTAAGTAGTTTTAAATGAGTAACTATAATTCGTAACTTAGCTAATAGTTCAATCAATTGATTTTTTAAATAAATATTTTCTGCGTTTTCCTTGTCTTTTACTGTACAATCTCTAACGGCAAGATTTAGTGTGTGAGCAATACAATAATGATTACGCTTCATCAAATATTGACTAATAGCCTTTTTCATATTACTGGCATTGTCGGTTACAACGGTAACAACTTTACCACTTATTTTCCAATCTTCTAAAATTTTTCGCAAGGCATCAGCAATATTAGAAGATGAGCGCTCTACAGGTATTTCGGCAGTTGATAAAATAAAAGTATTAAGTTTTAAATCCAGTATAAAATGGGCTGTTGCTGATATAAATCTTTTATTACTATCGGATGTCCAAATATCAGTTGTTAAGGCCACATTTTCGACCATATCTAATTTTTGCTTAAGAGCTTCTGAGCAGATTACATATCTTTCACTTAGCATTTTTTCGGAAAGCAACTTCAATCATCAGATATTGCTGAGCTTGTTTCATGAAAAGAAATTTTTTAGAGACAGTTTGGCGTTACAGTGTTCTTCCGACTTTATTCGGTTTTACTTTGCCGTCCATTAAATATGCTTTTTGTTTATTATGCAAAGCATCTGGTGAATTTCCTTGTCGCTCCAAACATCTCTTTTCTTTAATTTTTCCATTATTTATGCCAAATTATATCACTTTTCAAAAAAATTGCTCAATTCAATTGAAATTATTAATTTTAAGTGACATTTGTCAAATCACATCTGTTATTTGTTTTCTTATAAAACAGTTGTTCCAAACCGTGTTCCCGTAAACATGTGTTTATAGAGACACTTACATGGTTTTCCAATGCTTAATTCGAATTGAAAAGGCGATTTATGGTGACACGCTTAAAAATTTCGATACGGATTGAGATAGCGTTTATACATGTGTTTCCAAATAACATGGTTCGAGTTAGTCCGAATTTAAGCGTCGTATAAACAAGGTAACACTTTATCACAAAATTTGTTGTGGAGTCGTCAAAAATACGGCTGACTTCCTAAACTAAAGTTGCAATGCAACCATGTTTTCACATGCGCAACATTTACACGGCAACACTGTTACAAATGTTGCTTTGTCAAACTTTGACGTTGCATTTTTCAGTAATAAAGGAACACAAAAATTGCTCCCACTATGAAACACAAAGTAAAGCATTATTTAAAAACATGCTTAAAATATTATAAAACTAACATAATTGTTAATTAAATTCACTACTTACTTTATTTCATCCATATTGCTTCGCGCCAAATTTTAAGCAATAATATTAAAATTGATGCGCTAGTTGCGCAGCTGTTGTGTAGTAAAAAAAGTTGACGTTCAAAAAGGAACATATGACATTGTCAAAAATGTTGCTACTTTATTTAGGAACCGAATGCATTGCAGTGTTGCATTGCAACCTTAATTTAGGAAGTCAGCCTACATAAACAGATTTTCAACAATTGTTTTGCTTTTACGTTTTAACGATAAATGTTGAAATTTTATATGATTATCACCAATACATATTCACATTATAGCTAAAATGTACTTAAGAAAAAAAGAACTCGGCAGCTCTTTTACAATTTGTACTGGTACATTAAATTACTGCAACCGTTCTAACCATGTACGTCACGAAAAAATATTAATAAGAACAAGCATGTCGTAATCTTGTATTCCATCATTGGGATATAACAAAGTACAAGTTTTGAAGCTTATAGAAGATGACTGATAAGGCAATTAAACTCCTTGTGATAGGAGAATGTGGTGTTGGTAAATCTAGGTTTGTAAACCATTCTAATTTAGCAACAGCTTATTACTATGTCTTGTTAGTCTAGTGCGCCGGTTTGCAGAAGACAAATTCAACGAAAATTATGATGTCACTATTGGAATGGATTTCAACACAAAAGAAATTTGTGTTAATGATGTGAAATATAAGCTTGCTTTATGGGACACCGCTGGAACCGAAAGATATCGTAGTTTAACCCCTAGCTTTTATAGAAAAGCGCATGGTGCAATATTAGTATACGATGTTACACACAGAGAGTCTCTTCTAAAGTTAGAGTCATGGTACGCAGAACTTCAAAACTACAGCGATAACCCGAACGTAGCAACAGTTGTGATAGGAAATAAAATAGATATGGACAGGGCTGTGAGCCGCGAGGAAGGATTCAAGTTTGCAAGAAAACATAGAGCCTTGTTCATCGAAACGTCAGCCAAAAACGATCAATTTGTATGTGATGCGTTTATGGGTCTTGTTGAAAAGGTAAAATTTATAAAATTATAATTGAATAATATAAGAGTCTGTCTATACGGGGCGACCCGCGTACGCGAAAACTCCTCTCTCTCTCAATTTACTCAATAAGCGTACGCGAAATCCAGTGAAGTTTTTTCCCCCGGGACGCATCTTCGTTACAACAGTAATTTTACATAAAAGTAGGGGTATAAGTTGGGAACCCCTGAATGGATTTTGAAAATATTGATGTCATATGAAAGGTGTTTTACCGGGCTATATAATTGTTGTTTGGGAACAATTTTACTTTATCGACTGTTGTTGTTTTTTTTTTATTTTTTTTTGCCCAAATAGGGCTCTGGGAATTAATTACAACAACAACAACAACTACCTCTGAGCGGATCTACTTTCGGAGATATAGCCATCGGAAGGTCGGGATATATCTTTTATAAAAATCGGTATAAGTTGGGAACCCCTGGATGGATTTTAAAAATATTTTGATTTGATTTAAAACTAGAAGGAGATAACTTTTAAAGCAATCTCTGGAACAATTATGAAAAATGTCTATATCATCTAATAATACATTTGTAATACTAAGGCAATGCACAAGGGGTTCCTGCTGAGCAAAATTACTTCTCAGTAAACTACATCGAAAGTGAAAACTCTCTCTAAGGTTTCTAAGAGGCGAATAAAAATTTATCTTGAATAAAATATTGGGACATTGAATTTTACAATGAATAATATCTCTAATGAACACAACGGAATAAATTATGCGACGACATTCAAGTGAATACATACTAAACAAAGCACAGCGTGTTAAGTAAGAAGGTCTGCTGATTTGACAATTCAACTTGTAGAAAAGATATCTTTTATTCTAAAAATGGTCTTACCAAACTTTCATACAGTAGCTTGATTGTACGAGGGTTCCTAAAATCTTTGGAATTCCTCTTTAAAAATCCTAGCATAGAGTATACCTTAGATATAACGTAGTCGATATGATCTTTAAAGGTAAGACGGCGATCAAAAATCACTTCTCCTTTAACTGCTAGGAGGATAGGGCCAATATGAAACGTTTCCATTTGTTGCGATCCCTTGCGATGACTTTGATCTCTTGCCTGAACTTTCCCGATTTTTCGATTTCCTTTTGTATTGATCGCTTTAATTTTCATTTGTTTATTAAATAGTGCATTATTTAAAAGAAATTTTAAAATTTTTATAAAAAGTATATTTCTGTGGACTTTTGACAAAACAACCTATGAAATTGGCAACTTTTCAGGAGAGCCTAAAAACTGATACTCACATTTTGTAATGGAAAAAAGTTATGAGGAAAAAAACATGTTTTTAGCCAAAATGCGCCTTCAATAGAATCTAAAGCGCTCCATTAGTTTTTCCCAGAACGAAAAAAAGGAGCAGATATATATATATTTTTTTACCAAGTGTTTTCTTCGGACGAACTTTCGATTAAGTTATGATTCTTTATAAAACGTACAAAAAAAAAATTTCGTATCATTCAGATATCGGGTGCATGTAGCTGAAAAACCGCAAAAAATTTGAAAACCTCAATTTTCCATACTGTTTCCAATCCACTAAAACCAAGTCTATTTATTTATTTATTTATTCAATATCAAACAGAGATAAGCTAAGTAACCGTTAGGAATATGTAATATCTGCAAAAAACTTATTTTCACCACCTTTGAGCTAGAATATGAAAATAAAACGATTCCAATTGAAAAATGGCTGCCTTTAATTTTTTTGACAAAGAATTATTCCACTGGATTCTTTTTTTATTTTTTAAATATTTCGAATTATGAAAAACAATACAGGAACAAGAACCTCATTTCGAAAAGGTCATATCTCCGATTTTCAAAAGTTTTTAGGTTACGAAAAAATCTGATTATTTTCTAAAGCAGTACAATATATAGAAAATTTCTTTTTGAGTTATATTCTAGGGCCAATTATCAATCGAAAATTACGGAAATATTTTGATGGTTACGTTATGATATATGTAGAGAACTCCAACAATAGAGATTCTACTGTAATATTTTTTGTAGTTTTGTCGCACTCAATTTCATGCATAGAATTTATTTTTGCTCTCTTGGTATGCAGACCGGTTTTTTATTGTTGTTGCTAAAGCATAACTTTTGTACATAAGGTAATTTCGAAAATCATTTTTTGTAACTAGCATATGAAAGTATTTGAACTAAATAAATTAGTAGAAGATTTACGCTCATTAAAAAATAAACACGCGTTCTTACTAAAGTAAATTTAAATTACACAGTGCGACAACATGGAAAAAAATTTTTGCCCCTGGGGTCTCAAAGTTTTTCTGATAGGTTATGAAAAATAAAAATACACGTATTTCACCGAATATAAGTATCAGTGATTTCTTCCATTTCATGGCTCCTCAAAGCTTAAAATTTGCGTTTTATATAAAATTTTGAGATTTTATGAAAAAACCATCTTAATATGAAATGTTGCTCGTGTCCTTACCTTTAATTTAAGCTATAGCATTTGAGCATCCGCATGGTAGTTTTTATAAGCAAAACCATTTTCAATGTATTTTTTTTTTTTTCATGCACAGGGAAATGTCGTCAGGGTTGGGCCACTGTCCGGGTTGGGCCACTGCTATTTCTCGTAAATCACACGTGCTGCCATCTGTGTTATAGCATCGAATTATTGTTCTCGATGCCAAAAGACTTTTTTAAGCATTACTTGTCACCGGGATTGTACTTAAAAATTTTTGTGCCTTCGTGTAGTTTTCGATAGTTCAAAAAATTTTGTAATAGCAGTGAATAATGACTCGAAACTTGGAAAAGAACAATGCCACCGAAAAAGTAAGTATATATATTCATTAAGGGGTGAAACATTATCAAGTTTACAAAGGGAAAATTCGATTCCCTAACCTGTTCACATGTAGTATTGAGCTGTCGAAAAACACGCTTGTCGTCAGGGTTGGGCCACTCTTTTCGGAGTTCGACTTCTTCGTCTCATGAGTCCACCCTTTCTACGATTTTGTCATTGGTCGGGCCTCTGCAAGCGGCCGCGCTAACAGTGAAATCTAATTGGGGGCGCCGCCCGATGAAAAACACGTTCTTAACCTCGCCAAAGAACCGCGAAGAGTTACGTAAATAGCAACAGATGCGCAATGCTTCGAAAACGCCTAAAAAAGTCTGAATCGAAATAATTCAATCGTATGCTTTGAATGCAAGCGAGACGTGCACTTGAAGTGTCAATCTCACAAAAAGTTACTATGTATGCCCAAATTGCGATTCAGATTAATGTTATGGAGATTTCTCGTCGGAATTTTGTATAATCGAATAAAAAACAAAAAGTTTCATACATATTCAGTACACACTATTTTAGTACATATTTCATCGATATTTCGTGGTGGCCCAACCCTGACTACTATAGCCCAATCCTGACTTCTTTATTTTTTTTTTAGTTTTTGAGTTGTCCTAAAGAATTTTACAGATAAAGTTCCGCACATTTAAATAAAACAAACAAACAAAGACGTATATAAAAAAGATACAGAGGAAAGTTAAAAAGTGGCCCAACCCTGACGACATTCCCCTACGTATTTCGGAAAATAAAAATTATCACAAAGTCTTCTAATATTGAAATAGAAAAATTTTTTACAGTTTTGCTTATAAAATAAAAACTGCCGTGCGGATTCTCAAGTGCTATAGCTAAAAGGTAAGGACACGAGCAACATTTCATAATAAGATGGTTTTTTCATAAAATCTCAAAATTTCATATAAAACGCGAATTTTAAGCTTTGAGGAGCCATAAAATGGAAAAAAACACTGATACACATATTCGGTGAAATACGTGTATTTTTATTTTTCATAACCGATCAGAAAAACTTCATGAGACCCCAGTGGCATTTTTTGTGTTGCACTGTGTTATTTTCTACTTTGGTGACCCCGACAACAATCAAAAATAACATCTGCCGACGATAGCCTGATTGATATGACTACTCCGCTCAACGATACTTTTCAATAATGTGGCTCAATATCGTTGGTGCAGCGTTGAATCTCCTCTTTATTTATTTATTTATTTATTTATCAATATCAAACAGAGATGACATCTCTTATAGACTAGACAACATTTAATTAACTAAAAAATAACAATAACATAAATACATATAAATAAGATCTTATAATTAAAAGCGTTCGAGTACCCCAATTTGATTTAAAACTAGAAGGAGATAACTTTTAAAGCAATCTCTGGAACAATTATGGAAAATGTCGATATCATCTAATAATACATTAGTAATACTAAGGCAATGCGCAAGAGGTTCCTGCTGAGCAAAATTACTTCTCAGTAAATTACATCGAAAGTGAAAACTCTCTCTAAGGTTTCTAAGAGGCGAATAAAAATTTATCTTGAATAAAATATTGAGACATTGAATTTTACAATGAATAATATCTCTAATGAACACAACGGAATACATTATGCGACGACATTCAAGTGAATACATACTAAACAAAGCACAGCGCACGTCCGCGCGAAATGCGTTTTCTATAGGATTTTGATGAGAGGTATCTCATTTTCTTCAGGAACTTACGCTGATGTCAAATTTGAAAGAATTTTTGAAATCCCAACGACAGTTTTTTTTTTTAAGTCGGGTAAAGTGATTTTTCAGTACAAAATTTTTGACCATAATTTTTTAAAGACCAAAATTTTGAAAACAGAGGCCTAAGCAAAAAATGTAAACCGCAAACTTTATTCTACAGATTTTTCCCTATCATTTGATATAAAGAACATAAAAATGTAACTGCCGTAGAAAAAGTTATAACCTTTTGAAATTGAGAGTGTTTTTTTGGTAGTTTGCACACTAAAATCTATATATGCCAGGTAGGAAAAAATTTAAATCGAACTGTTGTGAACTAAAAAAAAGGTGTCAAATTACTCCTGAGCACATACTAAATAAGACAAAAAAGTTTTGAAAAAAGTTTTGGACTGCTTGCTGTGCTTTTTTTTAACGAACGAAGTCAAAGCAATCCAAGGAAATCGATAATTTTTTTTCTTTTTATTTATTGTTTTTTAATCGCTAATAAACGCTTCAAACCACAGATCATTAACGTTATTAAAAGCAAATCTGTTTTGAATTCGATTTTGATGTACGTTACGGGTTCGAAATGGATCCGTTACCGCGGATTACGTTTTTTGTCCCTTTATGAACTCATTACGGGCTCGAAACGGAACCTCATCCGTTTTTGTGCACATTGGGAAGTCCCCATTAATCCTATGTGAGCTTTTGAAGCGCTCTAAATCAGCAGTGAAGCGCATCTCTCTCGTATCCGCAAGGACTGAGATTAACATTGGCATGTCATTGGAAGGAGGCGCTTTGTTCTCGCTACCAGAAATGTTCTTTGGATAACAATAAAAATATTTAAAAAATTAATTTTTAGTTGAAATTTTACGTCCTTACGTAATTATAATTATTTTTCGCTCTTGCATCCAGAAATGCTGTTTGGATGCGCATAGCTCTCGCATTCAGAAATGCTCTTTGGATGCGCATCGCTCTCGCATTCAGAACTGCTCTTTGGATGCTTTATGGATAACAATAAAAATATTTAAAAAATTAATTTTTAGTTGAAGTTTTACTTCTTTACGTAATTATAATTATTTTTCTTAGCTACCAACAATGAAAATACATTGATGGTTGGAGCTTACTGTTCAGTGTTTTTGAGTAAAACAACAATAAAAACACAAAAAACAAGGCAAAAATACACATAAATAAAAAAAGCAAAAAAATGTATCGGAAGGCTGGTTTGCGTTACTAGTTTCGGGACCCACCACAGGTCAAAATTGACTATAATAAGTCAATTCCTCATCAGACGCTTTGCCGACGTCTTATAGAATTCTGCAAGCATACTTTATTTAACTTTTAGCATAGATTAAACGAGAATCACCGCTACAAGAAAAACACAGCACATGCAAAAATTCCAATTTCTTTGTTTTTTCCCTTTATATGCATTGCCCTGCCGTTGTGAGTCATCGATATTATACTATTTTTGCATAGCGCTTCGTTTGCAAGGTTTTTTGCCGAGACAAAACGAAGTAGCAAGCGCATTCGTATGTGTATCAGTTGGCTCTCTGAGATTTTCTAATTTTTTGTTTTTTGGAACAGATGATGATTAACATTCTTAGCTACCAACAATGAAAATACATTGATGGTTGGAGCTTACTGTTCAGTGTTTTTGAGTAAAACAACAATAAAAACACAAAAAACAAGGCAAAAATACACATAAATAAAAAAAGCAAAAAAATGTATCGGAAGGCTGGTTTGCGTTACTAGTTTCGGGACCCACCACAGATCAAAATTGACTATAATAAGTCAATTCCTCATCAGACGCTTTGCCGACGTCTTATAGAATTCTGCAAGCATACTTTATTTAACTTTTAGCATAGATTAAACAGAAGCTCCAACCATCAATGTATTTTCATTGTTGGTAGCTAAGAATGTTAATCATCATCTGTTCCAAAAAACAAAAAATTATAATTATTTTTATTTTACTAAATTAATTATAATTGAAAAATTGCAAGTTCAAAAACTTTGTGTTTGGTCTGGGCAGGAGTTGAACCGAGGACGTCTAGGTTGGTGCAACTCCCCAGCAGTGCCAGTCGGTAGACCACTGCTCCATCCTTGCGTTATTACAAAGCCGATTTATTCCGTAATCCGTGTAATTTCAATAACTTTTATTTTATTTTTTTAAGAGGTTTTGACCAGTATTTTTCACAATTGTACTAAAAAGCCATTAGTCAATTTTTCCCAACGTTTCGTCACTTATTTGGCGACTTCTTCAGGGGCATATATTCTTTAAAACACAAAAAAATACAAACATTTATAAACATTAGCAAAATACAAAAATTTCTCAAAATGCAAAAACAAAAATATTGTAAAACAAGTCAAAAAACTTACAAATAACAATTATCAACTGCATTGATTTTACGTTAATAAATATTTTTTAATAAATAAAACACTTAAAACATGCAAAACATTCAATAAACATGTAACATACAAAACACGGTGTACTGAACTGGATCACGGTTTAATGGCAACTGTGTAAATGTTGCTTATATTGTCTGTGTCTTCTTTGTAATTTATTGTCGTTTCCCCCTTTTCTTGTATGCGTAAACTTTCAAGCGTTAGTCTTTTATTGTGGTTTCTTTCTATGTCCAGTATTCTAACATTGTCAAAATCAGCTGTGTGCTTCGTTTCTAATATTTGTTGTGATATTGCCGTTGATTCTTTTTTGTTTTTTATGTCGCGTTTGTGTTCTCCCATTCTCATATCGAGCGCGCGTTTAGTTGTCCCTATATATGTATATTCTCCCGCAATTTTAATTTTTTGTCACCAATACATGTTACTTCATAAATTACGTTATTTTTGTCTTTATTCTCAATTTAGCTCTTTGACTGTGTGAAGATGCTACTCAGAGTCAAGTTAGATCTGTAAGCGAACGTCTCGTCTTCTGCTCTCACCATTGTCCGTATGTGTTCTTTGCTTCCCAAAAGAAAATTTCGATGCGCATCCCCAAGGTGCAATAGCGATGCGCGTCCTTCTCGCATCCAAAGAGCTGATTTGTATGCGCATATTTTCTGCGCTATAGGTAGCGAGAGCGAAGCGCATCCAAAGAGCATTTCTGGTAGCGAGAGCGATGCGCATCCAAAGAGCATTTCTGGATGCGAGAGCGATGCGCATCCAAAGAGCATTTGTGGTAGCGGGAACGAAGCGCTTTCGGTCACGTATTAACGTACAAAACAAAATAAATCAATAAGTCGTCTTCGTAAGAGCGCGATGATAGAGCAGTGGTCTAGCGACTGGCACTGCGATTGAGAGTTGTAGCAACCGTGAGGTCCTCGGTTCAACTCCGGCCTAGACCTAACACAAAAGTTTTCAACTTGCAATTTTTCAATTAGAATTAATTTAGTAAAATAAAAATAATTATAATTACATCAAAAAAAAATAATAGTCTGATGTGTCTTGACGAAAGACGTAAAATTTCAATTAAAAATTCATTTTTTAAATATTTTTCTTGTCATCCAAAAAGCATCCAAAGAGCATTTCTGAATGCGAGAGCGATGCGCTTCCAAAGAGCATTTCTGGTGGCGAGAGCGAAGCGCTTCGTTCCAATGACATGCCAATGTTAATTTCAGCGCTTTTGGCAACGAGAGAGATGTGCTTCACTGCTGCTTTTGAGCGCTTCAGAAGCGCTATTGATGCGCTCCATTCCCCATTGGGTTGTTAAAGTGGGAACGTATGTGATGCCATGGTATTTCTTGTCAGTGTTGCCAGATTGTGTCTTTTCTTTCTGAATATGAGAATTTTGGTTATTATTGGGGATTGTCTTTTTATAAGATTGCTAATCAATTTTGTAGGGAAGTCATTGTTTTTTAAAATCATCTTAATTTTACGAATATTTTTGTCAAGAAATTGTGCGTCTGTAAGGATATGCATTTTTCGTATGAGGTTCGTTGCTGTGTTGAGTTTTTGTTGTAATGGTTGTGTCGAGTGAAAATAAATGAGCCTTCCTGAAGATATTGGTTTAGTGAGCCAGTCCAAAATAATTTTCTCATTACTTCTATGCAATTTTACGTCCAAATAGGGGATATTGTCGTTCTGTTCAGTCTCCACAGTAAATTTAATCTTGTCATGTTGATTGTTAAAGGTTTTTAGAATAATGTCCAAGTCATTTTTGTTGATAATTGCTAGTATGTCGTCAACATACTTGCATAGGAAGCCTATTTTTACATTCATGTCGTCAAGTTGCTTTATTGCATTGTCAAGTAATTTGTCTGGTACTATATCAGCTATCGTCGGTGATAAGGGGTTGCCCATAGGCATTCCATATATTTGATGGTATACTGTGTTGTCATATTTGAAATACTTATTGTCTTGTAGGCAAAATATTAAAATTTCTAAAAATTGTCCCCGTGGTATCTTCGTCAAGTTTTTTATATTGTCCCATAATATTTTTTTTTTATTGCCAAATATGTCGGAATGTTGGTAAAAAGAGATACTATTATTTCGTCATCTGTTAGAGAGTAGTTTGTTAATTTTTGTTTGAGTTCCATTGCATTTTTAATATTGTATTTGTCTGAAATTATGTGTTTTAAAATGCTTCCTACAGGTTTGGAGAGCTTGTAACAAGGTACGTTCATTGAGGATGAGATAGGGCGTAGAGGGTTGTCTTTTTTTGTGGATTTTAGGAAGGCCATATAGTCTTGGGGCTGTAGCTGACGGACTTAAAAGTTTATATGTTTGGTATTTGTCAATGTATTCTTTGTCAAATAATTTTTTTACCAAATTATTGTTTTCATTTAGTAATTTTTCCGTCAGGTCCTGTCTTGTTGCTCTATATGTTTTTTTGTCTTGTAATAGTTGAGTCATTTTGTCTAAATAATCATTTTTGTACAAACCACCATTTTGTTACCCTTGTCTGCATGTGTTATAATGATGTCTTTGTGCGCTTTTATAAATTTTTTGGTTATTTCGTTCGTCTTTAATATATTGTAAATTTCTCTTTCTTCGTATTTTTTACCCTGTTTTTGAATGTTATGATTTTGTTTAAAATCGTCGATCTGGCAACTGCTTTTTCCCTTTCGTCGTCTATGGTTTGAATATGCTGCTCTAAGTCCGCTACGATGTGAATTGGTGAGAAATTTTTCCTTGTAACTGGTAGTGTAAATTTCTTACCAAGCGAGAGAAGCCAAATGCTGTCTTCTAGAAGTCGATGTTTGTTTGGTTTTCAAACCAATTCTCGTTCAAAACAAAACCAAATTTGTTGATGTGGAGTCGTTTGAGTTCTCCGATCTTTTTGTCGTGTACCATTCTCATTTGTCGTTGCACAAATGCATTGTAGTCGTTGAAGTTCAGTGTAGATCTCATGCTCAATTCAATGTCATAAATGTGGTCACTTGTACTCTTTATGTTTATGTTAACTTGTTTGATTTCCAGATTCAATAAGTTTTGGTGGAAGATTTCTTCTATTTTTGTGTATTGTTGCATTACCGTGTCTGATTTGAAATTCTGTTTTGCTTTGTGTGTTGTGAGTTTTATGTGCTTTGGTGAGATACCATACTGTTTGCAAATTATTAAAAATCTGAGATGTCCTTTTTGCTTAGCAAGTCTTCGTTTTTGGACACATAATTTCAGACAAATACAATATTAAAAATGCAATGGAACTCAAACAAAAATTAACGGACTACTCTCTAACAGATGGCGAAATAATAGTATCTTTTGACGTAGTATCTCTTTTCACCAACATTCCGAATTTTATATCAATTTACTGGTATTTTCGAAAAGCACACTTTTCGGCGCAAATACTGGAACCACGAAATTCGCTTTAGTGTACTCATCATTCAAATGCTCTAAGCATTTTGTTGCCAAACCAGAATAACCAATGAAGCAATCAAAAATAGTTTGGAAGCCCTATAACATAAAGAAAACAAAAATGTAAAATATATGTACATATTTTCGAAACGAGTGAAATACGATAAGGACCTGCAAAAAGTCGCATTCCTCAACATACTGTCGTATTTAACACAGAATTCATCCTGCAATTGTTCTTTTCCACAGTTGATCACCATTGGAGAATGTATCGAAAGTTTGCTTATCTGATGCGTATTCACTGTACGTGGATGATAACGTGCATAGAGAAAATCAACCCATTTTTCTACACTATTTACCAAATCATATTCTTGCTCTTCTAAATTAACTGTTGGATCATCGGGTGCTTTTTGAAAATCATTTTTTTCGTCTTCAGGCTCCGCTTCAACTTCAACATCAGCATCATCATTGCATTGTAGGTCATCTATTAGCTTCTTAACAGGATCTGCACTTCCGTTGGCTGCATACGTCGCACGCTTAACTCTGTTGCAGAGTTCACCTTCTGTCGGCAAATGTTTGATTGCACCATCCAATTCAACAAGTAGCAGGCGTGGAGTTAACGTTCTGTGTCGTTATTTTGTTTTTCACTTGAATTTCTTGCATTTAAGGTTTGCCCTTCTCTATAGCTATAGAGCACATCATGATTTATTTGGTTTGTCTCGTCCTGGTTATCTTAGCCGAATCCAGACTCTTACTAGGAAATTATAAGCATTAGTGTTCCTCCCACGCTAATGTAGAAAATTACCTGAATATTCCACCAATGTGCTCCTATATGATTGGCATAGCTGCCAAACTGAAACGTCAGTATTTCACGATTACTTGCCATTAAATTTTCTTTATAATTTTAAGAAATTAAATATTATTTTTTTTTTGTTCTGTAACGTTGCTTCGTCATCGCTTGAGAAAAACCCAGAACTTGATGACTTATTTGGCCAGTCGAAGACTTAGATCGCCAACACCAATTTTGTTTCCAATTTGGAAATAAATTAAATGAATTTTAATTAAATTTTAGTTTTATATTAATGAATTTTAATTTTGTTAATATGTTTTAATTTTTATATTCCTCGCCAGTTATGATGACAGTGTTGTGTAAAGAAATAAGTGTTGAATGCAATGACGTATGAGATGATTGATGAGATAATTGAAGAAGTTCGATGATTTCTTTATATTAATACACGCAAAACAGTTACAGTTTCAGTTTATCGTAAATTGTTTTCCTTTCGAATGATCAGCTATTTATTTGGCAACTAGGGGCCAGTGATGCCAGATCGTGGGTAATTACCCATTTTATGGTTATTTTCGTCTCAGAATTACCTAAAAAGGTATTGTGGGCCACTCCAAACTTCTTGGAAGAAAAAAGGGGTATTTTTTACAAGTCCCCGAAAATGTAAAGAAAAAAATTGTTTGCGGTTATTATTGTTTTCCAAGTACAAACACTGCAGAATATCTGCATGCCGGAAACAATTTATGATAGGATTAAACAATCTGAAGCCAAGGCTTGCTTTTGCTTTCTGAAATTCGTACTTCGCTTCTTCAATGAATTATTGGATTGTTTCATTGTAGAAAAGTATTGATGCATTAGCACAAGAGAGCCAAAATTTAAAAAAAAATTGTTATAACCAGAATTTTTTTCAATTTCTTGGATATCTCATTTAAAAATATTGGAAAACCCATGTGAATGTATTCTCAATAAGTGCGAAGATCATTTGTCGAAGTTAAGTTCTATTGAAAAATTGATAATTATAGAAAAATGTCAAAAGCTGCAATTTTTCAAATGATTAATCGTATGCCTTTAAACGATATATTTGAAAAAATTAAATTCTTAGATCATAATATTAGCCGTGTTTCTTCTGACGCTTATATACAATTGTGTTAATTTTCAAATTGCTATAATTCATAAACGGTGAGTCACACGATAAAAAGTCCAAGGGTATTTTTTATGAAAAATCAGAATCTCTACAGATAATTTTAATTTTATGTAAAAAAATGTACCGCTTATAGTACAGTCATTTGGTAGTTTTACCTGGAAAGTTTTGGGAGATTTTTGCAAATGAGTTATTTATAGATCTCGATGTGCTCTTTCAGAATTTCCACTTTGCTACCTCGAATCGTGTTCGCTCGCGCTGCCATATTGGAAAAATGGCTAATGTAGCTTATAAAATTTTCTATAAAAATAACCATTTAATTGTTTTCGTACGACCTTTAGCTCAGGAGATATCCTAATTCAAAATTTTAAATAAATTAGTAAATTGTGCATGCAGCTTATGAAAAGGCACAGTGATGTGTTGAGCTTAATATTATGATTACTCATGAACGGTGAGTCACAAATATTTTTACTTTTAACGTGTGACTCACCGTTCATGAGTAATCATAATATTAAGCTCAACACATCTCTGTGCTTTTTCATAAGCGGCATGCACAATTTACTAATTTTTTTCAAATTTTGAATTAGGATATCTCCTGAGTTATAAGTCGTACGAAAACAATTAAATGGTCATTATTATAGAAAATTTTATAAGTTACAATATTGCGCCAGAATATTTTTCTCTAAATGTAACCTTTAAAGAGATATTTGTAAAAAGCTGATTTTGGACGCCATTTTTTCCAATATGGCGGCGCGAGCGAACACGATTCGAGGTAGCAAAGTTGAAATTCTGAAAGAGCACATCGAAATCTATAAAATAACTTATTTGCAAAAAACCCGCAAAACTTTCCAGGCAACTTCATTTTATTCTCCCAAATGATTGTACCATTATGATTTATTTAATAAAAAGTGATTTATCGGCGCTTAACTGGTTTTTATGGAATATTTCCTAAAGGGTAAATTTGTATACCCTACACCCAGGGTATATTCACTTTGTCCTTCCATTTGTAACGCAGAGAAGGAGGCGTGGCAAATATAGTTTTCTACTCTTGTATATATATTTTTAATCAGCGTCACCTCCTGAGTCGATATAGCCATGTCCGTCTGGCTGTCTGGGTGGCTGGCTGGTGATATGTATTTAACGTACATCATAATGTACATATACCGTATTATAAATTACTTCTTTAGGTTAAGCAATGTTAATATAATAAAGAGACTTCAGTTCTGTGCTGGTGCCCAAAGCATTAACTAGTTTTGTTAATTACGTACTTATTAAGTGGCGACGAGGAGTAAATGGTTAAAAGTGAAACGGTAAAAACTGATTTACCAGAAATGAGAAATTCTGCAGTGGCCCTTATAGGGTCAATTGAAAATTATAATATGGGCGAATCATATTCTTGCTCTTCTAAATTAACTGTTGGATCATCGGGTGCTTTTTGAAAATCATTTTTTTCGTCTTCAGGCTCCGCTAAATAGAATAAATCATCTTTTGTCGCTAAATAGAATTGATAGAGTCGATAATAAAATATCATGTTTGATAAGCCTCGCGGGCGCTGAGTTGTATAAGACTCTAACAAATTTTCTTGCACCAAAAACAGAAAAATACTTTTAATTCGATGAAATTGTTGCAAAGCTAAAAGCACATTTAAAACCATCGAAGAATATCATTTTTGAGTGTTACAAATTTTTTAAGAGAGATCAACTGGAGGGTGAGACGATTTCAGAATATATAGTCGAGTTGAAGCAGCTTGCGAGCGATTGCGACTTTGCAGAATTTTTGGATAAGGCTCTCGTAATTAAATTCGTTTGTGGATTAAGAAATGAAGGCATACAGAACCGTTTACTGAATGAAGCTTCTCTGGTAACTTTTGAAAGAGCTTGTAACATCGCTTTGTCAGTTGATATGACCAACAACAATGTTGAACAATTGCAGGGTAATATTAACTACGTACAACAGCATCAGACGCGAAGAAGCAGAAAGGAGATGGACAACACTTAGACCGACATGATAGAAGGAGTAAGAGTAGAACAAGAGAGTCAATTATTTGTTTTTATTGCAATAAGGCAGGCCACATGGAAAGAAATTGTTGGTCAAAGAAAAATAAAGAAAAGAAAACTAAATGTACAAACAAATACGCACGAAACATTAAATAATTGCAAAATTCAAGTGACGAAAGTGAAGATAAAAAATTTAATTTTTTAAATAATATCCTTTATTTTCCTTTAAAAAATCAAAACGCTTGGATTTATGTATTCAAATTGGGGGTGTTAAATTAAGTATGGAAATTGACACCGGGGCGTGCGTATCTGTTTGTCATTTAAATTATTATGAACAAAATTTTTGGAACTGAAAAAAGCTGATGATAATATTAAAGTTCTTACAGGTGAAAAGGTTGTTGTTATCGGGCGGGTTGCTGTTTGAGTTTGGTTTGCTGGAAAAACATATGATATGGTGTTGATTGTTGTTGGTTCGCAGCAAAATTTTAAATTAATTATGGGGAGGCCTTGGTTGGATGTGTTATTCCCTGAGTGGAGTGAAAAATTTTTTGCTTCTAGATTAGTGAATCAGATAGTAGAAAAATTTGATTTCAGTTATAGCCAAGGAAAATAAGAATATTTCTGCGAAAAAATTCCAAGTGAATTTTTTTCACCGGAATTGTCTTTATTAAAGCATAATGAATAATGTGTAAAAAGTCCATTGAAGTCTATTGTGCGCATAAAAAGTTATTCAGGCTCAAAGGTCGCTAAAATCTACAAAAAATAAGCCATATGTGTACACATTGAAGTAACCGTTTAGAAGATATTCAAAAAAAACCTTTAAATGACAAAAAACCGGTTTTTATTGAATAACTTCTAAACGGTTACTTCAATGTGTACACGTATGGCTTCTTTTTGTAGATCTTGTGATTTTCTACAAAATTGATGCGGTTGCTTTTTATCGTATGACTTACCGTTTCAGAGATATCCTTCAAAAACCAGTATTTTCGAGACCTTAACGGTTTTTGAAGAATATCTTTTAGACCATGCGTGGATGCAAAAAAAATTTAATACGGTGTTTACAGAATCCAATTATCTTTTGAACGGTTTTTTAATTTTTTTTGTACGACTCCTCGTTAAAGAGTATTATTGTGCACAACTTTTAAATTGAGTTACCTCCTAAACTGTAAGCTACACAAAAACATTTTTTACATCTTTACATAGGAAAATTTGGCCCTATGCTCCTCCTAAGAGTTAAAGGAGAATACATACATAGGAAATTTCATGTGTTACAAAATTGTGGAGAAAAATTTTTCTGATTTTAGCGACCTTTGAGCCTGAATAACTTTTTATGCGCACAATGGACTTTTTACACATTATTCATCATGCTTTAATAAAGACAATTCCGGTGAAAAATATTCACTTGGAACTATTTCGCACAGCAGCTCTTTTTTCGTCTTATTTTCCTGGGCTATAAGTATGAAATTTTATTTTCTAAGGATAATGACACAACTGGTGTAAACCATTTTAAAACAATCAAGATTTTTTTGATGGCACCCGATTTGGCTATAAATGGGCATAAGCAATAGTAGCATAGTGAGAAAAATTACTACCATATATTTTTCCAAAATTTAAAAAAATGGCGGATATGGGACTTTGAAATTTTTAGGTTAGTTTTTTTTGAGAAGCAATAACTTTAGTTGCATTTATCCAATTCTCAAATTTATGGTGTCAAATGATTTGTCTTGAAACAGGCTTTAAAATAAAAACTAGCAAAAATTATTTTTTTTATATTGCTTACACTGAAAAAAAAAAAAATTTAAATTGAGTTTCCCAAAATACGTCATTTTTGATATTTCTTATTTCTCTTACCAAAAAAGCTACAGGTGTAGCCTACCAGTCTTCCAAAAATTGGAGTGGGCCTGCCAGTGGTTCTCCAAAAAAACAATAAAATGTGGCTTCTACCGCAATTTTTCAATACAATTTTTTTGCATTTGAAATTTTTAACTAAACGATAATTTGAATTTGAAAAAAGTGCGTTGGTACTTTCATTAGTACTATACAAGCAAACAAACAGTCAATAAACTAACTTCAGCATTTGAAAATTTTATTTAATAAGATTTTGAATTAAAAAAATGTACTGAAAAATTGCGGAAGATACTACATTTTATTGTTTTTCTGGAGAACCATTAGCAGGCCAACTCCAATTTTTGGAATACTGGTAAGTTACACCTGTAGCTTTTTTTGCAAGAAAAATAAAAAAATATCAAAAATGACGTATTTTGGGAAACTCAATTTAAAATTTTTTTTTTTCAGTGCAAGTTTTGCTAGTTTTTATTTTAAAGCCTGTTTCAAGACAAATCTTTTGATACCATAAAATTGAGAATTGGATAGATGCAACTATAGTTATAGCTTCTCAAAAAAACTAACCTTAAAATTTCAAAGTCCCCTATCTCCGCCATTTTTTTAAATTTTGAAAAAATGTTTGGTAGTAATTTTTTCCACTATGCAACTATTACTTATGCCAATTTATAGTCAAATCGGATTATATGAACAAATTTCTTGATCGTTTACACATGGTTTACACCAACTATAAAAGGTTTTACTGCTGAAATTGAAATGAATGCAGACGCGTGTCCAATTTTTGCAAAAGCGTATACGGTCCCATTTGGGCTGCGCGACAAAGTTGAGAAAGAAATAAAGCGATTGTGCGATGATGGTATGCTTATTCCGGTTAATAGAAGTAGGTGGGCCAGTCCGGCGGAAATTGTTAATAATGGTAATGGGTCGATTCCAATTTGTTTGAATTGTAAAAGTACGGTAAATAGGTTTGTCGAGATGGAGCACCATGTCATTCCAAGAATTGATGACATTTTGGCAAATATTTCAGGCTGGAAATGCAAACTCGATCTTACAGGTGTGTACTTACAGGTCGCTGTGTCCGAGAGGACTTTTTCAGCTCCACAAATTGTTACGAAAATTGTGCAGGAAATTTTAAAAAGTATTAATTAGTATGGTTCAAATTTATTTTGATGACATATTGGTTAGAGGCCGCACCTTAGATGAGTGTAAAGAAAATCTAAGACAGGCTTTTGGTAAGCAGTTAGAATACAACATGAAGGTAAACTCTAGTAAATGTGAATTTTTTGAAGAACAAATTCAATATTTGGGTTATGTTATTGACATAAACGGAAGTGCTCCATCAAAAGAAAAAGTAGAAGCATTAGTGGAAGCATCATATCCACAAAATAAATCACAATTAAAAGCATATTTAGGCATGTTGAATTACTACAACAAATTTATTCCTAATTTGTCAGGAGAGTTACATAGTCTGTTTGAGTTGACGCGGAAAAATTTGAAGTGGGAATGGAAAGATAAACATGAAAGAATATTCGAAAAGTCAAAAAAGCTATTTGGAGAAATTGACACATTTCGATCCATCTAAGCCCATCGTTGTATCGTGTGATGCCAACCTTTATGGAGTAGGGGCCGTGTTGTCTCATGTGATTGACGGAGAAGAACGACCCGTAATGTTCGTTTCATCTTCACTGAAACCGGCAGAAAGAAATTACGCCCAGCTTCACCGTGAAGCATTGGCAATTGTCTTTGCCGTAAAGAAGTTTCATAACTATATTTTTGGTCTTGATTTTACGATCGAAAGCGATCATCAAGCACTCAAAGAAATTTTTTCAAATAAAAAAGATTTACCAGTGGTGGCAGCAAATATGCTACAGAGATGGTCAGTATTTTTGTCGATGTACAATTACACTGTGGAACAAAATTTGGTCACCAAAAGTTTACTCGGATCTGACGCTGCGGGGTGAAAATATATGTCAAAATAAAAGACTATTTGGCTCAGTTTGTTCAAATTGGCTCTAGTTTTCGGGTGATTACTATTGAGCCGAATGTCATAAAAGGCGAAAAATATCACTTTTTTGGGAATCTTGTGCTCTAACTTGCCAAAAGTGCATCCAAAAATACTGATTTGGTAGTGAAAGTGTAGATATGGATGAGACGAAAAAAAACCCCACCACCAAATGCAATAAAACTCAGTTAACATACGAGATATATCGAAAAAACCACATAATTCAAGGTGAAAAATTCAAACGGCCTTTTCTCGAAAACTAGAGCCAATTTGAACAAACTGAGCCAAATGGTCTTTTATTTTGACCTATATTTTCACCCCGCAGCGTCAGATCTGAGTAAACTTTTGGTGACCAAATTTTGTTCCACAATGTGTCTATTAGTTTAGAAGAAGTGCAAGCAGAACTACACAATGATTCAGAATTGAAAAGAGTTTATAAGTATGTGACAGAAGTCTACAACAATTTAAAGAAGTTTTATAGGCAAAAAGTATCGCTTGCAACAGAAAATAATTGTTTATTTAACGGAGAAAGGGTCGTCATACCTAAAGCGTTAAGGGAGAAAACGTTATGTTTGCTTCATGAAGGCCATATTGGCATAGTGTGGATGAAATCACTTGCACGTACATACGCTTGGTGGCGAGGTATCGATAACGATATTATTCAATTTGTAACGAGTTGTGGGGCCTGTTCCGATAATGAAAAATCGAAGAAAGCTATCATTGTATCATGGAAGGAAAGTAGTTATCCATTTGAGAGAGTACACATAGCTTTTTGTAAATTCGGAAAAGTAGATATTTTGGTTCTGGTAGATACCTATTCGAAGTGGATAGATGCAAAAATTTTAAAATCTACTAATGCGGGAGTAGTGACAGAAACATTGAGGTCATTTATTGCAGTTTTTGGGTTACCCAGACAATTAGTTTCGGATAACGGTCCGCCATTTTCGTCATTCGCGTTTAAAGAATTTTGTAAAGCAAATAGAATTGAATGCCTTAAATCACCTCAATACCACCCAAGATCTAATGGAAGTGCGGAACGTGGGGTTCAAATAGTAAAACACGTATAAAAGAAATATTTGGAAGATCCAAGATACAAAACGAAATCATTGGAATTTAAATTAAATTGTTTTTTTTTGCTCCAATATAGATCAACCCCAACGACAACAACAGAAGTTTCGCCTTCTGAATTAATTTTTAAATATAAACCAATAACGCTTTTAGATTACTTAAATCCTAAAAGTAACTAGTAAGGGTGTAACCTTTGGCCTGGCCAAACATTAAATACCCTACACTGCAGTATTTTTGAAATTTCGCTCATATGGGAGGTGCCACGCCCTCTTGTCCGAGTTCACCCAGCTTTTGCTCAGAGCTTGCATTTATAGTTTTTAGTGTCTGAGTGAAATTTGGTTGGATTATCTCAGAAAACGTTTTCAGTATAGCGTTTTGAAGCTTTCGCTTATAGGAGGTGCCACGCCCTCTTGTCCGAGGTTTTAGCTTAGAGCGTGCATTTATAGTCCTTAGTATTTGAGTGAAATTTGGTTGGACTATCTCAAAAACTCTTTCAGTATTGCATTTTGAAACATTTGCTTATATGGGAGGTGCCACACCCCCTTGTCCGTTTTCACCCAATTTTTGTTGAGAGCTTTCATTTATAATTCTTAGTGTCTGAGTCAAATTTGGTTCGAATATTTCAAAAAACGCTTTTAGAATGGGGTTTTATGCATTTGTTTATATGGGAGGTGCCACGCCCTCTTGTCCGAATTCGCTCAGTTTTTTTTTTAGAGCTTGCGCTTACAATTCGTAGTATTTATGTGTATTTTGGTTGCATTGTCGTAAAAAATAATTCTAAAATTGCATTTTGAATATAGTTTTAGTATGGGCGGTAGGCGTGTCCGTTGATCGATTTTTTCTCATTTTCATCCCCCGAGCAGTGTATCAAATTTCATTGAATTATCTTGCTCAGTTTTCCCAAAAAGTGTATTTCAACACACAACCAGCCACCCAGCCAGACAGACGGACATGGCTATATCGACTCAAGGTGACGCTGATCAAGAATATATATACTTTTCTATATCTGCCACGCCTCCTTCTCTGCGTTACAAACGAAAGGACAAAGTGAATATACCCTGGGTATAGGGTATAAAAACATAGATTCAAATATTAATACGAAAGATAAAATAAATAACGATAAACAAAGAAAAATATTGAAAAAGTTAATAATAAGAAAAAATTAATGTATGGAAATAAAAATGTAACAAAAGTTATTCAATTTGAGAAAAATGAAATTGTATTATATAAAAACATATTCAAAAACAATTGTAATTGGATTCACGCAAGAGTTATACAAAAATTAAGCAAAATAAGATATGAAGTTGAAATAAACAAAAAACTTAGGGTTGCTCATGTAGATCAATCAAAAAAGTACTATGGAAAAGTTGTAAGATTTAGATTTTACAAAAGAAAAAAGAAACCGACTTTGTATGCATTGATCTGGAAGACAAGTCGGAAACGGAAAGTGTGAAAAGCGATAAAGCATCCGAATTACGACGGTCGGAAAGATTAAAGAAACATAGAAAGAGAAATAGCAGTGTATAAAACTTAACGGAACTACTTAAAGTTTTTAATGAATTAAATCATATCATTGTAAGCCTTGAAACAATATACATGTATGAAGAATTATTATTACTAGAGTTCGCCTTGTGGCCGAAATTCGACCACTGCAATAACTGCATATTTTCTTTTTAGAAGCTTGGAACTGCTCAATATGAAACATATACTTTAAATATCCTTTTTAACTTCTACCCTTAGCATTAAGCTTACCGCTATGTACGGGAGTGGCACCCCCTCTAAAGATTATCAACTTTTAATTAGCTTTCCTTTGTGTTAAGACTACCTCAGTACCAAATTCGATAAAAATCGGTGCAGCAGCTTATCACTGATTTCGATTTATACTATTTAGGGGCGTGACACCGCTTACTGAAAAACAAATGTCATTTTATCGTTCCTTAATGCTTACCCATAAAATCGATACAGTGGCTTCACCGTGAGAGCGTTTTTTCCATTAAGAAGCGTGGCACTGCCCACTAAAAAACATAATCGCTCCTTAGTGCTAACCATATCTCCATACCAAACTTCATAAAAATCGATGCAGTGGCTTAGCCGTGAGAATGTTTTTTTCCTATTTAGGGGTGTGGCACCGCCCACTGAAAACATAATCGTCATGCTGTCGTTGCTTAGTACTAACCACATCTCCATACCAAATTTCGTGAAAATCGATGCAGTGGCTTAGCCGTGAGAGTGTTTTTTCCATTTAGGGGCGTGGCACCACCCACTTAAAAAAAATATAGTCCTATGCACTGCTCCTCCTCATAACCATTCCAACAAAAAAAAAATCATGCAAATGGGTTGAGATTTAGGTATAGAAACAGGGACTGAATCGATTTCGTTTGCCTATTTATATATAGATAAATATTTTTATATATCTAATGTCCTATTCGTAAATTTAAGATTAATTATTGAATTAAATAGGAATACAAAAAGTAAAACAAAAATGTTGGAGGAATTGATATGTATTTAACGTACACCCTAATGTACATATGCCGTATTATAAAATACTTCTTTAGGTTAAGCAATGTTAATATAATAAAGAGACTTCAGTTCTGTGCTGGTGCCCAAAGCATTAACTAGTTTTGCTAATTGCGTACTTATTGGCTGTGTTTCAAATTACGATAACTTATGAACGGTGAGTCGTACGATAGAAAGTCTAAGGGTCTTTTTTATTGAGAACCACATGCTCTACAAATAATTTTAATCATTTGTAAAAAAAAATAATTATGTATTGGGTGTACAACTTTGCTTCCGCCGTTTTTTTCCAAAATTAAAAGGTTTATTGCGAAAAAGTGCTTACAGATATATTATTCAAAGTATTGTCCGTCGCTAGCGACAACTTTCTCCCATCTTTCCGGCAATTTTCGGATCCCGGCTCGAAAAAAGGAGTCCTCTTTTGACGCTATCCATGAAGCAATCCATTTTTCCAATTCTTCGAAGGATTGAAAATGTTGATCTGCCAGGCCGTGTGCCATCGAACGGAATAGGTGGAAGTCAGAAGGGGCGACATCTGGGGAATACGGCGGGTGGGGCAAGACTTCCCATTTCAGCGTTTCCAGGTACTTTTTGACCACTTTTGCGACGTGAGGCCGAGCATTGTCGTGTTGGAGGATGACTTTGTCATGTCGCTCTTGTTATTGTGGCCGCTTTTCTTTTAGCGCGCGACTAAGGCGCATCAGTTGCGTTCGGTAGCGTAAGTTTCTGAGAGCATTCGATGCGCTTCAGCTGCATTTTTTTTCGAATTGTAACAGAAAAGTAAAACTTCCCGCAAATGGCGAGAATTGGGCACATAAACGGACATTTTCGAGCGTGAATAATACAAAACCAAGAACAACTGTCACTGAAACGGCGATGACAATTCGTTAGGCACTGTCCACACTCACTTTAAAGGCATTATCATCTATGTATTTCAACCAGCCTCAGCCGGTACAGCCACCTATCGGAAAACGGCGGAAGCAAAGTTGTACACCCAATAGAAATTATTAAAAAAAAAGTGATTTTTTGCCGTTTATCGGTGCTTAACCAGTTTTTATCAAATAACTGCTAAAAAATAAATTTTTTAAAAAATTAAATTAAAAGTTTTTGTAGGGAACGTGATTCTCCATAAAAAAGTTCCTTAGACTTTTATTGTGCGACTCACTGTTCATGAGTTATCGCAATTTAAAAATATCCACAATTATATATACGCGTCAAAAAAAAAACACGGCTAATAGCTGGGTGTGCGTGGAAATACATTTTCTGAGAAAACTGAGCAAGATAATTCAATGAAATTTGGTACACTGCCTCTGTCGTTAAAGTTAGCTCGTGGGATTGAAAATGAGCGAAATTGGTCAACGGACACGCCTACCGCCCATACAAAAAATATATTCAAAATGCAACTTTAGGAATATTTTTCACGACAACGCAACCAAAATACACATAAATACTACAAATTGTAAGCGAATTCAGACAAGAGGGCGGGGCACCTCCCATATAAAAAAAAAACCTTCAAAACGCTATACTACTGATTGGAAAAGCAAGAGCTTCGCAACAATTTTTAAGAATGAAAGATGGAATACCATCGGGTCCGGCACCAAATGGTGTTTTAATATTTCTTGATTTGCTAAGGATATTGTCTTCATCAATGTGTGGCATTCGTACTACTCTTGAAGGTATTTGAAAAGAATAATCATTGCGATTATTGGAGGTGAATGAGTACGTAGATTGAAAAAATTTACCTAAGAAATTGCAAATAGTAATTTCATCATCTGATTCTACTTCATCATATTTCATTGCAGTTGGAAATGCATTTATCTTTCGTTTCAAGTTTAAAAAGCTCCAAAACGACTTGGCGTTGTATTTCTAATTCAATTTTACCTTATGAAGGTATGATTTATACACCATATTGCATAAAATTTGATATCTGTACCGGATACTAGTATATGAAGAGTCTTATGGTTTTGATGACAATTTAAACTTTTTGTAAAGTTTAGATTTTAAGTTTCTTAATTTACGTATTTCATTTGCAAACCAGATTGGATCAGAAGAAGCGGATTTATAATGGGGGTTATCGTAAATCAAGGTTCGCGGGAAATTTTCTTAAACTGCAAAAGAGAATGCACGGCAGTCTGAGAAAATTTCCCGGGAATATTTATTCACGATAACCCCCAATATCTTGGTATAGACTGTTCAAAACACTCAACAATAGGCTAAGGCTGCCTCATTAAGATTGTTGTGTGAATGTTGTCAACTTGGCTCCTATGTGCGGCTCCTGGCGCAAGAGTAGTAGTTTACTATCTAATAGTATGCCATTCATGTATTCCGCCAGACAGTATTTGGTAGGTAGGCTGGACGACTATTTCGAACTTTTTCTGTAATTGAAAATCTGCAGCAGTATAAAGATATAATGCCAAAATACTGCACTATTATTCCATTAGGAGAAGGATGTCGTGTTTAAGACTAAAAAGAATTTGCAGATGATAAAATTAAGCTACCAAGACAATGGCAATTCAAGCTTTGGAAGTCCCAAAAAAATTATTACAAGAAGCTTAACTAAAAAAAGCATTCTTGTCCAAGCGAAGCCGTTCTACAATTTTTCATCTGGTGAGGCCAAAGCAGTTGCAAAAAGAGGCAAATCGTTTAAAGCTGAGATCAACAACATGACAGACGTTCCTTAAGAAGTTAACGTTAATCTTGCTTTATTAGAAAACGTAAGAACTTTGCTTGAATTACATTATGGTAGGTGGAACGAAAAAAAGAATTTGAAGTTTTATGCTGAACTTTGTAATAGTTCTCAATCATGTTCTGCAATAATAAAGTATAAAATATGTTTTGTGCATTTTAACTCATTTCACCAAGATTATAATGCCAGGTCAGGATAATTGAATTGTTCTTTTCTTGATTAAAATATATTTTTTCTCTTTTAATTCTATAATTTTCAAGTCTCTATGTTTCAGAACCTTGAAAAAGACACAGACGCAGACGACTACACCCGAAAACACATCTGCACTCGGCCGCAGACAAAACGAAAAAGGTTTTTTTTTCTTGTTTTCGAAATGAATTAAGTTTTTGTTTTGATTTCTATTGTCAAAAATTTACGTTTCAAAATTGTAATAAGACCAAAGTTGACACAAGGCTGGTTTAGTGAAAATTTGTTTATAAATCAACAATGGAATAACTTCGATTCAAAATTTAAACCTGGTTCAGCTAAACCGGAGAATAGCAATGGTTTATGAAAATCTAATAAATACGGCTGTCACATCCGTATTTATAATAAAAGTTGAACCATGGAATAAGGCTATTCCGAAGTTTAACATGAAATTTAGATTTATAAAAATTAAATTAAATTTTAAACTGCCATCGACCAAAAATCTCCATACATCACAAGGAGTTTTATATATTGCTTACACACAAAAATGACGAAATGGAGTTCTCTGTGCTAGCGTCGGTTAATGGGTTCCAGTTTATGATATAGCATTCTACTAAATGCGCTTCCTGGCGTCGAAACTGCTGAAAACGAACAACTTTTCATCGGACGCGCTACACATGACGGAACAGTTATTGTTGGGAAATTGCAACCTTCACATGGAATATGTATCTTTAAGAAACAACTCAACCGGCACAAAAAAATCATAGTTTTTCTTGCATCCGGATGATGATTAAGATGGAAAGCTAGATTTTTAATAATAATTAATTTATTGGAAAGAAAATACATAAAATAAATATCTATTTCAAAACATTTTTCAGTAAACAAATATTCCTATTTTTTGCTAAGAACCTAAGCTCCTTTTTTGGGTAAATTTCGGCTGCATTGACTAAAATAACGCCTTCAGCATGGAATTTTGAAGATTTTGCTTGTATAGGAGATGCCAGTTCCTCTAGTTTTTGACCAGAATTATATCCATCGCAGATTTTCTAAACTGAATTTCTTTATTATTTGTTTTGATTTTTCGTTGTCAAAAAATGACGGTTGAAAAATGTAATAGAATAAAGTTTGACATAAGTCGGGCTTAGTGAAAATTGTTTATAAAGTGGCGTAACTTCGATTTAAAATTGCATACCTGGTTCAACTAAACCGGAGAATAGCGACGGTTTAAGAAAATCTAATACGGCTGTCAATGTTTTTATTCCACTTTTACTATCAGCGTGTCATATTATCGTTTATTAGTGTTATAAAACTGGTTTAAACTTTTTTTACGCGTAGTAAAAACGAGACAACTTCCGTTTAGAGTAAAAACGATTTTAGAAAATTAATACAGGTAAAACCGGGATATCTTTTTAAAACGTTTTTACTCGCAAAAAATATATAACCAATTTTTATTCGTAGTTTTTTTCCAATCCTGTTTTACTCTGATAACATTTTTTTTTTTTGGAAATTTTGCAACGTTTGGAAATTTTGCCATTTTTAACTAGATATACATACATATCGTCGCCCCAATTCTCTTTTGCCCCATACGCATGTTGCTGTATTTCGAGAAAATCAAAAAAGAAAGTTTGAACTTAAAATAAACAAAACTGGTCCGAAAAAGTACCATCGAAATTTTAACAAAAGAATTTGTTGATTAATTGGCTAACTCAGCGCAAAATTTCAAAAATGGGACTAAAGTACTTTTCGCGATTTTTGATATTTTATCAGATAAGTCAAGTGGACACTTTGCTCCATACAATACAAATAAATTAAAAACTGTTTTTTTCATGCTTATAGAGCAAACTGGCCTTTAGAAACTATGACAATGGAGCAAATAAGAACGTTAGTTTTTTAACTTAACATACATAACAGTGTAAATAGGGCAAACAAATTAAAAATATTATTAATAAATACATGTAGTAGATATTACTTGTTTCTTTAAATAAAAATTAATAACAAATAGCAAGGGTGCTACCATTGGCCTGGCCAAATATTAAATACCCTACACTGCAGAATTTGAAATTTTCGATTGTATGGGAGGTGGCATGCCTTTTCCGTGTTCGACTAGCTTTTGCTCAGAGCTTTCACTAACTATTCCCAGTATCTGTGCGAAATTTTATTACATTTCTTCAAATAACGCTTGCTCTACAGCGTTTTGAAAATTTTGTATGTATGTAAGGTGCCACGCCCTCTTGTTTAAATCAACCAATTTTTTAATCAGATCTTGAATTTTTTATCATTGGTGGATGAGTTAAATTTGGATTGTTTATATCAAAAAACGCATTCAGTTAAGTATTTTAAAATTTTTGCTTTTATGGGAGGTACCACATCCTGTTGCCCGAATTCACCTAATTTTTGCTCAAAGCTTGTAACTATTATCCCCTGTATCTGTGTGTATTTTGGTTGCGTTACCGCTAAAAAGGCGCTTAATATTGAGTTGTGAAATTTTTTTTTTGTATGGCCGGGAGGCGTGTCCGTTGACCGATTTTGCTCATTTTCAATCCTACGAACTAGCGTTGTCGAAGGAGGTGATGCACCAAATTTCATCGAGTTATCTTTCTTAGTTCATAGGTAATTTTTAAAAGAAAAACGATAATGAAAGTTTTCTATGTCTATAGAGCAAATAAGAATTAAGAATTTAAAACTTTTTTTTTTCATAGAAAACTTGCTCCATAAACCAAAAATTGGCTTTTGGAGCAAATAAGAAATAAAAAAATTAAAAAGCATGGCATATGGAGCAAAGTGGACACTGCATATCTCAGAAACTAAAAGAGATAGATGCATTCTGAGAACAGCGTTAGAAAGATCATGTTTCAAAACCTATGGAACAAGTCTTAACTCAAAATGTCAAAAATTGTCGATGGGGCAAAAGAGAACTCAGGCGACGATATGTTAAATTTCTGCTGTTGCTGTTGTTATTTTTTATTTTAAAAAGTTTATTGAACAAACACATAATTGAAAAAAGACCCAGTGTTTAAAGTCTAGGTACACGACGTGTGCCTTACTCGTTTTAAATCGAAAGTCGTAGCACATCAAATTTTTTTCCAGATTCTGTTTACTTATCGTTCAAATGATGTATGCAAAAATTTTCACTCGTGACTCCTCGACTAAATTTTGAGATAATCCCTTTTCCAATTGGGGCATTTTCCCATACAAAAAAAAAAAAATAATTTTTTAACTACATTAAACAAAAATCAAAATAATCACATTCGTTGTGTCTTGCAATCCGACCTCAGAATTGCTCTATCGTGTATAGCTTTTGAGATATTCTAACCTAATAACCAAAAAAAAAAGTCGTTTCTTGCCATTTTCTTAAGCTGTATAACTTATGTAGCATATCATTTATTCATTAAATCTGGTTAAAGTACTTGAAAGTCCCAATCTTTTTCTTTAAAACCTAATTTAAATTATGCTTATATCTTCATACTTTTAAGAGATATCGTAGACCGAAATATTGGCTAAACGGGTTTTTTGCACTTTTGTGTCTTTTTAGGTTAGGATATCTTTGAGGAAAATAAAAATATCAATATAATTTAAATAAGTTTTAAGGGCAAAGATTAGGACTTTCGAGTTGCTTACCAGATTTAACGAAATTAAAATTTCTTTCACATTTTAAACATGTTCAACGAACCGACCATTTCAAAATTCAGCCGTTTGACACCCCGAGTTGCCCCAATTGGAAAAGGGATTATCTCAAAATTTAGTCGAGGAGTCATGAGTGAAAATTTTTGTATACATCATTTGAACGATAATCAAACAGAATCTGGAAAAAAATTTGATGTGCTACGACCGACGCTCGATTTGACCGTTTTGGGCCCATTTTTGTATAAGAAATTTTATTGCACCAATCGATGGGAAAGGGTGGATAATATATTTTGGATATGACCAGAGTAGTCCCCGACAAATTTCATAAAAAAATTGTATTCCACAAATCGATGGGAAAAGGTGGAATATATACTTTGGACATGACCAGAGGAATTCCCGACCCTTCTAAGTGACCGTTTTGGGCCCATTTTTTTAAAAAAAGTTTAAAGCACTAATCGATGAGGTAAAGTCGAAAATATGTTTTTGACAATCATGTTCAAAATCTATTTTCGACCTTTCCCCATCGATTGGTGCAGTTAAATTATTTTTCAGAAATGGGCCTAAATCGGTCACTTGAGGGGGGTTTGGAGACACCCCTGGTCATTTCCAAAATCTATTTTCGACCTTTCCACATCGATTGGTGCAATGAAATTTTTTTCAAAAATTCGCCCAAAACGGTCACTTAGAGGCGTCGGGGACTGCTGTGGTCATGTCCAAAATATATTTTCGACCTTTTTCCATCGATTTGTACAATATTTTTTTAACAAAACTGGGCCCATAACGGTCATTTAGAGGAACTCGAAATAAGACAATTTTCCAGGATCTTAATCATAAACATATAACTTAAATACTCTTCTTTTGGTGAAATCGCCATCCATATCTCTATGGCTTTTAGTTGCAGAGATATAGAATCGAAAATCAACCTGTCTCGATGTTTTATTTCGAATTCCATTTGACAAAACAATAAGGCCATATGACACGCTGATAGTAAAAGTGGGATAAAAAAAAATTGCGAGTAAAAACGGGTTAGAAATAGTTGAGGGTAAAGACGAATCAAATTTTGTTTCAGAGTAAATACGAAATAAAAAATAACTGGGGATAAAACAGAATATCTTTTTAAACCGTTTTTACTCGCAAAAAATATATAACCAATTGTTACTCGTAGGTTTTTTCTAACCCAGTTTTACTCTGATCAAATTTTTTTTTTTGAAATTTTGAAAATTGTCATTTTCAACCAGATATATCTGTGGACTTTTGACGAAACAACCTAACTCGATTTTGCCAATTTTTCAGGATGCTTTCTTTTACTTTGATGCTTCTCAATTCTCTTTGTGTATAAAATGGAACCAATGTTGAAAGTTTTTTATTATAAATGAATACTAAACTAACTACATACTAACTTTTTTTGCTCTAAGGTCAATAAAACACGATGTTTTTGTCATATATTGTTTATTATAAAAATTCTGCTTCTTTCCATAGAAAATGTAACTTATTTTGAAGAAGTGCTTTTGTCATTTTTTTTTTTTTGCCATTTTACCTGTATCTTATCCCTACTTAAGATGTTTTGTGAGTGAAAAGCATTTGTAAAAGTTTTTTGTTGTTGCAAATGCTTGAATTTTTTAACCTATTTAAAGTCAAATTGAACTGGTCGAATTTCGGCCACAAGGCGAACCTAGTACATATATATAAATGCACTATATGTGTGACTATAAGATTCAAAGATGACGTATTCCACTTTTTACCGTTCGAAGATATTGAAGAAAATAAAACACGAAACTTGAAATTTCTATACGGATTCTTAAGGGTGACTTCTCATGTAAAATTTTCAAAAAATCGATTTTTTTTTTACATAGGTTGATAGAATAACGTCTTGGGAGTATATTCCCAAAGTTTCATGACTCAACTCTAAATATTATGGAAAATATGATCGATTGAACCAGCGCGCTCGGGCGCGCTTTGTATGTGAAACTCAAACTTTAAATCGTTTTTTCTCAAAACTATGGTTTTAAAATCGCGGTACACGATTGCGAAAAAACTACTTAACCGATTTTTGATTTCTAAAAAGTGTTTTGCAGATTATAAATTGAACGAGTGCATGAATGTCTGAAATTGTGGAAAAAAAGTTATTTTATACACTTTTTAGCCCCATTTAGCGACAAAAAATGACGAAAAAATAGCACTTTTTTTTCAAGACGTGATTTCAATATTGTAGAATCCAATTTTTTGGAGTTGCAGACATTCATGCACTCAGGGGAACCCTGCTGAATAATAAAAAAATTTTGTTTTATGTTTCGGATAAAAACTTTGGGCTCCACAATGTACCGCGATAAATCCGACTTATTAAATGTCGCCACACGCGACATTTAATAAGTCCGCCATTTTGTCATTTTAGTTTTTGAAAAAATGCTTTTTTTATAGTTCAAACATGTTCTTAAATATATGCAAAAAATTATTTGTGTGTGTTTTTATTTTCCGAGTGAAAAACAATCCCAAAAAACAACTACTTTTTGACGTGTTACATGAGAAGCCCCCCTTAATTTTTGAAAAATTTAAGTCCAAATTGGTTCGGAATTAATAGACATTTAAGAACTCTGATAAGAGCCAACGGTAGTATTTAAAAATGGAATTCATATTCAGTTGCTAACTCAATTTTTTTTATTAAAAGTGGAATCTAATAGTCACATGTGTTCTCAAAACTTGTCCCATAACTATATCTCAGATTACTTTAAAGCTGAACTTTTTTGCTTTTTAGATTGTTTCATCTGAAAATTTTGAATTGTTGCCTGCAAATACCGTTGCCGTTTCAAGAGACAGCGAACAGAAATCTAAATGGAATTGTTGTTAGTGGCGGAAATTTGGACTTCCGACTAAAAAAAAAAATATTTTTAAATGCATATACAAAGTGGTATGACACATTTTTTTTAATTAAATGTAATAAAGAAACTGAATAAAACCAATATTTACTTTTTTTTAAGAAGAAACTGTTTCTGTGTGCGTTTTAATTTCACAATAGCTGTGTTGTTTACAGTGTATTTATTATATTATTTATTGCGAATAACGAGGAGTCGGACAAAAAAATTATAAAAACGTTCAAAAGATAATTGGATTCTGTATATACCGTATTAAATTTTTTTTAAAGCCACTCATGGCCTAAAAGATATTCTAAAACCGTTAAGGTATCGAAAGTACTGGTTTTTGAAGGATATCTCTGGAACGGTAAGTCATACGATAAAAAGCAATAGCATCAATTTTGTAGAGAATCCCAAGGTCAACAAAAAATAAGCCACATGTGTACACATTTAAGTAATCGTTAAGAAGATATTAAAAAAACCTTTAAATGGCAAAAAACCGGTTTTTATTGAACAACTTCTAAACGATTACTTCAATGTGTACACTTACGGCTTATTTTTTGTAGATCTTGTGATTCTCTACAAAATTGATGCAGTTGCTTTTTATCGTATGACTTACCGTTTCAGAGATATCCTTCACAAACCAGTATTTTCGAAAACTTAATGGTTTTTGAAGAATATCTCTTGGACCATGAGTCGCTCCAAAAAAAAATTAAAACGTTGTATACAGAATCCAATTATCTTTTGAACGGTTTTTTTATTTTTTTTTGTACGACTCCTCGTTAAAGAGTATTCGCAATTTTAAAAGTAAGATATTTTAATATGAACTTATACGTAGCATTTACATATAAGAACTGTGCACAACTTTTTAAATTGGAATATTTCCTAAACTATAAGCTACACGAAAACATTTTTTACATTTTTAAATAGAAAATTCCCTGTGTTACAAAATTGTGGAGAAAAATTTTTCTGTAAAAGTTTGCGTTAGCGAGATATTTGCAAAATAACTTTTTATGCGCACAATGGACTTTTTCCACATTATTAACCATGCATAAATAAATATAATTTCGGTGAAAAAAATTCACTTGGAATTTTTTCGCACAGCAGCTCTTTTTTCGTCTTATTTTCCTGGGCTAATCTGAATGTTGACAAATATTATGAAAAGGGTAAAAAGATCGTCAGTGTCAACACTTTTCAAACTGCATTTTTAGTAAATGCGAGTGATTATAGGTAGAAAAGAATTTGCTGAAGCAATTGTTTAGTACAGATGCATAAATATAAAAAGGCGTAAAAAAATAAATATGATCCACACGACATTTCGGCGTCTAAATACTAACCTGTATATTTCATGAGCAATTACTTATTTGGTGAAACCCTTTTTGTAGGTAGCGTAATATATTTTTGATAATTGGGTTTAACCACGTAGGTATGCGCATTTTAATTTTGTCTATGTCGTTTTAAGTTGAATACAAAATTTTACCCTTTTCATAATTTTTGTCAACATTCATATTTAAATTTGAAAAAAAATTCTTAAGCAACCAAATAAGTCAAAAACAGTCGGCTGCGGATGATCATAAACTGCAACTGTTTTTCGACTTACTAAGTTGACGAGCTGCTGCTGCTTCGACTTGCAAATTTTTCAAAAGTTTCAGTCGCAGCAAAACGACAGCTGCTGAAGTTGTTAAAAAAATAAGTGCTTCGTATTTTGTCAACTGCAGATTTTTGCGTGTGCTTTGACTTCGGCTTGTTTAATTGTCGCAAGCAGAAGTTTGAGCAACAGTTTATTTTGAAATCGTGCAAGTAGCTGCTGCTTAAAACAGCAAAAGTTGGCGACTTTTGCTACTTCGACTGCTAGCCCTTATGAACCGATCTCTAATGATGAAGAGGAATTCGAAAGAAATCGCAGGGAACTATCACCGCCATGGTGACATTAGACTACGAAATTACAGTTTGGCTTTAGATCGAAGTGACACGTCATCTCGCTTTGGATCCCTGCTTGCCACTATGCTTATTAAAGATTAGCGAATTGCGATTAATACGAAAGTGGAAAAAGATTTTTCTTCTGATGTAGCCAAACAATTTTCGATGTTTTTCGACTGCCTCATTATGGTCAATAGCAAAATTCATAGAGAAAGTAAAAATTTCAGAACTGCTGTTGAAATTAAGAAGCAATCGTTGATTTCTTGATCGACAATGATTACAATTTGGATAATTTAATTACTGTCAGTTGCGATGGAAGCAATGTTAACACTAGAAAAATGGATTAATTGCGCGCATGGAACGGCGCTTACATAGGCCATTGCAGTGGTTTGCGTGCCTTTTTCATTTTAACGAGTTACCTTTGAAAAAACTATTAAAATCACTCCTCGGTAAACTGCAGGTGCCAGGAATCTGGCCAGGAGAAATCGGGCCAGGATTGCTGGATTGACAAAATCTTCCTGTTGCACCAAATTTCGATGCAATTGCCATGGGTGAAATGCCACACAATATTGATGATTGGGATATACGAAACGACCAGGTTTACTTGTTCCGTATGGTACTTGCCGTCAACTATGGTGAGTGCAATGAAGAATTAACTAGTCTGAAACCCACTGCTATGAGTACAGCTCGATGGTTGACAACCGCTTCAAGAATTCTTCGCTTTTATGTAACACAGCAGCAGCCTTCTTTAATATTGAAAAAACTGATAGAATTCGTTGTTAAAATATACGCCCCATTCTGGTTTCTCGTAAAAAGCCAACCACAAGCCATTCATGGAAGTCGTCATGTATTTAAATATATTAAATGGATCCGTCAACTTCCGGAAAACGTACTGCTGGCCATTCGTCTGGTTATCGAAAACAACGCATATTTTTTCCATCCAGAGAATATTTTGTTGCCAATGATAAAGGATTCAGAAGTAACAATACAATGGCTATGAAAAATTTTGAATGCCCGGTTAAATCCACCCGCAACACTTCGTCAAATGAGCACACCAAGGCAAAGTATAAATTTTGATAGTAACTCATATACCAGTATGACCGATTGGAACAAACTAGAAGTAACTGAACTGCCATGCTTGCAATTCTACATACACGCAAGAAAAATTGCGGGAATGCCTTGATTTAACGGTAATAATGGATATACCAGATTTCCCATGTCATTCTTAAAATACCGAGCGTTTTGTTTGTGTTGTGCATGAATCTGCCCTCGCGGTCACCGATGAACAACGCCTAGGCCATATTTTCTCAAAGCTCGATAGTCGTGAACGTTACAGCAAATTGGATAGTCGTCAAAATCTAGCGGATTAAATTGTGATGAAATATCTATCGTTTTTTTATTTTATATTGGGCCTTATCGTAAATAAATATTCTCGAGAATTTATTCGCTAACTCCCTGGTTTGCAATCGCAAAAAAAAATTCGTGGAAAGGGAAAATTCACTGGAAAAATTATGTAATCGGCAATAAGTTGGGAGCAGTGCTGTCGCTGACACTTCAATTGAAGTGTTTTGCTCCTTTTTTATCGAAAACACTTCGCCACTTCCCCTTTCATAAAATCACTTCACTTTTTTTTTGAATACAAAATTTGGCTTAAAATTTGTCTATTCTTTTTAAGAGAGCTCAGAAACATACTTCTTTGTATGCCCGAAGCCTGCCCTGACTGAAAAGTAATATGTTTTTCAAAGCGAACAAAGCCAAATTTCGATATACTTCACAGGAAACTTTTTGTAGAGAATTAAATTTGCCATCCAAATAGTTTATAGACCAAAAAAAGAAAGCAAAAATTTCGAATTCTTGTGTTTTTTACTCTTTTGTCTATAACTGTTTTAGGGTCAGAGATAGGTAAAGATATAGCAGAATATCATAAAAGTAGATAAAATTTCCTTTATAACGCTTCATTATAAAATTTTTAGGTGAAAATTTAGCCGAAATATGGCTACTCGAACATTTAATTTTTTTTTAAGTGGTCGGAAAAATGTTTTTTACTCAATAAAAAAGCGTCTTACGAGAAAAGTGTATAATACCTAAAATACTTAGAATCATTCAAAGAATACGTTTAATTTTTGGGTACATTTTATAATTTTTAAAAAATTGGTCACAAAAAAAAAAATTAAAAAAGTTCCAAAAAATTCTGAAAAAAATTCACACGTATTTCTTGGATTATTCTAAGCATTTTTTGCTTTATGCACTTTTTTCGTAAGATGCATTGTTTTGAGTAAAACCGTTTCTTTGACCGCATAAACAAAATTTCCATGTTCGAGTGGCCGGCCATATTTCGGTAAATTTTTGACTTAAGAAATTTTTTATTTATTTTTTTACAATAAAATATATTTTCAAATTTTGTTATGTGTAGCATAAAAATGAATGAATTGAATAAATAAAATTGTGATTTTTGTGTTCACTTCGCTAATACTTCACTTTTTCAGAATTTTACTTCGCAACACTTCACTTTTTAAAAAATTTCACTTCGCTCAAACTTTTCAAAACGACAGCACTGGTTGGGAGCAAGTTTTTTCACTTTTATTTGTTAAATTTGCTCCTTAACTTTTTGCTAGGGAGTACTAAAGTATAAATGAATAATTATAAATAACGTTTGACAAATTAAAAACTTTAGTACAACAATTTTAAAGCTTATTGAAATAGCTTTCATATGACACTAAAGTTTTTATATCCATTCAAGCGTTTCCAATTTATACTGGTTCTGCCAAAACTACTTTTCACTTAAATTTTTTTTTTTTTTCGGAAAATTTTTGGTGCAATTTTTTGATTATTCAAATCCACAAAAATGATTAAAAGACTTTTACTTTAAAAAGCAAAGCATTCATTTAAATTTCACTGCATCAATTGCTTCTTTTTCTTCTTTTGCAATTGATGTTTCTTGTTTATCTTTTTTTATGAGTCAGCTGTCAAAATCCAGTGGAAAATGAAAAAAAATGTCAACGATTTATGGAAAAAGCGTTGCCACATGTTTTTTTTTGTGCAAAATGCCTACGAAATTGAAAAAAATCAGCGTACAGATTGGATGTTTGCGCAAAATGTCAAAGATATGTGAAAGACTCAGCGTTGCCAGATGTTGTTTTTGTGTAAAATGGCAACGCTCTTGGAAAAACACAGCGTTGCAAACTGGTTATTTCTGAAAATGTCAACGATATTAAAATAAAAAAAGTATCCCTGCACGAAGGGGAGTTTCCATTCATGAAATATTCACTACTTCCAGTGCTCCTTCCCCGGGAGGGAGCGAATGGAACTCCCTTCAGATTTACGATAAGGCCCATTAATTTTGGATTTTTTATTTTATTTCAATTTTATATACTTTATATTTTTTTGTTTATTTAAGTATTTTTGAAGTTGTACCAAAAGTTATATTTTGTATTGTGTATATTACATTTTGAGTCCTTGCTGAAGCTCTTACTTGCAGTGTTAGTAAATAAATTATAAACTGTAATTTTATTACTTTTTTGATAAAAAATAATGATAATAATAAAAAGTACCTGGAGACCGATCTGTGCTCGGTCAACAATCTGATCTTATTATTTTAGTCGATGTTTTTATTCATAGCTATGAAATTCGTTCCTTTTCACCTCAAATGTTCATTCTTTCAAAATGATAAATTAACCGATGAGAATAATAATAAAAAAAAACTCGGAAAGTGTAGAAAAATATCAAAAACTCAATTTTTTTTTTGGTGAAATAGAATGCCATAAAATAAATGGGATATGCCACGCACCAAAAATATTTCGTCTTTTGTATAGGGGCTGAAATATCTTATATTCAAAGGATTATAACTCGAAAAATAAGAGCCCTGTTGGAAAAATCCGACAGAATATTTTGATATGGAAGAGTGTGGCTATTCGACGCCATTAATAAAAATGGATTTCTGCTTTTCTTGTAGATACGCTGTGGGACTTAATACAGCATTTTCTTCGACTTCAAGCAACGATATCTCAAAATCCTGCAGGTATAATGACAAATTTACTGATAAAGACGGATTCAGCGTCAAAAAGTACATAAGACTGCAAATAAAAAATAAAAAGTTCATTCCATCTTTTTTATTTTGGTAAAAAGTGGAAGTGGAAATTATGGAACAATGCCCACTTTTTGTTATGCTTTAGATACTCATGATCCAGATCCGCATATCAAACTTCATCAAAATATGTTGTATCATTTGCGAGAAATAGCATTTAATGTGTTTTACTTGTATGGGAGGTTCCACGCGCACTGGCCATATATTGCCCAATTTCTGGTCGTAGATGCGTAATAACAAGTAGCTCCCTACAATTAAACTCAGAAAGATTGCTTTAGTGGATTTCTTTTTATAGCGTATTATCTTTTTGTGGGCAGTGCCACGCCCTCCAACGAGTTTTCGGAATACAACGGCATATCACATAATAATGCTTGTTTTTAGGGGCACAATCCGACGAGTTAGCTAGAGCACAGCTAGATGTGCACTTCCGCAAGTCCTAACATGCCCAGAAACGTTGGACCGAATCTAGCTCATAATCGGTTGGTAACAGTAATTTTATGCTGGTTTTCGTAATTAATTTTAACATTACTAACCGCACTTCAATAACTTCTATTTTAATCAAAATAGTATCGGTACGTTTCGTGTCTGACACAAGACAAGGCAACCATCAAGCTTTTAGTTTAACTGGTTACTGACAGTTTGTAAATAACGCTTCCAATGCCCTTAGTGTGCTTGATACTTATCATCCACGTTTAAATATTTTGTTTCAATCAAAAAACAGTAATATAAATGGCAAATGTTCTTCTATAAAAATTTATGAACTTAATTTCAAAAAAGCTGACTTAGAGATTGAATAACATTTCACGGGGTCCTGGAATGATTTTAAATAAAAAATTCCTGCACCCCAAAAGTACAAAAGCGAATTTACTCCTGATGTTGCATAGAAACAGAATCTATCGAAAGGAAAATCGAAAAACCTACACTTTTTAAGATATGCTGCTCCTTTTTTGAAAATATCTCGATTTTTCCAATTGGGGCATTTTCCCATACAAAACGAAAAAAAAATATTTGTTTAACTACATTAAACAAAAATTAAAATAATCACAATCCATGTGTTTTGCGATGCTAAACGCGAATCCAACCTCAGAATTGCTCTATCGTGTATAGTTTATGAGATATTGTAACCTAAAGACCAAAAAAAGTCGTTTTTTGCCATTTTTTGAAGCTATATAGCTATGTAACATATAATTTATTCGTCAAATGTGGCTTAGATACTTGAAAGCCTCAATCTTTTCCTTTAAAACCTAATTTAAATTATGTTGATATCTTTTTTTCCCTCAAAAATATCCTAACCTAAAAAGACACAAAAGTGCAAAAAAACCCGTTTTGACAATATTTCGGTCTACGATATCTCTTAAAAGCATGAAGATATAGATATAATTTAAATTAGGTTTTAAAGGAAAATATTGAGACTTTCAAGTATCTAAGCCACATATACGCGAAAAATAATACCTTGTTATTGTAAATTTATCGAAAAAATAAACCAAAACATAATGGTAAGTAGGACATCTAGCGATTTGCAACGACGACAAGGTGCAGAATCATCTTAAAATATAACTTTTGCTAAGTGCTCGCTTAGTCGGTCGATGCTAGGTAAAATGCCGATTTTGATGATGTCAATATAAACTGCGGAGTTAGTATAACCTTTCAGAAGAGGAATCTCTCCAACCCATTGGCTTGTTATTGCCCCCCAGACCACCACATATGGAGTGCTTTGTACACTTTGAAAGCCATATTTTAAATTTTTTCTGCGGCGTACCGTGCATCCCAAATCGGAACTGATGAGATTTGTTTTGCTCTCATCACAAAATATGACTTCAGCCCAATCGTTGTACATCCAATTCTTTTTTCTTCACACCAGTTTAAGGAGAAAGACCGCATTTTGTGTGTGAGAATCGGTTTTTCCGCAGGTCTCTCAATTATTCCATATTATGGTTATTATTTACCTCCACAGCAATGTTGATACCAGTTTTAAACCGTTCGCGCAGGGCTATTTTTACTACGCCTATGTCTTCCCTCTCAGTTGTTTTTCTTAAACGGGCACTTCCATTGTGACGTAATAAGCTCTCTGTTTTCAAAAAAATTTCCAAAATTGTCATACAGAGGACTCACCATGTCAAATTTTACGCGATATATCCATATTCCTTAAATTTTGCAGTTTATCAATTGTGCAATCATATCAATTTTTTGGTTCTCGGTCAAAACCCTTTAATTTAAATATCGTTGTTTTAACGCCAAAAGATTTGAAGTAAATGCATTATTTGACAAGAATTTTTCTTATAAGGCATACTACATATTGGGCCTTATCGTAAATCTGATGGGAGTTCCATTCTCTCCCTCCCGGGGAAAGAGCAGTGGAAGTAGTGAATATTTCATTAATGGAAACTCCCCTTCCTGCAGGGATACTTTTTTTATTTTAATATCGTTGACATTTTCAGAAATAACCAGTTTGCAACGCTGCGTTTTTCCAAGAGCGTTGACATTTTACACAAAAACAACATCTTGCAACGCTGTGTCTTTCACATATCTTTGACATTTTGCGCAAACACCAGTCTGAACGCTGATTTTTTGCAATTTCGTAGACATTTTGCAAAAAAAAAAAAAAACACGTGGCAACGCTATTTTCCATAAATCGTTGACATTTTTTTCCATTTTCCACTGGATTTTGACAGCTGACTTAAAAGAAAAGATAAACAAGAAACAGCAATTGCAAAAGAAGAAATTGCAGCAGTGAAATTTAAATTAATGCTTTGCTTTTTAAAGTAAAAAATGTATTTTTAATCATTTTTGTGGATTTGAAAAATCAAAAGTTTGCATCAA
This sequence comes from Calliopum simillimum, assembly GCA_951812925.1. Classification (NCBI taxonomy): domain Eukaryota; kingdom Metazoa; phylum Arthropoda; class Insecta; order Diptera; family Lauxaniidae; genus Calliopum; species Calliopum simillimum. Next base: position 77,038,241 of record OX638372.1, on the reverse strand, counting down.
GAAGTTAAAAAAAAAAAAAAATTTAAGTGAAAAGTAGTTTTAGCAGAACCAGTATAAGTTGGAAACGCTTGGATGCATATTAAAAACTTTAGTGTCATATGAAAGCTATTTCAATAAGCTTTAAAATTGTTGTACTAAAGATTTTAATCTGTCAAACGTTATTTATAATTATTCATTTATACATTAGTACTCCCTAGCAAAAAGTTGAGGAGCAAATTTAACAAATAAAAGTGAAAAAACTCGCTCCCAACTTATTGCCGATCACATAATTTTTCCAGTGAATTTTCCCTTTCCACGAAATTTTTTTTGCGATTGCAAACCAGGGAGTTAGTGAATAAATTCTCGAGAATATGTATTTACGATAAGGCCCATTAAAAATCATAAAAAAAGGCAGAGAACAAACTATTTTAGCTAAAAATCCCTGTCGGCTTTTTTTTTTTGACCGTGAGTGTACTTCTGTAGCCAAAACCCAAATGATTTAGTCAATTATAATAACCTGTTTCAGGAATTTAAGTTAAAATCAGCTTCTGTTCATTTTGAATATTTGAATAAAATGATTGATGAACATTTCCCAAGACCCCCAGAATTTTTTGGGGTTTACTGATTCAAAAAAAAAAAGAGGATGGTTTTCCATCTGAGTTCAAGGCTGATGACGGGCTTACCAGCAACCCTGAAATAATCGCGGAATTGTTTGCTAATTTATTTAAAAAAATCTTTTTCAATTAAGTTATTCAGCCCTGATGTCCCCTATTTTGAATACATGGAAAATGACCCGAAAGTTTCGTTCAATGCAATATCTTTCTCTCCTGAGCTCGTGAAGAAATATATTGCTTCTATTGATGATGACCTGGGAAGTGGACCTAATGGCATTCCAGCAACATTATTAAGTAATTGTAGTTATATCTTGAGTCATCCACTCAGCTTTTTATTTAATAAATTTATTAAGGATAATTATTTTCCTCAATTTTGGAAGGAATCATTGATAAGTCCAATCTTTAAGAAAGGTTGTAAAAATGATGTTTCAAATTACAGGACCATAGCCAAGCTCTCATCAATACCGAAGCTTTTTGAAAAAATGATGTATGGTCAAGGTGTGCTGCGGTGAAGTCATTACATCACGTCAGCATGGTTTTGTTAATGGCAGATCTGCAGTATCTTACCTTGATTTCACTTCTTTTACATTAAACTCTTTGGACTCTGGTGGGCAAGTTGACTGTATCTTCACAGATTTCAGTAAAGCATTTGACAAACACTACCACATAACTTAATTTTGTTTAAATTAAAAAAGCTTGGATTTCCTTTCAATTTTTTCAGTTATTATTATTATTATTTAAAAGGCTCTAGATTGTACTGCGACCTAAAAGATCTTTTGTACAGCCTCTTCCCCTATCAAAACAGTTCCAGACTAACTATAAATCTTGTTACTGCCATGGGATTAATTTTACCTATGTCACCTGGCTCTAAAATTTCGGCGCCTAGGTACTTAATTCTGCGTCTAAACGCAGCAGGGCATGCACATAGCACATGCTCTGCTGTTTCCAAGTCCTCTAAGCAGAGTCTACAGGAATCATCGTCTACCAGACTCATCTTTTTTAGGTGATAATTAAGTTTACAGTGACCTGTCATTATCTCACTGTACGTTTTTATATCTTTTCTACTGAGATTTAAAACAGCTTCTGCCTTGATATGTTTTGGATCGATCAGCCTTTTCGCCTGTCGCATACCTTCTTTGGCTCTCCAGTGATCGGAGAGGCTTTCCTTTTCCCATTCCCGTATTAAGTTATTTTTAAAACTGTTGTTTACTCCGCAGAAGGGTTCTGGGCCTATGAGTGCGCCCCTCTTGGCCAAGCAGTCTGCCCTTTCGTTGCCTTCATGCCCCTCGTGCCCTGGTATCCAAACTAGAGTAACTTCATTCCTCGTGGATAGGGCTCGAAGAAGTTCAAAACACTCCCAGACAAGCTTGGAGTGCATTGAAAAAGCTATTAGTGATTTTAGAGTTTCTTGGCCGTCCGAGTTAATGTATATGTCGGTTCCGGAAGTGCCCCTTCTTAGACATTCTCTAGCACACAACTCTAAAGCGTGGGCCTCCGCCTGAAAAATGGAAGCTGTTTTTTCCATTGCAACTGCTTTCTGGAATCTTGGTCCCACAACTCCAACTCCCGCGCTGCCATCTTCCATTTTGGACCCATCAGTGAACCATAACTGTGAGCCCTGTATTACATTTATATCCTTCCGCCTCCATTCGGCGCGTTCATTTATGACCACTTTGAATTTTCTAGAGAAAACAAATTTTTTACATATCTTGTCGGAGACCAAACGTTGTAAATGAGGTAGTCTGAGGGCCGCACAGGCTGCTTCCTTCTTAACCATAAGGTGAGGCCTGTAAGCATGCCTAAAGCTACTGTCGGGCACGTCCTTAGTGCCCCTGTAATACCCAAGCAGGCTATTCTGAAGATCCTGTTTAGTTCATTCTGAGCCTTTACTTGGTCTACCTTTGGCCACCATTCTAATGCAGCATAAATGATCATTGGTACGGTGATAGTTTTATAGGACCATGCCATAATTTTTGGCCGTAGTCCCCATGTTTTACCATATAGCCTTTGACAAGCATATGTTATTCTTAAGGCTTTATTAATTATGTATGATATATGACTATTCCAAGTTAGACTTTTATCTAGGATTACTCCTAGATATTTCATCTCCTCGGAAACCGTTAGTACCGTTTCCCCCAGATTTAAAGCTTTCAGGTTTAGCTTCCGGGTGAAGGGCACCAGTGTGGTTTTACTATGGTTAATTTCGAGTCCTTTCTCTCGACACCAGCCTAGAGCTAAGTTGAGAGCTAGTCAGATCGTCAGCAAAGCCTTGGACCTCGAATTTGTGATCATCGAGAATTTCTAGTAGTTCGTCGATGACTACTTAGTATCCATAAGAGCGGTGACAGTACACCTCCCTGGGGGCATCCTTTAGTTGTCCTCACAGTTAGTCTTTCTGCGCCCGCTTCATAGATGACTGTCCTATTTTTAAGCATGTTGAAGACCCAATCAATGATCATTTTAGGTCTTCCCTTTCTAATCAGTGATTCCTCATTTGACTTAAAAGACGTGTTGTCAAAAGCTCCCTGTCAATAGATGAACAGAGGGGTACTTCCTTGTCCCCTAAAGCCTTCTCGATTTTAGTCGTGAGGCTATGTATGGCGGTTTGTCAGTTTGATCGAATCTTATTTGTCTGATCGTTCATATCAAATAAGATTTCGGTAGGTGTTGTCCTCACCATTTACTGCTTCTTCAGGTGTTTCGCAAGGAGTCACTTGGGGCCTCTCCTGTTTATTTTAGCAATAAATGATGTTACTCACATTATTAAAAACTCTCATTTGTTAATATATGCAGATGATATGAAAATATACAGGATCGTGAAGGCCCACTTCAGTCTGGCTTACATCTTAATTCTGATAAATACCAAACAATGACTTTTTCTGGAAAGAATAATATTATAAAGTGCAATTATAAATTCACTGATAAACAAATCTGTCGTGTCGATTCAGTCAAAGATCTTGGTATACATATTAATCAAATTTGTAAAAAATCTTCATCACTGCTTGGCTTTATCAAACGATTGGCAAAAGAATATAATAGCCCTTTAGTAACGGTGACTTTATATAACACAATTGTGCGTCCATACATATTAATAGAATTGAAAGCAAAAAATTTTGTTCGTTTTGCTCTTAAAGGCTTTAATTGGACGAATTCTTCAAACCTTCCTTCTAATGAGGATCGTTTGAAGTTGTTACGTATGCAGCCTTTGAGTACGTGTAGAAATAAAGAGGATGTCGTGGTCGGAGTGAGTATGTTGAGAAAGTCCGAAAAAGCTAAGAAAATTATAAAAAACACATTAAAACTCATAATTTTTCATTTTCACAATATTTAATAAGCTTTACTTGATTTAGAGCTTGAAGCTAAACAACAGCCAAGAAAGCTAAAAGCTGTAGTAGCTAAACTCTATTATAATCTAATAAGTGTTCCTCTGCTTCTTTGCTTCAATAGGAGGGATGCTCCATAAACTGCCTACAAAAGTGTGAGGCATATTTTTTACTATAACTTAAGTTAAGGCGGTGCACGGGGGGTTTTCCTCTGCCCCGAGAGATCCTTGATTGTGGACCAGAGTTTTTTAGAACCGATAAAACATTCAACGAGTTGTCTCTGCCATAGCGTACTATTATGCTCACGACCGACTGTAACTGAATAGATTATGTTGGAGCCTACTCTGCATACTAGCTCTTTGTTCTTGGAAAAGGTCCAATTAAATCAACATATAATCTTTGAAAAGGCCTCTCTGAAATTACCATCTGTCCCATTGGTGGGCGCAAAGTGTGAGTTGGTGTTTTTGATGTTTTGCAAAGATCACAGTTAATGACATAGCTACGAACCTCGACCACCATTCCTGGCCAGAAGAAATGCCTCCGAATTCGTTCGAGTGTTTTGCGATTCCTCCATGGCTTGAGGATGGTGAATCATGAGCAGCATAAATAACATCTTTTCTCATCTCAGATGGCACTAACAATTTCCATGAATCGGACTCGTCTTTAATACCTCTCGAGAAATCTACTCTGTGATAAATTAATTTATCAACTACCTTGTAGTCAGGGACCTCAAAGTTGAGAAATTTTTCACGCAGCTCTTTGTACTCTTGAGATTCAAAGCATGCTGAACTTAAATCAATAGATGGAAGAGTTTCAAGTTCTAAAACTTCAATTAAATCGTCATTATTGAAAGCACGTGATAATGCATCAGCCACAATGTTTTCGATTCCTTTTCTATGTTCAATAGAGAAATTAAAACCTTGAAGCTTCAATGACCATCTTGCCAGCCTTCCATTTAAGTCTTTTTGACACATAAGCCATTTAAGACTTGAATGGTCTGTCACTACTTTAAATTGATGACCTTCAATATAGGAACGAAACTTTTTGATTGCCAAAACTACTGCCAAACACTCTAGTTCAGTAACCGTATACTTTCGTTGCGCCTTGTTCAACTTATGTGACATGTAAGCAATTGGTCGTTCATCACCACTTTCACCTAACTGTGTGAGGAGACCACCTACCCCATGCTGGCTAGCATCACATTGAACAATAAATGGTTTAGTATAATCAGGATGAACTAGAAATGGAGCGGACGATAATTTTGATTTCAATAAATCGAAAGAACTTTGTGCATTTGCATTCCATGCAAAAAATTTCTTTTTAGAAAGTAACTCAGTCAAGTAGAACGTTGTAGATGCGTAGTCGTCTATGAATCTTCGATACCATCCTGTCATACTCAAAAATCGTCGAAGTTGTCGTAAACTTTTTGGTATAGGATATTCCGAAATAGCGCGAACTTTATCAGGGTCGACTTGTAAAGAGCCTCTACCGACGACGTACCCAAGGTACTTGACTTGACTGAGACCAAATTTGCTTTTTTTATGTTAATAGTAAGACCAGCTTTTCGAAGTTGAAATGCCACTTCGAACAAGTGAGCAATGTGCTGCTCAAGAGAATTGAACATCACGAGCATATCGTCCAAATAAACGAAAACAAAAGACTTTAAATTATAAGGTATGACCTTGTCCATTAACCGACACATCGTTTGCGGGGCATAGCACAGCCCGAAAGGCATTCTTGTGAACTGGTACAATGGACGATTTGGAACTGTGAATGCTGTTTTTGGACGCGAGCTCTTCTCGAGCGGAATCTGCCAAGAAGCATCCTTCAAATCAATTTTGGAAATACAATGGACAGGTGGCAATCGAGATATTAATCCATCGATATTTGGAATGGGATATGCGTCTTTTACTGTGACTTCATTGAGTTTTCGCGAATCAACGCACAAGCGAACTTTACCAGGCTTTACAACCAAAACTGTGGGAGAAGACCATGGAGAACCATCAGACTCCTCAATCACTCCTAAGCTTAACATCCTATCTATTTCTTCACAAAGTAGTTTTTCTCTAGCAGGTGAAATCGGATAGAACTTTTGCTTCACAGGTTTTGCATTGCCTGTGTCAATTACATGTTCAACAATAGACGTTTTACCAAGTCCAGCAACATCAAACGAAGGAAATGCAGCAATAGCCATATCTAATTGTTTACGTTCGGTTTGATTCAAAGTGAGAAAATTTTGGTCTTCGTTAGTTTCAATTTCATTGTCGAATATATTTGTCGATATTTTAATGTCAAAAATATGCCAAAAGTCCATACCGCAAATAACATTTTGTTTAATTGAAGGTATTAAAAGAAACTCAACAACTTTGGTTTGGTTTTCGAAATGTAAATCGAACTCACGACCTGTTCCTTTGTATTAAGTGTGCCATACATCTTTCGAAACATTTTATTTTTAACTATGGGCCTTATCGTAAATCTGATGGGAGTTCCATTCTCTCCCTCCCGGGGAAGGAGCAGTGGAAGTAGTGAATATTTCATTAATGGAAACTCCCCTTCCTGCAGGGATACTTTTTTTATTTTAATATCGTTGACATTTTCAGAAATAACCAGTTTGCAACGCTGCGTTTTTCCAAGAGCGTTGACATTTTACACAAAAACAACATCTTGCAACGCTGTGTCTTTCACATATCTTTGACATTTTGCGCAAACACCAGTCTGAACGCTGATTTTTTGCAATTTCGTAGACATTTTGCAAAAAAAAAAAAAAAACACGTGGCAACGCTATTTTCCATAAATCGTTGACATTTTTTTCCATTTTCCACTGGATTTTGACAGCTGACTCATAAAAAAAGATAAACAAGAAACATCAATTGCAAAAGAAGAAAAAGAAGCAATTGATGCAGTGAAATTTAAATGAATGCTTTGCTTTTTAAAGTAAAAGTCTTTTAATCATTTTTGTGGATTTGAAAAATCAAAAAATTGCACCAAAAATTTTCCGAAAAAAAAAAAAAAATTTAAGTGAAAAGTAGTTTTGGCAGAACCAGTATAAATTGGAAACGCTTGAATGGATATAAAAACTTTAGTGTCATATGAAAGCTATTTCAATAAGCTTTAAAATTGTTGTACTAAAGATTTTAATCTGTCAAACGTTATTTATAATTATTCATTTATACATTAGTACTCTCTAGCAAAAAGTTGAGGAGCAAATTTAACAAATAAAAGTGAAAAAACTCGCTCCCAACTTATTGCCGATCACATAATTTTTCCAGTGAATTTTCCCTTTCCACGAAATTTTTTTTGCGATTGCAAACCAGGGAGTTAGTGAATAAATTCTCGAGAATATTTATTTACGATAAGGCCCGTTGTTTTTGTGTAAAATGTCAACGCTCTTGGAAAAACACAGCGTTGCAAACTGGTTATTTCTGAAAATGTCAACGATATTAAAATAAAAAAAAGTATCCCTGCAGGAAGGGGAGTTTCCATTCATGAAATATTCACTACTTCCAGTGCTCCTTCCCCGGGAGGGAGAGAATGGAACTCCCTTCAGATTTACGATAAGGCCCAACATCTGGCAACGCTGAGTCTTTCCCATATTTTTGACATTTTGCGCAAACAATCAGTCTGAACGCTGATTTTTTCCAATTTCGTAGACATTTTGCACAAAAAAAAAAAACATGTGGCAACGCTTTTTTCCATAAATCGTTGACATTTTTTCCATTTTCCACTGGATTTTGACAGCTTAAAAAAAAGATAAACAAGAAACAGTAATTGTAAAAGAAGAAAAAGAAGCAATTACAGCAGTGAAATTGAAGTTAATGCTTTACTTTTTAAAGTAAAAAATGTCATTTTTGTGGATTTGGAAAATAAAAAGTTTGCACTAAAAAGTTTCCAAAAAAATTTGAGTGAAAAGTAGTTTTAGCAGAACCAGTTGGAAACGCTTGGATGAATATTAAAAACTTTAGCGTCATATGAAAGCTATTTCAATAAGCTTTAAAATTGTTGTACTAAAGTTTTTAATTTGTCAAACGTTATTTATAGTTATACATTTATACATTAGTACTCTCTAGCAAAAAGTTGAGGAGCAAATTTAACAAATAAAAGTGAATAAACTCGCTCCCAACTTATTGCCGGTTACATAATTTTTCCAGTGAATTTTCCCTTTCCATGAAATTTTTTTTGCGATTGCAAACCAGGGAGTTAGCGAATAAATTCTCGCGAATATTTATTTACGATAAGGCCCTATATAAATTTCAAAAATTGAAAATTCAAATTGTATAAATTCATTCGAATAAAATAATTCAATTGTTAGCATCAAAAAAATAATTATACCAACAAATAAATAAAAATAATAAAAATATCTGGCGCTCCAAAAAATAACTTAAATGTCCAGAGCACCTACACTGGCGATCCTGCCTCAACGAACAATAATTCAATCCCGAAAATCCTGCCTCAACGAACAATAATTCAATCCCGAAAATCTTGCCTCAACTAACAATAATTCAATCCCGAAAATCCTGCCTCAACGAGCAACATTTCAATCCCGAAGATTTTATCTCAACGGAAAACATTTAAATCAAAAAGATCCTGTCTCACCAAGTCTATTTTAACGATTTTCTTTTCTCAAAAATCTTGCCTCAACGATACTGCCCCTGATTCATCCCCAGTATTATAATAATTAAGATAAGTACACATACTAACAAAAAACAATTAATTTTATCTAATTTTTCCAAGACATTTTAATTTTTTTAAGAATATTCGATAATATTATAATAAGTTTGAACTTATTATAATATTACCATCGATATTACACTGTCCACATACCTACACGTATTCCTCCTAACTTATATGATCCGAAGTCCGCCGCGTAACGGAGGAGTTCCTTCTCAAATGGATCGAACTCATTTGATAGACCTACAACCCGACACAAATTCAAACCCATTTGACACTACATTTTCTCATGAAATTTCCGCGACGTCAATTAAACTGCCGTCATTTTGGACCAATTGTCCAGATGCGTGGTTCATCCACGCCGAAATAAAATTCCAAAATAAAGGAATAACTCAGGATAGAACTAAGTACGAGCATACAATAACTTCTCTTCCACAAGAAGTTATCATGACTGTACTCGATTTTATTCAGAAACCTCCTTCCACAAACTTATATGATGGGCTAAAACGAATCTTGATCGACCGGCATTCCTTGAGTGAAAGTAAACGATTGGACCGAATACTGTCAGACAAAGAAATTGGTGACCGAAAGCCATCACAATTCTACCGCTCACTCGAATTACTAGCAGGTACTTCAGTTGATTCAGACTTTCTTAAGAAGTTATGGGTCCGCAAGCTACCCAAATCTCTCAACGTAGCTTTAACTGGCTCGAATTTATCTGACTTAACAGACATACTCAGCTTAGCGGATAAGCTTTAGGAAGCAATGACTGATAACGAGGTATCATCTATAAAATATTTCACAAGCACACATAATACAAATCAAACAAACACACACCTCGAAACACTAATAACAAACTTCACAAATACCACAACAAAAATGCTAGAGTGTTTCAATAAACTCACGCTTGAAGTAAATGAGCTGAAACACAACAATCATTTACACTCATCACGAAGTAATTACTCTAGACGGGTCTCTAGAGAAAGGTCAAACTCTAGAAACAGAGCAACAAATCGAAGAAATTCTCATCCACGACCTTCTAACTGGCTATGTAGATATCACTTTAAGTTTGAAAATGAAGCTAGGAAATGTGAACAACCATGTTCATATGCACACAACACTTCTCAGGAATCGACAAACTAAAGTATTCCATCATCGCAACGGCTGATGATGGAACTCTAACCACACTAACACGTCGTCTATTCATCTATGACACAGATAATAAGCTTAACTTTCTCATTGATAGCGGAGCAGAAGTATCAGTACTTCCTGCCTCCAAATTCAAATCTGACAAACGAAACTCAGATTTGATCCTGACAGCAGCAAATGGTAGTACGGTTTCTACATACGGCAAGAAACTACTAACCATCAACTTAAAACTACGACGCTACTATCCGTTTACATTTATAATAGCAGATATTTCAAAGCCTATAATAGTAGCTGACTTCCTTACGAAACATGGACTTTTGATTGATCTTAAAAACAGAACGCTCATTGATCCACTTACTTGCCTAACAGTCAATACAATTTTCGCATACTCTGAGATCGCACTCCCAAAACTATTTTCTGTCGAAAACAAATATACACGATTACTCAAAAACTATCCGTTACTCACCGCAGAACCAGATTACGACACACCAGTCCCGATCTTCCGATGGCTATATCTACGAAAGTAGATCCGACCAGACATTTTTGATTACATATTCTTTCTTAGAATTAAAACTTAACAAGCCAAACTAGGTTTAAAAAAAAATTATTAACAGTCGATAATCTAACAGTAAGCCCAGCTGTTTTATGGTAAAAAAATATAAACAAGCAATAAAATAAAATTTTTCTTAATTCTTCACTTTTTCACACAATAAAAACCTGACAGCAAGCAACTAATAGCTTTAAGATCGCTCTAAGACCTCCTACGTAGCAGGTATTAAAAGACGTATTCATAAAGACGGAAAAGATCTTTCGTAATGCTACCAGAATACCAAAACATCTTCGTTACAACTTTCGTAGCAGTGAAGACTGTGGTGAGCTGTTTGACATCTCTAATACTGTCGCCAGAATAGCCCTATTACTGACGTATGTATTCTCTATTTGTTCTTAATTTTTCGAACAGGCATTTTTGGACTTAACAATGTAGTACTGCACGTTGCAAACAATGAGGATCTCCTTTAGCATCACAATTTGCATTTTCTTAACAACTATGTAATATACAGTGGTTTACAAAAGCATTCGGAATTTGAAATTTTTTTAAAGAATCATATAATTTTTTAATTACGAATACATTTTTTTTGAATCACTCTTAATAATTATAACTTGGTAAAAATCTAGTTTTATTTATCAAAAGAAACTTTCCTAAAATGTTACTTAAAAATGTAAAAAAGAGATTATAAGCAAAATCTTACTTAAATTCAATACACAAAAGTATTCGGAATTTTAAAAAATATGGCAATACCTTGAACACGAAATCAAAGAATAATCCAAAAGTATTGGCGACACCCTTAAAATTTAATTTACAGCTAAGTAGTTTGCGGTATCTCAGTTCTGTTTTGTCAGTTTTTTTTTTAAGCGAAAGACTTCGTTTTTTAGAAAAAGTAGATGGGAAGAAAATCAGAAGAAACGACGAAAAATTTTAATGCGTGAGGACGGAAAAACCTTTTAAGAGATCGCAAGCGGTGTTGGATGAAGTATTTAGACTATACACAGCATTATAGAAAGAAAAAAGTTCCATAATTCACAACGGTCTGGTAGGTTATCGAAACTAGGAATTCGAGACATAGCCAAGGAAAATAAGACGAAAAAAGAGCTGCTGTGTGAAAAAATTCCAAGTGAATTTTTTTCACCGGAATTGTCTTTATTAAAGCATGATGAATAATGTGTAAAAAGTCAATTGAAGTCCATTGTGCGCATAAAAAGTTATTCAGGCTCAAAGGTCGCTAAAATCAGATTTTTGCAAATATCTCGCTAACGCAAATTTTACAGAAAAAATGTTCTCCACAATTTTGTAACACAGGAAATTTCCTATGTAAAGATGTAAAAAATGTTTTCGTGTAGCTTATAGTTTAGGAGATAACTCAATTTAAAAAGTTGTGCACAGTTTTTTTATGTAAATGCTACGTATAAGTTCATAACAGGTCATTCAATAAGTCCGTAGGATAAGTAGGAGAAAAACAAAATTTTGACCAAATTCGATTTAATTTTTCAACATAGTTGTCTTCGAGAGCGATACAACGAGTATAGCGATTTTCCAACATTTCGATTCCACTTTTATAGTACGATTTCTCTTTTTCGTCAAGATAGGCCTCAGCTGACTGTCTTTTGGATTCTGGTGTGTAATAGTGAAGCCATGTTTCATCCATTGTCACATATCGACGATAGAATTCGATTTTATTGCGGTTTAACAGCACCAAACACTACTCTGAAGCATCAATTCGTTGTTGTTTTTGGTCGACTGTGAGCTCACGCGGCACCCACTTTGCACAGAGCTTTTGCATACCCAAATGTTCGTGTAAAATGGTAAAAATACTACCATCTGATATCTTTACAATGTCAGCTAGCTCGTGCACCTTCAATTTGCAATCGTTCATAACCAATTTGTGGATTTTTTTATGTTTTCTGGAATAACAGCCTAATTTGGGCGTCCACTGCGCTCTGCATCATTTGTGCTGGTACGACCACATTTAAATTCAGCAATTCATTTGTATCGATGGAGGAGAGTTCGGATATTGTTTATCAATCCATTGTTTGGTTTCTACTGTATTTTTTTTTTTCATCAAAAAGCAATGCTTTATCAAAACTCGGAATTCACTTTTTTCCATTTTGTTTTTACTAACAAAAGTTGCTTCACACAAAATGCTATAACTCACGAATCAATAGTCCGATTGCTGTCAAATTTATACACGTATCGTTTGAAGGTTAGTACTAAATAAAAATCATATGGAAAAAATTCTAGCAATGCCATCTATGTGTCATCCTACGGACTTATTGAATGACCTGTTATTATAATACCTAACTTTTAAAATTTCGAATACTCTTTAACGAGGAGTCAAAAAAATTAAAAACCGTTTAAGAGATAATTGGATTCTGTAAACACCGTATTAAAATTTGTTTGGAGGCACTCATGGTCTAAAAGATATTCCTCAAAAACTGTTAAGGTTTCGAAAATACTGGTTTTTGAAGGATATCTCTGAAACGGTAAGTCATACGATAAAAAGCAATGGCATCAATTTTGTAGAGAATCACAAGATCTACAAAAAATAAGCCATAAGTAGTGTCCGACCGAAGGTGACTTTTTGGCCGAAGCCGAAGCCGATTAATCGGTTTTTTTATAACCTTCGGCCGAAGCCGAAGCCGAAGGTTCCATTATATTTGTAACACTTATTTTTTGTACTACTTTTTTTTATTAGTTCTTAAATAAAAATAAATAGTTAATAATCAAAATTAAATAACCTAATGTTGTAAGCTAGAAACAGCAGTTTTTCTGCATTTTCTCCATGTAGATTAGCTCTTCGGTCAGCATATATTTGACCCGCAGCACTGAACAATTGTTCACTTGGGACACTTGTAGGAGGAGCTGACAAAAATTTTTCGGATACTGGTCGTAAATGAATATATGGACTGCAGGCTCAATAATGATATATATCCGTGGTCCTCAACTGCAAAGGTTCCTTTAAATAACAAGCTAATTGTTCCTCAAAAGGCAAACGAACGTGGTCAGAAGCTGCTTCCTCGGTCCCAGTCAAAGGCATTTTATCGTGCGAATCCCACAGATCATCTTTTGGGTATTGGTTTCCATTGGAAGCGGCTGAATTTGAACAGGAAGGTGTAGATCCTTCAATTTCGATAAACATATTATCTGTTATATTTTTTTCAGCATAATTTTGATGCAGAAATTTCAAAATTTCTGTCTTAGTAGTATTTTGACTTTTTAACATTTTTGTTTAAGAAGAAATAATTTCTTTTTTAATTAAAGTTACACACATTCGGCTTCGGCCAAACCTTCGGCTTATTTTAGGCCGAAGGCGTTTTTTTCGCCGAATCTGGCCGAAGCCGAAGCCGATTAATTGGTCGGACTCTAGCCATAAGTGTACACATTGAAGTAACCGTTTAGAAAATATTCAAAAAAAAACCTTTAAATAGTAAAAAACCGGTTTTTATGGAATAACTTCTAAACGGTTACTTCAATGTGTACACATATGGCATATTTTTTGTAGATCTTGTAATTTTCTACAAAATTAATGCTATTGCTTTAGTCGTATGACGTACCGTTTCAGAGATATCCTTCAAAAACCAGTATTTTCGAAACCTTAAAGGTTTTTGAAGAATATCTGTTAGACCTTGAGTGGCTCCAAAAAAAATTTAATACGGTGTATACAGAATCCAATTATCTTTTGAACGGTTTTTTAATTCGCAATTTTAAATGTAAAATATTTTAATATAAATTCATACGTAGCATTTATTTATTGGGTGTACAACTTAAAAACCGGAATTTTTTAGCGAAATTTGATGCTTTATTGTGGAAAAATGTTACAATATATTTTATTCAAAGTATTGTCCATTGGAAGCTACAACATTTCCCCATCTTTCAGGCAATTTATGAATTCCATCCCAAAAAAATTGCGCCGGCTTGGCGGCCAAAAATTAATCTATCCAATTTTCGATATCTTGAACTTAAGTGAAGCGTATTCCTGATAGGGCATTCTGCATCGATAGGAACAAATGGTAGTCTGATGGTGCAAGGTCTGGGCTATAAGGCGGGTGAGCCAAAACTTCCCATCCACTATTTTCCAAATAGTTTTTCACGGGTCTTGCAACATGCGGCCGAGCTTTGTCATGATGAAAAATTATTACTTCGTGTCTGGTCGCATTTTCCGGGCGTTTTTCGATGATGGCACGCTTCAAACGTATTAGTTATGTTCGGTACAGGTCACTTGTGATTGTCTGGCCCGATTTCAACAACTCATAATATAACGGCCCCTTCTGATCCTACCAATACACAGCATAACCTTGGCGCCATGGATATTTGGCTTCGAGGTTGATTTGGCTGGTTGGCCCGGTTTCACGTATGACTTTTTGCGCTTTGGATTGTCATAATGGATCCATTTTTCATCCCCAGTCACAATCCGATGCAAAAATGATTTGTTTTTATGGCGCTCAAGCAGCATTTCAGACATACAGAAGCGCCGTTCAACGTCTCTCGGCTTCAACTCATAGGGGACCCAATTACTTTGCTTTTGAATGTATCCGGCGGCTTTCAAACGTTTCGAAATGGCTTGCTGAGTCACTCCCAACGATTTGGCAAGCTCGTCTTGTGTTTGACACGAATCCTCATCGAGTAGCTTCTCTAATTCTTCGTCTTCATACTTTTTTGGCTGTCCTGGGCGTTCTTTGTCTTTGATGTCAAAATCGGCACTTTTGAAGCGTTCAAACCATTCAAAACACTGTGTTTTTCCTAAAGCATCGTTGCCATAAACTTCTACAAGCAATCTATGACTTTCCGCAACAGTTTTCTTTGCAAAAAAATGACCCAACAGAACCTCCCGCAAATGCTGTCTTTTTCTCCAATTTTCGAAGTTATTCATCGTAAAAAATAATAATGATGCACAAAAGATAAAATTGTTTTGTTGACTGATTTTGACAGCTGTCAAATGTACCTTCAAAATGACATACAGTGGCTTACAAAAGTATTCGGAATTTGAAAATTTTTTAAAGAATCATAAAATTTTTTAATAACGAATAAATTTTTTTTGAATCACTCTTAATATTTATAACCGTGTCGGATGTAGAATTTAGACTATACACAGCATTACAGAAAGAAAAAAGATACATAATTCACAACGCTCTGGTAGGTTCTCGAAACAAGGCATTCGAGACAGGTCGGATATCTTAAGAAAAACTAAAATTCAACCACGTACTTCAGCAGTGGACATTACTAGAAGCCTCACCAAATATAATGGAGTAAACATCAGTGATAAAACTGATCGCCAGACACTCAGAAAAGCTAGTTATAATGGAAGAACTCAACGTTCCGAACCATTTATAAGTAAGACCAACCGCAAAAAGCGCTTATGTATATAATAAAGATGCAACTTATATAATATTTTGTCTCGTCTCTAAAAATAACGCTTGACATAAACCATTTGTTGCAACTTTATTGTTTTTTTTGCAAACTCTTAGCTCTTTTTGCGGTTAGCCGTATTTATAAATGGTTTGGAATGTTGAGTTCTTCCATTACAACTAGCATTTCAAAGTGTTGGCGATCAGTTTTATCACTGATGTTTACTCCATTATATTTGGTGAGGCTTCTAGTAATGTCCACTGCTGAAGTACGTGGTTGAATTTTAGTTTTTCGTAAGATATCAGACCTGTCTCGAATGCCTAGTTTCGATAACCTACCAGAGCGTTGTGAATTATGTAACTTTTTTCTTTCTATAATGCTGTGTATAGTCTAAATACTTCATATATAAAGTTCGAGCTTTCACGATATTTGTTAGTACGGACATCCACCGTCAAATTCCGGTTTTTAAGTTGTACACCCAATACATATAAAAACTGTCCACAACATTTTAAATTAAGTTATCTCCTAAACTATAAACTACACGAAAACATTTTTTGCATCTTTGCATAGGAAATTTCCTGTGTTACAAAATTGTGGGGAAAAATTTTTCTGTAAATGTTTGCGTTAGCGAGATATTTGCAAAAATCTGATTTTAGCGACCTTTGAGCCTGAATAACTTTTTATGCGCACAATGGACTTCAATTGACTTTTTACACATTATTCATCATGCTTTAATAAAGACAATTCCGGTGAAAAAAATTCACTTGGAATTTTTTCGCAGAAATAATCTTATTTTCCTGGGCTAACAGGTCGGATATCATACGAAAAACTAAAATTCAAACACGTACTTCAGCAGTGGACATTACTAGATGAAACTGTTCGCCATACACTTAGAAATGCTAGTTATAATGGAAGAACTCAACGTTCCAAACCATTTATAAGTTAGGCCAACCGCAAAAAGCGCTTATATATATAATAAAGATGCAATTTATATAATTTTTTATCTCGTCTCTAAAAATAACGCTTGACATAAGCCATTTGTCGCAACTTGAGTGTTTTTTTTGCAAACTTTAAGCGCTTTTTGCGGTTAACCGTACTTTTAAATGGTTTGAAACGTTGAGTTCTTCCTTTATAACTAGCATTTCTAAGTGTATGGCGAACAGTTTCATCACTGATGTTTACTCCATTATATTTGGTGAGGCTTCTAGTAATGTCGAATCTAGTAATGTTGAATGCCTAGTTTCGATAACCTACCAGAGCGTTGTGCATTATGGAACTTTTTTCTTTATATAATGCTGTGTATAGTCTAAATACTTCATGCGATCTCTTAATGGGTTTTTCCGCCCTCACGCTTTAAAATTTTTTTATTTAAGAGTGGTTTCTTCTGATTTTCTTCCCATCCCATCTTTATTCGTAATTAAAAAATTTTATGATTCTTTAAAAAAATTTTCAAATTCCGAATACTTTTGTGAGCCACTGTATGTATTATTACCAATAAAAGCTTTTGTTTTAGAATAAATTAGAACACTTTTTTAAGAACATTTTCAATTTTCACTATTTCGTATTTCGAACACGACAGTAGTGTATGTTTTTTTATATTTATTAATAATCTTCTTTTATTATTTTTTTTATATATATATTTTTAACTGGCTCTAGGTCATATCGATACTTTAGAGCGCTATAGTCCTATCTACACTTTATTTTGATTTTGAGATTTTTGCAGTTTTGATATTCTTGGGGGCTTCTTTACCGAGTGGAAAACTGTGGGATGACAAAATACCACTAAAACCCCAAAATATTCGAAAATTAAGAAAAATCTCATCTCCAAACTATAATTTTTTGAAGAGCGCTACTGTGCTTTCCCTACTGAATATTCAAATAAGGCACATTTAAAAAAAAAAAAAATATTCGTTTTTTTGTGTTTTCTACGCGTTTCATGACTTTATATGACATTTTAGTGAACAAATTTTTTACACCCAAGGGTCCCCCGTTAGATTTCGGATCCAAAAATTAAAAAAAAAAGAAAAAAAAAAAATTATACTAATTTTACGAACTTTTAGTCATTATTTGCAAGAATCTAAAATTCTATGCCTTTTTCAACTTAGAAAATCATGACAATTAGGATTAGAGAAAAAACCACTAAGCATGGCTATGGTGACATATGTTTCGGTTACCGCCACGTAACCATCATCAGACCAATTTATGTTTTATTTAATTTATTTTAAATTAAATGAAATAACAATTGGAAAATTTTTGAATTTAAAATACTGCTCGTAAAAGAATTTCTGAAGTATGCCTGCGGTGACCAACCGTCCTGTATTTCCATGGATAGTTCTGTATTTCGGAAATATATTTGAGAAATACGGGACATACAAGTGTTCTGTATTTTATTTTGTGTCGCCTTTTTGTCCCGTATTTGTAAAGTGCATTTTTTCCTATAATATTGTGTACTGTAAAATTAAATCGTTAATTTCTAAAAGGTCTCATGTTTTTTTTTTTTTCTTAAACTAGTAACTGGCTCAAAATTTCTCAAGTGAGCCACCTAGAATTTGAATGTAAAAAGGCTTTCAAAAAAATAATTTTCTGTAGCACTAGTAAAGATTTTTAAAAATTATTTTTTTTCAAGTACCTACTAAGCATACTTAAAAAAAAATTATTTGTTTTTTTTTTGGACTAAAATTTTGCATTTATTATTGGAAATCTCCACTTCAAATAAATAAATAGCAATTTAAGCAACTTCTTCTTCGAAGTTTTTTTTTAAATTTTCTAGAGGTCCGCTTTTAAAAGTTATTAGTATTTTACTGAAAGCCTTTGCTTCCAAGGGATTGTAAAATTATTTTCCATTTTAGAACAAAAACTTTATTCAATATTTAAAAATCGTTTAGGAGCAAAGGGGTACAAGGGCAGAAGGTTTTCAGTAGAATACTACAGTCCCTGGCCATATCATTAGGCCAAAGCTCATAAATAAGTATTTCCCACACCTTGAATTGTTTTATTGTAGACCGCACGCAATCATTAATCGTGCACTAACCATTAACCATGCACCGTACCACCGTGCAAAAGAAATAACTAAGTTCTTAGAAAAGAAAAAGTCACCGTTCTTGATATGAATCCCATCGAGAATGTTTGGGACTTCATGAAATCTGAAGTTTCTTAACACGCTCCTACAACCAAGTAAGAGCTGATTCATATACTCAATGAAACTTGGCATCATAACGTAGAGATAAGAAGAAAAATTGAGAACTGTATAGACAGCATGCCTCGTCGCATCAAAGCTCTGTTGGCTGCTCGTGGAGGCAACACAAAATACTGATTTTAGTCAAAAAATGTTTTTCCAACAGAGCTTTGATGGGACAATGTCCTTTTCTGGCAATCTGTTTGATTTTGCTTTCATAAACGAGACTAATTTTTCGAAAAAGGCAAGATATATGCCGAAATTCACAGAAAGCAGTGTCAGAAATACCGTTTTAAAACAAACAACGCATCAACAATATTCTGGCTTGAATTTTTTACAGCACACTACGACTGGTCCACTATAAAGTTGCTAGAAAAGAATAACATAAATTTCGTTATGAAAGAAGGATACCCACTAGAACCTCCCAATTTTCGCCCAATAGAAATGTATTGGGCCATTGCACTATAGGTCAAAAGGCACACTTTTTTGGCCAAAATTCATAACGCCCATATTATTACGGATACCGACTGCAAATGTAGTTCTTGTGTTGACTCTAGACTAAAAGAACAATTCTGAAAAAAATTTTAACCCTTGGACTACCGGGTCAAAAATGGCACGTAATAAATTCTCTAAATAAATAACACATACCAGCAAGGTTTTGTTTTAAACATTTCCGAAGTAACTCCATGCGTTGAATCCGAATCCGGGTCAGAATTGCCCCACCACTTCAGGATTTGGAGATATTTGATCATGAAAAATGGCTATTTTGGCTATTTTTGCAATTCGATGCTAACTGCACAAAATGTTCATTATTTTTTTTACCAAATGTATAACGTAGTTCTGTTATGTTTCTTCAAAATGAGCTCTTAAAAAATGTCATACAATACTTCCTTTAAAAGTTATGGCCGATTTAAGATGACATGTCATGACATCTTGAAATCCCATAAAACGGGTAAAACGACACAACTTTGGATTTCATGATATCATCTTAAATCTGCAATAACTTTTCAAGAAAGTATTGTTTGGCACTTTTTAAGAGCTCGTTTTGAAGGTAAAAGTCGTACTCAGTAATGAATTATGCAAAAAAAAATAAAAAAAAATTTGTGCAGTTTACAACTAACCTCAAAAGTATCAAAAGTACTTATTTTTCGTATATTGACGTCAAATATCTCCATTTTTCAAAAAACCTAATGCAAAAATTATGCGCACTTTACCCAAGTTACTTGTTCTCGTAGTACCTTCAGTATTTTCTAATAAGAAATTGAAAAACAGCTTCTTCTTTTTCTTTTTCGTCTATCTTTAGCAACCAGACTTCGAGTAAATCGGAATTGCGGAAAAAAAGTTACGTGAAAAAAAAATTCATTGAAAAAAAAAACGGGCAAAATCGGGCATCTATATTTCTAAATAACATTAACAATAGCACCGTCTTACTTGTTTTGGGTTTCTTAGGACTAACAAATTCCAACAAAATTTAAAAAGCTTACACGAAGTTCAAAATTTAAAAAAAAATACTAAAAATCAGGGGTTTTTTTTTTTTTTTTTAATTCTTGAAATCATTTATTGAATCTTCTCATCTAAGGAGACTCACAATAAGTTTAAAAATCTTAATCCTAAATAACATTATTATACATAATTAATCTTATATATAATTTAGTGTTCAATGTGTCTCCAGAGTTAATAGGGACTTGTACATCCTAGGAGTTCGGTGAACGCGCAGAAGAACGCAGTTGTTGTACGTTCAGTCTTCTCACAAACATGCTGCCCGCCTAGCAGGATGTTTGAATGAAAAGAGCTCCATACAAATTAGCGCCAGTTGTTCCGGCTGCATGTGTAGCAGGAACAAGAAATATAAGAAAGAGTACGCGCCAGATACCGGCTGCATAGAAAAAAGTACGCGCCAGATACCGCCGGCTGCATAGAAAAAAGTACGCGCCAGATACCGCCGGCTGCATAGAAAAAAGTACGCGCCAGATACCGGCTGCATACAAAATTTAGAATTCAGTCAGCTTAACATAGCTAATTGCTAACGATATTCATAGCAGGACGATCCTTTCTTTTTAGTCTCGAGAAATTGTCTAAATTTTTTAACCTCCGTGCCAATGGATTAGGATGATACAGCAATTTTGCAACGTAACTTTGCTTGTATTTGTTGATTTCGTCTTTGACCAAGGGGATGCAAAGGTCCCGATTTATGTTTTCGTTCCGTATATACCATGGAGCACCTGTCATGATTCTTAGAATTTTTGACTGAGTCCGCTGTATTAGTTCAATGTTCGAGGAGCTGGCGTTACCCCATAACTGTATACCATATAACCAAATTGGCTTAATGATAGATTGATATAAAAGAATTTTATATTCGAGTTTCAGACGGGACCGATGATTTATGAGCCAGTGTAGACTGGAGGCTTTTAGCTTAACCTGCGTTTTTTTTGCTTCAATGTGCTTTCGCCACGTTAGCCGTTTGTCTAAATGAATACCTAAATATGTGACGTTTTCACATTGAGGTATTGATTTATTGTTTAATGTGATAGCCGGGCATTCACCTCGTCTAAAAGTAAAAGTAACCTGCTTACATTTTTGTTCGTTTACTTTTATGCGCCATAATAGCAACCATTCTTCGATTGAATTTAAATGATGTTGGAGTTTTCGAGCCGCTTCAAGGGGACACCGGCTACAGCTTATAACTGCCGTATCGTCTGCGAAAGTAGATAGGGTAGTGCCTGTGATAATAGGTAAATCAGAGGTATAGAGTAAGTACAGAAAAGGACCTAGAACGCTTCCTTGAGAAACACCTGCATTTATTTTAAAAGAAGATGAAATAAAACTGTTGTGTTTTATTCTAAAATGCCTGCTTTCCAGGTAAGAAATAAATGTTTTGTGAACGTTAGAAGGCAATACGTGTTTAATTTTATTGACTAGACCTTCATGCCATACTTTATCAAATGCTTGGGCTACGTCGAGAAAAACTGCCGTACAATATTCTCTTTGCTCAAAAGCCTTCCTTATTTCATTTGTTATTCTATTAACCTGCTCGATTGTTCCGTGTTGTTTCCGGAAACTGAATTGGTGGGCCGGGAATAAATTTTTTTTAGTTGCATACGGTATAAGCCTTGACAGAATTAATTTTTCAAATAGCTTGGATAAGCATGGTAAAAGACTGATGGGTCTATATGAAGAAGGTAATGTACGATCTTTTCCAGGTTTTGGAATCATGGTGATTAATGAGATTTTCCATGCTACTGGGTAATGCCCATACTGAATGATAGCATTAAAAAGTCTAGTCAAAAAGACCAAAGCTGTATTTGGCAGTTCCTTTATCATTTTAGGAGTTATATGATCCCACCCAGGGGCTTTTGTCGGACACATTTCTTGAACTAAAACCTTTAAATTGCTAGTGTAAAAACTCATTTGCATAACATCGCTGTTAATTGACAAAATAGGAGGTATAACGCCTTGAATAGGAGGGTTTGGTTGAAAAACTGTGCTCAAATGATTTGCAAAAGCATCAGCTTTTTCTTCATCACTTCGAGCCCAGTTTCCAAGAGAGGCTCTAATCGGCAGATCACTTTCGATTGGAGTCCTAATTTTTCTACTAGCTTTCCACAAAGACTGTTTGCCATTTTTATTAGGGTCTAGCTTTGAGACAAATTTTTCCTGGTCTAAATATTCTTTACTGTTTAAGACAGACCTTAGTTTGGATGTTGCAATTTTTAGCTTTGCTTTAGAAGCTGGAGATCTATGAAGTTGCCACTCGCGCCTCATTCTTCGTTTCTCAGCTACGAAAAACTCAATTTCGCTATTGGTGAAAGCACAAGTTTTTGAAGTTCTCGGAGCCTGTTCTGGTGTTGAGTGTTTCGCTGCTGCGCATATGATTGAATTAAAAACAGCAACAGCATCGTCAATGTGTTCTTTACATTCTATTGAGTAACTTGTGTGAATATGTGAGCTTACATATTTCTTATACTTAAGCCAATTGGTCTTATACGATGTTAAACCCTTAGGGGGCTCAACATACTTTGGTTCAACCAAAAGGCAGAATATTATTGGTGAGTGGTCAGAGGAGAGTGCTTTCTGTGTCTCGGCAGATATTAAGTTTCTTTCGATACCTTTGTAATGGCAAAATCAATAAGGTCAGGGATTTTACTTCGGTCGGCTGGCCAATATATAGGTTGTCCTGGTGAAGCAAAGTCGAAAAGGGTGCTATTTCTTATTAACATATTGTATAGCTGCTTTCCTTTAGGGTTTATAAGTCGGGACCCCCAATATGTGTGCTTGGAGTTATAGTCTCCAGCAGCTAAAAACTTACCTCCCAATGTGTCGAAAAAATTCTTAAATTGCTTTTCACTAATGGCAAAGCGAGGTGGGCAGTAAACTGCCGAAATAGTTAGGCTTTGGGGCTGGTTTTGTAGGCAAATAGAAGTAGCCTGAAGAAAATTTTTTGAGTAGGGCTCTAAACAATAATGTTTAAGACGGTTACGAATAAGGATTCCCGTGCCCCCATGTGACTTACCATCGGGATGGTTTGTTCCGTAAAATTTATACCCAGGTATATAGAAATCATACTTATCGGTCAGATGAGTTTCTGAGATAAGCATTAGATCAATTTCTTCTTTATTCAAATAATGGAAAATTTCATTTTTATGTTGGTTAATACCGTTTGCATTCCAGACACAAATTTTTAATTTATTTATTTTTGAGCAATCAAGATTTGGAGGATCTGGTTTTGAGTTTTAACTAAATCTTGTAAAGTTGATTGCATTGAAATCATGAATTGATTCAATGTTTGCGTTAAGCATGAAATTTGGTTTTCTAAACTAATTTGTTGGGGTGTAGTTGTTCCCCCAGACAATGCATTTGAACATGTTATGACTGGATTCACTGGATTCGCGTTACCTTTTTGTTGTACAAAGTTACGAGGTGTAAAAATAGAAATAGCTTGGTTTGGGTTACGAGCTACTTGCCTTTTTTCAGAGATTTTTGTTTTAAGCTCTCTATAAATAGGGCAGCCTCTGTAGTTAGCAGTGTGGTTTCCTTGACAGTTGGCGCATTTTTTTAGGTTTGCATCGGTTTGCCCTTTTAATTTGCATTCAGAAATATTGTGAAGTTCTCCACATGCTACACAGACTGAAGGGTACAGTATGTTTTAGTGTGCCCATACTCTTGGCAGTTAGTACATTGTACCGGACCGTTACGTTTATGGGGTTCCTCAGCCACCACTCGACGGTGAAGCAAGTACTGCAGCTTATAAATTGGATGCGACTCATTCTTCTTTAATTTTACCAAATCAGGTTGGAGATCAACCTTAAACATTGGTTGGGGGACCTTTTCTTTATTTATAATATTTATAATAGCTTTAGGATGGAAATTTTTCTCTTCTAAAGCTTTTTTAATTTCCGCAGTGTCAACTGAGGAATCAATACCTTTAATGATAACTGTAATACCTTTGCTGCTTTTCAGCTGGTATGTGTAATATGACTTTTTGCAGTCATTAAAATTTTTAGCAACTATGCGAAAAAATTCCTCTGTTTTTGTTTGAATCTTCGTTTCATGAATGTTACCTCTTGTCAAAGACACAATAAAAAAGTTATCTTTCCCAATAAGTCTGGCTAAGTGTGCCACGAGAACGTTAGAGCTGCGTTCACGCAAATAAATTGGAGGTGGTTTAAAGATTTTGGGTGGTGAACTAGGATTTTTTTCGTTTGAGTCACATAATTCACCTAACGGAGCAAATCTATTGCCAGACAAAACGTTTGAAGGAACTATTGCCATATTAATTTTTTTTGAGTTGCCTACATTTTCTTTTTGAGGGCTACGCTTTCTTTTAGAATTCATGATCATATAGCGATCAATACCAGTTTGCACTTTGTTAGCTCCAGTTGCAGATGGTTTTGAAGTCGTGCCAGTGGAGGCCTTATGCGCTTCATTGTTGCTATCACTTCTTGTGTTGTTCTGTTGCATGTTGCTAGATACAAGCGGCAGACTCTTCTCAGTCGAAGAACATTGAGCGTCTGTTGCTTTTTCTTTCAATTGTGCAGAGGGCGAAGATTTTTTTTTCTGATTTAATTGCGGATTCGCTGCGAGTAGCGATTTATCAAGCGGCGATGTGTTGGGAATTCGCTTTTGTGTTTGCAGTTTAGCAGGAGAGAGTACTGACTTCACTATATTTGCATTGTCTACATTAGAGTGAGATAGCAGATCACTTAAACTCGTTTTGGTCAAATTATTGACTGATTGAGGGGAGTGTTGACCATTCATATATGCTCAAGCTTTGCTTCGTTTAAGTTTTTCAGAATTTTACAAAATTTAGTGATTTCCAAAAAGTTGGTAACCCTAAACTTGCATTTGCTGAAAAACGCCCTTTAGCGGCGGCACAAACCAGTTGCTGAGGCTGTTTGAGAAGCACAATAAACACGATCAACACTACGAGACAAAAATGCTAGACAAGTGAAAATTTCACTTTATTTTATTTTAACTAAGATACTTAGCTTTTTCGCAGATTTTAGTTGTTTATGGTGTCAGATTTTTAATTAAAATTTTTATTTTTTTTTTTTAATTTTAATATGTGTCCCAGTGGATGAACGCATCCCACTTTTGCACTGCACTTTATGATTATAATTATTTTAATTAATTATCTGACTGTGAGGGACTGATTTGAACAGCACTGCAGGAAATATGAACACTACTTAGCAACAACAACAACCAAATCAAAGATCAAAGGTTATTTTGCTTTTTGCACACTCGAATCGGGAATTTTAAAAATTTAATTTAATTAATTTAATTTGAATTTGAAATTTTTCCACAGAAAACCAAAATATATTTGAATGTTTTGAACTACATTGCATTATACATAACATCATCAATTTTATAAATTTTTATTTTAGAAAAAAACAAATTATTTTAATTCAATTTTATTGATCGAAAAAAAGAGCTTAAATCACGACTTTTTTGAGTTATCTCAGTAAAATACAAATGGATCAACTTTGACACATTGCTGAGGAACGGAAAATTATTTTACCCCAAAACAAAAAACATTTTTGCTTGTATTGAAGTATTCTCTGTTACACTGCATCAACAAAAATTAAATAGCAACACTTGTAAAAATTGAATTTTGGCCAAAAAAGTGTGCCTTTTGACCTATAATGCATTGTTAAGCGAAACTTGAAGATCGATGGCCGAGGTGCTGACTACATCAAAGAATTTTAAAATCTGGCATAGGTCAAGCAGTGTTGTTCAAAATGTAGGTGTGTGGAATTAAATAAAGGGAATCAAACATAAAACTTCACTTAACCTATGAAAAGTGAATTAAAACATATACAGTGAGCATCAAAGTAAAGTAAACACTTTGCTCTCAAATTTTCAAAATCTAACTGCAACAAAGCAATTCTATTTAAATAAAAAGTAATAACTCAGCAGTCATTTATGGAGAGTTGAACTAAACATAAAAATAAGACAAAACCAAAACACAACCAGAAATAATTCACCAAAATAAAAAAATTACCAGATTTTACGCGTCAAAAAAAAGTAAACAGATATTAATATAATTACAAAAACTAGCTTTATATTACTGATTCATTTTTGATTTCTTTTTCTTTAGTCTTAAATACCACATTCAGTCTTCTAAGGATAGAACCGACCAGATTTTTCGTAACATCAGAGGAGATTTTGCTCTATTATTCCCTAAACACTCGTTTTAAATTCTTATTGATAGAAATGGTCCTTTCTTTGATTTTCCTGTCCTGAGTGCTAATCTTCCATGTTCGATGTATCAAGTAACAGTATCTTCAAACAGGACAACAATATAAAGCAAAAGTCCAAAATTATCAAGGAATGGTTACAACACCACACTCCTAAGACCCTTGGTTACCCCCTCAGTCCCAAGATCGTAACCCTAGTAAACATTTGTAGAAAAATGTTGGCAGTAAAATAAGAGAAAGAACCATTTCTATCAAGATCAATCTAAAATAGGTGTTTAGGGAATAATAAAGCGAAATCTCTCCTGATATTACGAAAAATCTGGTCGGTTCTATCCCTAGAAGACTGAATGTGGTATTTAAGACTAAAGGAAAAGAAATCAAAAATTAATCTGTAATATAAGATAGTTTTTGCAATTATATTAATATCTGTTTACTTTTTTTTGACGTGTAAAATCTGGTAATTTTTTAATTTTAATGTATTATTTGTGGTTGTGTTTCGGTTTTATTTTATCTTGATGTTCAGTTCAACTCTCCATATATGACCGCTGAGTTATGCATTATTACTTTTTATTTAAAGTGGACTGCTTCAGCTTCCTAGCTTGACATAATTAAAGGAAAGACAATTTTGAGTGCATCTGTTTTTTTGCGAATTTCGATTTTTGCAACAACTCTTGGATTTTAAACCATGACAATGCACCGTCACACAATGCACGGTGGTTTTTAAAAAATTTTAACTTTTTGAAATACCACCCGCGATTTTTTTCAGGGATAATGTTGGGGGACCCTTCTAGTATCTAAATCCGCAAACCGCGAAATCGAACGTCCAGCCGTTTTTTTTTCGACATGTTAGTTTTTTTAACGATTTTGAGTAAGTCTCGGTGTTTATATACATATTATGTACACATATATATGTATATACGTACATATATATACGTACATATATATACTTGCACCATTTATTTAAAAAAAAAATCGGTTTTTTCGTATTTAAGAAAAACACAAACAAAAACCGGAAACAAAAAAAGTCATTTCAGATGTGATTTTTGATGCTTAATCCGATTCCGGTATTAGAATTGCTCTATTACGTCTGGACTTTGAGATATCCTTACATATATGTTTTTTTCCTATTTTTGAAGTTATATAACAAGATAAGGTAATAGTATTATGCCGTAAAATCTGGTATGACAGTTAATAGCCCTAGTTTTTTCCTTGAAAACTCAATCAAACCGATAACGATATCTTTTTTTTGTCGGAGATATCTTTACCTAAAAAGTGCAAAAACACGATTTTTGGCTATATTGGATGTTATATGCAGGACACACAAAATTTTTTTGTTAATTTCTATTACCAGAAACATTTGGTACTTTCTTTTGGCTTTAAATTGAGCTATCAAATGTTTATCTGCAATATTTCTCTGCAAAGTTATGTTAACTTTAAAATCACACCATGAAACTTAAAGCGAAAAATCTCGGTTTTCGGCTATATTTGAAGTTGTATACAGTACGGACGAAATTCGTCTGCTCTTTTTTACCAACCGAAGCATTTAAAACCATTCTTTATCTTTAAAATGAGCTAACAAGTGTAATTGTTTTCTAAAAAGTTATGACTATTTTAAGACAACATGTTGCAGCAATATAAGGAATTCTCGTACAGTGTGAGCTTGCACTCCATAATGTAATTTTTAAATGGTCATAACTTTGTGCAAAACAATCACAAGAGACCTCTTGATAGCTCATTTTGAAGATAAAGAATGGTGTTAAATATGTCGGTTAGTAAAAAAGAGCAGACGAATTTCGTCCGTACTGTATACAACCTCAAATATAGCCGAAAACCGAGATTTTTCGCTTTGAGTTTCATGGTGTGATTTTAAAGTTAACATAACTTTGCAGAGAAATATTGCAGATAAACATTTGATAGCTCAATTTAAAGCCAAAAGAAAGTACCAAATGTTTCTGGTAATAGAAATTCCCAAAAAAATTTTGTGTGTCCTGCATATAACATCCAATATAGCCAAAAATCGTGTTTTTGCACTTTTTTAACTTTTTAGGTAAAGATATCTCCGACAAAAAAAAAAAAGATATCGTTATCGGTTTGATTGAGTTTTCAAGGAAAAAACTAGGGCTATTATCTGCCATACCAGATTTTACGGCATAATATTACCTTATCTTGTTATATAACTTCAAAAATAGGAAAAAAAATGGTGTCCTTTAAACATATATGTAAGGATATCTCAAAGTCCAGACGTAATAGAGCAATTCTAATACCGGAATCGGATTAAGCATCAAAAATCACATCTGAAATGACTTTTTTTGTTTCCGGTTTTTGTTTGTGTTTTTCTTAAATACGAAATAACCGATTTTTTTTTTAAATAAATGGTGCGGAAAGGATACCTTTTATATGTATGTATGTATGTATGTATGTATATATATATCCATATATATATATTACACATATATACATATACAAGTATATATATGTACGTATATACATATATATGTGTACATAATATGTATATAAACACCGAGACTTACTCAAAATCGTTAAAAAAACTAAAATGTCGAAAAAAAAAAACGGCTGGACGTTCGATTTCGCGGTTTGCGGATTTAGATACTAGAAGGGTCCCCCAACATTATCCCTGAAAAAAATCGCGGGTGGTATTTCAAAAAGTTAAAATTTTTTAAAAACCACCGTGAATGCCATCATTATCCGTGAGTTTCTCACCAAAAACTCAACTAATACAATTCCGCAGCCATCAAATTCGCCAGATTTAGCTCCCTGTGACTTTTTTTTGTTCCATCGACTAAAAAACCACTACGCGGAACGCGTTTTAGCAGTCGATCGGAGATAATACAAAAATCGAAAAGGCACTGATGGGCACACCGAAAATTGAGTATCAAATATGTTTTGAGAGCAGGATCAAGCGCTGGCATAAGTGAGTGGCAGTCGATGGGAGTTACTTTGAAGGGGACCACATCAATATTCAAGAATAAACTTATATTTTTAATTTTAAAAATAAATTCCGGGAACTTTTTGATCAAGGTAGTATTTCGATAGTTTTCAATGCTTTTGGACTTTTACTGATATTTTAGCAGTTTTCCGATATTTTTTGACATTTACCGGTTTTTTTAATATTTGTAGATACTTTTGGAAATAAATATATTAAAGCATCTGCTTGTGGCACATTATTTTAAAAAATATTTATCGTTATTAGCTTTTTTAAGTGCTCTTGCTTTTTATCAATACCCGAGCAACGCCGGGTAAAACAGCTAGTATTAATATAAATTTTGTCGTATTATTTTTTATCTAGTCTATAAGAAATTTATACTCCAAAAGACAGAAACTAACATATCCAGTGTTTACGCTAACCATTGCATAATTTTAGGCATTATGTATTAAAATATTACTCGTTAGTTTGTTTAAACAAAATGGATTTTTGTAGATAAATTCTAAGTTGTTGTATTTTATATCCATATAAACTACATCGTATGTAACCAACATCTTGTATGGCGCTTGTAATTTTGACCACCGACACGGTAAGACCTAACATTTGCGTCTCAATAAAAGGTTATTTTTCTAACTCAAGTGTTTATTTCAATTTTCTTGGATCTATAAAAAATCTTAAACTCTTTTCGGAGTGTATGATTTTTGAAGATATCTCTTTTCTCTACATAGCTACTTTTGGTACTCGGCTTCTTTCTGCGGAATTTCCAGCACAGTGTCTCTCCAAAGTCACCACATTTTCATGGTCCATCCCGAACCGGATTACTCTGCAGAGGAAGAATTTCAGGCTTTTCATTGCCCTCACCAAAGTAGTTTTCAACTTTCGAAGTTCTCTTCAACTCCAAATCGTCAGCGCTAATTTCTCTTCAAAAAGGTACGTTTGCATTTTTTTCGACAATCAAGCAGTCAGTACTTCAGGTTTTTCTGTGCGTGCGCGTCGCGATCGTAATCGTTCCGTTTATAATTTTTCGATTAGCGCCCAAAAAAGGTAGAGATTAAAATAGTGACACACATATTCGCAAAAAGTTTTTCCAAAAACTCAATTTTCCAAAGTCCAAAAAAAAGGCTTAAGTTCTAAGTGTTACGCGCCATAATACGCCCTACGCGCGAATTCTAAAAGTCCAAAAATTTATATACTCAGTGTTTTTTTTTCATTCCACTCGTAAAGTGCAACAAAAATTTCATATAAAAACCAAAAATTGCTGGGAAAAATTTACGTTAAAATATTGATCATATAAGTGAGAGAAATTTATGATATGGAAAATTTGGCCAAAAGTTCAAAGGAAAAATTTTTAAAGATTAAAAAAAAAAAGTGCCTTAAAGGATAACTAAGTTGGAGGATAAAGGATTCATAGTTCATTTTAACTAAAAAGGGATCGTCATAAAAAGCAAGGAATTTGGATAAATTCATAGAGGTACAGTTTCTTTAAACATGCTAATAATTATTTAACCTCAACTTTTTTTTCCCCTAAATACTCGTACATGCATACATATATATGTATGTACATGTCTGTGAGTCAAGTTCCACTAGTTAAAGTAATTCTATATATACATACAAATGTACATATAGAAATGCTGATGTAGGCAAAAAGCGCGCCAAATTGTTTTCAACTGTTAAACATATGTACTCACTAATTGTTTTCGAAAATTGAACGAGCAATACATAGATCGTGTTGTCGTTCGAACATAAGTTGAGAGAGGTTTTTTTCGGCAGAAACATTGTTGCTCAATTTCTTTAACCACGGTTTCCAGTGGTGATTCCAATATTCACCTCTTGCTTTTTCAATATTTCCATTTTTATTACTAGTTTCTTTATTGTGAGCAACTCTCCACTTATCCAAGTGTCATTTTTAGTTTTTTTTCTTGTCTTGTAAAACTCTTGGAGAGTTCATTAACCCCAACATTTGTTTATGAAAAAAAATATTTTGCAAAAAAAAAAATAATAAAATCTCAGTTGCTAAAAATAAAAGTTTAGTAACAGTTCATTTAGTAAAAAATATAATCCTACACATTTTCTACATATTATTAAAGGCTTCCAGTAACGAAAATTTTGAACTTCTTATTTTTAAACATTTTGCTTGCGTATTCGACGAAATTTATGTTTCAGGGAATAATATTTATTTCGCTACAATTTTTTTTACATTAGTTTACAATTTTAAAATTTTCAGTTTTTTTTGGGATTGGGTGTTAAACATTTTTGGGAAATTTTGAACAAAAAATGTATGTGCCAAAATTAAAAATAAATGTTTAGGATTTCTTTCATTTATTTTTTTTATGAAATAAATTTGTTTTATAAAAAACAGTGATCAGCAGAAGTGTATGCGAAATCTACAATTTAAATTTCATTTCTCAAGTGATTTTTCTCGAATTCTAAGCCGCCTTCGGATTTTTGTTTTCACGATCAGGTGTTCTCAAAAACAAAAAAAGACAAACGTTTTTTTTTCTTAATTTTAATTCTGTACAAGATATTTTTTTTAAAAATTTATTTTTTATTTAATTGAACTTTTAGATCGATTTTACATATAAATCTATCAATGCATTTTTCTAACACATAATTATGACAAATCAAGGAAAAATCGATCTTTGCAAATATATGACTAAAAGTTCAATTAAATAAAAAATCAATTTTTAATATAAAATGTCATTAAGTAACACACTTAAAAAATTCTTAAAGATATTTTTTTTTGCTAATTCGTCTGTACATTCCCAAGTTCAAGTATTTTTTTTTCTAGAACATTTTATTTTTCTTCGGTTTATTTTTTTTTGCTGAATTTCTTCATCGCAATTGCTCACCACCGGTCTTTGCAATTTTTTATTTTTGTCCTACCATTAAAAAAAAGTTTAAGCACATAGCTATGGGTATTTTAGCCGTTTATATACGCTTAACAGACTGTTTGGTTGAGTTTGAAGCAGATTTTGAAGCCAGTAGTTTGGAAGCCCATTCGAAGTATTCCTTGGAGGTGCAACGTGACGAGTTGCGCTCGATCTGGGAAAAAGTAAAGACAGCATACGAAAAGTGTTTGGCAGAAGAGGATGCGAACGCTGAGAAAACTTCAAAACCAGGAAGCAATGTGGAAGTCATCAAAGCAAGGTACAGAAACTCCTATCTCACATACGTGCGTTGTGCAGCAAAGATGGGCGATCTAATGCAACAGCTTTCAAATCCAGTTGTCGAACAGCAGATTCCTTTATCAAATTCAGAGTCCAACAGTCCAAATATCCGCGTAGCTCCATGTGAGATTGACATTTTCAGTGGGGATTATATTTCATGGCCCTCTTTCCGTGACTTGTTCACAGCCGTATACATTAAAAACAATAGATTGAGCGATGTCGAAAGGCTTTTTCATTTAAATGCAAAGACCCGGGGTGAGGCTCGCGATATAGTAAAAAAGTCGCCTTTAACGAATGAAGGGATTCAATTATTGTTTACCTTTGCTCAACACGGCTTCCTGATGCAACTTTGGCTCTGTGGGAACAGTCCCTTTTAAATAAAATCGATATTCCAACTTGGAAAGATTTGGATTCATTTTTAACAGGTAGATACCAAACTCTTGAAGCAGTAGGTGATATTAAATCATCCAATTCAAATTCTTACAATCTCTTAAAATCCAATTCACAAACGAATAATCGTGTTTCTTCTAAAAAAGTAAACGCATACCATGCAGCGAATGCTTCTAGTCCACAGTGCAAGCTCTGTCCTAAAGAGCAACATAATTTCCGCCAGTGTCCTAAGTTTTTGCAGATGAGTCCCGAGGAAAGGGTATCACATGTAAAGAAGTTAGGCCTGTGCACAAATTGTTTCGCGCGTACTCATGCAGTTAAAGACTGCAAGAGTCTCCATAATTGTTTTGCGTGTCATAAAAGACACCACACACTATTGCATCGGGACTATCCAGCCTCAAATTCTCTATCGTTGCCTTCAAATTCTACAAATCCTAGCAAGGTTTCTTCAATGCAACGAGCACACGTTTCTCAAATACAGTCCACTAATTCAGAAGATTCTCTTAACAATGTGCAATCTTGTTACGCATCCAATGCTAGACGTGTGCTCTTAGGCACTGCAATAGTGCAAATTCATCACCTTGATATAATTTACACCGCAAGAGCGTTGATAGATTCTGGGTCAGAAGCTACCTTTATTTCGGAGCGATTGCATGGTCTATTGAAACTACCAACAAAGGCCATTCACGCTCAAATTTCGGGTCTCAATAATGCTATATCCGCAAAATCCAAATATTCATATAGCAGCATCGGCTTTAGTTCTTCCTCATCTGACAGGCCACTTGCCATCATGCACGGTTGACCCAGCAGTGGTCAAACATCTACCAAATATTCAGCTAGCTGATGCTGAATTCTATAAAAGTTTACATGTGGACTTATTAATAGGGGGTGACCTATTTCCATCCATCATTCTTGATGGTATAAAACGCAACGTATGCGATTCCTTACTGGCTCAAGAAACTATCTTCGGTTGGATTCTTACGGGTCCAGTAACTAGCACAAAAAACTGTTGTGCTATCAAGTTTGCTTCAAATTTCAATGAAGTTTCCTTGGATAGAGAAATTTCTCGTTTTTGGGAGGTGGAGGATCTTCCCCAAAAACATTTTGTTTCACATTTTGATCGTTTTTGTGAAGAAGTGTATGAGAGAACGACAAAAAGAAATCAAGACGGCAGGTATATCGTTTCACTTCCCTTTAAAGAGGAATTACCAAAAAATGTGTATCTTGGTCAATCAAGATCCACTGCATATGCTCAATTTCTCAGAAACGAAGCACGTTTAAGCAAAAATATTGAATTTAAGCACCAATACGACAACGTAGTTAAGGAGTATTTGGACTTAAATCACATGGTAAAAGTGTCTCCTGAAGTAGGTGTAAATTCAAATTACTATTTACCGCATCACGCTGTCGTTAAGCCAGAGAGCGCTTCTACCAAAGTACGTGTTGTATTTAACGCTTCTTGTCCATCTTCAAATGGAACAAGCCTCAACGATATCCTTCATATTGGCCCTGCTCTTCAAACAGACCTTACGCTTCTAATTATAAAATGGAGATTTTATAGGTATGTCTTCAATAGCGATATACAAAAAATGTATCGCCAAATTATGGTATGTACTGAACATACTCCTTTTCAACAAATTCTGTTTCGTGATTCAGTTACTAATGAAATTAACGATTATGAGCTAAAAACAGTGACTTTTGGGGTAAATTGTGCTCCTTATTTAGCGATTCGTACGCTACTTCATCTTGCAAAAGACGTTGAAAATTCGTATCCACATGCGAGCAATATTCTTCGCACATCAA
The DNA here is from genome assembly GCA_951812925.1 of Calliopum simillimum. Taxonomy (NCBI): domain Eukaryota; kingdom Metazoa; phylum Arthropoda; class Insecta; order Diptera; family Lauxaniidae; genus Calliopum; species Calliopum simillimum. The sequence goes on along the minus strand of OX638372.1, from coordinate 77,003,433 downwards.
TGTATGTTGATGATATACTGGCAGGAAGCCACAGTATTGCGGAAGCAATTCATGCACGCAATGAATTAACTGCTGCCCTTCAATCCGCGGGTTTCGTATTACGAAAATGGACATCGAATTCCAAAAATATATTACTGGATCTTCCTCGTGATCACCTTCTAAATGAAGAGTTTCTTGAAACTGATTCAAGCAGTAATGCAAAAACCTTGGGTGTTCGTTGGAACGCAAGTTCTGATTATTTTTATTTTTCTGCAAAGCCCTTGGAACAAAAGGCACAATTCACAAAACGCGAAATCCTTTCGCAAATTTCCAAACTCTTTGATCCAGCTGGTTGGCTTGCTCCGTGCATAGTCCTAGCTAAGATTTTTATGCAAGATATATGGTTAGAAAAAATTAGCTGGGATGAAAATATACCTGAAAAATGTCTGCAAACATGGCAAAAATTTCTTTCAAACTATCCTTTCATAAACCAAATTCGTATTCCCAGATGGATTGAATTTAGTCCAGACTGCGAGATGCAAATCCATGCCTTTTGCGATGCTTCGGAGAAAGCATATGCGGCCTGCTTATATGTTCGCATTATGTCAAATACTGGTGAAGTTTCCACTCATTTATTGGCTGCGAAAACTAAGGTTGCACCAGTAAAAACTCTATCGATTCCACGACTTGAACTATGCGGAGCAGTTCTTTTGGGCGATATGGTTGAATCTTTCATACCACAACTAAACATTGCAAAGTCAAAACTGTTTTGTTGGACAGATTCAACTATTGTATTGGCATGGTTGCAAAAACCACCGTGTCAATGGAAGACGTTTGTCGCCAATCGGGTATCAAAAATTGCACAAAATATTAATTTGTCAGACTGGTGCCATGTCAACTCGCAATCTAATCCAGCAGACTTAGCAAGTCGTGGCATCCATCAAGATATCATAAACAATGATTTATGGTGGTACGGTCCTAATTGGCTCAAGCTTGATCCAAGCTTTTGGCCGACGTTTAATCCAAGTAATGTCACAAAGACTGATCTTGAAGCAAAACCTGTTCAAAATCATTTTGCTTTTTTCAAAAATTATGAAGATTTGCTTGAGAGATTTTCATCCTTCTATAAAGCGATTAGAGTGATCGCTTACATATACCGTTTCTTTTATCGCACACATCCAGTGCACCGTGTATCACGTACATATACTTCAGAGAAAATTACTCCTTCCGAAATCAAAGAAATAAGAACTCGTCTTATAATCTTAAGTCAAAAAGTAGCATATCCTAATGAGTATAGACCTCTTATGCAAAAGGAAACCATTTCGTTGTCTAGCAGTTTATTAAACTTAAATCCAATGCTAGATGAACAAAATGTTCTCAGGGTGTGTGGAAGGCTTGTGAATTCTCCTGCAATGTCATATGATGAGAGGCATCCTATCATAATTCCATATAACTGCCAATTTTCTCGTCTTCTTATTAAGTTTACACATGAAATATCCCTGCACGGTGGAAATCAACTGATGCTTCGTTTGATTCGTCTTCAGTTTTGGATTCCGAAAGCCAAAAATTTAATCAAGACCACCATTAATAAGTGCAAAACTTGCGTTATATACAAACAAAGGTTAAGAACGCAACTTATGGGCGTTCTGCCTCCAGAACGTACGACTTTAAGTCGTCCCTTTGAGCACACCGGACTGGATTTCGCCGGCCCATTTGAAATTAAAAACTATACAGGAAGGGCTTGTCTGATAACGAAAGGCTACGTGTGCGTTTTTATTTGCTTCTCCGTGAAGGCAATACACTTAGAAGCTACGAGCAGTCTTTCGACTCCAGCATTCTTGGCCGCGTTCAACAGGTTTGTAGCTAGACGTGGTTGTCCCACTCATTTATATTCTGACAATGGGAAAACGTTCGTTGGGGCTTCCAAAGAATTGACTCGTAATTGCATTCAAGCTTTAAAGTCAGAAGTATCCGCCAATTTCAGTCACCAAAATATTTCTTGGCATTTCATTCCTCCTGGCTCCCCCCATATGGGTGGATTATGGGAAGCAGGAGTAAAAAGCTTTAAAACTCATTTCAAAAAAGTTGCTGGTTCCTTCCGGTATACATTTGAAGAGTTTTCTACTCTTTTATCCAAAATAGAATCATGTTTAAATTCACGTCCTATATCGCCATCATCAAATAATCCTGATGATCCGTCCGCACTAACTCCAGGGCATTTCCTAATCGGGAGTCCCCTTTTGGCTCCTATGGAGCCCAAGATTCAAGAACAGCCAATATCAATAATAAATCGTTGGCAAAGGGTTAAGGCTCTTCAACAAACGCTGTGTGCGCAATGGAAAAATGAATATCTAAAAGAACTCCATAAGCGCAACAAGTGGAAAAATCCACAAGATAATATCGACGTTAACACTTTGGTTGTCGTGCGAGAAGACAATCTTCCTTCTAATGAATGGCGCCTGGGTAGGGTAGATAAGGTTTATTTCGGTAAAGATCGTTGCGTTCGTGTAGCCGATGTACGCACAGTCCGCGGAACAATTACACGTCCCATTGTGAAATTGGTCGTTCTTCCATAAAGCTAGCCAAACTTTCTTCCAACAAATTACTCACCACTTCTTCCTTAGGTTCTAAATTTAAGTTTTTTTCATTCAGCCACAATATGAGCCCTCGTCGTCGCTACTCTGCGCACCGTGCTACAGCCACTCGGTTTACTCCTTACAAATACCGAGCCTTTCCGTGTAAAATATGTAACAAAAACCACGCGCTACGGTTTTGTTCAAAGTTCCTTGCCATGAATACAGAGCAGAGAATGAGAGCAGTTCTTTTAAAAAAGTATTGCCCAAATTGCCTAGCACATCGACATTCTGAAAGGACATGTTTAAGTAAAACAGGCTGTCACTATTGCCATGAGAAACATCATACTCTACTTCACCTACACGAACGCCTAAGAGACCAATCCAATGGTTTACTGACAGCGCGTCCAGCTGAGCCTCCTACAGTTTCTGCAATAGTGCGACAACATGTTGTAACGCTCTTACCAACAGCAATTATCCACTTAGAATATAATGGGAAACTTTATAAAGTCAGATTATTAATTGATTCTTGCGCACACTCAAGTCGGATATCCGAGAACCTGGTCCAACAGCTTAAAATTCCGATTTCACCTCTATGCGAACGCCTACAAAGTCTTTGTGTTCCACCACAAAAGAGAAGTTCTTAAATATGACGCTGGCTGATCCAAACTTTTTTGCATCCTCCCAGATTGCAATGTCTTTGGGTGCTGACTTGTACCCCAAAATTATTTTAACTGGTGTAATTCCAAGCAGTGGCGGTCTTCCAATCGCTCAAAATACCGTTTTTGGGTGGATTTTATCTGGACCTGTCGCAACATAATTTTCCATCCAATAACTAACTTTTTGAAAAATGAAGTACTGAAAATATGAATTTAAAAATGCAAACGTACACTTATTTTTAAGTTATCTTAAGGCTTATTTTTTTAACTATATTTTAGTATTGTTGAAACTGCACGAAATTTTGAATAAGTTGAAATTAACGAAATGAATTAGATTCCTTTGCATACTGCAAGGCGGGCGGCGATGTTTACGCTAAACATTGCATAATTTTAGGCATTATGTATTAAAATATTACTCGTTAGTTTGTATAAACAAAATGGATTTTTGTAGATAAATTCTAAGTTGTTGTATTTTATATCCATATAAACTACATCGTATGTAACCAACATCTTGTATGGCGCTTGTAATTTTGACCACCGACACGGTAAGACCTAACATTTGCGTCTCAATAAAAGGTTATTTTTCTAACTCAAGTGTTTATTTCAATTTTCTTGGATCTATAAAAAATCTTAAACTCTTTTCGGAGTGTATGATTTTTGAAGATATCTCTTTTCTCTACATAGCTACTTTTGGTACTCGGCTTCTTTCTGCGGAATTTCCAGCACAGTGTCTCTCCAAAGTCACCACATTTTCATCCAGGAAGAACAGTCACTGATTTACTCCACCATTCCTTTTCCTTCAAACATATTTTCCTTTCTTCATCGTCATGGGTTAATAACTTTAAATAAAAAAATATCGGGTAGAATAAGCCGGAGTTGGGAACAACTTCAAAAAAATCTCGGACTTTGAATACATTTAACAGTAGACTTATTCATATTTTGTCACAAGATAATTCAATTTTAAGAGTCCACCAAACCAAACCAAAAGTTTATTAAATAGAATTTTTCTATTAAAAACCGTTAAAAGTAAATAAAGTGATAAAAGTAATACAAGCATAATCCTTTGAAAAAAAAGTTAAACGATAGTTGATATATTTAAAAATAATCACTTTTGTAAAAAGAAACATAGACTAGATTATGTAATAAGACGTGGTGCATGCAATCCATGAACATTCTCAATAGGGGGACAATGTGTTGCTCCAGGAGGACCCCAATCATGTAAGCCGCGGGAGTTTGCTAAGCGATGTGTTAAACGGTGGGCAATACTAAATCCACCACTTCCTTCTAGTTGTGTCAAAACGATTATTACTTGCCTACAAAAAATTAAAATAAAAAAATTTAATTAAACATATAGATGAGTTTTGAAGGAATACATAGCTTAATAACTTCCCGTACTTAGAAGAAAATTGACGACAATAAATTGTTATGAGAAATTATTGGTGGGAATCCGATTTATTTAATCAAAAAGGGAAAATTGCAAATTTTTTCGCAAGACGAAAAAAACTGTTTATTTATAAAGGATTTAATGAACTAATTAGGTTTTTCATCCCAAAAAAAAAAAAAAAACAGTTTTCAAACAAAAACGCAGGTAGCTGGTAATAATATAAAAAGTCCTTAAAAAGAAGGAGTATCCTGCCAAAAGCAGAGAAACCAGCTGTCAAAAATTTCCCAGACGATCTTTTTTCAAATGTTTTTTTAAATCACATGGTTTTAGTAACAAAACGAAATTATATGTCTATTTATTTTAAAAAATGTCAAACTATACAAAAGCTTGGTTATGGTCTAATCGCAAAAATTACGCTATACTGCACGGAAAAAACTTCTGTGTTTTTACATAGCACATCGTGTTTGTCTTTATTAATAATAATTTTCTGCATACTAGGTTTATTTGCATCAACCAAGGATTTTGTTTCGGGCCTGCCGAAAAGTCCTTCTGTTGGATTTTATACCTAGAGGCGAAAAAAGTCGTAAAAATGGTTCAGCCAAATAGGGTTTCTTGAGCCACAAGAGAATGAAAAACATTATGAAGTACACCACTTCACATAACGTCCGGGTATAATTCACAGCCAATGATTATATCAATGGATCTGGCCTTGTAAAACATGGGGTCTGCTAAAAGCAAAATATTCACATATTTGGGTGGGTCGACACAGTTAACTGATAGTAAAGACTTTATTCTTTGTTTGGGCTTAAAGACGAACCAAGTCAATGTTTTTATTTGATTTGATTTCATTTGAATGATTCCCGATACTTGTATTGTCTCGCTATGGGTCGGCAAACCAATCTTTTTCTTCAAATCCTCTGAGACAAAAGTATTTTCACAATCTGGCAACATGTAACAATAAGTAAATTTTTTTGAATAATTTTTAAAACTAACAGAATAGTTACTTTCCAGTGAGTGCTATTATATATATTAATACTTTAGAATTATACAAGAATCCACAAGTAATGAACTTATTACATACTACCATTCTACATTATATACATATTTACATTTATAAAACTTGCTAGCGATTTTATTATGGCCTTATACGTTCTTATCTTGTTGATGCAAACCACGTGTAAACGATCAAGAAATTTGTTCATGGAATCCGAATTGGCTAAAAATTGGCATAAGTAATAGTAGCATAGTGAGAAAAATTACTATCAAATATTTTTTCAAAATTTAAAAAAAATGGCAGGTGTAACTTACCAGTCCTCCAAAAATTGGAGTGGGCCTGCCAGTGGTTCTCCAGAAAAACAATAAAATTTGGATTAAAATTTTTATTAAATAAAATTTTCAAATGCTAGTTAGTTTATTGACTGTTTTTTTGCATGTATATGTAGTACTAATGAAAGTACCAAGGCACTTTTTTCAAATTCAAATTAACGTTTAATTAAAAATTTCAAATTCAAAAAAATTGTACTGAAAAATTGCGGTAGAAGCCACATTTTATTGTTTTTCTGGAGAACCACTGGCAGGCCCACTTCAATTTTTGGAGGACTGCTAAGTTACACCTGTAGCTTTTTTGGTAAGAAAAATAAAAAATATCAAAAATGATGTATTTTGAGAAACTCAGTTTAAAATTTTTAAATTTTGAAAAAATATTTGGTAGTAATTTTTCGCACAATGCTACTATTGCTTATGCAAATTTTTTGCCAAATCAAGTGCCATCAAAAAAATCTTGATCGTTTACACATGGTTTCCATCTGTTCTCTAAGCTGAGCTAAAATTTCGGTTTAAGAAACCAATACATTTTTTTGGTTTTTTATTTTAAGTTGCTGTAGTTTCGCCTTGATACGGTTTTTCCATGTCATCCTACGATCAAAGTGAACTCCAAGGTACTTGATATGGCTACTTTGTGGTGTTGGCTAGCCTTTTAAAGAGACGGGCGGGCATTCAGCTGTTCTTAGCACAAAAGTAACTTGCGCTGATTTTTCCGAGTTAACTTTTATTTTCCATTTTTTCAACCAACTCTTAATTTCATTAAATTCAGCTTAGTGATGCTCCTATTGGTGAAGAACTGCATGATATTATGACAATATCATCCGCATAAGTTGCAATATGAACATCATAATTTTTGGGTAAGTCAGCTGTGTAGATGGTGTATAACAAAGGCCCCAAGACACTGCCTTGCGGGACACTTTAATGAGGAGTATGTTCGATATTTCACCTTAGATCTTAACATAAAAGTGGCGATCACTCAAGTAGGACCTTAAGAAGGGAAAGAATGGAGCAGGGAGAAAAAACTTTATTTAAAATAAAAAGCATGAAAGCATCACTAATAAAGTTGACAATTCGATGGCATTGTTCGGGAGTTTCGTGTGCATGTCTAAGCCCAAACTGATGTTCCGGTATAATGTTATATTCCTCCAAAACAAGTAACATTCGTCTTAAGAATATTCTTTCGAAAACTTTCGAGAACGTCACGAGCAAACTAATTGGACGGTATAAAGTAATACTTTCTCAGATTTGTTTGGTTTTTGAATCATGATGACCTTAGCACACTCCCATTGAGTAGGAAATTAATCAAGCCTTAACATAGATTTGAAAATAAAAGTTTAAAATAGTATGCCTTTTCTTGGAAGATGTTTCAATGTAACAGCATCAATTCGGTCATATCTAGGACCTTTTGACAGTTTAGATGTTTAATTTCGTTTTAACTTCGGTAGGAGTTATATGTTTGATAGGCAAGCTCATTTGACAGGGCGAGTCCAGAAAATTTAAAATGTCTTCATCATTCGACACAGCGGCTGTTGGTTGGGTTTGAAATAATTTGTATAGGTGTTCAGCAAAAGCATCGCTTTTTTCCTTATTAGACCGCAACCAAGCTCCGTTAGAAGACTGAATAGCAGCATTTCTTTTAGTAGGGCGCTTTAAATACGTTGTTGCTTTCCAAAGATTGTGTTCAGTATTTCTGAATAGTAAATCAAGATTAAAAAGAAATTGCGCGGTTGACTCATTCTTTAATTCCGCCAGTCTCTGTTTAAGATCTTTGGCTGCTTTATTAAACTTTCTCTTGTCGACAGGACTTCGATTTATATGCCAGATTTTTCTTAACTTCCGCTTTTCTTTTATTAATATTCTTAACTCTGCAGAGAGTAGAGGAGTGTTCAGTTTTATTGTATTTTCAAGTGGTGTAGCTAAGAAAGCAGCTTCATCTATCAAGTTTGTGAATGTTTCAATAGCATCATCAATATATAGACCAGATTTTAGTGAATAATTTAGATTTACGTGATTTTTTATCTAATTTTGAAATGATTATAAACTTGCTTTAGGAGGTAGTACACGATAGATTTTCGCTGCATTTTGGATCGCTGTGCTGTAGGAAACTAAAATAGGTGAGTGATCGGAGCTTAAATCATAACTCTCCGTTATACCAAGGTGTTCAGGGGAAATACCTGAATACACAACGTAATTGAGTAAATCTGTAATTTTTATACAATCACTGGGCCAGTGGATAACGATTTAAAAATATTCAGCATCAAACATTTATAAAATCCTTTGTGATTTACTAATTAAGAACCCCACCAAGGATGTTTGGCATTATAATCACCTCCAACGATAAATTTAGGACCTATTTTATCAAACAAATTCAAATAGTCATTCAGTGTCTCTGAAACTAGTAGAACGTCAATTTGTTCTAGTTAAGGAATATTTTAATTTCTTCTGTATGGTCGGATATGCCAGTAGCATTCCATATTGCAATACGCAAATCTATTTGCATAAAACTAAGATTGTCAACATATTTAACAGATTATTTGTTAGCTCGAACTGTTTAACGAGTAGGTCTTCAATTTTCTTAAAAGCGCTAAAATCGTTCGTCAGCAAATTTTCTTTTAAAGCATGGGCATAAGATGGATGGTTTAAATTGTTTCTATAATTTGCTTCTGAAGTAAATTGTTGTTGATAGTGAAAGGGATCACTTTGGTTCAGTTCAATTGTACTCTGCCTTGTAGTTTTTCTAGCTACTAGTTTTTGATATACTTTGCATCCTTTGTAACTAGCAGCGTGGTTTTGCAAAAAATTAGCACATTTAGCAGGGCTATCTAAACTCTTTTGACAGTCTTTAGTTGAATGATTCAATGAACACTTTACACATTTAAATATCTTATTACAACATACTTTGATGTGACCCAATTCTTGCCAGCGATGTCAGCTGTCGACTGACTTAACCATCACTCTAACGTGACCATCACGGTGAGTTTTGTAGCTATACCCATCATTTGGAATAACTGCAGAAATAAATTTAATCATACCGCTGACATCATTAACATTGGCGAAGTAAATAGGTGATGGTTTTGGTGCAGTTGTATTATCGGTATCTATTTCATTAGAATGTTCGCTTACATCGATTTCTAGCGCAGCAAATTTTGTTGGAACCAGAATTACTGGCAGTTTTGTCATCAATATTCTGTCGTTTTCGTAAAACAGTTGGGGATTCTGCATTATGACGTTTTTTATTATTTGTTGCAACAACTTTCTGCCATTCAATGGCACCATCATCTTCTTCTTCATCACTCATGCTAATATAAGTGCTCTCTATTTTTGAGTCATCAAAATGTTTATGTTCGAAAATCACATGTTCGAAAACTTCCAGAGCTTCCATGCAACAGTTGAATGAGCAAAAGTTGTACAACGCAAAAGAAACATCAGTAAAACTGCACATACAATTTGGCTACGTGAAAAGTTACTGCACCGAATCCAAAATCATCCAAAAGGTATTAGTTCCGGAGCGGTGCACAGTGCGAAATTTGGGAAGTTTAGCGGAACTTTATTCAATTTTTGAAATACATAAAATGCGTAAGAATATTCATTATTTCAGTAGTTTAATATCCCACCTCAAAAACCTCATACTCAGTTTGGTGAAAAACCCTGCCAAACGACTACAAAATGCACCTGAAACTTGCATTACTTATTCAATCATACTTTTTGCCTATTAAAAGCTTTTCGATTTGTAAAAGTTAATAGAGTGGTACATACAAACGGTAAGTCAGTAGGCCGCGAAATTTTTATCATTTATTTTTCAATAAAATTGTCACATATTGGCATTCAAATAATTGCAAAATCTTTTCTTACTCGTACGTGATTTGTTTGTGAAAATTGTGCTTTTTAAGAAGTGGATAAGATTTACATTTTTAACTTCATTGGATACTTTAAAAGGTGTTACCACAAATTGCCATTTTGAAACGTACAAAATTTGAAAGGTAGGTTTATCCTCTACTGGAAACATAAAACATCTATTGCGATATTTTGCGATCTTCTTTTTAACTAAACCTTTTCCAGAATGTCTTTGGAAATTTCATATAACACCGAAATTTCATGAAAAACCGACATCGGGCGCCATCGTTGGTTTTGTTTTGGAAAAAATAGGCTCACCAACACTAACATCTGACACTATCCATAGTTTAAAGGTAACTATAATTACGCTAGTTTATAATATACAAAAAAGGTAGGGGGAATCCTCTCGAAATTAAGAAGCATTTCTGAATAAAAATGCAAGAAACAGCAAATACCCCTTGTTTTACCCCCTTCATTTTTTATGGTTTTTTGATAAGAAAATGGTTATATCTATCAAGTTTCATAGCGATATCTGGTATGGAAGCAGAAATACAACGTTTTAAGCATTTCCATATATGGGGGGTATAATAACCCCTTGTCTGATCCCCCTTAATTTTTGCATAATGTTTTGTCAATTAAATATATATCCAAGTATTAAGTTTCATAACTATAAGTGCTATATGTGCTGAGATATGAATTAAGTTCCGCTAGACTCTGAAAATTTCGCACTGTGCGGTGGGTTGAAATATTCAAACATTTGGAGAGCAAAGGCTACGAATATGAAGAAATGGCAGCATTAATTCAATATATTCTTTGTTTGCCCGGTAGTACAGTAAAATGTGCAATGACCTAGAAAAAAATTGTACACTGCAATTTTTTTTGCTTAATGTTTTTGGGACCACTGTAGAAGCCTAAAGCCAAAAAGGTGACCTCTCCACCTCTGCGCTTTAGCCACCATCCAGAAATATGTTTGATTCAATATATCTCGTTTCCTATTGGTAGATCATAAAAAAATTTTTAACAAAAATTTGCCGGCAATAAAATTCTACGTATTTTTGATCTCTGAAGCGATATCCATAAGTTGATATTTGAAGCCGCCAAAGTTACAAAAAATCAGTTTTTTTCCATTTGCACCCACTGGAAAAAATATCTCCTAAATTATAGGTCATACGAAAAAGAAATAATATGTAGCTTATAGTGCAAGTAACTCCCTATAAATAAATATTTTAAACGTGTAACTCACCATTCATGAGTTATCGTAATTTTAAGCTCAACAGATCATTGTGCCTACTCATAAGCGGCATGTACAATTCAGCCATTTTTCCAATATGGCGGCGCGAGCCAACACGACACGGTGCTCTTGAACAGTCGATAGGTTTTTTGAATATGTGGAGAAAATCTGTGAATGGGGTTTCATTCGTATTAGTTTAGTGGTCTGAAAAACGCAAACCCCAAAATTGTAGCTGATCATCCCCGCGAAATATTGCAAAAATACATATCCCATATAAAATAAAAAAAATTCAGAAAAAAAAAACGCAACAAACAAACATAAAAATAGTTATAATTAATGTATTTTGCAATGCTGAATCCGAATCCGGCCTTAAAATTGCTATATCTTATACGGTTTTTGAGATATCTTAGCATAAACAAGGAAAAAATACCGTTTTTGCTATTTTTTGAAGCTATATAACTATAATATAGAACAGTCATACGCAGAATTCGATACATTATCTAAAAGATCCAATCTTTTTCTTTAAAACTGCATTTAAATTATGTCAATAGCTTAATTTTTCTCTGAAATATCGTAGACTGAAATAATGACAAAACACGTTTTTAGCACTTTTTTAACTTTTTAGGTTAGGATATCTCCGAGAAAAATAAAGATATCGACATTATTTGAATTAGGTTTAGAAGACTGATTAAAGCTTTCCATTTCTGCATCAGAATTTACGGATATACGTCCTGTAATATAGCTCCAAAACACAACAATAAAACATAGCATTGGCTTTTTTTCCTTGTTTAGGCTAAGATATCTTAAAAACCGTATAAGATACAGCAATTCTATAGCCGGATTCGGATTCAGCATTGCAAAATACATAAAAAACAACTATTTTGATATTCGATTGTTGTGTTTTTTTTTTTTTGAATTTTTTTTATTTTATATGGGATATGTATTTTTGCGATATTTCGCGGGGATGATCAGCTACGATTTCGGGGTTTACATTTTTCAGACCACTAAACTAATACAAATGAAACCCCATTCACAGATTTTCTCCACATATACAAAAAACCTATCGACTGTTCAAGAGCACCGTGGGTAGTACTAACGCAGTAGCATAATTTATATTCACATAGTGCACCTTCTGGGAACACTGTTCTAATCACATAGTTATAAATGCAATAATTGAAGCGCAATATTTAAGCAAAAAGCGCGGTAATAGGTTTAGTGTTGAGCATTATACTATGCGATGCACAGTGCAACCAAGTTAAGTTGTATTTCCGAAAACACCTTATATGTTATTTTACTGTTTAGAGTTACATATCTGTTTTGTCAAATCAACCTATCTCGAAATAAGTCAATTTTCTAAGATTTTAATCATATATATGAAATTAAAATATCTCTGCAACTAAAAGTCAGAAAATCAACCTATCTCAATGTACAAGTGCTTTTCACAAAACAAATTAAGTCGACATAAGAAAAGGGTGTTTTTCTTCACAAAACATCTTAAGTCGACATAAGATACAGGTTAAATGACAAAAAAATTTTTGACAAAAACACTTCTTCGAAATAAGTTACTTTTCCTATGGAAAAAACTGAATTTCTTAAATCAAAAAATATTTGACAAAAACATCTTGTTTCAACCGTATTAAAAATTTTTGACCTTAGAGCAAAAAAAAAAAATACTGGAAAATATTCGTTTAGTATTCATGTATAATAAAAAACTTTTACATTTGTTCCAACTCTTACACAAACAGAATTGAGAAGCATCAAAGTAGTTTTTTAGCTCTCCTGAAAAGTTGTCAATTTCGAGTAAGGTTGTTTTGTGAAAAGTCCACAGATATTATCTTTGCAAATTGACATAATTTGGTCTTTATTTAATAAAAAAAAGGTTTTTTGTGAATATCCGGAAAATGGTTTGTTTTAGACAAAATTACCTGAAACCATTTAGCTGGAAAATTGTGAGATCTAAGACTTTTACTTCAATTACAAAGGTCGTCGCTAAAAAAAACAAGATATTATAAAAAAGCCTATTTTTATTAAAGTTGGATCGAAATTATATCATTTTGTAAAGACAATTAGGGTATATCTTAAAACGAGTAAATGCCTCGAAAACCTTGTAAACTCGAAAAACTGTCAAAATTCGTATTGATTTTAACAACTATTTTGTACCCTAAATATGTTTTTTTAACACTAAAATAAAGTACTTATAATCTGCGAAATTTAACCTTCCTCTAATATAAAGTAAAGTAAAATTCAGCACTTCATGCATCAACAACTAAATATTTTATAACTGTAATATATTCATCTTTTAATTTATTTAATGCAGGCCTTTAAATATCTTGAAACAAAAAATATATCACTTAGACCATTTTTGTAATATGAGCATGAAATGAAAATTTTATAAATTTATTTCTTTGTTCTTTTCGAAATTTGGCAACATAGTTGCAAATGAACAAAACCATCGTTCCAACAACAAAATAAAAAAACAATTCATAGAATCAAAAAAAAAACAATCCCCGCAGCAGCAAACAAAAAATGAAGAATAAAGCGAAATATTATGTACCCTACGTATATACCGCACACACTAAAAGTTCTGTCTACCTCTGAAAATTTGCATTTTAATTCAAACGATTTTTTAATGAGTTATACAGGGTAAGCCGAAATCGGTAGAACGACGGAAAATGTAAAAATCTTGGGACTATTCGGAACTATTGTACTTTTCATAGTACCATTTTCCGAAACGGAGATGTAGCTTTATCAAAACCGGTTTCAGTTGCGAATCCCTTAATGGATTTTAATAATATTGGTGTCATATGAAAGTTATTTTAATTGGATACAAAATTGTTGCAGTTAAGTTTTAAATCCCAGTCAAGCTTTTTGAGATATGGCGAGTTTTCGAAAATTTTGACAAGATACAGCAATTCTAAGGCCGGATTCGGATTCAGCATTGCAAAATACATTACAGATAACTATTTTTATATTTGTTTGTTGCGTTTTTTTTCTGAATTTTTTTTTGTTTTATATGGGATATGTATTTTTGCGATATTTCGGGGGGATGATCAGCTACGATTTCGGGGTTTGCATTTTTCAGACCACTAAACTAATACAAATAAAACCCCATTCACAGATTTTCTCCACATATTCAAAAAACCTATCGACTGTTCAAGAGCACCGTGACGATTTGAGGTAGCAAAGTTGAAATTCTTAAAGAGCACATCGAAATCTATAATATAACTCATTTGCAAAAATCCGCAAAACTTTCCAGATAACATCAATTTATTCCCCCAAATGATTGTACTACAAGCGCTAAAAATTTTATAATCCCAATATTTTGAAATATTAACACCCAGTGGGTCAAAATAGATAAAACTAATTTTTGGTAACTTTGGCAGCCTCTACCGCTCGAAATATCAACTTATGGATACCGCGTCCGAGATCAAAAATACGTAAAATTTTATTGGCAGTAATTTTTGTTCAAAATATTTTTCTGTACGACCAATGGGAAACGAGATAAATCGAATCAAAAATATTTGAAGATGGCGGCTGAAGCGCAGGGGGGGCGAGCTCACCTTTTTAGATTAAGGTCTTCACAGCGTTTCTCAAAACATTAAGCAAAAAAAATTGCAGTGCGCATTTACATTTTTAAGTACATTTTGGGACATTTTTACTGTACTATAACTCAAAAACCAATTGAGATCAACCCTTCATTTAAAAAGTATTTTGCTTGTTTTTACAAGCTCTAAAAATTTTATGATCCCAACATTTTGAAAAATCAACCCAGTGGGTCAGAATGAAAAAAAAAAACTGGTTGTTGGTAACTTTGGCAGCCTCTACTGCTCGAAATATCAATTTATGGATACCGCGTCCGAGAGTTTTTGTTAAAATTTTTTTCTGTTTTACTAATAGGAGGAAACGAGATTTATCGAATCAAACATATTTCAAAATGGTGGCTTAAGGGTGGGGAGGTCATCTTTTTGTCTTTAGGACTCTAAAGTGGTCCTAAAAATAAGCAGCACGCAAGTTTTTCCAGGCCATCATACATTTTACGACAATTTTACTGTTCTACAGTTCAACTGCTTCATTTGAAAGAGTTTTTTCTGGAATGAATAAAATGTGGTCAGAGGAAAAATCGCAATAAAAAGTGGAAACCCTGAAAGCCATTCTTATCGCAAAAGTTAACAACAATAATGCTGAAAGTTACAGATTTTTGCTGGTTTCTGAAAAAACCCGAACCAACTTCGCTATTCTGGCACTATATTCGGATTCAGCGACCCCAAAAACATAAAGTTAAGATGGTCTGATCTTTCGCGCAAGGTACTGTTTTTTTTTTTTTTGTGGGCCTGTGTTATATTTATTACTTCTTTATATTTTTTATATTTTTATCACTTTTTAATTATTTTTGTTGCTTTAAATTGATGTCGGTACCTAAACGTTTTTCTGGTTATAGCGATGAACACAAATCGTGATAACATAAGATGCGTTCTGAATATTCTGTGTCGGTCGTTTAGTGGATTCAGAGTCTGTCATCTCAATGCTTGTAGCGTTTGAGCGAAATACATAGCTCTTTATGAAATATTTAGTACATCAAAAGTCGACGCTATAATGGTCTCTGAATCATGGTTAAGCGACCATGTAATCTAGCAATCTGTGCATATTCTTTGTTTTAAGCTCTTTAGAAATGATCGCATAGGTAGGATTGGGGGTGAAGTATGCTTGTTTATTAATCAATTTTTGAAAACTAAAGTTATATGTTTTTCCAAGGAACCTAACGTTGAGTTTTTGGGAGTCGAGGTGAGTCATAATAACTTTAAGTGTTTGCTTATTGTTGTGTATTGTCCTCCAACCAAATTTCGTAGCGAAAACATTACTAAGTTAGAAGACACTTTGACGAGCTTAAATCATAAATATGAAACCATTCTTGTTGGCGGAGATTTTAATGTCAATTTATTAGATAATACAAGATCATCTAATTTACTCATGTACTTGTGTGACAAAAGTAGTCTCTCAATAGTAAATGGTTCTTTTCCTACTTGTTTTCAATCTCGCGTTAATCCTTCTTTAATTGATTTATTTCTTTTAAGTAATGATAAGCTCATTTTAGTTTTTGACCAAATGAGTTCACCTCCCGACTTCACACATGATTTCATATTTTGTACGCTACCTTTTCCAGACAACTGCGATACCTTTAGATCCTTTCGCAACATTTGTTATCCTAATCTTTATCTTGGCTGTTCTAATCTTAATTGGTCCACGATATACTCTATTCCTGATGTAGATGGCAAGGTGTATTTGCTAAACACGCTTATTGGTGAGCTGTTTGAGACATACGGTCCTACTGTTTCCAAACAATTTAAGTCCAATCATAGCCCATGGTTCACTAATCCTATTAGGTTGCACGAAATAAGAAATTTAAAAGAAATCCTTCTGTTTTTAATAGAAATCAATACACCACTGCAAGAAATAAAGTAAATAGCTTTATTCGATCCGCCAAACGACCGTACTGATGTAATAAATTCAATCCTTGCTTAAATTCAAAACAGCTTTGGAAAAATCTTGAAGGATTAGGTATTTCAAAAGACAAGTCTTGCTCAGGCTGCCCTTTTAGCCCAGGTAAAATGAGCTCTAATTCTTTAAGTAGAATGCTTAACACCTTCTGAATCAGATAATGATGACTGTTTTGCTTTCAATTGCGTTACCTGTTTTGAAGTTCAAGATGACTTTAAATCGGTGAAATCAGAAGCTATATGCATGGATGAAGTAAGACCAAAGTTACTTAAACTTATACTACATTTGATTCTTCCATATATATTGAATATTTTCAATACTTGTTTAATGAATACCCAATTGCTTGAGTCTTGGAAATACGCTAAGGTTATACCTGTCCCTAAAAACCGATTCCCTCATGTCCGCCTGACTATCGACCTATAAGTATCCTTCCTTTTTTGTCCAAAGTATTTGAGAAAATCGTTTCTAATCAAATGCAGAGCTATCTTCCCAGATGCAAGAAATTAAGCAAGTGGCGATCAGGTTATCGCACAAAACATAGCTGCGAAACAGCTGTCATGAAAGTGGCCTCCGATTTGCGTTTAGCTTTAGACAGTGATAACACTTGTATGATGGTTGTGCTGGACTTTTCCAAAGCTTTCGATTGTGTTGATCACTTAACTCTCTTAAGAAAACTAAAACAAGAATTTAAATTTTCTAATATTTCAGTCAAACTGATAAGTAATTATTTGAGAAATAGAGTACTCTCCATTAGTACGGAGCAAGGTTCCTCTCATCCTTTGTTATCCAACTGTGGTGTGCCGCAAGGCTCTCATTTAGGTCCTCTACTGTTTTCGCTGCATATAAATGATTAAACTAAAATAGTGATCAATAGTAAAATTCACTCGTATGCTGATGACGTACTTATTTACCTTTCTAGCCCCGTTGGTTTATCTGAAGACTATGTTGTAAGAATTAACGAAGATCTAGCACACGTTCAAAATTGGTCAACTCAAAATGGGCTTCAGCTGAATCCATTAAATTGTAACAGTATAATCTGCTCTAGAAACTATGTCAGTGCGGTTGATCTACCACCTATCGAATTGGATGGAACGATATTGCCTATGTTTAAAAATATCAAGTACTTAGGTTACATTATCAATTCAACATTAAGTTGTTGTGATGCCACTAAGACAACAGTAAAACAATTTATTACAGCTTAAGAAGCCTTAGGACGTCTGCATACACTTTACCCGATAATATGAAAATGAGGTTGGTTAAAAGTCTAATTTTGCCATTTTTTACGTTTAACTGTTCGGTTTATCCATGTCCTGATTCCATATGTCAGCGTAAATTGAATGTGGCTTTTAATGACTGTATTAGATTCATTTTTAGCATCCTTAGATATGAAAGTGTGTCTCGTGTAAGGAAAGCTATCATGGGCTTGGACCTCGACTAATATTATGTGTTTAGAAATTTGATTAAATTCCATTCTGTGATTAATAAAAACTCCCCTGACTATCTATCTGAGACACTTCTTTTTGCGCAATTACAGAGAGGCTTAAAACTAATCGTGCCACGATGCAAAACTTCGATTTAGAACGCTCATTTTTCATTGCTGCAATTCGCTTGTGGAATAACCTTCCACATGATTTGCAAAAAATTAGGTCCCCGACACATTTTAAAGCAACATTGTTAAGACATTTTTCTTGTAGCATTTTGTAATGAATTTTTAAATAAATGAAATGAAAATGACATTTTTTGTCCGACTATTGTTATGCACCAAAATTTTTGTCCCACAATGTTAAAAATTAAATTACTTACCTCTGCAAAGGTGGTACTGAATCGACTGTTTTTAATTCACCGCGAGTAGAGACAACATTATAACTTTCTTGGCAATCA
This sequence comes from Calliopum simillimum, assembly GCA_951812925.1. NCBI lineage: Eukaryota > Metazoa > Arthropoda > Insecta > Diptera > Lauxaniidae > Calliopum > Calliopum simillimum. Next base: position 76,985,073 of record OX638372.1, on the reverse strand, counting down.
CATTTTACGTGAATCCATTTGTTCTCGTGCCTATTTTCAACCATTACAACGAGGCCAGCCCATCCCTGAAAAACATTTTTTTATTATATTAAACAAATTTATAAAATATCCATTATGTCATACCTTAGTCAGATAATAGGCTGTCATTCCTTCTCTTCCTTCGTGACGTTGACCTTTTGTTAGAGTCAGACTAATAATTGCATCTGCCAGGATGTGGGCTGGGGGATTTATTTGTTCTACTAAAAGACGCTTTGAACTATGTATTGCCAAAATACACTGGGGATACTGGTGGGGATCTTCCATTCCCGTATGCCAGTGGTTGAATGCAAGACAAACTAACAGATATATGTCACGTTCTAACATTTTATGACATCCAACAAACCCTCGCACCTATTAAGAAAAATGAGGTAAAAAAGTATTTTATATTTAATTTTTATAAGTATTATGCAATGGATAATTTAGAGACTTAGGGCCGTTTGCGCGTCACCAGAAAAATTCAGGACTCGCCAAGATTGGTTGCATTCTAATATTTTCATTTGTTGTTGTTGCTTGTTTTTCTATTCATACGTACAAATCAATTTGAAGAAAAAGAAGTCTAACCGAATCGCAGAAAATTTAATAGGATCAGAATTGATAAATAAAATTTTATTTTTGGAACAACGAAAAACAAAACCACGCGGCAATAAAATATTAACATACTTAGGTATTAAGAAAAATTTATTATTTGACAACCGTCACACAGAAAATTAAAAAGAAAAAATTTTCTCATTCACTCATGCGTCTTTCAATTTGCAGATTAATTGCATTTCATTCATTCCTTAGTAGTAGTAAAAGAAATATTGTCGCATAATCATAAACAAAAAAAAAAGTATGCTTTATGTACTTTGTTTTTAAAGTGTACTTTTCTTTTTCTCCTATCATACATATTAGATCCGTTTGCGTACATTGCAAAAGGTAACTTTTGGCAACAATTGTTACCTATTTTTACCAAAAAAGCGTTTTTGTACATAAAAATTTGGTAAATGAGAGCGAAAAAAAAAACATGGCTGCCCATTAGACCTATCGTTAAAATTGAAAATGAAAAAAACCTTTCTCCCAGGGGCTAAAAAGTTTCCTATTGGTGTAAGTATCAAGCATAAAAATTTTGGTTCCGATCGGAAAATATTTGACCGTGCCGCAAGGCTGTTGAAGGTCGGAAAAACGCTATTTATATGGAAAAATGGGGCCTTAATCGCAAGAATCAGTCCTATCTTTGAAACTATTTGAGATAAGTGAATGAGATTTGATATGTGTATGAACAATGCTTAAGTTATATGCATCCAATAAAAAAGTGGGCGATGTCACGCCCTCTCGACCCGAAATTCTTGTATCTCTGGAAATATTGGACTCAGGGGAATGAGACTCGGTACATATGTAATGGGCACTGGGTAAAAAATTTTTAATAAAAATTGGGCGGGGTCACGCTTCCTCATTTTAAAAAAATAAATTTGTCATATCTCTGAAACTATTTGACACATATGAATAAGATTTAATTTCAGGTAATGTGAAGTGAACAGGATATGGCACTGTAAAAATGTTAAAGCAATTTAAGGTACTTAGTTGATATAGAAGCAGTAATTTTTTCTGTTCTTATTTTGGTCTCCAAAGTATAGACACCGTGCAAAAAAAATTTGGTCCCGATCGGAACAAATTTGACCGTGCCACCAGGACGTTAAAGGTCGGAAAAACGCTATTTATATGAAAATAAGGAAACAATCAATCCCATCTTTGGAAGTACTTAACATAGGATGATAAGATTTAGTACATACATGAACAATACTTGAGTAAATAGTATCCAATAAAAAATGGGCAGTGCCATGCCCCTTCCAACCGAAATTTGTCGTATCTCTGAAAATATTTGACTCAGGTAAATGAGGTTTGGTACATATCTAATTGGCATTGGGAAAAAAATGTTCAACAAAAACAGCCACTCCCCCTCATTCAAAAAAAACCAATTTGTTATATCTCTGAAACTATTTGGCACAGGTGGATAAGATTTGATTTTGGATAAAGTGATGCGAACACCTGTGTCAAATAGTTTCAGAGATATGACAAATTTGCTTTTTTTAGAATGAGAGGGCGTGACCCCGCCCATTTGTATAAAATTTTTTTGTATTGGATACTATTTACTCAAGTATTGTTTATGTATGTACTAAATCTTATCCTCCTATGTTAAATATTTCCAAAGATGGGATTGATTGTTTCCTTGTTTTCAAATAAATAGCGTTTTTCTGACCTTTAACGGCCTGGTGGCACGGTCAAATATGTTCCGATCGAGACCAAATTTTTTTTTGCATTGTGTCTATACGTTGGAGACCAAAATAAGAACAGAAAAAATTACTGCTTCTATATCAACTATGTACCTTAAATTGCTTTAACATTTTTACAGTACCATATCCTGTTCACTTCACATTACCTGAAATCAAATCTTATTCATATGTGTCAAATAGTTTCAGAAATATGACAAATTTGATTTTTTTTAAAAGGAGGAAGCGTGACCCCGCCCATTTTTTACTAAACATTTTTTTCCCAGTGCCCATTACATATGTACCGAGTCTCATTCCCCTGAGTCCAATATTTCCAGAGATACAAAAATTTCGGGTCGAGGGGGCGTGGAATCGCCCATTTTTTTATTGGATGCAACTAACTTAAGTATTGTTCGTACACATACCAAATCTCATTCACTTATCTCAAATAGTTTCAAATATTTTCCGATCGGAGAATATTCCAACGATGATGACCCACCAATGTCGCGGCTTTTTATCATCTGTAACAAATGTCACAACAAAGACGACTTCCGCGCTGCCTTCGCAAAATTTGGCGAAATCGATGTGGGGCCTAATTGCTAAATAGAGGGTAGAAAGGTTTTTTGCTGCTTTTTTACACTTTTTTCCACAGTCGTAATTAAGGTTCCAACAAATTTGAAAATGAACAGGAAAAATATCTGCGACTTTTTATTGTTATATCTAAGTCGGCAATAGAAGATGAGATAAGAGAAGAATTTTCACAATGGGGTGACGTCGAAACTGTGATGATTGCTAAGGAGAAGGGAACTGGCAATCCAAAGGGTTTGGCTATGTGCTATTTGCAAAGTAATCTTTGCACAACGGCCGCAATGAAAACTGAGGCTGCCAAAGCGGAAAAGCTTCCAGTCGCCCCAGAATCAAATAAAGTACGCAAAGTTTTGTAATTGTTTCATTTGCGTCAAATCAACAATGGCTTCTTCATCAAGTTGAACAAGGCCGCCAATCAATGTTTCGTGTTACAGAACCTTACATTACCTAGGGTTATCCAAACTATAAGCGTGGTTTTGTAAAGCACCAAAGCCAACGTATGTATCCAACTTCTTGGGGCCCTTCAAGCTAAATACACCAACCGGTGGCTGGCGCAAGAAGGCTAAGCATTACGTTGAAGGTGGTGATTTCACTAACCGTGAGGACAAGATTGTGTTTTTGTGTTTTATTAACTGATAGATCTTTTTTTTGAATAAAAATGTAAAATTGCACCTCTATTTACATTTATTAATTAATAACACAAACATGGAATTGAAATTTTTACTTCATAAGTTAAGTATCCCAATACACGCACTATGGGTAATCCGATAGTCTGCAATATATGCAGCATCAACCACACATTTTGCCAAGCCACCTGCCACGCATTACACTGGAACCTTTATGAAATAAATAAAAAGCGAATGGAATAATTTCTGAATTTTATTTAATTTTATGCAACAATAATTTCTATGTTTCACAATTGACACATTCATGACAATAAAATGTAATTACCAATTTTTACCAATTTTCTGTTTTTTTACTTTTGTAGTTTTTTGTCTCGCTGAGAGTTAAATTTAGCTTACTCTCTAAAATTTTGTAGGTAAAATTTGGTAACTATTTTTGTACGCGAACAGACATATTGGGAGTTATCTTGAATAAAGGTTAACGGGGAATTTTCTCAAACTGCCGTGCATTCTCTTTTTAATCACTATAACCCCCATTATGTTGAGCTATGCGCTAGACCAATAAAACACTACCGTTTGATTTTGAGTTCGTTATTCTTAAACTCACTAATTAGAACTTAAGTTAACAATGCTCTTAATAACTAAATTAAACATAACTGTTTCTTATATTAGAGATGGCATAATATATTCTTATTATATACATAACACTCTTTTCCCCTTAACTGTTAAATTATATTTCATTTTTTTTTCTTAACCTATGTATGTATATAGGCTTTTGGATTTGTTGGTTTCTATTTGTCAGCCCTTGTTTCTATTATTTTCTATTTTAATAAATTTTTTAAATAAAAGCTTTTGCTTCGTTTGATATTTTTTATATTCTGATTTTTAATTTTACAACCTTGATATTTTTCAAAATTCTACATTGATTCATTTTCAACTCCAGTAGAAAGTAAAGTTCACAAGTATCTTTGTACTTCGACACGACCATCGTTACCATTACACGTCCTCGCGTTTTTCACCTGAAATCAATAAAATTACAAACAGTGACTATGAAAGTCAACCAAAATATATAATTTAATAAAATCAAGATAAAATTCTTTTAAAAATATTACATTCCATTATCAAAGGTTTATCCTTACATGCTGTTTTTTTTTAACTCATTTCGTTTTACTCTTTTTTTTCTTTTTTTTATTCTCTTTTTTTTTCTTTTCTTTTACTTTGTTTCTTAATTTTCTCTTATTTTCATTTTTTTATATTGCCTCATGCACCCCGCACACTCTTCAGTAAGCTGGAGCTTCGGTTACACTAGCATTCTCTTTTTTTTAATTGTTATAAATTAATGCGGATTTTAAACCATTAAAATCAAAAACAATCTTTATAGGCCAGGAAAATAAGAAGAAAAAGGAGCTGCTGTGCGAAATAATGATGAATAAAGCGAAAAAAGTCCATTGAAGTCCATTGTGCGCATAAAAAGTTATTCAGGCTCAAGGTCGCTAAAATCAATTTTTTTGGAAATATCTCGCTAACGCAAACTTTTACAGAAAATTTTTCTCCACAATTTTGTAACACAGGAAATTTCCTATTCAAAGATGTAAAAAATGTTTTCGTGTATCTTATAGTTTAGGAGATAACCTTATTTAAAAAGTTGTGCACAGTTTTTATATGTAAATGCTACGTTTAAGCTTATATTAAAATATCTTACAAAAAAAAAACCGGTTTTTATTGAATAACTTCTAAACGGTTACTGCAATGTGTACACATATGGCTTATTTATTTATTTATTTTATTATAATGATAGTTAAAATTATAAAAATTTAAACTAACAAAAGAAGTTTTATAGCACTGACTTCTCAGGTCTTCGGCTATATCAACAATTAAAGGAAAATGAATTTAACAATATGAATTATAAATTATATATCTATTAGTGATATAGATAACAATATATTATGAATTTGGAGGAATAAATTGGAAATTAGTTTATATTTCATGATAAATTTTAGCTTCTTTGAGAAATTGTATGATTTTTTTAATGTTGTGTTCGTTAATATTAGATAGACAAACAGTGGGTTGAGTGTTGGCAAAAATGTTACTTCTAATTTGATTGAGTGTTGGACAATGGTTTAAAATGTGTTTTAATTGTATAGTTGTGTTAGAATTGCAAAGGGGGCAGTTAGGTCTAATGTTCTTGTCAATGTAGTGTTGATTTGTTATTTTTGTATGTCCTAAACGTAGTCTAATAATTTTAATTTGGTCAAGTCTTGTTATTTCATTTTGTGAGATGTAGCGTAAATAATCTTTTATGTTTAGTTTGTTTTTGTTGATACTTTGGTACCATTTACTACAATTTGGAAAAGATTGTTGTTGATTTTCATTCATTTTTTGTTTGATGTATTTGTGTATATCTGTTGAGTTTATATTTGGTGTAAAAATAAGAGGCATTTTTGTAGTAGATTTTGCTGTTTGATCCGCAAATTCATTGCCTTTAATGTCAGAATGGCTAGGTACCCATATGAGTCGGATTTTAGGAGAATAATGAGTAAGAATAGATCTAATTTTTGAAGGGTAAAAATTGTTGTTATTAAGATTTTCGATAGCATGAAGTGAGGATAGTGAGTCAGAACAGATAATAAAGTTGCCTTTTTTATTTTTTATTATTTCAATTGCATTTAATATAGCTATTATTTCTGCGGTCATTACTGATGAATATATTGGGAGAAGTCCGGTTTTTAAAATGCTGTTATCTGTGGTTATGGCATAGCTAGTTGAATTGTTTATTTTTGAACCATCAGTGTATAAGAATGTATGATTTTTATATTGTTCTTTGATATTTTCAAAAAGTTGTTTGTAGATGTCGGGAGAGGTATTTTGTTTGTTATATTTTTGTAGGTCAGTAAAGATAAGATTTTTTGGGAAGAGCCAAGGTGGTTTTGTATTGTATGGTTTATGGGGTATGAAAGGAATTTAATTTGTAGTGCAATAATCGATTGTTTTGATTAGAGCGGAAGATATTTTTTTACGTTTTGTGTGTTTATAATTATGAAGAATTTTGAATGTGGGTGTATTTCGTGAATTCAGTAAATTTTTGTAAAGAGTTGTTGTGATGTAATCTCTTTTTGTTTCTATGTCAGGTATATTTGCTTCAAAAAGTATATTTTTTATAGGGGTTGTGCGGTATGCTCCAAAAGCAGTGCGTAGTGCTGCATTAAATAGGCTTTTTAATTTCTTTAAAATTGTAGGTGGTGCGTATCCATATAAAAAAAGTGCATAATCTAGTTTAGAGATTACTATCGCTTTTGTAATCGAAATTAGTGTATAAGTATTACAATTGAATTTAGCACTTGCTAAGCATTTTATAATGTCGAGTCTTTTAGAGAGAGAGAGTTTTAAATATTCAATATGTGTTTTCCAATTATATTTGTTATTTATTATTACTCCCAATATTTTCAAAGATTGAACTGTTGGAATTTGCATTCCATTGCATGATGTAGTAGATCTGCAATTTTGTTTTTTGCATATGTGGAGTTGTTTACATTTGTTTAAAGATAATGATGCTCCTGAATAGGTACACCAAGTTTGCATGTTAGTGAATAGAGAGTCTAAGTTGTAAGTAGTGTTTTTATGATTCCTTTTGAAGTTAACTATTAATTGAAAGTCATCGGCGTAAGCGCAGAATTTAATGTCTTTTTGAATGGAAATCGTTTTTGCCAATTTATTGTATGCAATAAGAAATAGTATCACTGATAGTGGAGATCCTTGAGGGATTCCGTTTGCTAAGGGGAACGAAGAAGATGTGTAAGATCCTGCTCGTACCATTATTTTGCGGTTAGTCATGAAATTATTTATGTAGTTTATTATTTTAGGACCAACCTTTCATTCATGTAATTGATCAATAATAGTATGTTTGCCTATTCTATCGAAAGCTTTTGAGAAGTCTAGGGATATTATAGTTAAATGTCCTTTCTTGGTTATTGTTTTTGAAATTATATGGTCGATATAAATTAGAGCGTCAGTAACTGATTTCCCTTTCTTAAAACCTATTTGATTTTCATGTAAGAGTTTTCTTTTGGAGGTTAACCACCATAGCCGTTTGGCTATAATTTTATCAAGAGTTTTTGCTAGGCAGCAATTGAGAGATATTGGTCTATATGAGCTAATTTGAAGTTTATCGGATTGAGGTTTTAAAATAGGAATGGTAAGATTTATTTTGTAAGTTTGTGGAATGATAGTGTTAAAGATCTTATTGTATAGCTTAATAATTCTGTATTGAAAAGTAGTTGATGAATTTTTTATCATTGGGTATGATATTCTATTAAGACCTGGTGTTGATCCTTTTAGTGTTTGAATTGCTGAGGCAAATTCTATAAATGTTATATCTTTTTCAATTTCAAGAGCGATTGGGCAAGGTATGTAATTAATTGAAGAGTTTTTATATTTACTATCTATGAAAATCTGGTTAAAATTGTTATCTTCTGAAATTTTTGACCAATATTGTGCAAAACTGTTTGCTATTATTGTTTTTGATGTAGTTTTTTGGTTATTCAATGAACTATATATACAATGTATTTGTTTAGATGGATTTAATCCACAAAAGCTTCTTATATTTGTCCAGATATGGTTAGTGGGGGTGGATGGTTGTATTTCGGAAGTAAATTCGAAAGTACATTTTCTTTTGCTTTGCTTAAGTTCTCTTTTATATAGTGCATTTGATTTTTTGTAAAGTAGTATATTTTCCTGAGTGATATTTTTTTGTAATGTTCGCCAAGCTTTATTTTTGTTTTCTCTAAGGGTTGTTAGTGTTTTATTCCACCAGGGAACTTTGTATTTTATATTTTTGTTAGATGTTTGTGGAATGGTGTAGTGAGCGCTTTGGAGCATTATTTTGGTGACATTAGCATTTTCTTTATTAATGTTATCACTGATGGTGGTCTTATTATTTATTTCTTCAGTTAATTTTTCAAATAGTGTCCAGTTGGCTAGTTTAATTTTGAAACGTGTTTTACTTATGTTTTGGGTTAGGGTCTTTGTGAAGATTGATATGACTATAGGGTAATGATCGCTTCCACTTAGGTCATTAATTGTGTTCCAGTGTATGTGGGGAGTAAGTTCAGGTGAACAAAACGTCAGGTCTATGTGTGTAAAGGTATTATGAGTGCTGAAATGTGTTGGTGATTTGTCATTTAAGAGTGAGAGGTTTGAGTTATCTAAGAATTTTGCTATGATTTTACCTTTTGTATTACTGTTTGGTGAGCCCCATCTAGGGTGCCAGCTATTAAAGTCTCCAGTAATGATCACTGAAGAATTTAAAGTATTGAATACATTTCGTAAATTTTTAATTGAAAAGGTATTTGAGGGTGAGATGTATGTTGAATAAATGGTAATTTTTTTTAGAGAATCAATTTCTATGGCGATTGCTTCAAAGTCATTATTGATGTTTATTTCTGTATATTGGATGGATTTGTGCACTAAGAGTGCAACTCCACCAAAATTATTTGATGCAGTGTTGGTAATTATATTATAATTAATGGGTACAGGTATATTGTTTTTGTTTTTAATGTGGGTTTCTTGAAGAGAAATTATATTTGGCGATTGTTCTTTAATTAGTATTAAGAGTTCACTATAATTATTCACGTAGCCTTTTATATTCCATTGCAGAACTTTTAGTGACATTTTTGTTTTAAAGCTTATAGCAGTATGTAGCTTTTAAGAGGTTTAAATAATTTAGTTTATATAATTAGGCAATTAAATTATCGGTTGTGAAACTATCATTTATGCTTTCGTTAGATTCAGTTTTACTTCTTTTGCTTCTTGTTTTATGTTCAGATTTTTCCTTAGCTTTTAAAGGTTTTGCAAGTGTATTTTGTTTGTTAGTGAAAATTTTGAGTTTAAGACCTTCGGTAGAGTGAGAACATATTGAAGGAGTATTAGTTTTAGGAGGGTTGTCCAAAGTTGTGATGTCTTCGAATGAAGAAAATGTTATATTATTTGACTGTTGTTTTAGATTATTATTGTTAGGAGAGTTGTCCAAGATTGTTAAATCATCATAAATGTGATTGCTCTTTGATTTGTCTGTTGTTTTGTTTTCAATGGTACCGTGGAGAGATTGGTAGTACTTTGATGTGTTTTTGTTGAGTTAGGTGTGTTTTGAGTGAGTGTTGATGTATCTTGATTTGATTGGTTAGATGTGATTCTAGAATATAGAGTAGATTTATGTGTGTGACGTGACCAATAAATGTTTAATGCTGTTTTGTGGTCAACTTTTTGTAGGGTTTTGATTGCTGTAAGCTCTTTTTGTTTTAAAAAGGCTGGGCAAGTTTTGTCTAATGGACTATGATTCTTATTGTTATCTATATCATACTTGCAGTTAATACAAAATTTTTCTAGGTTACAAGTTTCTTCTTCAGTTGTGTGATAGTCAGTAGAGCAGTTGATGCAGGCTTTAGATTTTTTACAGATGTTGGTGGGATGTCCAAATAGTAGACAGTTGCGGCATCTTAGTGGGAGAGGAATGTACGGCCGTACATTCACTCTCTCATAGCCAATCATTATTTTTTCAGGAAGTGTGATGGAGTTGAATGTAACAATTATTAGGCCAGTTTCTTTTAATATATAGTCTTCTTTTTTTAAAATTTTGCGAATTTCTTTGATATTTTGAGTTTGAAGTTCTTTTAATATTTCATCTTCACTGATATTGCGTAGTTCATTAGAATAAATGACACCTTTGGTGCAGTTGAGTGATTTGTGTTCTTGCACTTCTATTGGAAATTCGTTGAAGCAGGTAAGTTCAAGCAATTTTCGAGCTTGTATTGCATTTTTAGTTTTAATAAGTAAAGTGCCGGCTTTTGTTTTTTTGCATATATCGACTTCACCGCTGCATGTATAATCAATAACTTTTTTGATTAAGAAAGGAGAGATATTTTCAAAGCTTTCATTATTTTTACGTGTTATAATTAAATATTTGGGTGCATTAAATTGACTTAATAAATTATTTAAGTCTGGCGGACGAGACATTGTTATAAATTTTTGGGCTTATGCCCTAGATATTTTCCTTGTTCAGCGTTTTTTGTGGATTTTTTTTTTATGACCTTATGTAGCAATAAGAACGTTGTTAACAATTTGTTTATGCACGCTGTTTGTTAGTTGCGTGTCTATATTTTACAAAGGGTGTGTTTTAATTTTTAGTTTATAAAAATTAAAATAAAAATTTTCCTTTTTTTTTATATTGAAAATTGTACGTCTTGTTTAGACAAATATATCAATTCGAACTGACACATATGGCTTATTTTTTGTAGATCTTGTAATTCTCTATGCTATATATAGACTATAAGATACACGAAAACATTTTTTACATATTTAAATAGGAAATTTCCTGTGTAGTACAATCATTTGGGAGAATAAAATGATGTTACCTGGAAAGTTTTGCGGGATTTTTGCAAATGAGTTATTTTATAGATTTCGATGTGCTCTTTCAGAATTTCAACTTTGCTACCTCGAATCGTGTTCGCTCGCGCCGCCATATTGGGAAAATGGCGCCCAAAATCAGATTTTTACAAATAGCTCTTTAACGGTTACATTTGCAGAAAAATTTTGTGGGGCAATATTTTAGCTTATAAAATTTTCTATAAGAATGACCTTTCAATTGTTTTCGTACGACTTATAACTCAGGAGATATCCTAATTCAAAATTTGAAAAAAATTAGTAAATTGTGCATGCCGCTTATGAATGGGCACAGTGATGTGTTGAGCTTAAAATTATGATTACTCATGAACGGTGAGTTACACGTTTAAAGTAAAAATAGTTGTTTGTAGGGAATTACTTGCACTATAACCTACATATGATTTTTTTTCAGATGACCTTTAATTTTGGAGATATTTTCAAACAAACCTAAAATTTTGACAAAAACCCGTTTTTTCAAAATAGCTCCAAAACGGATCGTCCTAGAAAAAAAATTATTCATGGATTTTGTAGAACGTTCAATTTCCTATAAGAGTCTCTTCGAAGTGTTTTTTCGTCAGAGTTATCCTTCATGAGATATCGCGACTTGAAAATCATTCAAAACTGAATATAGTACTGCGCATAGTACAATGTTCAATTTTGAATGTATTTGAAGTCGCGATCTCTCATGAACGGTAAGTCGGACGAAAAAACAGTTCGGAGAGACCCTTATAGGAAATTGAACGTTCTACAAAATGCATGAACAATTTTTTTTCTAGAGCAAACCGTTTTGGATATTTTTTGAAAAAACGGTTTTTTTTCGAAATTTCAGGTTTGTTATAAAAATATCTCCTGAACTTCAGGTCATCTGAAAATAAAAATCATATGTAGATTGTAGTGCAACTAACTCCCTATAAATAACTATATTTACTTTAAAGGTGTGACTCACCGTTCATGAGTAATCATAATTTTAAGCGCAACACAACACTGTGCCTATTTATAAGCAGCATGTACATTTTACTAATTTTTTTCAAATTTTGAATTGGGATATCTCCTAAGTTATAGGTCGTACGAAAACAATTGAAAGGTCATTCTTATAGAAAATTTTATAAGCTAAAATATTGTTCCACAAAATTTTTCTGTAAATGTAACCGTTGAAGAGATATTTGCAAAAAACTGATTTTGGGCGCCATTTTCCCAATATGGCGGCGCGAGCGAACACGATTCGAGGTAGCAAAGTTGAAATTCTGAAAGAGCACATCGAAATCTATAAAATAACTCATTTGCAAAAATCCCGCAAAACTTTCCAGGTAAAACTACCAAATGACTGTACTAGTGTTACAAAACTGTGGAGAAAAATGTTTCAGTAAAAGTTTGCGTTAGCAAGATATTTGCAAAAAACTGATTTTAGCGACCTTTGAGCCTAAACAACTTTTTATGCGCACAATGGACTTTTTACACATTATTAACCATGCATAAATAAATATAATTCCGGTGAAAAAAATTCACTCGGAATTTTGTCGCAGAAATATACTAATTTTCCTAGGCTATTATTACAATATTTAAAATGCTACTAACATTTTTAATTTTTGTTTTAAAACAATGAATAGAGTCTTTACTCAATAGATATTCTTCATACATTTCTTTTAGTTTTAATGATTATCATTTTCATGTTCACCACACAAATCTTCAGTAGTTTTATTTGTTGACATATTTCGCAATCTGTCATGAGAATATTTGTACGTTCCGTTACAATCAGTCGCCTTGAGAACATACCTATCGCCTTCCAAAACTTCAACAACTTTGGCATCTAAGTAGCTTGGTCTGCTTACGTTCTTCATTTTTTAAAAGAACGAAATCACCAACAGCGAAACCCTGAACTTAAGCTTTCGTGCTATCAAAACGAATTTTGTCATAGCGTGAATTTTTTACAATATTCGCAACAGCGTGTTCATGAACCTTATTTACATCTACTACAGGATCATCCTCATTTGAAAATAAAAGTTCTAAAGGCCTAGCAACCTTTCTAATATGTAGCTCAAGTGGACTTGATATTATTAATGGTACAATTACGAGCTAACTTCACGTCAGGAAGAGCATCCTGTCAAGTCCATTCTTTACTGAGGGTGCTCATAACACGTTCAACTTTCCCGTTAGTGCGGGAGCAATAAATAATGGGTCTGGCAAAACTGTTTAAAAGTGCACTTGCAAAACAACGGCCTTGATCAGCAATTATACGCCTGAGAGCACCAAATAAGGAAATACTACTTTTTAAAGCCTTTTTGCTGCTTGCTGTGTCGATGCGAATAGTGTGGTGAAGAAGGACAAATTTAGTAGGCCCATCAATCAACACGAAAACATACTCTTTGCTATCATTTTCACCACTAAGTTTTCCTGTTGCATCAATATGCAAGGTATGCCAAGGAATGGGTATTTTTGGGACAGGGTGCATTTCAGCTTGATTTTTCTTCGATTGAGACTTTGATATTTTGCAAGTCACACAATTGTCAATTGGGACATGTGCTCAACCCAATACATGTCATAAATCTTTCATAAGGTTTTCTCCAACCCAGCATGCATTAAAGAGTCATGAGTAGTATTTATCACTGACCATCGAAGTGCTTTAGGGACAATTGGTAACCAGCGAGACCTATTATTACGCTGAACATTTCTATATAAAATACCAGATCTAAGCTCATATGTTTAAGCTGATGTAAACCATGTGAAAACGATCAAGAAATTTGTTCATGGAATCCGATTTGACTATAAACTGGCATAAGCAATAGCAGCATAGTGGAGAAAATAACTACCAAATATTTTTTCAAAATTGAAAAAAATGGCGGAGATATGGGACTTTGAAATTTGTAGGTTAGTTTTTTTTGTGAAGCTATAACTTTGGTTGCATTTATCCGATTCTCAATTTTATTGTGTCAAATTATTTGCCTTGAAACAGGCTTTAAAATAAAAACTATAGTTAACACTGAAAAAAAAAATGTTAAACTGAGTTTCCCAAAATACGTCATTTTTGATATTTTTTATTTTTCTTACAAAAAAGCTACAGGTGTAACTTACCAGTCTAGTATTGAAAAATTGCGGTAGAAGCCACATTTTATTGTTTTTCTGGAGAACTACTGGTAGGCCCACTCCAATTTTTGGAGGACTGATAAGTTACATCTGTAGCTTTTTTTACAAGAAAAATAAAAAATATCAAAAATGACGTATTTTGGGAAACTCAATTTAAAATATTTTTTTCAAAAGAAAAAAATTATTTTTGCTTGTTTTTATTTTAAAGCCTGCTTCAAGACAAATCATTTGACATCATAAAATTGAGAATCGGATAAATGCAACTAAAGTTATAGCTTCTCAAAGAAAGCTAACCTAAAAATTTCAAAGTCCCATATCTCCGCCATTTTTTTTAAGTTTTGTAAAAATAGTAGTAGTAGTAATTTTTTTCACTATGTAACTATTGCTTATGCTAATTTATAGCCAAATCGGATGCCATCAAAAAAATCTTGATCGTTTTGAAATGATTTACACCAGCTCAGTTTTCATCCATTTTGTACTCTTTTAGTTCCTCACTTATCTACAAGATTTCAGGGTCACATTGTTGTTCAGCAAGTAACCAGCATTGAGGCAAGTGCGTGATATCTACTCTTTTGCTCTACTTTTTCAAATGGCAATGATGGAGGAAGGGGGTTTCTAGAGAAAAAATCTACATGGAACATTCGTTTTCCATTTCTAAATATTATTTCAAAGTCATAAGCTTGTAAAAAAGCCCACCATCGATGTATACGTGGTGTTAAATCCGTCTTTCTATGAGAAGACTTCAAGGAGTTACAATCAGTAACTATTAGAAACTTATTTCCATAAAAATTGCCGAAAGTGTTTCATTGAGTTTACAACCGCTAACGGTTCCAACTCGTAAGAGTAGTATTAGGACTCAGGAACTGTGGTGCGATTACTAATGTAAGCGACTAAGCTTTCCCTTGCTTTTCTGAATCAGTATAGCACCATAACCAATAGAGCTGGCATAAGTATGAAGTTCAATGGGACATTCGGGATCAAAAATCATTCAAACACGCTCACTAGTTAATACAGAAACAATCTTTTGTCATATTTCTTCATGGTCTGGTCTACATTCAATATTTCCTTTACTTATACCAGTAAGAGCATTTTAAACAGCCATCACTTGAGCAAACTTTAAAATAAGTTGTCTAAAGTAGGATGCAAGTCCCATAAACTGACGAAGTTGGGTCACTGTTTTCGGAGGGGGCAACGAAACTAAAGCTTCAATCTTCTTAGGTTTAGGTCGAATTTCACCTCGACTAACTACATATTTTAGATAATCAACATGTTATTTCATAAAAAAGCATTTCTTAAATTTAAATGAAAATCCTGCTTTGGTGAGAACATGCAACACCTTACGAATTCTTTCAAGAAATTCATCAAAATCTGAATTACCAATAATAAGGATCGTCCATATAAACTACAGCGTAAGTGTTAGCAAGTACACCCAATGCCTTGTTTACAGCTTTCTGAAACGCAGCTGGTGGATTACGAATCACCCAGTATTCATAACGATCTCCTGGAGTCACGAATGCAGTTTTTTCGATAGAGCTGTATGTACAGGCAATTGATGAAAACCACTTGCAGAAAAAAATAGTATTTAGTTGTGTTGGAATTGCAAAGGGTGCAGTTAGGTCCAATAGTCTTGTCGATGTAGTGTTAATTTGGTAATTTTGTGTGTCCTAAACGTAGTCTGATTATTTTAATTTGGTCAAGTCTGGTTATTTCATTTTGTGAGATGTAGCGTAAATAGTCCTTGATGTTAAGCTTGTTTTTGTTGATACTTGGGTACCACTTACTACAATTTGGAAATGAGTGTTGTTGATTTTCATTCATTATTTTTTTGATGTATTTGTATATCTGTTGAGTTTATGTTTGGTGTAAAAATAAGTAATAAATTTTTTAAATAAAAGCTTTTGCTTTGTTTGATATTTTTTTATAGCCTGATTTTTAATTTTTCAATATTGATATTTTTCAAAATTCCACATTGATTCATTTTCAACTCCAGTAGAAAGTAAAGTTCACAAAAATCTTTGTACTTCGACATACATATTAGAAAATTCAAAATTAAGCTCATTTTATTTTATGCAATGCAAAGTTCTTCAATCCTTATTCGTTTTAAATAAAATTACTTCAAGACTTACATACTATAGTTGTTACCAATGTTTCAAGTCAATTATTCTCAATTTACCAAATATACAATTATTAAAATCAATTATAATTATGTGAATAATATTTATCTACTTATTAGGTTTTGATATTACGTGTAGCTTTATAGAAATTGGCAAATCAATTGATAATTCAAAAAAATTAATTTGTAATAATTCAGAAGGATCATTTTCTGAATTCTAAAATTGATTTGGCTACATCTCCCTTTCCTCTACAAATTTATCATCATCAAAATCGGATAAATAAGTATTTAAATTGGTTTTTTGCTTTGAATTAAATAATTTGTTCCTTTCATATCTCAACTTTAACTGTCTTCCATGTGATTTTTTGGAAGTTCCGTCACTAAGTTTAATGAAATATATATATAAAGAGTGTGTCGAAATTATACACACTTATTCAGCCATAACTTATACAAATTACACTAGATTTCAAATGATTAAAAATTTTTTACCCATTGAATGTCATTATTCATTTCATATGTAAAATGGGCTGTTGATGCCGAAAATTGCATTATTTTTTTTTTCTTTCGTGTCGTTTTCGAGATATCGGTCGTTTTCGGTTTTTGGACCAAAAAAAAATATCTCAAGAACCAATATTTGTGTTTAAACGTACTACATGTCGTATTAAAGGTAATTAAATTACCTATAAATGACATTCATATCCCTTTTTGGCTGGTTTGTTAGTTTCGGAGGAATAAATTGATTTCTGAAAAAAAAATATTGATTTCTGAAAAATAAATATTTTTTTCCGAAAAAAAAGTTTCAAATTGTCGAACAGTTTATTATTAAAAAAAAAAAAAAAAAAAAAAAAAAAAATGGGGAAAAACGCATTTTGGTAACTTATCAATGAATTGTATACAACTTTTGCATTTTTCCAACGATTTTCTTATGTGGTATCTTATTTTTTTTATAAATATATAGTCTATGATACAAAAAAACAAAATATTATAAAAAGGTTATTTTTTCTTGTATAAATTTGAAGTTGATTTTTTCTTAATTTTTTCGAAAAAAAAAAAATGTTTTTTTTAGAAATCAATGTATTTCGCCGAAACTAACAAACCAACCAAAAAGTGATGTGAATATTATTTGTAGGTAATTTAATTACCTTTAATATGACATACAATACGTTTAAACACAAACATTGGTTCTTGAGATATTTGTATTTAAGTGGAACTATCTTTTTTTTTTGGTCCAAAAACCGAAAATGACCGATATTTCGAAAACGACACGAAAGAAAAAAAAAAAATAATTGAGGTATAATTTTATAAAAAAATTTACGAGTTGTGTTCTGGCAGACTTTTCACAACTTCCGGGTCAAGATTTTGATGTGGCTGATATTCGAGGTAATATTCAAAAACAATACTGGACAAAAAAGCAAACAAAATTTTCTAAGAAGTTCCTTTGCAGTTGTGGCAAAAGAAGCCAAGCATTTGTGACATCAGGAACGATAAATATAGAAATGTATATTAAGGAGTGCTTTAAAACGGCTTTTGCCTTTCCTAAAACAGCAAAGAGTGCCTTCATATTTCTGGCCCGATTTAGCATCATGCCACTATGGAAAAAAAGGCCCTTGAGTGGTATGCAAATAATACTGTTCAGAGGTGCCCCACGTTGGGCGCCAAAATTTGTAATCCACTTAGTCGATCTGGCGGTTGGTACGCGGATCACGTAGTGTAACGGCCGCACGTGTTAGTTGCCGATGCTAGCAGTTCGGTGAGAATGTTGGCTGGGTTCACTGTTGTACAACGTGATGCTTCCACCTACAAATATATTTCACGTGCGAAGGAGCATCGCTGAACTCGGGACAAAAAAAACTTTGTTGACTAGTTTAAGAAGACTAATTTTGTTTGAAAGTTACAACAAAAAAATCTTGAACTATGACCGAACCATCACAAGGACATGGTGTTGAAGCCCTGTGCCTCTTCTTTACCCACCCAACCATGTGGACCATGAGGCTAGATTGTGGTCCACCCTAACTGAATACTTACGCGCTACATAGAACCAAACAAAAAAAAAAAAAATGTAGGCTTTCATTTTCATTTTATATCATTTTTAACAATTTAAATTTATTTTTGTTTCTTATACTTTTGTTTTTTGTAATCATGTTACAAAAGAAAATCTTTTAATTATGCATAAGATCATACTAAATAATTTTATTTATCGTTTAAGTAGAGTAAGTTAGAGTAATGTGGACTATGTGGGTAATGTGGTGCACCCTTTTATTTCCCATATACAACAATTCTGGTTGTTTGTGCATATTAAAGCTCGAAAAACATTTTTTTTACGCTCTTTGGCTTTCTGTTATGCTCCATACACGTGTGCAATTTCTTAATATAAGCTGTGAGGTCAAATTGACTTTCTTAAGTACATACTGAATAGCTAAATAATTTCCTCAGAACTCTGTTTTCTAAAATTAAAATAACTCTAATGCATATGTGGAGCTATTATTCAATGAAAAAATGCATAAGCACGTCTGCTTTTATATATTAAATGATTATTTAAAAAAAGTGATGTTTTCGGGTAATGTGACCTACCCCATATTATTTAACGCTGATTACTATTACACCTTAAAAAGCTAATTACTTATGTGGGATACCCGGGTTTGAGTAATATGGTGCACTATTTTACGTATGATTCGGTATTCCTTATGACTTATTCATTTGTTAGTATGAATTTGGTTTATCTTACTAACAAATATTCTTTAATAAGCCTTTACAGCTATTGTATAGCAATTATAATCTAAAATAATACAACTCAATTTTTAGGCAACAAAAGTTGCGAATAACGGTATTACTTTAGGAAATGGACAGGGTGATCCACATTACCCAACACTTTTCTTTTTCAGCTATTTTTAGGTACTGTCAATTTATCTGGCCTCACGCTTGAAGAAGTTAGTATTTTAGTTTATAAATTATATAATAGTAAAAACAATAGAATAACTAATACTAATTAATTGACCAAACTAACCTACTACCATTACTTTGGTAGAAATTGGCGAAAAAGAAAAAAGGTAACCACATTACCCGAACTTACTCTACGACTTTGTTAGATTCTATGATTTGTTCAGTTCGTGTAAATGGGTTTTCATAACTTTTTTTTTTGTTTGTATTCGTAAAAAAAAAAAAATCTCTTATATAATTATTTATTTGCTTTGGTTACATATCAAGGAGCTCCTGTTTTTCTTTTCTTTTGTAATTCAACTTGTTTGATGTTGATTATAAGTTTCTTTTACATTTGTTTTTCTTCAAATTTATGAGGTATGCATTACTAGGTAAGCATTTTTTTAAAAAAAATATTGTTTTTTTCTTTGCTTTAAGGTTTCTACACAAGAAATTTGTTTAACTTATATTTTTATTCAAATAAAACAAAAGAACTGATTTATTAGGTTTATAACATAAGAAGAAAAATAAAATTAACTTATTTCTAAATTATTTATTTACTAAAATAATCCAGCAACAAAAGTTTTTTTCTCGTTTTGATTTTGTTTTTCTAAAATGTTTTGTTTTTGATAACTTTATTTTTCCTTTTAATTTATATTTACATGGTTTAAGGTATGAACACTAGTGTGTATTGAAATATATGGACGAGTTTTAAAACCCAATTCCACACTAAAATTATGAAAGAAGAAAGATAAACAACTCAGGAAATATACATTTTTTGACTTTAAAATAAATTCCTAGCTGGCCAAATGTCCATTGTTTATAAAAACCGAGTGATTTTGCACTGGAGCCTATCTAACGGTAAATTATTTTCAAAAAAACACCATAACGGCAGATTTTTTTCCAAAAAACACTACAGATCTCAGTTCGTAGTCGAAAACAACTTATGTATGCAATTTTTCAGAGAGATTGTATGACGTGCAGGAGTGTCAGCAAAGAAAAAAAAGCACTTATTTTCAATCAAACGTTTAATTTTTGTACTAGAGTCCATCTAACGATTAATTTTTTCAAAAAAAACTTGTGGTACTTGATTCGTCACAAAAAATAAACTATGCACCCCAATTTTAAGATTGGTGAAACGACGTGTGGGAGTGTCAGCGAAGGATTAAAAAATGGTATACAGCCATTTCATGCCTATCGTTACAAGATCTGCCACACCCCTTCCGATTTCGCTGAAATTTGGTACATGGTAATCGTATTGCAGCACGGCGTATTTCATTTTCAAAATCTTTCGAGGAATTTAAAATGATGTAAATTACAAAAAAACCTACATTATACGAAATATTGCATGTACTGAAATGTTCAAAAAATCATTACTCCTATACCATTAATGGTACCATCCAAATTTTAGATTCATTTGAAAGGTAATTTAGTCTTCTTTTCTAAAAAATGGTTTTGGAAGGTCGAAAATAGGTACTATAGCGTTTTTAGTAGTTCAGTACTAAAATAGTAGTAAATTTAGTAATTTTTACCAAATACAAAACACTTTTACTTGTGCGCATAGAATGATTCAATCCCTTTCTAAAAATGATCCAAACATAAAAATGAGATAAGAAATGTTCCAGCTATGGGTCGTTTTCTGATCGGACCTTTTTTTAAATTTTCAAAAAATCATAACTTCTAAGCCTCGAGACATACCAATTTTCTCTCTTTTTTGACTGAAAGATTTTTTTTTTTCTTTCCAAAAAAAATATTTTGTAAGGTAACAAAAGTGTACTCGGGCACGTTTTTTGTAGTTAAGTACTAAAAAAGTAATAAATGTAGTACTTTTTATCAACTACAAAAAATTTTATTTTCAGCTTATAGCCTGATGCCTTTCCAAAACAGGTCTAAACATCAAAATCGGTCAAGAAATGGCCAAGTTATTGGTAATTATTTGAGGAGAGTTTGTTACATTTTACCTATTTTTCGACTTTTTGCACCCCTCCACAAGCCACAAAAAAAATCGCAAAATTTTTTTTTTTGCCATTTTTCAAAGTTTAAGCATGAAACGAAACCATGTACCAAATTTCAGCGATATCGGAAGGGGTGTGGCAGATCTTGTTACGATAGGCATGAAATGGCTGTATACCATTTTTAATCCTTCGCTGACACTCCCACACGTCGTTCCACCAATCTTTAAATTTGGGTGCATAGTTTATTTTTTATGACGAATCAAGTACCACAAGTTTTTTTGAAAAAAATGAATCGTTAGATGGACTCTAGTACAAAAATTAAACGTTTGATTGAAAATAAGTGCTTCTTTTTCTTTGCTGACACTCCTGCACGTCATACAATCTCTCTGAAAAATTGCATACATAAGTTGTTTTCGACTACGAACTGAGATCTGTAGTGTTTTTTGGAAAAAAATCTGCCGTTAGATAGGCTCCAGTACAAAAGGTATTCGTTTCATTGAAGATAATCGTTTCTTATTCCTCTGCTGACGCTCCTGCACGTCATACGATCTCTCTGAAAATTTGCACACATAAGTTATTTTAGACCACGAATCGATATAAATGGTGTTTTTGGGAAAAAAATTTACCGTAAGATAGGCTCCAGTACAAAATCACTCGGTTTTTATAAACAATGGCCATTTGGCCAGCTAGGAATTTATTTTAAAGTCAAAAAATTTATATTCCCTGAATTTTTTATCTCTCTTCTTTCATAATTTGAGTGTGGAATTGGGTGTTTGTTTTTCGATACACACTAATGAACACTGTTTTGTATTTATTTATTTTCTTGTGATTATTGGCGTATTCATTACAAAAATCTAATATTAATAAAAAAAAGGAAATGTCTATACGGGGCGTTCCGCGTACGCGAAAGCTCCTCTCTCTCTCTCAATTTACTCAATTAGCGTACGCGAAACTCAATTAGCGTACGCGAAATCCAGTGAAGTTTTTTCCCCCGGGGAACTTGATTAATTTATGTACTGATCCGCGGCCGAAGGCCGCCGCGAAGCCGGTGTCGGATTTTTGGGAGTTTTAAATCCTGAGCTGCGGCCGCAGGCCGCCCACTTACCCCTACTTTTATGTAAAATTACTGTTGTAACGAAAATGCGTCCCGGGGGAAAAAACTTCACTGGATTTCGCGTACGCTAATTGAGTAAATTGAGAGAGAGAGAGGAGCTTTCGCGTACGCGGAACGCCCCGTATAGACAGACTCTAAAAAAAATATAGTTATATGGTCTTACGTACAAAAGTGTACGTATACAAGAAAAAGTATTAATAGTGTCATTATTATATAGTTACGACTAAATCTGGAGACAGCTGATATCATTGCAAGCTTGGTTGTCAGAACTACTTAAGTAGTTAAGTAGTTAATAATAATATAAATTATTTTTGTTGGGCAATAGAGCATATTATGGCTCTTTTTATAAAATTCGTATCGCCATGTAATATAGTTATTTTGCTGTTTTGTTTTTAATCGATGTTTTTCTTGTTTTTGTTTAATCCTTTATAATGACCAATGGATCTTTTTTTTTTTCTTTATTTGACATTTTCTGGTCAATGTTATTTTATCAATTACACGTTTGGTATTGTTTTTAGTTTGAAATTGGGATTGTGTTCTTTCTAGAAAACCAAAATCTTGAAGTCAAAATCTTGAAAATCAAAATCTCGAAAAATCAAAACCTTGAAAAGTAAAATCTTGAAAAAAAAAAATCTTGAAAAAAAAAATCTTAAAAAAAACATCAAAAGTGCCGCAGTAATTTAAAATAAAAGTAGGGGTAAGTGGCCGCTGCTCAGGATTTAAACCCGTCAGACATTCAACACCGGCTTCGCGGCGGCCTTCTGCCGCGGATCAGTATATAATATATCCAATATATTTTTTTCAAGATTTTTTTTTTCAAGATTTTGATTTTCAAGATTTTGCTTTTTTCAAGATTTTGCTTTTTCAAGATTTTGATTTTCAAGATTTAGAAGGGATCCCTTGAAATTGATATAATTTTAATGATTTCATATTTTATTTTTCTTTGTATTTTTGTCACTTCTGGTTAATTATAGATTTGTCTATACCCTAATGCTTTTTGCAATACATAATTTTGTACTTTTTTCGACACTTCCGGTTATTTGTAGTTTTGTCTTTAAACTTATGCATTTTCTTTTTGCAATTTATAGTTTAGGTTTTGTGTCGCATTGTTTTGTGTCGCATTCATTTTGACTTGGTAGATTGAAAAAAAAAATACGAACAAACACCAACGTCGTCATTTTCTTTTTCACGTATGTATGGGTAAGTGTAGTTTTAGAATTCTACGCTTGCTGCAGATGAACGAATTATAAGTCGTGAGTTATGGAACGACTGAAAAAAGAACACTGTTC
Source organism: Calliopum simillimum (assembly GCA_951812925.1). Lineage (NCBI taxonomy): Eukaryota > Metazoa > Arthropoda > Insecta > Diptera > Lauxaniidae > Calliopum > Calliopum simillimum. The sequence goes on along the minus strand of OX638372.1, from coordinate 76,961,675 downwards.
CATCTGGTCCTGCACGTAGGATTGCTATTTTTGGTTTGCATGTAGTTACGACTTTTCGTAAAACTCGTAAAATAAACAGCATACACGACAAAAACCGAGCAGGTATACATAAAAAAATCAGTTGTGGAACGCTAGCGCTTTACATGTTTTGTTTTTGTGGGTTAATACATAAAAATCGTTTATTTCTCTCCATGATTACACAAATTCCTTTTATTTTGGGTTGGGCAATTAAATTTTCACAATAAATTTGATTTTTTCGCTATTTAAATGCCATCATGCAAATTTTAGTTTGTATAAAATTTTTTTTTTCAGAAATGGATTATGATTTCTTTTTTTTTTCCATTTAACGAAACCAATCCGTTTTAAAAACCGAATATACTCTCCATCATTTATCTTAAAAAAAATGTTGCTTCAAAATTTCCGTACTTACTTAAACGCGACCGCACTCGATTTTTACTTATGTATATCCCACGCTAACTCAAAACCAAAGATTATTATCAAGATGCGAAACTGAACGCTGCCGCAGTTCTGCTCACACACGCATTGATTGCCAGAGAATACGTGTGATGGTTGAAAACAATGTTGCCATATAATGTAAAATAACATTTCAGGAAATTCATTCCTGATTGTGGGTGTTTTTAGGCGATTGGAAGATTTTCATGGGATTCACTTGGGAATTTAATATAACATAAAATTTGTTTATTTTTGATTGCTAATAATATAATATAATGCAATATACTTTCAATTACTTGGAAATTAAGCTTGAACACAAGAAAAATAAATTGTGTAATCGCCACTGATGAATTTATTGGTAGAGCTATAAGTATTTTGAATGATGTGTTAAAATCGGCAGATTAAAGTTTATTTAATTGTTTGCATTGTATTAAAGTTTTTGTAATATATTGCATGTGATCGCGAGCACACTCACGATATTCTACAAAAACATCTTTAACTATTGATAGTAGTCAAATTCGTATTGATTTTGAAAACTATTACGAGTTTTTGAGTTTATCTCGCAAAAGTACATAAGCTTGGTTTTAATTAGTTCATATTATCGCGGTGGCACTATGTGCATATTTGGAATCAATAAAGTCCTTCAACAAATACTTATATTGTGATCGAAAGAGAAAATTTTATACTATTGTTCGGCTTATAATTTTATGTTCACTTAGTTTTTACAAATAGTTCGGCTCTGCATATATGTAAAATTTTTAAAAAGAGGTCAAAAAACGGTACACTTCAAAGAAAAACACAACAAACCACATCAAAACTAGTCTTTTTTGATGTAGTTGTCAGTGCTGAATGTAATTTTTAAGTTTTCTATTACGTCTCGGAATTATTCAATCGCGTATGGTTTTTAAGATATCCTAACCTAAAAATTCGTGTTTTTGAACTTTTAGGTTCAAATTCAGATTCAGCGCAAACAACTGCATCAAAAATTAATATTTTTCTTTTGTTGTTCTTTCAAGTGTACCGTTTTTCGACCTCTTTTTGACCAAAAATTTTAAAAATACTTTTACTTTGTTGTTTCTGCTCAAAAAAAGGGCCTACATTAAAGATGATTTGAATTGAGTTTTCGACCCCATGACTTGGCATAAGAGTGCCGATATGAATGTATACGAAAAAAGTAATCGTTTAGGAGATATTCGATAAAAAGATTTTTTTTGTTTTCATTTTAAGAATATTTCCTATTTCAATAATATTTCCAGAACCTGTGATTGGCCACTAGAGATTATGTTACTTTTTATCGTGCGACTCAACTTTTTCATTGAAAAGTTTTCGAAATAAAACGGGGTTGAAATCACACGGATTATGGAACAAGCTTGGGTCAAACTTAATTTCCGACCGTACTGGCAACTTCTGACGACCGTGGTGAAACGCTGCAAGATTTTTGGTTTGACGTTAATAATCCTTTGGCGGGCACTAGGTCAGCGGGTGACGCTGTAATTGACGTTAATAATCCTTTGGCGGGCACTAGGCCAGCGGGTGGAACTGCAAATAAATTTGCAACCGTGCATTGGGTGAGTTTTTTTGTAGTTTGGTGAATAATTTAACAGCTGATAGTGACATTTCACGATAAAAACAATACTTACAAATAATACTTACAAATAATAATCTTTGAGTTGTAATGTTATCATTATTCATCAATTATAAATCTTTGTTTATCTTATCCGATTCTTAATATTTACAATTTTGAAATTTCCTGAGAATTTGCTTAAAAGAAATGAGTGGTAAGTGTGTAAATGTAAATATGATTAATTTGTAATCAAAACTAAAAATTATCGTTCACTGTTTTTCTTTTCTTTAAGGACCATAATAAAATGTATTTTGAAAGTGATTCCGATGATAATTCAATTCCTGATGTTGTTTGCACTTTTCAGGATCCAATAGTTAGGCCCATATTCAACGCTGATGCTGATGTTGTTTCCGGTGCATCTTTTTTTCAAAACGAACTAGAGAATTTGCAATTCAATAGTCAAGAATCACAGTATCAAATTCCACCAAGCTGCCTCACACAATCACAATGTGAGACACAACCAGATGTTCCACAAAAGTACCTCGATACCTTGCTAACTGAATTTGGACATTCCAATTTTCGTTCGGTGCAATGGACTGTTATACGTTCCATCCTGCAGGAGGCGCGGGATAATTGCGCAGTAATGGCTACAGGTTACGGAAAGTCATTGACTTATCAATTTCCTGCCTTATTCATGAAAAAAGTCGCAGTAGTAATTTCGGATTTGAGAAAATTTTAGAATATTTTGGTGATGAAACCGCCGCCTCAACCTTACAAACCCGTAAAAATTGCTGTGACAATTGTTATCGACAGTCAAATAAAGTAAACTACACAAAAATCTACGATGGTTTGGATGAAAACAGTATGCTGGATATAACGCAGGATGCAAATATGGTTTTGTCATTGCTGCGAGATTTAAATGCACGTTTTGGCTCTGCTAAAATTATCTTATTACTTCGTGGCTCTCTAAGCAAGGAATTGCCAAATAAATATCAATCTCATCCTTTATTTGGAAAAGGTGCTAAAAAAACGGCAAACTGGTACAAAATTTTAATTGAAAATTTACAAACACATGATTACGTTTACTACATAACAAAACAAAGTGCATTTGGTGGGTATACTGTGCTGGACACAACTAAAAAAGCTAACAATTGGTTGGACAAACCACTAAGTCAACGTGAGCCCATTAAAATCGAAGCTTACAGTGGTATTCTACAATTTTTGAAACCAAAAATATCTGCAAGCAATAGCAAAAATAGAGAAACAACTATAAACTTTCAGATTAAACCAGAGATAACACTTAAATCTGATGAAAATTCCAAGTTATTAAAGGCTTTACTGAGGTTCGTTTGGGTGTTTTATTTGTTTATTTAATTTGTATACTAATTCTATCAAATTTTTATTTCAAGATTACGCACAAAACTTTCCAGTGAACTAGATGTCACACCCTCAATGTTTTTTCCAACAAAGCCGACGAATTTGAGTGTAAAATTTCGGTGTGGAATCGCGTATTGATTTGATTAAGAAAAAATCTACATATATAAAATAACAAAAAGCTTAGAACAAAAGTGACTATGAGTGGGAAAATGAAATTTAAATTAAAAGTATCAAGTATCCATTTTGTTTTTAATAATTAATTCTTAATCAGGCCTATCACTGAATCCATCGTAGATATGAATTTCGTAAGAACTACGAAAGTGCTATTATTGAATTCGAATCGCTACGAACGTGAATTCAAAATTTGTGGATTGGGATTTCGAATTCAATAACAGCACTTTCGTAGTTCTTACGAAATTCATATCTACGATGGATTCAGTGATAGACCTGATAATTATAATTATAATGTTAATTAAATTTTAATAATAATAAAATTCGTCGACTCATCAGCCAAAAATCTGAAAGAAGATAATTTTTCCAATTTTTTAGCGCGAAAAATGTAAATAAACATAAGGTGAAATGTCAAATTTATTTTCTGACTACGTTGCCATATGTTATAATTTTAAGATAATAAAAAATAATCGAAAATAAAACCATTAGGAGTATCGCAAATTAATCAATTTGGTATTTTATTCAAAAACTTCTGAGATATTACGCGAAACATATCATATATTTAATAAAGTCAAAAAAATAATTTCTATAACTCCCTAATTTGGGACAAAACACCCTAAGTGGTAGGGCCAAAGTAGTAAAAAGTCACCATACCTGGGTGAGTTTCTAAGTTACTAACACAACCAAATAATTTTTTTGCGCTAGTAGTGGAATTCTGCTCCCAGTTTCGCATCTTGATAATAATCTTTGCTCAAAACATAGCTGCCCTTTTCCACGGAGTGCCAACCGTCACAAAAAAAGGTAGGTTTAGTGTGCACTCCAGTGTTGCCAGTTTAGGGGATTTTCCCCTAGATTTAGGAAAAACCTTATTTTAAAACATATAAAATTACATTACAGTACGTGTTAACAAAAATATCTATATTTATATTGTAAAATAGAGGAAGGTAACCGGTTGTGGGCCGGGTTTCGTTTTTTGCCCGTAACTTGCATTCAAGTATACATTTTTCGGACTTGTGGGTACCAATGCAAAGCTAGAGGCGGTAGGTAACCAAAAAGAAACAATTTTTCTATAATTTTTCAACAAAAAATTTATTTTAACAAATTTTGCATAGAGCTTCCTTTTGGACAAAAAAAAATTTATAGCCGGTTGTGGGCCACTCTGAAAAATCCACTTCAATTGCAAAATTATGAAGAAAAACCAGTAAAGAAATATGTATTATCAAAATTTATTTATCAATGAAGCCTCTAGTGGCGAAAAAACATCAAGAGAATGTGACTTTTTCAAATTATTAATCATCCTCTCCGGATTCGCAATTTGGTACGTCTTTTTTTTCTCTCGGGGTAGACATGACTAAAATTGCATAAAAATGCATAAAACACCTTGACAAGCCTTGACAAGGAAGTTAAAAACACGATTTGCAATAATTTTCATGCAAAAAACATGGTGGCCCATGACCGGTAACGGCAGCCATCTCTTAAGTGACTGGCAAAATTCTCGTGGCGAAAAATTTTGAGCAAACTTGATATAAAATCGGAAAATTTAACGCGAATACTGCATGAAAATGCATAACACGTACCTCTTTGCAATATTTCACTTCGCTTTATCACACTCGCAAAATCTTCAGAAATTACTTTATTGAAAATTTCTTCAATTTTTTTTCTTTTGTTGTAGCTGCGGGTCAGATGCGTCTTTTCACTTCAGTGTTTGCACTAATACTGTCTATTGTCAATATACACATAACCTCATACTCAGATCTGTCATATTTTATTAACGTCAAAAAATACAAGGGGTGGCCCACAACCGATGACGGCCCACAGCTGGTTACCTTACTCTATATTGAAACAACATTCACTTCATTTTAAAATTTGGAAAATTTTTTTTGTTTTGTTACAAAAATATAAATGTCCCATATTTAGGGGAAATTTTGTCAAAAGTCCAGAATTTGGGGGAAATTTCGTTGTGAAAAACATTAATTTCGTTTTGAAATTTCGAACTTTCTTTTTTTTTTTTTTGGTCGCAAAATATAACATTTTCTATCTAGGGGAAATTTCGTCAGAAAACCAAAATTTAGGGGAAATCTCGCGCAATCTGGGGGAAAATAGGAGAACCTACCTGGCAACACTGGTGCACTCCTTAGTAGGCGCAATCACCGATAGATTGCATTGGATACGAAAAAGCATACAACTACTGCTTTTGTGTGTTCTAAGGGTAAGCGCACAACTAGAATGCAAAAGTTGTATGATTTTTCGTTTGATGACAAAAGTGAAACGAGAGCAAAATGTAATGAATTAAATTGGTGACATTACACAGTACAGAGTGCCTACATATTTCTGGCCCGATTTAGCATCATGCCACTATGGAAAAAAGGCCCTTGAGTGGTATGCAAATAATACTGTAAATTTTGTACCACGGGAGGCAAACCCACCCAACTGTCCAGAATTCCGGCCTGTGGAGAGATATTGGGCGCTAGTGAAAAGGGAATTGAAGAATACAGGAAAGTTATCCCAGGACATGTCTGACTTCAAGCGTAAATGGACCGGCACCTCCAAAAAGTTAACGGAAACAACTGTAAAATCGTTAATGACAGGATTCCCGGAAAAGGTGGATAGATTCATGAATTCCGATTAATATTCCAATATTTTAATGTTTAATGAATTTCTTTAATATATTAATAAATTCACATATTTTTAAGAATTTTGAAATTGAGAGGTTAAAGTTTTATTTAACTTTAAACGTGTATAAGTTTTTTTCGACACACTCTTTAATTGCTACCTTTTTCCAAAAATTTTACATGTTTTTGTTTTTAAACCTTTTCTGAATTTTTATTATATTTTTTACTTCTGAAATTGGTTTAATCGCATCTAAAAGAGCCTTAGGTTTGTAATTGAAAATAAAATGAGATGGTGATTTATTTGGAGTTGTTGAAGGAGTACTTTTATATATTAATAAAAATTTTTCTATCTGTAGTCCTATTGCTAAATTTTTTGATATTTTTATCAAGTAAAAACTTTTTCAAACTAGATTTAAGTGTTTGTACTAACCTTTCTGCACCACTAATAGATTGCGAATTGTAAGGCGGTGTTTTCGTCAGCAAAATGTTCTTATACAATATAAACAAAATTATTTCGATTCTTTCACATCGAAAGGAGGAATTTTGTCCGAAACAATCCCTTTTGGTATTCCAAAAATACAAAAAAATTTACGAAACACTTTAATAACACCAACTGCAGTAGTTTTTCTCATTGCATCACTTCACATCAATCCATCTGGATGGAATATGAATCTACTAGTATGAAAACACATTGTTTTGAAAATGAAGAAATCGATATGAATTCTTTCAAATGGATATATGCATTGTGACCAAGATGTAAGTTGAACTGTGCTTGGTTTTAATGATTGCTGTTGAGAAGGCCCACATGATCGAGCAAAATTTTCTATGTCACGATCAATATTCAGCCACCACAATAAACTTCTATCTAAGCTTTTCATACGCACGACTCGAATATGACCCTCATGAAGTAGTTCAAGCATTTGCAATTGCATTGATTTCGGTATAACCACAATATTGCCTAGCTATATACAATTTTTACACAAAGGAAATTCATACTTTCTATTGGGTAGCTTTTGCAAAATATGTCCTAAAGACTGGCTGGTCAATCGTTTAGAATTGCGTCTTCTTTAGTTGCTGTTGCAATATTTTCTGCATTTATGGGTATTAGATGTTAAAAAAATGTATCATTCAATTCGACACATTTGTCCGCTCAGCTACTGATAAGCGTGAAAGTCCTTCAGTGTTGTCCAATTTACATCCTTTTCCATATTTAATATTTAGAATAATCATATTGTGACAATGTGAGCGCCCAATGTTGAAGCCTTGTGGCGGAAACAGCATTTTGCTTTTTCTCACCGAAAATCATTTCAAGAAGACGATGATCACTATAAATATAAAAATGGAGTACATAAATATATTTATGAAATCGCTTCACAAAAAATATTACAGCCAGAGCTTAACGCTCGATTTGAGAATAGTTTCGTTCCGCGCTAGACAGCGAACTGGATACGAACATAATTTGACGTTCTTCACCATTACTCTCGATATGGAACAATACACCACCTACGCCATATGAGCTAGCACCAGAGGCTATTCCAATAGGGTTATCCTAGTTATAATGTACTAACGTATTATTTTCATATAGCCATTTTTTGCTTTCTGCAAATATTTTTTCGCATTGAGGCATCCAAACAAAACTGCTATTTTTCTTAAGAAGGTCGTAAAAAATAAAAAGTTAAGCATATAGATTAGGGATAAATCTGATGTAAAAATTAAGTAACCCTAAATAAGCTTTCAAAGAAGTTGTACCTTTTCTAGCAGGTGCATCTACAATTGAGGCGTTGCGTGCATTAACGCCCTAAGTCGAATTAGGGCGTTTTTGCGCCCATCACTTTTTTGAAAAGCTTGGGTCCTCAAATATATGTGGTAGAATGTGGTAGAGCAATATATATATACTGTTTAAAGAGTTGCGTGCAAGAAGGGCGTAGTGCGACTTGGGGCGTTTTTGCTTAAATCAATTCGCGGTAGGAAAAACGGTTTTTACTCAAAACCAAGGTGCCTAACGAGAAAATTTTATATGGCAAAAAATGCTTAGAATTGTTTTTAACCAAATTTTGAAAAATTACAAAATGTTCGAAAAAATTCACACATATTTTTTGGACGATTCTAAGCATTTTCTGCCTAATACACTTTTTTCGTAAGGCACCTTGCTTTAAATTAAAACCATTTTTCCGGCCGGGTAAAAAAATTGCTATGTTTGAGTGGCCACATTTCGATAAATTTTCAATAAAGCATTTTAAAGAAAACTTTATCTCCTTATTTTTTGTCAAATTTTGTCTTTTCCTATCTTTGATCCAAAAAAAGTTATCGTCAAAAGAGTAAAAAAAAACAACAAGAATTCGAAAATTTTTTTTTGATTTCAATATTCTATAAATTCATTAAAATCCTTTGCGCAGCTTTGTGTAATATTGAATAAAAATATTCAAGCCTTTAAAAGGGGGTGTGACACTCTTGCCATCGCATCAACATTTCGCTATTTATAATCAGCATTTGTCTACCAAACTTAGCCACCGTTTGCGAAATATTGCCCAATAAATTCTAATTTTAAAGAATTTGCTACGCCTTTTTATCGGAACAGTTTTGCCGGTTTCCCAAGCAAAATGCTAACGTTACTCCAGTGATAGTCAAATGGATTTATGCAAAAACGCCCTATAATTTAAATTTTTCCTTCTTCGATAATTCTGTCAATATGCATTAGTATTATGTGTTAGCGGTTATTATTTACTTATTTTATTAGTTTTAATTGAATAAATTTGTTTTTCAAGGTTTAAATGAAATGCCATTTTTCGACTTGGGGCGTTAATGCACGCAACGCCTCAATTGCCGTCACTTTAACTACATTTGGAGAAATTCCCTTAAAATTTATTTCGTACCCTAAGTATTCTACAGATTTTTTAAAAAATTTGCATTTATCGAGACGAACTTTTACGTTAAAGTGTGAAAACTTATCTATTCAACATTTTGCTCCTTCGAGCCGGATCATGAAGCTTTCGTCTCATTAAGAAGCAAGAAAAATTGCGGAATTTCGAAGTCTACTCTCAACATCTAACCATCTTCACCTTCGTGGAAATACATTGAATTTACTGAGAACGCTTATTTTATTCCAGACGGACATCAGTCTCCGAACAGTTAGTTAGCAAAAAGGAGCGTGTTTTTTGATATTCCAAAAAGTATAGGGTTTAATAAGCAACGCGGCAAAAAACCAAGAAAAAAATCAAATTTAGTGAACTTCTTTTTTAATCTTACTGGGAAAAATTTATTAAGAAATTAAGCAGCACGAGGTTTCCTGCCAGATTTAAGATGAACTAGGCGATAAAATTTTGTTACGTGAGTTTCGTTTTATTTCTTAATATTAACTTTGCGTTTTGGGGGAAAAAAAAAATATATAAATTAATTAGAAATTTGTAAGTGATTAGAATACATTGTATTGTATTGTATAGAAATTTGTATACACACATAACAGGTCATTCAATAAGTACGTAGGATGACACATAGATGGCATTACTAGAATTTTTTCCATATTATTTTTATTTAGTAGGGGAAGGTGGGGAATCGTGGGCCACGTTTTTATTTTGTTAAATATCTTCAAAAAAAAAAAAAAAATTTGCAAATTGTAATATGGTATGTTATTCTACATGAAGTTAGGTAACTTTTGACTATTACACTTTCTAACAATTCTTTTGTTTTTTTCGACTTTTCGTGGTTTGAAAAAAATTAGTGTTTTTGCGATTTTCAAAAATGGTGGGGAATCGTGGGCCACCGCCGTAATTAAGTAAAAATCAAACAATTATGATGCAAAACTTTATTGAATTAGTTGAAATGACAAGTAAAGTTATTTTAATCGACAAAATGAAAGTGAATAATAGCGTGGCATGATAGCTGACAATTAACAAAGAAATAGGAAAATTTGATACAAAATATGTATTTATTATTATAAAGTTTTTCTCTTTATTGAATGTAAAGAAAAAATAATTGAAACAATTTAACTTGCAGTCGAGTAAATATTAATCAATAAAACGAAAATTTGCACCTTATTGACTGCAACGCGTTATAAATAAAATTCAAAAAATTTTAGTTTTTTGTAATTTTTTATTTAATTAAAAACTTAGAATGCATTTCGGACCTAATACGGACCATCATCAGCAATACACTAATAGTATATAAAAAGTTAAAACTCAAAACTAGCATAAGAAACAGAGTTAACAATGTAATAAACAAATTCACCTCAAAGCAAAATAAAACAAAGTTTGAAATTCAAGACTGTGTTGAATATAGAAACACTTGAATGTTTACAATACAAAAATATAATACTCAAACAAATCAAACAGCTGATATGAAACAACAACTAGCAAATTATTGAGTGTAATAGGCAAAATTGAAAACTGTGGTGAATATGAAAACATAAACAGTTACGATATTATGACAATAAAAATAAAAACAGCTGATGTGTAACAACAAAAAATTTTTTTAAAGCATTGAGTGTACAAGGCAAAATCAAAAATGTGGT